>CM019182.2:19931988-20428951 GCA_009739505.2 Apolygus lucorum | reverse complement strand
GGTTTATGTGTATAGATACACATAACAGAGCATTATTATGTATTAGAAGTTTTATACAGTATGTTAATCATTTATATCCTTTTCTGTAATTATTGGATGGAAATAAATAAATAATATTTTTTAAAAACACCATTACGAAGGCTTTTTCAGTAGGGAAAAGTGACTACGATTAATGGCCCAAGTGGATGCTATTGTACAGATAAGGAGTGGTTATTTCATATATATATCAACATCATACATTATATCCTCTGTCCCTGCAAGGGTCTTTGTATATAGCAACCATTCAACTCTAGGTAGGCTTCGGAAAAAAAGTACTTCACAGATGAGGGGAAACATTGGCGCAATGGGGCACAAAGTTGCGTGACCAGGCTGAGGTTTTACAATGCGCTCATGCGTCAAATACAATTTCCCGCTGAATCCCAAAACTGTTTTTTACCTTCCCATTCTCATCCAACTAGGTCATGGATACGACGTAATCAATAAATGGAGTTTTTCAGACTTCAGATTCGGAAAAGGCGGAAAAAGACAGATGGAAACAACTTGAAAGGCTAATATTGGGCACCTCACGTGGATTTGAGTTCAAATAATGAGGAATTGGCTGATAATTGTTATTATAACCCGGTTATCCACAAGAAGAGGTTATTCGATCCTTTGACTGCTGAAATATTTTAACCCAGTCAGCACCTAAATATGTTCTAAAAGTCAACACAAAGGTGTGAAATAGAGAGTATTATTTGTAGCCTATAAACTGGCTAGGAACTTTGCCACTATTTTAAAAAACATCCAAGTGTCGTATACTGGAAGTTCACTGAAAGCCAGTACACGTTAAAATGTCCAATTTTACACAAAGCAATAGTAAATGTCCAAGTAAAATGTCAAAACTGATCGCGTGAATCATGTTGGAGCGTGTTATTCGATTCTGCTTTGTTTTACATGAATAAAATCGCAATCCTCTATTATTTTACTGCAAATTTGAGAAAATTGAGAGGTCCAAAATGTTATAAGGACAAATGTCTGACGGTTTAAAAAAAAAGAAATCCATTTTTGATCATTCTAGAACTCTTTCAATACTCCAACGTTATTCAATTCAAACAAATTAATTTAAGCATCTTATCAGAAAAATATCTGAACCTAGGTAGTAGCTATGGAATCCAAAACTGGCAACCATATCAGATAGGTAGGCCAAAATTGTGTGGTCATATTTTTGGAAATAGGGATCAAAAATCACCAGCTCAAACATAATATCACCAGATGCCACGTTCGAAATAAATTCAAAATTCGCTTTATCAACACTGGGAAGTACCTACCGTATCAAGAGTAGTCATTAACTTATGCCGCACGAATGGGAGTTTCAATAAATAATGTTTTAAAATGAGTTGATTTTCACAAGTAATTGATTCAATGAGAACTGAGGAAAACCAATATTTAGCTAATTAGGGCAAACAAATGCTTGAACATAGAATTGAAAAATTGCTTTTTTTCCCCTCATATTTTGACGAGAAGTCAGCTTCTTAAATTAATCTAGGTATAGGTATTAATCTAAGAAAAGCTGGTCTGATAACCTGGGTCTTCTCCAATGCATGAAAATAAAATCGCTGTTCAAATAGAATCAAAATTAGCCTCATGAATACGTGTACACAACCTATCATGTTCAATAGTTCAAAAATTGATTTAATTGTAATACATAATTTTTTGAAAACTCACTCATTAATTCCTGCTTTTCAGATGGAAGTTTCAATAGTAATGAGGAACTTCACCATGTAGGAATTTCCTATTTTTGACCCCAAAATCGGATTCAGCACCTCGAAAAACCTCCTAAGGCAAACTTTCAGCCCGAACTTCCTAATTCACGAATAAACAAAACAGTGTAGAAAATAGGAACGTTTAGAAAAACCGGGAAAATGACGTCATCCCGGAATAGTTCATTTATGGCCGCTTGAAGCGCTGAGATCGAGAAATCTATAGTCCCCAGATGCAAAATTTCACGAAACAGTAAAGTTCGAAATCGAAAAACTGAAGAAAAAATAGAAAACGCTGCAAATTATTACACAACGGTTTATTATTTTTATATGGATCACTCGTCTACAAAATCACCAACCATCCAATATGAAGAGAAAAAGAAAAAAAATCAAAAAAATCAAAAAAAAAATCAAAATCACCAACCACCGATTGCATTTCGGTCAGCTCTAATTTGAACGGAGATTAGGCCTCTTTTGCGAATCACACTCGTCTTTTGATTTATATATATATATATTTCAATATAAACCCTTAAATTTTCGTAGGGAGCGAACGGTTTGTCCTACAGAGCTCCGCGTGGTCTCAAAAAATCCCAAAAATTCTATAGAATCCTAAATTGAAGGAAAAACAATACCTTTATATCAAAATTTTTTGAGTTAGGGCGTTTTCAAAATTTCAAAATTGATTTTGGAACCCTTAGGAGTGACCTACATCAACCAAAAGCTTCGGGGCACAACTAGACCCCAAATGGAGCCTACATACCAAATTTCATCAAAATCGGTCAATGCTAAGTGGCAAAAGTGCCACGTACGGCGGACGGCGGACGGACGGCCAAATTTTTATTCGATTTTTGGATTCTACGTACCTTGAAACGTAAACCATCAAATTTTGAGGGGGTGTTAAAATTTTTTTTTTTTTCTTGGTCGATTCCAAAGGTTCATTATTGAAAATAATAATCCAAAAGCAAGATGGGGAAAATTAGGTTTCCCCTGTGTTTGTTTGATAACTTTTCTCTTAGAAAACACGATTTCGTCGTCGCAATGGACAACACTGGGAGGAGACGCTGATCCGAACAGCCCAATCAGCGAGCGTTCCCGCATCACGTCCGTTTTCCCGGTTAGTTTTGAAATCAAAAATTTTGATTGTCTCCCAAAAATAACAGGAGACTTATTTTCCGAAATCAGCCCGATTTTCATCTATCCCACACCATTAACTATTCAGGAAAAATGCAAACGGAATTCGGTGAAATTCCTCATTGATACTGACTAGAGATGACCCATCACGACAGTTATATACTTGTAAAATATGTACAGATTTCTACACTATAGTTTGGGCAAATAATTGATCCCTTGCCGGCTGAGATAAACCAAATATTTCGCTGATAGGGGGAAAAAAATGGGTGAGTACAGTATCATCAGTATCAACCTAAAGTACTCTTATAAATAACTGTCTTAGGGTCTTCTCAATTGCGTGCAGGTAATTTACGTATCAATTTATCCATTACCATCCCTATTTGGACAAAATGAAATAAAATCGTTGAGTACCGACTCAGTCGTGTCTTTTATTATGAACATAAACATCTTGTATCACGCAGTCGTAGTGGATAATAGTAATTTCTCGCAGTTTTTTATCGTGGAAGGAGCATGCGCTGTATCACCTTATAATCTCATTATAAAAAACGTGCCGTTTATTAACCCGCACGGTTCGGAGCCCTTGATTGTGGTTCACCTTGAAACACGTAGCGACGCAGAGGTGATTTCCATTTCTTTTCTTTTTATCCAATTTATTATTGATCACGGTTCACAGGGCTGGGTGAAGGGTGGAATCGTAGTACCAATATTTGGGCACTTTAACACATATTATACTACGTACTTTTCTTCATCGGTCTTATACGATGTATCGTATAACCAGAAAGGTCGGCAGGTAGGTTCTAGTGAGAGCAGAATAGCACTGTGGAACCTTTTGCTGAGTTGCAAATCGCATTCAAAAATGTTTTCGCAGCCCTTTGATTCAAGAGTAGAAAGGTTGTTAAAATTAGAAGTAAAAATAAAATTAGTCATCTTCTTGATTCGTTGCAGTCATTCATTATCGGATATGAATAATTGCTTGTGGAGCAATCTCCGTCGAATGGGATTCCAGCTGCTCCACAACCGAGGATAGGAAAGTTTCTTAATTAAGTACCAAAAACATTTGGGTTCTCCAAAATCGGAATTGTCGCTCTGTTTGTGCGATTCAGACCTCTCTAATCCATTTTGGATAAAATTTTGCATGTGTCCAAGGGAAAGCCTTTTGGGAAAATCCATATGGAAATATTGTACGAAAATATGCGACAGTTCCTGACTTTCCTTAAGAGTTTCAATCACTTGAATTTCAGGAATCTGTAATTTCCTAGTTCCAAACAGTCGAAGAAAAACGTCCACCAAAGCAGTAAAGGTTGAGAGTTGATCAAACATCTCAAAAAACCGAACTCCTTTGATAAGGAACATGAATTTTACGATAATTTTGTACGTTTCCTACATTTTGTGACAACATCACAATTGAGAATTATGTCGAAATATTTTGGTACCATCCTGGAATCCATGCGCTGATTGTATTCCTACGAAACTCTCCAGCAACTATTCGGGAACCAAATTTTAGCTCCCTCCAAATCGTGAATGATATTAAGGAAATGGAGTTTGTTGTTTGTACAGACTATTTTTGGTGCTGTACGAGACCTTCTAGGCTCTGATATGCGACGCCTGAAATTTCATCAAAATCGGATATAACGAAGCCCAGGACAAGGATTTTCTTCACAACGGAATTTAAGGGAATCGTAGAGGAGCTCAAACCAAATATTCATACAAATTTGAGTGATTTCGAACTATTAGGAACTGAGATTGTAGTTCAATCGAATTCATTTACTCTACTTACTACTCATAGACTCATACTACTCATACTGTATGAGAAATCCGCACATATCCTGAAAATTCCATTAAACTCAACCATGTTTCCGAGCGAATTTGCCGGACAGACACGAAACCAAAATTGTTCAAAAAGCTCAAAAAATGCTAAATGAGAGTTAAATTTTGATTTTGGAAAATCCAAATTTTCATGACCTGTTGCGAAAATTCCCTATTTTTGACATCGAACTTCAGCAATTTATAAGTAGTCCACATTTGTTGAAATTCTTCAAAAACATACCATGAATATATTATGGTATGAATATACTTTCTCCAATTTTTTACTTAAGACGAAATCATCATTTTCTTAGGACTTAGTGGAATACTCGTAGTAAAAGGTTACGTGGTTAAAAGTTTATCGGTCTGTCTGGTTCTTTCTGTCGACCATGGATATGGAAACTCAACTCTTATTTATCCCAAGAAGTTACTTTGGACGACTCATTCCAGTATTCCTCCATTGTCAGTATGAGTTTGTCAGGAACTCGAGGAGACAGTTATTAATAAATCCGAGGGTTCAGTTCCGGAGCCCTTCCCTTATTTGCTTGAGGGAAAGGTCGTTGCAGCAGACGAACTCAAGAATAGCCTACCACTAACTACTCGCACTCACTAAGTAAATATAGAATCCACGCTGCACCGACCCAACTGCATCTCGACTCCGTTCACAACCAGTTTTTGGACTCGCTTCTCTTGATATGGCCCGAACGGGCTCGTCTATGCATAAAATTATACAACCAGCCCCCATTCCCCGAGCCTAATAAAATATATTTTACTCGACTCCTAAAATGGAACGAAACAGTTTTTGCCTCCATAAAAACGGAGCACAAACGATCATGCGCAATCAGGGGCCAATCTGCTCCTTCAATAATAGCTTCATAATACTTAACTTCAGTTGATGATATCCTGGGTTTAATTAAAAACGATCAGATCAAGTTACGACGATAAGAGCAAAACACTTCAGCTCAAACTAGTTGCCTACATAAACAAGTTTTCAAATCAAGTTCATGGTAGGTAAATCGTGTAACCATGCACTTTCAATTGGCGCCATCAACTTTCAGAGATTATACGTAGGTTGTACGTTACATGAAAGCTCTTCACATACCATAAAAACACAAATAAATTGCTCAATCATGGTGCCATAAGCCACAAGTCAGACGAAGCAACCCAATATTTTTACGTCGGCAGAGCACTGCTGTCTTCCGGAATAAACAATAAAGTAGTGCACCTTATAGAGATGGGAAGGCTTTACTATTCTCAGCAGATTATGAAAACATATATAATGAACATAATGAGTGGAAATTCCGAACATTTTGACTTGTCGGCTGGCTGCAGAGACCAACAGGCAAAGTGGAAGAGTATGACGGAGAGGAAGAGGATGATCTGGTGAGAAGAGTCAGAGAGCTAGGCGATCATCAATCACCCTTTATACCATAATATTCGACGTCAGATTTGCAAATCACCGTATTTTGCATAATCTGGTTAACATGTGGTAAGAGGAGATGGACGTGCAAGCTTTAAAGAAGACTACTCTGGTTAAATTTTGTCCCATACAGCAGGCCAAGTTGATAGCATCAGATGACTCACAAATGGTAGATAACGAAACTACTGAAAGAAGACCAAGTTTATATGTATACTATTAGCTCTACAACACACTGGAGGTATCAACTCCGAGAACAGACGTATTCCGAGAGCGTTTGTCAATCTCCATTCAAAGTCCCGTCCTTGACAGAGTGATTTTCCCAAGAAAAACTATTTTTTCCACTCCGACCGACCGTGAGTGAACGCCTGGCCTTAATGACAGCTGATTTGCGGTATTTACTAAATAATTGGCTCCCCTGACTTTCCGCCAGGTTCTTCGTCTCGCTCGGGCGCAATTAAAGGGGAGGGATCGGCGCCCGGACGTGCTCTCCATCCGGTAAACAATTAAAACGAAAAATTCGTGTTTACCCCGAAGAAAAACCTGAATAACTTGGATCGAAAACGTCAAAAGATCCTGGGCGACCATTAAATTCCGTTACAGGCGTCTTTTAATGTGTGCTTTGGTTTGTTAATCATATACCGAGATGGAGCCACAGTTTGTTTTGTTCGGTTTGCCCTTAATAGAGTGCGTGGATAAGTAGGTATTATCCTCATCAGAAACGGGAATATATTTTGACATTTCTATGTTCGTCTCTGCTGGAGGTAGAAAAAGGCAATCTGGAGATGAAATTTCAGAGGTCAATCACTTGAAATATTTACGAACTATTCGATGCAAGGCTTCGCCAATGACTCCTAAAAGGAGAATGTCTGACATCTCGGAATCCCTTGTGGTATCTGAATGATGATGCTTGAAAACGATTTGGTGGATTTTTATTTGACCAGATCAAGCTACAAATTGAATTTCTTATTCAAGTACCATTTATAACGCCAAGCACTCTGGCTGTAGGATTTCAATTTCGCTGGCTTAGGGAATTCAGTCTCGCTAAGGGATCTGAATCGAAACAAAGCTGAATCTACGTTCGCATAGGAAATGAAACATGTTCTCCATTATACGCGAGTTGCAGAGTGAGCAGCGCTGCATGGAACAAAAGTCATCCAGAGTAGTCCTCACGGCAGCTTGAACGTTCATCCTTATGGCCACCAGGTCTGGATGTGCCAAATTCGGTGAAGAGCGCGACTGAAGTCGAATCTCGTGGTAGTAGTGGTGATGAATGGATCTCTAATCTCTTTACATTTAGCAGGACTTTTATATAGAACTATATATCTAAAGGAGGTTCTTTACATTTAGGACTATATATCTCAAGGACAGGGTGATATTCTTTCATCTCTTATAACGTTAGATACCGAGGTACACACCAGCTACTGTCCACTAGACATTACCTACCTCAAATAGGCTGAATTTTTTTAAGTACGAGGTAATTTTTTGAAGGTACGAGATTGAATGCTCCATGAAGGAAACAGGCATTTGTCTCAGAGATCATTCCATATATGGACATAGATCCACCTAACTATCTTTTAAATACTCCTACTCAGTCAATTCAATACAACAACGGAGTAAGCATAGGAAGCGGCGTCCACTCTATGCGGTGAGGGTGCCCACCTTTGCAGATCCTGCAGGAGGATCCTGCATTAGAGGAAAGATTCAGCATTTTGGATTCAAGGACAGGGTGATATTCTTTCATCTCTTATAACGTTAGATACCGAGGTACACACCAGCTACTGTCCACTAGACATTACCTAAGGAGACTCAAATAGACTGAATTTTTGTAGGTATTGAAGGTACGAGATTGAATGCTCCATGAAGGAACCATCCATTTGTCTCAGAGATCATTCCCTGGATGGACGACGCGTTTGAAAGTAAACAAAATCAGCTTTTCAAAAAGATTACCAGATGTCATAGCCGCTACTTCAGCCAAAAACTTATTTTGAACACGTCAGAATGGATGTGACTAGAATAATTGATCTGATCATAGACCCATCCAATATGATAGACCTGGTTCGAACTTAACAGATGAAAAAAAAACTTGAATTTTTCACCCATATTACTTTTAAAAAAAACTACTCGACTAATAGAGGATCTTCAAAAATCCTCAACTAATAAAAAATTTTGATGAATGGGGTAGTTGCATTTTTTTTTTAATTTTAATTCTGTGTCGTGAATTGAGTGATTCCTTCAACATCGTCAGCGTTGTTGTCCGGCTCTCCCGCCAAAACAAGTGAGGAGGGCATTTCCGTATGAAAATACGACTAAATTAAATGGAATTTCGAACACAAAACTGAAACAGGAACTTTTTCAAGTGCGCTAAATTTGAATTTGACGTAAAAAAATCGAAATTGTGACCCCATTTTGTTGGATTTCTTTTTTTCATTGGCATAAACTAACAATACTCCTCGTATTCTTATCTCAACAGATAGTACCAAGGTGCAACTTAAGTTGACATAAGCGTCACATCAATAATAAATTATGATAGTAAATTTAGGAAGGTAACCATTCAATCAGCAATAGTACTAAAATACTGCTTAGAAGCTAATTACTGCGATATTTTAACGACCATGATTTTTTCCACGGCGGAAATATTGCCCCGATCCCAAAATGAAAACCGGGGTGAAGTTAGCAATAGATTCTAGCAATAGAAAAAATCGATGGGGAACCGAGCAATAGAATCTGGCAATAACTTTTTTTCTCTTCGGATGGATTGTTTTTATGAAAAACAGAGTTTTTGACAACAATATGAATTATTCCCGACCTAAAATTGAATAAAAGACAGAATGTTTTTCTCCCTAAAACCGCCCTCCGAGTTTAGTATGGGCGAACGGCGTTTTAATTTTATATCTCTTGAACCACTTGCTCTCTCACCTTGAAACTTGGTGAGGATGTTGGGTATGTAGAGAGGAATGGATTCCAAGTGTCAAGAGACTTGGCCACTCTACCTGGGGAAAACAAAACGTAACTCCACTGATAGATCTACTCAGTGCTCAGTTGTAACTTTTGAGTGTAGATAGGCACCGAATCTTGATCATAACTGTAGTCAGAGGTTGAAACGATCAAAATCACTTACAGGTAGGTAGTGCATAACATTATCTATTCATTCAACCTAAATGTGTTTTCTTTATGGGTGCTCAAACGTATAACAAGTATCTCAGAGTGGTATCTAAGAGCTTCAGAGCGGTTCACGACTTTCCCTAGTGAGATTCTTTATTGCATAGAGAAGAATAATGTGATGTGTAGATTGAGCAGCCTGCCGACCACCTGTCGAAGATCAATATCGATCTCGAGTAAACTAAAATTCAGCTGTCGTTCACGTTATAGAAGCAGGTAGTCACTGTATTATACAGTGATTACAAGGAGTATAATTGAGATCTTTCTACCAGAGCGGTGCACGGCTTTGCCAGTGAGATTCTCCATTACACACAGAGTTACTTATTACACACATTATATACAGAGAAGAGATGTGTAGATTGAGCAGCCTGTCTGCCACCTGTCGAAGATCAATATCGATCTCAAGTAAACTAAAATTCAGCTGTCGTACGTTCTCTACGTTATGCAAGCGTTATCATTGAGTTACTACCGAACATGTAGGAATAAAACGATCAGGTAGGTATCATTTCAAATCCCACTGGCGCACAGACTTACTAATAACAAGTCAACAATGCATGTGCAGGACGAATACCACCAATAAAACCTCCAATCAGGCTTCCAAATAATGATGGGAGCCTACCCAAAAAATAACATTCACGGGAAACAAACCTACCTACCCACAGGCAGTGATACCACAGGTAGAGAAGGTCGTTCGGTTGCGTCAACGAAACTTCATCACCACAGCTTCTCCAGTCAATACACCGATCAATCATCCCCTCAAGACACTTTTTAGATCGTAATTTCGATCAACTTCTACGTCTAGGTGAATCGATAAGGCTTTGGGCTTACCCTATTGCTCTCCAAGGCTTCCGCACTGTGTTCTTCCTTCTGCCTGAAGCAATTGGTGCATTTCGTTTTGTTGAAGATGTTGGGTGAAAACTTCCTACACTCTCCCGACCTGATAAGCTGCGAAGACATCGTCAGATCGGGTTTTCCTCTTCATGAAAAATTGATCGACAAAAACACCCGGATAGGCAACAAAAAAAAGTTAACGAACGCGGTGGGACCCTTGGTGATACCTGCTCGGTGGTTGAGTGAAAAGAGGTTTACGCCCGAACTTCGGGACCATATTTTGGACACTGAGATGAAAGATCTCCAGAACCGGTAGAATTTTCCGTAGAAATCAAAAACAATTCGAAAGAAAAATCACAATCCCGCACAAATTGGCCAGGAGGCTCGTAATGTTGACATCTGATAACACCAATCCCACAACTTCACGGATTTGCGACACAGCGTGAACTGAATTCGGGGAAAGCAAAAATGAGGGAGGCGAAGGGGGGACGCACCTGAGTGATGGCCGACGCGAACGGTGGCGCCCCTGGTGGAATTCTTCGTCGGAAGGGGCGCGTTTCTCGATGCCAGCGCAACCTGTTGCGGACGCGCTGAACTACCACTATACCTACTATTTATCTGGAAAGGAAGTAAATTTGAAGAAAATTCCAAGTAGGATCCACAATAAAGATTTACGGGTTCTACCATAACCTACCTATTCCTACTCGATGGTTAAATTGTAAAAAAATGATCAAACCTACAAGAGACATGACAAACTTGAGTGCTCAAGCTTATGAACATTTTGGCAAAACTTTGAAATTTTTGCGAAATAATTACCTACTCAAGTTAATGAAGGGAGTATCACATATTTATATAAGTACCTACATCGTAATATTATGATTTTTGGAAAAACTTCATCATTTGTTTTAGAATGTCCCAAAACAGGTTTCAGTGAAAAAAAAGTCCAGGCTAAAAATTTTGAGCTTTGTTTTCTTTGAAAATTCGCGAACAAAGAATAGATGATAAATCGAAGAGCAAATCCGTCAGATTTAGGCAATAAAGTACACAATAATCTTCAGCCACTGGAGCCAGTCCCTACTTCATCACCGAAATAGAGTTGGAAATATTCTGATGGAATAATCAGATCGTATTTCTTCCTAATGGTTTAAATATAATTTAAAGTTATTAATTAACTAAAATATTTATCTAGATTGATATGAATTGAGTGTGGTTCAAAACCAAATCGGAGTGTGGTTTATATATTAACTCTTTAATCGTATAGGTATAGCTCCGAAATGAATATGAATGGATGAGGTTTTTTGGTTTCAAGGGAAATCACAAAATGTTTAATATTTTGGAGAGATCACTTACCAGCAAAAAAAAGCAGCAAAGGGATTGACTTCCAATCTCGTTCCCAGACTATGCTGCCGTCCAAAGCTAAAACGTTTTAAGTCGATGGGAAAGTAGAGAAAAATTACTTTTCGGACAAAAGTCCGTTTCGTGAGTTTTGCTTGTAATCCCCGGCTAAAATGTCCTAAGTAAGGCGTACTAGGCTAAAATGTCTTTCGAGGACAAAATTAATGGACGTATTAATTGATGTATGTCTGATGGATATATTTGAATTTACTTGGTAAATAACAGGAGTTATGACAGTTTTAATGACGTAAGGTCGAAAACGCGAAAAAAAACTTCGAAGTGAAAAAAGGCATTTTGAGTGGGTTAAGAGAAAATTGCTATGAGACATTTTTTGTTGGAAATACTTTGTAGAATTGAACCCCGAAGTTATGCCCATCTTGAGTGCATTCAATGAAAACTTTTTGAAAATGAAAATTTGCTTTTGAAGGTAATACTGGATTTCTTAAAATGTTTATTTCAGAAACCCATTATCATTATAAAACAAATTTTCACTCGAAATACCACGGATATAGGACTTGTTAGCCTTGCTCAAGCTGAGTCAACCTGTCCTAAGTCCTGGGTTGCTAGGCTAAGGCGTCCCATGTCCTTCCGATGGGCTTAAATGACCCATTAATTACCCAAATGATATTCTTTCAGTGCTTGTCAATGGAGTACAAAATAAAAACATATTTGTTTCGAGAAAAAAAAGATTCTACTATCTGCAACGAGTCGAATATCCTAGGCAACTTCACAAAACCTCGTTTTTCTCAAAATGCGAAAAATGGACTTAGGACGGCAGTATGAGCGTAGCGTTGCCTCCACAGGCAACATTCGCAGAGCAGTTCGCTTAACACGTTCAGACCGGCTGCTTCCACCCTGGATCCACGCGAAACCTTCGCCTGGTACGGCTGCTTCCACGGTGGATCCATGAACTCATGATTCGGTGGATCCATGAACATTTTTCGAAACACTCTGGATAGTTCATTTTTACCCCAACAGGGCTCTTTTTGGTCTCAATCGCTTCGGAATGAACCCACCTTACCGTCCCAACCTTTCGGCTTCTCATCAGTGCGACTGTTTTGCTGTGAAGTTCCAAAATTTTCCTAGGTCCTGGGGACAATCTGGGTTTTGAGCCCCGGTCTGAAGGTGTTAACTGTAAATATAATAAAAAATCATTATTTCTCTAGAGTGAATTTCAAGATATCCGGTGTTGTGTTCTGCGTGTATTCGAGTGAGGTAGATGGTCCTCTCGATGCACTGAATTGTAAACTAGCCTGAACCCTACACAATGGAGAGATTGATCCCTAAAGGGGCCCATTCACGTGTATGCCTGGAGTCGCCGCCGCGTCCCTCCAGGTACTCCACGAAGCCGCCGCAGTAGTCCATTCACCTGGCTTCCAAAACTACCTGACTCCGCCGATTGGCGGGCCTGCTTCCAACCACCGCTTGCTCAGATGACTAGAAGTGAGGAAAACGGTAGGGCTACATGCTGTACTGGTGGGAGTGCGACCCGGCGTCGGCCTCACTTCAACCATTCACAGGGCCGCCGAGGATTAACTGGCCGCAATTTTCGAGCATGTTCGATTACCTGCCGAGCGGCGGACGCCCGCCAGACCTCAAGATTTTGTTAACCATTCACGGGTAGTTTTTCCCTTTGACGGCGGCTAGGCCCGCGGCGGCGACTCCAGGAGTACACGTGAATGGGCCCCTTAAGACAAGAAATGATAAGTCTGATTGACAAGGTACGAATGCATGTAGAAGACCCCTGATTGCGGCATTTATACTCTAGCTATTATGGTGAGGGGAGAGTGGAAAAGAGGTGACGTTAAATGAAGTGTTCTTTCCCTTCCTCACCTCATCCGTGTTGGTGATGATTCATGCCACTCTGGGGTTTTCCTACCCTTACTTTATTGGAGAACTAACGAACATAGATGTATGACATTACATCCGGACTCAAGGAAATCATTTTACATTATTTATCGTTAGAAATTACAGTTTTAATGCCCTATGGATTTCCGAGCAAGGAGCTAAGTAGTTCCTGACTTCAATCAACCTGGCAAGATTTTTTACTTTTCCTAACTTCCAGTCTCTGAACGGTAGTTTCAGAAAAAAACATACACTCTAATCGATTTTTGATTAAATTTTTCTCGAAAATAACTGAAAAAAAAAAAAAAAAAAAAAAATACAACGTCAACTTACCTACCTCCCATGGAGCTTCCTCGTGTATGCTCACACGTTTGAAGCCTCTAAACTTGAAAATGGCAACAAATCTGACAATTCTCTTTTAGCAGGCCTATCAAGGTAGCCAACATGACAGAGAAAAGATTACTTTAGCAGAATTTTTACTAATTAGAAAGTCTCAAAACAGGTAGTGACGTGAAAATTTGACCAGAAGTCAAGGGAGCCAAAGTTTCATAGCCAGGAAAATGGATAATAAACAGCAGGATGGACAGGTTTGACATTTCCCAAAGAAAATTCGAAAGGAAACGTTGATGATTAGGCGAAATGAAATGAAATGTATCTTGAAACGGACCCTGAAAAATTCTACCTTTTGTTGGTGATTTGAATCTTTCTTGGGTGATTAATTGACTACACAGTTAAAATCACAGTGAATTATTACACAAAGGTTTATTAGTTGTCCATATCGATCACTCGCCTCCCAAGAACACGACTTTTCCATTATAAGTAGGTACCTATCATATTATCACATTTCACTATCAGCTTTATCTTGACAGCAAAACATCGTTGTTCGGGAGTCGTGGGTGTTCTAACATTCATAACAAAATTTGGTTCATAGTTTTTTATTTGAACATTTTCATCAAATCCAGGTTATTAAGTTATTTGTCCAGCAACCCCTAAGGAAAGTAGATAATTAGCTCCTAGGACAGTAGGAGTATATTAGAACCCAGTTTTCCCTTTACCTTCTGCGCCTATACCTGTCTTCACCTATTCTAGACTTGTGTCATCCTTAGGTTAATAAAATGCTCTCTGAATCAGCTGAGTCATACAAAAGTTAGGACTTATCGTGCTTCCACTGCACTTGAAGGTCGACAGTCAATCAACTTTTGTTTACGATGCACTTGATGAAACGAAGGAAAATCTATTGCGTCCTCTTAGTTGGTAGGTGCTGCCAAGTACCTCCATATTTCTGTAATTGGATGTCGGTTTATGAAATAGGGAGAGAGTTCTGAGACCATCCCTCAACCAACATGTTTTACTAGTTTGTGAAACCCGTTTTGAACAGCCGCTGCCGAGTAGGTCGTGGCTGAAGTGCGCGCAGTGCGGGCGAATAGGAAGTCCTTCCGGAACACACGGAAGTCGGCGTAAGTGTTTCTCTTGAAAAATACTCGATAGTATTCTGTCAGGCTTTGTAGGGCAGTACCTGTCACTGGCACTGAATTAGAGGACTCTCTCCCTCATTATTCATTTTATTCAGTGTGGCCCAACGGAGGTTATTCCTCCTTAATCCATTTAATAAAACCTGGCCGAACCTAGTTTCCTAATTTCTGCATAAATTTCGAAAATGAAAAAAAAATTAAAATGAAATTTTTGAAAATTGCAACCTCAACCACCAACCAAATGGAAATGAAGGGTTGAAATGTTCAAAAATGCCCTAGTAGGTACCTATGGTTGGTAGGACGGGGATCCACACTCGTGATTCTGTTTTATCGAAGGAAAACCTTCAAGTTCTCGTAGGGAGCGAACGGTTTGTCCTACAGAGCTTCGGGTGGTCTCAAAAATTTTAAAAAATTCTTTACTACTTTAAATTGGTGAAAAAACAATATGTACCTTTATTTCGAGAGTTTTCGAGCTAGGGCACTTAATTTTTACCCCTTAGAAGTGACTGACATCAATCAAAAGCTTCGCGGCACAACTAGACCCCAAATGCAGCCCACATACCAAATTTGAACCAAATCGGTCCAACGGACGGACGGAAATTTTTTATTCGATTTTCGGATTCTACGTACCTTGAAACATAAAACATCAAATTTTGAGGGGGGGGGGGGGGGTTAAATTTTTGTTTTTCTTGGTCGATACCAAAGGTTCATTATTGACAATAATAAACCAAAAATAGGAGTATTACAGTTGTTAAAATAGGAATAGCAATTACCCTTAACATCTGTAATGGAATGGATTTTTCAATTACCTACTTATTCCAATTACATGACATGTAATGTTTTTTTACATGTAATTACATGTAATTACATTGTAATGGTAATGTTTTTTTTTTTTTTCAATTTCCATTACTTGTAGTTGGAACCGTAGGCAATGGGTCCGTTCATCAATCAATCAATTCCTTGAAAAGTTCAATGGAATCCTAGTTGCGGTAGTACCTACCTTTTTGGTGAGAATAAAATACTAGAGATAATAGAAGGTAGAAAAAAATCTTTTGCAAAAAATAATCTCATTTATAATCTTCAACTTCTCTTGAATAGTAACAGTACTTAAATCTTTATTGTAAAAATGCGATCATAATAATTGTTTTCTGCATATGAAAATAACCTTCTGTAGACAACATTAAGATTAGCACTAAAATTTATGCACCTTCTAGTATACGCATTCTTTTTGTAGGAGCAATTATCATGATTTATTATGTTCTAAATATGAATAGGTGATAAATATGAATAAGGTAGGTAATAGTATCACGAATCCGTCAGCGAGGAACAACAGTCAGGACTACAAGAGTTCGCCCAAACTCGACGTATTTAATGGTTCCTGAACGATTTATCAATAAATTCCTTTATCAATAAATAAACGATTTATCAATAAATTCCTGGGCATCTGGTATACTTGTTAAACAAGTTCTGAGTTTCGGTACCAAAATATTATCTGAGTAATCAGAAATCAAACTTCAGGGATCGATTTTGCAAGGTTTTTTTTTCAACAAAAGATGTCTCTTAGCAATTTTGTTTTAATCCCTTGTTTTCCCAATTTTTTTCAATTTCAAGATTTTGCTTCCGAGTCTACCAAGGAAGCGGGAGCTTTGTTTTCAATTTTCTAGTTTGAAATTAAACGTTCTCCAAAATCAAAATTTCCGCTTCCGTTTTTCGTTTCAGACCTTCCTGAACAATTTTGGTTCCGTGTCTGTCTGTCTGTGTGTCTGTCATGAAATCCTTGCAGGTCCCTAACTTTTACAATTCTCGTCCGATTTCAATGAAATTTTCAGAAACTGTGCGGATTCACGAGTAGATGGTCCCCTATCAAAATCATCACACCCGGACCGATAGTAGCCGCTGCGCATACGCAAACTTGAAGACCTTGCCACAGCTATAACTTCTACAATTCTCACCCGACTTCGATGAAATTTTCGGGTATTTGCTAGTTGGCGTGTAAATGGTCCCCTATGAAAACCATTGCCCCCAGTCTAATAGTAGCCAATGCGGATGCGCAAACGTGAAATCCTTGTAACAGCCATAACTACTACATTTTCCAACAATATTCCGAGATTGTGCCGGTAGATGTGTAGATGGTCCCCTATGAGGGGACGTGCAAGGTACTTAAAGATTGATGTTTCGAGATCAACTACTATGACTACTATGATCATCTATACAATCGGGTTATGGATACGAGGAAGCTATGTGCCACACCGTTTTTTTGTTTGTTTTTAGTTCTTGCTGATTCCATAATTCCCTCAATTTTTGAGAAAATCAAAATCTGATTACAGTGTTCTGTTACAAAATCTGTTACTGAGCGAATGCCCAAAGAAAGTAGTGATTTCAACAAATCAGAACATTTCATTGTTAAGGGGGTCTCAGTCGGTCGCCGTTCGTTTTTAGTATTTCGCCAAATCGAAGGGGCAAAAAGTTAAAAAGTTGTACCTACTTAAATTGGAAATTTTAAAGGATTTTAGAAATTTATTAATACACGGTCCTTGGGAATTGACAAACTGAAATATTGACGCTGGAATCATCAAAATCGAACAATAATTGCCAGAGAAAAATGGGAAAAACTACTGAATAAACGGTTATTTCTATGCTTTTCCCTTATTTATCTGGCAATCATTGTTCGATATTGATGATTCCAGCGGCAATTTTTCAGTTTTTCAATTCCCAAGCCCCATGCACTAATGAATTTCTAAAAGCCTTGAAAATGTCAAATTTAGCTACATTTTATGAGAAAAAGATAACTGAATTAACGGTTTTTCCCATTTTTCTCTGGCAATTATTGTTCGATTTTGATGATTCCAGCGGCAATATTTCAGTTTTTCAATTTCCTAGGTCCGTGCACTAAAGAATTTCTAAAATCCTTCAAAATTTTCAATTTAAGTACAATTTTTTTACTTTTGCCCCTTCGATTTGGCTAAATACTGACCCGGAACAAAGAGACCCCCTTAAGGGTTACTTTTGGCGCTTGAGTCCTTCTTCAAAAAATTGGTTTGACAATTGTATGATAAGAAATTTAACGCTCTTTTCAACGGTGTAATCAGATTTTGATTTTCCCAAAAATTGAGTGAGTTGAAGTCATTTCAATGTTTTTGTCCCATTTTAGTGTTTAAAAAAATCGGAAAAATCTTGAAATTAATAAAATTTTGGGTAAACTAGGGGTTACACCAAAATTGCACAAAGACACCTTGTAAAGTCGATTCCTGAAGTTTAGCGAGTCGAGTCTGAGACACCTTGTATTACAGAGTAAATTCATGGAGCTACGTAGGTTTTAATGTTTCTTGAGAATATAATATACATAATATGTATATTTTTAATATGTATATTATATCCCTATACTAAATGGATAAATTCCTGTAAGTTGGTAGGCACATATGATTGCAGACAAAATTTTGTTATAAAAATGTAAAAAATCAACTAGATTTATGGTTATATTTACATTTTTTACACTATGTACAACCTAGATTTTTTAAAATATAAATATATAAAACGCATCGTTACTTTCTGATTCATAACTGTCTTAAAACAGTAAAGTTAATGAATCTCGCGAATCTAAACTACTTGCTCCAACCTCCATGTTTGTTTATTACAGAGAAGTATCTAAGTGTTTGGTTCACTCAGTTCCTTGGGTCGTTCTATATGGTTGATGATTGAGTACCCTCTGCGGCCCTGAGCATCGATGAGAATATCCCCATAGATCTGGAGAGGAGGTCTGACGGGGAGCCGTCCTCCACGACTTTACCGCCTTCCAAAACGAGAATTCGATCGCAGGAAAGGAGCGTGGACAACCGATGCTGTAATAAAACAGGAGTTAGTAGGTAGTTTGAAACCCAGGTTCAGTTCCACAAGTATCAAAATGAACAAGAGATAGTGGCCAGCAGTAAGGCAGCTGTGAGGTATCTTGGGTAAGCATAAAATGGGAAAGGTATCTGCCCCAAGTTTTGGAAATTTGCCTGAAGTAATGTGTTGAACAGTTCCAGGCTGAGATCCAACGTGGGATAAGGAGGTGAGGTTTTAGTGGGTTTGAATCTCATATAATCCGTACGAGTGGTTCCCTCGGGTACCTTACGAGATCCAATTTCCACCCCTGGATCTCAGAGATTTTCTCACCCCCTACGAAAAATAGGTACCTATCTTAGGTAGCTACCAAACTCAGCCTGAAGTAATGTTATGAACAGATCCAGGCTGAGTACTAACTTGATAAAACAAGGTGAGGTTTCAGTGAGCTTTGAATCCCTCAGAATCAGGAGTTGCGGCCCCCTTCTAATATCTTACAGATATCACAAAAACCAAATCTTAAAGAATCACCTACCAGAAAAAGACCATTCTCAACATTCCAAAGGAAACGTGACATTAAGAAAATTAAGAAGTCAAACCATCATTGTGTATTATACAACTTTTGATGAAAGGTACTCACAGCAATAGAAATGACCGTTTTGTTAGCGAATGCTTTCTCTGCAGCGTTCAGCATCGTTTTTTCTGTAGTTGGATCCAGCGAGCTGGTTGCTTCGTCCATCACCAGAATTGCGGCTTGATGTAAGATGGCTCGAGCGAGGCACAGAAGCTGACGTTGGCCCACGCTGATGTTGACGCCTCCTTCCAACACCCGTCCATCTTGAAAAGTTGAAATATAATTGTATTGGACTTTTGGACCAATTTATGGACAATCTAGAGAAAGATAACAGAATTTGGTCAAATGCAATGGAAATTGAGTGTGAATGGTATATCTCACTATATCTCATCTGCCATCTTCCTTGATGTGACTCAGGCCTTTGATATAGTTTGGAATGAAGGACTGATCTACAAGCTTCGTAAAATGCTGCCAGAATCCTATGCTACACTCTTGCAGTCCTACCTATCCAGCAGATATTTTTGTGTAAGACAAGATAGTGCTTTTTCAGAGCCAAAAACAATACAAGCTGGGGTGCCGCAAGGCAGCGTACTGGGCCCACTACTGTACCTGCTTTACACTTCTGACTTACCAGAAACTGAAGGTAATACCCTCGCTACGTTTGCGGATGATACTGCAATTATTGCGAAAAAGCTGAGCTTTTGATTAAATTCAGAAAAATGTACTGGCTGATGGGCCGACGGTCAAAATCGTCTGTCTACAATAGGCTCATACTGTGCAAGCAAGTCGTAAAGCCTGTCTGGACTTACGGTGCACAACTGTGGGGGTGCAGAGCAATCGATACATAATTCAGCGCTTCCAGAATAATGTACTGCGATGCTGCGTTGATGCATGCAGATACTTTAAAAATGACAGACTTCACTGAAAATTGAATCTGTCAATGAGGTCATTCGCAGCCAAGCCAAGAGGCTCCAAGATTAAGTAAATGAGGATGTCATCCAGCTTCTCAACACAGATGATCTGTTTAGAAGACTTAACATAACCAAGCCACACGATCTAATCCACTTAGTGTGACCATCATGAATTGCGAATTTCAGGACTGTAATGATCCATCAACTTCATACTTTTAGTTCTCCTATAAAGGGACATAAAGGGGAGGCCCTGAGTGACTCATCATTCAGGTAGGTAGAGTGAGGTACGGGGGTACAACACGTCATCTGATGTCACCCTCCTCCACTCTCCCTTTACCTTGTTACAGGTAGCATAAAAGAACGACGCACGGCTTACCTTTCATTCATTCTACTACAACAAATCAACTTGATCATTTCTCGCTCTCTTTCGTCATCTCTTGGAAGCCCAAGTTTCTCAGAGGTATCAGTAGCTCATTGCCTCCGCTCCCATCTTACCTAGGAGTTGTCTTCCCCAACTAGCCACTAGGTAAATGTACCACCTCCTTCCGGTCTGCCGCTATCGCGCCGAGGTACGCGGCTGAGCTAATTTCTCATGCACTCCTGCAAACGGTAAGCGGAAACGCGCCAGGCAGAAAGTGCATCTCCATCCTCCATCCTTGTAGAGTAGGGACGAATAAAAACCATCAAGCCATTGATAAGGCCATCGTCTTCATTCGACAACACGCTGACATAACAAGGACAATAAGAACTAAGAGAAGTATCTTAGTTTTCTTCACGTACACCAACTATGTATCAGAAAAATGTTGCTTATAAGTTTTTACTGGGTGCAATAAAAAAAAACTATATCTCACAAAGTCCTCCAAGTTTAGTGGAGACCGTTTCCTTCATTTGAGCCAACTCGAGCGACTCCCATATCTGGTCATCGGTGTACGTGTTTTCCAAGTCCAAATTTTCCCTGCAACATCACAAAATTATGTTGACAGTCCGAGCTAACAAACTTGAAATATCCCCAGTAGGTAACCGTGGTTAAGACTTCGTGAGTTGGCTATCGTTGTCATTCGATGCAGAATTGCCCTACATGTCATATACGATGAAACTCTCATTTTCAGGTACATTTTTTGCGATCGGCATACCTGAGCTGATTTTCAGGATTATAGGATGACTTGAAGTAATAACTGATCAACTTTTACATTACCCAATCAGTTTAAATCGTTCCAAATATAATGCCATTTTCAAAATACAAGCAGTTTAATGTTGTTTACAAATGTGCTTTACAAAACGAAAAAAGCCCATTCGTGCAGCATTAACGATGAGCAAATTTTTAAATTTTCCATTTTTTTACTTTAAAAACCTTAAGAAGTACTCTTTTTGTCTCTTCGGATTCATAGTGAAAACAAACATGAATTGTTGATTTTTTTTTTTTTTTTCAGTAAATCATACTTCCAAACTGGAAAAATGGAGATTCTCCTGCTCAGCTGAACTCCCTGATCATATAATATATGAAAATGCAACATTTTATAATGTAACATAATGCAACATATTATGTTCCATTTTCCTAATGCAACACGTTCTATTTCTATCATTCATTAGCAAAGTTATGTGATGAATGAAACTATGTTCCCCAAAAGGTTTTCTCATTACATAAGTTTTACTCATCTCTAAATCTAGGCCTTGATCCTTACGGTTCTTTTGAGATGTACCTTGAGTTTTGATGTTGGTGAAAGACCCTTTTTGAAAACTGAATTGTACGTAGAAGTAGTTATTGACCATTTATGTATCTACAAACTTAGTCTTGAACTCTTACCGAATCGTTCCGCTAAACATGATGATATCTTGAGGTATGACCGATAGGCGAGATCGAAGTATTTGAAGAGGCACTGCGGAAATGTCGATTCCGTCGATGTAAATACTTCCAATAATCACCGGAGTCATTCCAAAAAGAGACATGACGATGGATGACTTCCCACTTCCCGTTTTCCCACAAATGCCCACCTGAAGAATCAGTCCATAATGATAGCAAATTTAATGGTAAATTATGAGAAAAAAAACATTAGTTGGCAAGAACATTAATTATTTAACGTTACATGACCCAATCATGTCTCAAGCCAAAAAATTAATTTAAAAAAAATAAGCAAATTTTGTTTACCTTGGATCCAGGAGTGATAGTCAGTTTCAGGCCAGTGACGGCTACTTCTGAACTTCTGTCGTACCTCAAAGAGACATTATCGAATCTAATTTCTCCCTTGGAAGGCCAAGATCGAGGTATAAATCCTGTAAAATCCAATACATAAATAATGTTATCATAATATTTCATGTTTGTAACATATTGTTGAAAATTCAGTATCGTCAAATGCAATTTTCAAGAAAATTCATTAAAATGACAGTCATGAAAGCTTGATTTTGAGCAATTTCCGCCACCTTTTTGTTTACCTAATTTGGTGATTTAATTAACCGTAATGAAATAAAGCACAATAAAATTTATAATTACATTTATTATTAAATTTAAAAAAATTAATTAAATTATTTATTTATTATTAAATTCATTATTAAATTTATTATTATTCAAAGCACTATTTTAACTACCAATGTGGTGGGATCATTGTTATTACTTTTAGGTGGTGAAAAAAATAAGTGCTCCAAAATAAATATTTTTTTTGCAAACATGGAATCCTTTTAACAAGTACAATTTCCAAAGTTTATATCAGAATTCAATGATTTTGTCAGGGATTGTGTGGTTGGTTTTTTAGATGGTATTATTATGAATTCTATCGCCATCGCATCGCTGGTAGCCCCTGCGCATGAGAAAACGTTAGATCTTCGTGGCAAGCTCATTTATTGGTGTAGGTTCCATCCAAGAAATTGTCAGGATTGGGTGTGTTAGAGACTAGAGATGGCAATCTATGAATTCCATCAGGACCGGAGCATTGGTTGCCTCTCGCATCCGCAAAAGTGAAATATTTGTGACAGCAGCCTACAGAGGAGGTTAACCATTGTGAGAGAAAAAATACACGTTTTATTCATTCATTCATTCATTCATTCAAGTGAAATATTTGTAACTAGCATAACTCCTTGTGTTTCTATCCAAAATGGTGATCCGATGTTCTGAAGCTTCGTGCATGTCTAATTTTCTAAAAACTCATCCGATTTCGCTCAAATGTTGAGATTAAAGTATGATTATTCCCGGTGTTTGGATCATCTATATTAAATATGTTATGGTTACGTGTCAATGATACGAAGAAGCCATACACCATGTCTAATTGGTCCGTATTTTATGTGACCGGACGGGGCAAGGGGAGATAGTCAGAAACCACACCAGACGTTCAGAGAAATACCTTTATTTAAGGATCTACAACTCCCGGCTCTTTTAAACAGTGAAGGACTTAATTACCCGAATTCCACACGTCAACACTACGCCCAGTTTGTTTAATACCCGTTTAATACCAGTTTGTTTAATAATAATAATAATAATAATTAATTTTAAAACACATACAAAGATTTAGCGAGAAATCCCTTACATTCAACTATTACAGATTTCGTACAAATTACGCACGTAGACACTCCGCACGGTTCGCTCACTACCCTATTGTAACCACATACAAGATTTCGCTAGAAGTCCCACGCATTTAAACTATTATAGACTTAAGTAGGTACAATTTACGCAAGTAGTTCAAAAATCTACCTTTTAGGGTCCCGAGCTACAAACCCGATCGAAACCAATAGCGCCCAAATAACAAGCGCCAAACATAAAAGTTTATTGGATTGGTGAACTTTTTCCCATATCTGATTATGCGATTGGAAGTCCTATTGATTCCATAGGAATTTTTTTCTGGTGAAATGAGACATTCGTGTCACAGATGGTACCGTGGGTGACCCAGGTAGCCTGGGAGACCAACAATCGAAAACCAAGCGGATGTACGTTCCAATCGGGTTTCATCTAATCGCTTAGAGAGCTCCCCGCATCTCCCACTCATTAGGAATCCTACCGTGTACCTGCCAGCTACCTGGTCGGAAATGTTCGGCTACCTATTAGCGCCACTTAGTAATCAGACACGGGCAGTAATG
Organism: Apolygus lucorum; assembly: GCA_009739505.2. Lineage (NCBI taxonomy): Eukaryota > Metazoa > Arthropoda > Insecta > Hemiptera > Miridae > Apolygus > Apolygus lucorum. The sequence continues at coordinate 20,404,787 of CM019182.2, read as the reverse complement.
GCGTGAATCGATCTTCCGAAAAGAACCAGTGAAACTTACTATCCTCTCTTTTTTAATCGGTTCCTTCCTTCAGGATAGGAAGGAACAAATTTATTACGCTTCATACCCGTGTTTTTCATTCTGTCGTTCCCAACGTATCAAACAATACCCAACAAAAAATCTTTTCCGACACAGAGCTTCATTTTGTTCTTTAAATATGAATTTGGAGAAATAATGTAATATTACAGGGTAATTCCAAATCTACAGTTTCAACCTAGAGACGTACCAAGAAATAGCGAAATGGGTTGTCGATGGGTCCAGGGAAACTAGGCCAAACATTTTGGCTACTCGGGCTAGACCAATTTCCATACCAGGGAAAGAAACTGGTCCAATGTAGCCTTGGGGAAGGTAGTGCAAATAATTTAGACCCAAAAATGTCCAATATTCCAATATTTTGGACTCGTTTTCCCAAGGCCGAGAAAGACCAGATTCTCCCTCCCTATAACGACCTTCTTCTTCTTCTCTTTATTTATAAAGATGAAGAAAGCAAATAGCCAAACTTATATTCCCTACAAAAAATCACTAATTCAGTCACTTCGACTGGTGCTTATTAGTAGGTGGTATTCTACCTACCGTTAGTTTTATAGTCTTCTGGCTGCATTTCGATGTAGCCAGCCACCCTTTCGACCCCCGCCATGTGCGTCTCGACGTCCGACAGGAACTTGACGACCCAGTTGAGGTAGATGGGGACGAGGAGAGTGTAGTTGATGGCGAGGCCGACCAGCGACGGCGTGACTACCTCCGGCATCAGCCAGCTGCACACCAGGCACACGATCATCGCCAGCAGGACTATGACGGCTCCCAGATAGTCCTATCGACATGAGAAATTCAAGTCAAGACTTGCGTCTTTATGGCGATACAACATAACACCAAGGGTTATAACATAAAAGGGTTATCCCTTTTCTACACGCAGGTTAAATTTTTGGGATAACTCACAGTTCTCTCGCTTCAGGGAGATGGGGTTCCGGGTATTCTCCTTCTACAATTACCTACCTTTACGCAGAAATCACGCGAAATATTGTTTTGTGGGCTCATTTTTTCGGTTTCTTCTTTTCCGAGGCAAATGATTACTCAGACTAAAGAACAATTTTGTGATCAATATTTATGAAAACTCCAATTCCAACATTTTCGTGTAAAGATAAAAAGGGTTATTCCTTATTTTCGCAATAGAGATGGATTTGCGGGAATTTTGGATGAATAAACATTTTCTGTTGTTCGTTATGGTGCTAAGTAAGGAGAATTTTTGGAAAAATAACAAAAAATGATGATGCTGATATTTTGTGATAGTGTTTCAGACTTTCATGGAACAACTATCTGGTCGATTTATAAATAATAAAATGCTCTTTCGTGTGAATTAAAAAAAAATTCGTTATAGTCACAGTGCACTCCTGTTATTTGATCCCTTGGTCAGAGACAAAAAGCTCTTTTTTTCTGTACCCCTTACGCTTCAATTTAATGTAAATCATTAATTTTCCCGTAGTCCTTCGGGATCTGAGAGCCAATGATTTTTTTTGGGTTGCACTAGAATTGCACTGGAGGCTTCCAGAATTATACTAAGGTCAAAAAATACCAGGATGGGGCTGAGTCCCGCCCGCGTGTAGAATTGTTCCAGCGGTGGGCGCGTGTAGTTGAAGGATAACTTCATGTTTCCACTAACCCGCAGTGCAACACAAAAAGTAATTGTAAATCCATTTGCATGAATGTTTAGAATTTCGTTTAAGTTACCCCGTGGCTGGCCCCCTATGAAGTATAGCCATAGATAGCACCATTTGGTGTGTAGCTTCATCAACTTATTCCGAATGTCCTCACATCAATAGTTATGCTGTCATATAGAAATCACAATGAAATTCACCAAGTCATCTTCGAATAATTTATGAATAAAATTAATTATTAGGTCAAATGAACAGGTAGCTCACCAGAGCGATACCCAACCATCTGGTGGCGGAATTTGCGATTAAAAATGCGTTGGTGTGACAGTCTAGCTTGTGGTACATGGCGGTTTTGAAACGCCGTTGCTGCTTGAAGGCTCTTATGGTTTCTAGTCCGGTGATTGACTCTGCGAGGTGCGAAAGAATTGGCGTCCTGGATATGCTGTCCAACCTCTGCAACTCTCTGCAAATAATGTACGGTAGTGGTTTTTATTTACTCAAAAAGTAACAATGAAATAAGGCGAACTATTGTAAACATTATTTATCTACCTGGACGAACAGCGATAAAATTTCTGGACGAAGTAGTACAGGGTGCATATTGGAACAGCTATAGTTATAAACCAAGGAGTGACTATGGAGTTGACCACGATGGCAGAACAGCACAGGAGGAGGAACTGAGTGAGTCTTTGAATTGACGTACACAGTTTCTGAAACACAAAATTACACACAAAAATTACAACTTCAAATTTTGATGTGTTTCTGAAAACAAAATCAAATTAACCGTAAGTCTGAAGTATTGGAAGGACAATACGCTTTCATATGAGAATCAACGTATACTATTGATACAATAATATTACCATTGTTTACATTTTACGTTGCACATCAATTCGATTTTTTAGCATGGAACATGCTTTAGACTTGAGGTAACGTCATTCGTGTTCGTAGAAAAATCGATCACCATTCGTTGGAAAACCATAAATTAATGCATAAATTGTATACTAGTATATAGTAATATATAGTAATTATGGAAGAAACTGATATATAGGTATACCCCTGAGTTAAAAGAACTGTAAACAACATTTGCGGAAAGAGCCATCAACGATTTAGCGGGGTTTTATTTCGAAGGAAGGTGTCATAAAATACGCAAACAAATAAAACACGGCTAGGGCACGTTCCATGTTCCTTGAATTTGAGCCATAGACTCTATTTTGGTTTATTATTTTCAATAATGAACCTTTGGAATCGACCAAGAAATTTTTTTTTTTAACACCCCTCAAAATTTGATGGTTTACGTTTCAAGGTACGTAGAATCCAAAAATCGAATAAAAATTTGGCCGTCCGTCCGCCGTCCACCGTACGCGGCACTTTTGCAACTTAGCATTGACCGATTTTGATGAAATTTGGCATGTATGCTCCACTAGGGGTCTAGTTGTGCCCCGAAGATTTTGGTTAATGTAGGTCACTTCTAAGGGTTCAAAAATGAATTTTGAAATGTTGAAAACGCCCTAACTCAAAAAATTTTGATATCTTAAAGGTATCGTTTTTTCTTCAATTTAAGATTTGAGACCACGCGGAGCTCTGTAGGACAAACCGTTCGCTCCCTACGAGAATTTAAGGGTTGGACGTACGATAAATCAGAAACACGAGTTTGAATCGCAAAAGAGGCCTAATCTCCGTTCAAATTTCAGCTGACCGAAATGCGATCGATGTTTTTCTTCATGTTGGATGGTTGGTGGCTTTGCAGACGAGTGATCAATATAGAAAAATAATAAACCATTGTGTGATAATTTGCAGCGTTTTCAATGTATGATTTTTTATGAGACAACTTTTCTTATGAGGAAATGGGAGAAATTGTTCTGATAAGACACTAGATAGGTACTGAACCCACCAACCTTATCGATAACGTTGATATCCGTGGAGAACCTAGCGAGAATCCGACCGAGCGGAGTCATTTCGAATATCTTGATCGGCAGCTGAAGAACCGAGTCGAGAAGGTTCTTGTGGAGTCGACGCCTCGCCCGGGCGCCTGCCAGCTGCCCCAGCAAGTTCGTCACCAGCGAAATGAAGACGCCAGCCAAGGAGAAACCCGTGTAGACCAGTAAGTAGTAAAAAGCCTGGAAAACAGAAACATTTCAACATCAAATCTAATTCGAGATGTATGAAGTCACCGAGTTAGCGCGAGTTGCCTGGATCATAGTTACCTTAAGGTATTTAAGTCGTTTTTACTTTGTCCAGACTCCACCATTAAATTTGCACGAAAAAAAGTTCTACCACTGAACCCAGTTTTGATGGTACATCAATGGAGTTAGTTATATCTACCTCGTCTTGATCAATGGTTGACGAGAGCTGAGTCCAACTGCTCAGCCAAAAATCCGTGTACACCCTGAACCCTTGCCAGCCGACGGCGAGGGTGAGAAACGAAAACGACGCGAAGACCCCGCAGGATTCCAAATACGAAAGGTAGATTGAGGATGCGATCGTGCCGTACTGACGATCATCTGACGATTGAGCACCGCACCAGTCCGGGTCCACTGTAAAATATGAATTCTTAGTATCATAACTATAATTCCGCTAGGTATAATAAATTCATTTTTGGAAAATTAAAAATGCCTTCAAAATTGAAAATTTTACTCGCATTTTCCGTTTTAGACCTTTTACAATGTTTTTGGTGTAGTGCCTGCTGTCTGCGTGTCTGACATTCTGCTATTCATACTCTCGAATTGATAGTATCCTCTGCGCCAGCGCAAATATGAAATTCTCTCAACAAGCATGAGTGCTACAATTTTCATCAAATTTCAAGGAAATTTTGGTTTTTTGTTCGGTTCGGACTAGAACGGAGTTTCACTGAGTATTCGCAAAAGTGAAATTGTTGTGACAAACTTAAAGTGTACTCTTTCCATCAAATTTAAAGTGTTCTTGCGGTTTGGCGTTTTGATGATGCCCCACGCATCTACAAGGCAACACCCACTTGTTTTTCTCTAGAAATCGACTAGGTAGGTATATTTAGGATTTTTGGGTAAAGAAATTGCATGGATCTAGAGAAAGAGTAGAGAATACTCGTATGTGAACAATAATTATATTGAGAAGGTATCACACGTTCCCATAAATTCAGCTTCATTATCTTCTTTTGATTCCACCTGATTACTCGGAATTGATCTTGACTGCGAAATTTATATTTCTTTGACTGCGGTGGCAACTGCACAATTAGTGGAGAGTTAATCTTCACAGTGTGCTTCTGACTCCTTCCATGTCCATCCCATCCCCGCAATTGACCATGACCTGAATCCAAACGGCAATACTCAAGGATGGGTGGCAATAGATGGACAGTTGCCCAGGAGCCACATTACAACTCTATCATCGCGGAAGTTAATTTTCATTCGTCTGATGTCAAATACGTTGAGTTGTGAAGAAAATTGTGGATACTTCCTGAGCTGAGTATGAAAAGGATTGTCGGAGCAATTAACTTTGGAATGCGATCAATTATGATGATTTTGATCAATTTGATTTTGATTTAGATGCCTGTGAACCACCTAAACATCTCGGTTCTCCCCAAATTCATATTGCTATTAGTTCTCGGTGGAAGCAGAGCTCCATCGAGGTTTTGTGATTACATCGTCGAGTGGGGAGGATCATCCGAACCGATGTTAGTATTTGGTTAGGAATAAATATATATATCTTCGCATTAATTCTGCAAATCCAACAAGTATTGGAATGTTGAATGGAAAATACAACAAGAATTCATAAATTAAATTAAAGTAAATTTTAACCGACTGAATTTATTTTTGAAATAGTCTGTCAACGAGGAAATAAAGTGTATGAAGGAGAAGGTCATGATCGTGTTGATATCTGTGCATGAGCAAAACACCTCAAGCTACCTACAGGAACTTGGCATTTGTGCGACACTGCAACTCTTCGAAAGTTCGTCGATTAATTTCAACCAGGGGTTTGCAAATGCAAAGGCACACTATTAGTCCATGACAATTTGGTAGCGATGCACAGTACTGTGAGTGTATAGGTCAAGTGATCAAAAATCAATTTGTGGAGAGTTCTGTTAGGGAAAGTTGCTCTAATCATGGATTTCATACTACTTCATATTTCAAGGAAAGAAAATTGCACAGTAAATAATATTAGATGAAAAATACTGAAATTTTAAATTCAAAACAAAAGTAACATTTCTTTACAAAATTTTAGGTACCGTAACATAGGTAATAATTGGATGTCTTTAGAAGTGCATTACACTGAATGATGAATCTAAATCGTCATGTCATTAGCGCTGCTGATGCTGGAGAGAGCGCTTCCACAACCCAGTTCCATAGCGTTAGATGAGCTTGGTACAGCATTAGGTATCAGCTCTGTGGATGGTGGTCGTGTCAATGAAGTTATCCCTAATCAGATACTGGTTGATGACTTCGTAATCTTTTCTGTTGATATGAAAAATGCGAGGATGCGGGTTTTTTCCTCTCCACACTTTCCGCGACTTTAATTTTTCAAAAAGCTTTCTATTCGTATTGAAAATTTCATAGAAAAAACGCTGCAAATTATTACACAATGGTTCATTATTTTCTATATAGATCACTCGTCTACAAAATCACCATCCATCCAATATGAAGAGAAGAAAAAAAAGTCTGCCAAATGGGTGTGGCACATAGCTTCCTCGTATCCATAACCCGATTGTATAGATGATCCGATGCATAGTAGTAATTTCAAAACACCAATCTCTAAGTACCTTTCACTACCCTCACAGGGGACCATCTACACGCTAATCCGGACAATCCGAGAAAATTTCATCAAATTCAGATGAAAAATTAAGTGAGTAGATGTATGTGATTGGATCAAAAATATTCTTAGCCTCGAGTGGGATTCGAACCCTCGATCCTTAGAGCACACATCAAGACTCTATCCTCTGTGCTATTGAAGCCTCGTCATGTGTACGATTTGAGACTCTCACAGGAGTCCGTTCCTCTATGAATGAATCCCTCTATGAAAAACAATTCTCTATGATTTTCATAGGGGACCATCTAAACACTACTCTGTAACATCCCTGAAAATTTCATTGAAATCGGGTAGAAAATGTGGAAATTATGGCCGTTACAAGGAAATTCACGTTTGCGCATGCGCAGTGGCTACTATCAGTCCGGAGGTGGTGATTTTCATAGGGGACCATCTAATCACTACTCTGTAACATCCCTGAGAATTTCATCGAAATCGGATGGAAACTGTAGAAGTTATGGCTGTTACAAGGAATTCACGTTTGCGCATGCGCAGTCGCTTCTATCAGTCCGGGGATGATGATTTTCATAGGGGACCGTCTACACACCAACCCGCACAATCCCTGAAAATTTCATCGAAATCGGACAATAACTTCGTATAGTTATGCGCGTTACAAGGAATTGATGACAGACGGACAGACACACAGACAGACAGACACACAGACAGACAGACACGGAACCAAAATTGTTCAGAAAGGTCTAAAACGCAAAACGCGAGTGAAAATTTTGATTTTGGAGAACTTTTTTTTTTTCATCCTTGAAAAGTGAAAACAAAGCTTCCGCTACCTTGGTAGACTCGGAAGCAAAAAATCAAAATCACCAACCATCGATCGCATTTCGGTCAGCTCTAATTTGAACGGAGATTAGGCCTCTTTTGCGATTCACACTCGTGTTTTGATTTATATATATATTTCAATTTAAACCCTTAAATTTTCGTAGGGAGCGAACGGTTAGTCCTACAGAGCTCCGCGTGGTCTCAAAAAATTCTAAAAATTATATAGAATCTTAAATTGAAGGAAAACAATACCTTTATATCAAAATCTTTTGAGTTAGGGCGTTTTCAAAATTTCAAAATTGATTTTAGAACCCTTAGAAGTGACCTACATCAACCAAAAGCTTCGGGGCACAACTAGACCCCAAATGGAGCCTACATACCAAATTTCATCAAAATCGGTCAATGCTAAGTGGCAAAAGTGCCGCGTACGGCGGACGGCGTACGGCGTACGGCGGACGGACGGCCAAATTTTTATTCGATTTTTGGATTTTACGTACCTTGAAACGTAAACCATTAAATTTTGAGGGGGTGTTAAATTTTTTTTTTCTTGGTCGATTCCAAAGGTTCATTATTGAAAATAATAAACCAAAAGTCGCGGCTAGTCGCGGCAAATTCCAACGGGATTGAGTCAAGGGATAGTGCCAGAAAACATTCATCAAATGCTCTAATTCCTCATTTCTCCTCTTTTTGAGAAATTCACTATTTAATGTTGAGGTTTAAGAAGAAAAATTGGGAATTGTTATTGTGACGATTTTACCGAGTGCTTAGGGGAAATTCATACTTCAAAAATTATTTAAAAACGTGAATAAAGCACATACTTATGCCTCGTCATGAAGAGCAATAAGACCCAACTTGTTGATATGACGGTATCCGCACTCATAATGAGCAGGTAGTTCGTCGTTAGCGTTTTGGGTGAAATGAGTTATTAACATAAATGATCGCGGAACTTGCCCTCTGGTGATCCGTAAGAGGCTTGTGAGGTCAGGAAACCTATTTAAACGTTCTCAAAGACTATCTGGGGATAGGTTCTTGCATTCCTTTCCAATACTAATAGACGTTCGTTTTTTTCGATTTTTTACACATACTCACAGTACTGTGCGATGGTCGAAAAATAGGGAATATTGTACCATTTATCCGAATAATCGCCACTGCGGATCTTCGACCACTCTGGAGTTACAAAAACACGCCAGGTGTTCGAAATCGTGCAACGGTTACTACGTAGTCACGTCCTTGCTAACCAAGATTGCACCAGAAGTCGTAGCGAATTATGTGGAGGACTAACCTAACCTACAAAACCTTCGAACTAACCTAAAAATTTTGGATCTCCCTACTTCTGATTTATTATTTAGGGTTTTGCTTCCGAGTCTACCAAGGTAGCGGAAGCTTTGTTTTCACTTTTCAAGGATGAAAAAAAAAAGTTCTCCAAAATCAAAATTTTCACTCGCGTTTTGCGTTTTAGAACTTTCTGAACAATTTTGGTTCCGTGTCTGTCTGTCTGTGTGTCTGTCATGAATACCTTGTAACGCGCATAACTATACGAAGTTATTGTCCGATTTCGATGAAATTTCGAGGGATTGTGCGGGTTGGCGTGTAGACAATCCCCTATGAAAATCATCATCCCCGGACTGATAGAAGCGACTGCGCATGCGCAAACGTTAATTCCTTGTAACGGCCATAACCTCTACATTTTCCATCCGATTTCAATGAAATTTTCAGGGATGTTACAGATTAGTATTTAGATGGTCCCCTATGAAAATCATCATCCCCGGATTGATAGTAGCCGCTGCGCATGCGCAAACGTGAATTCCTTGTAACAGCCATAACTTTTACATTTTCTATCCGATTTCAATGAAATTTTCAGGGATGTTACAGATTAGTATTAAGTTGGTCCCCTATGAAAATCATCATCCCCGGACTGATAGTAGCCGCTGCGCATGTTTAGTGTTCCATATTGATATTATACAACTTACGATCGTCTTCTTCATCGTATTGGTCATCGCTGTAGTCGCTATAAGTCGATGGCAATCTCTGAATCCCCGGTTGTTTCTCGTTGTCGTTGTATATCATCGACCTGTGACGACCAATGTAATGTAAATTCAATAATATAATCTATAGACTACAACTCAGAGCACAATAAATTAGAATAAAATATTTTATGGATTTTTATTGATTCAAATATCAGGTAAAAAATTGAAAACTTTGCTGTTCTTAGTCGAATTCTTAAGATGGAGACATTGCTCTATTGTGAAGTGCAGGATCTATTTGCAATTACTGATGACAAATTTTATAATAATAGAGATATCACCGTTAAGGTGGCCTCAATCGGTCGAGCGTTCCGGGTTAGTATTTTCCTGAATTACTGGCGCTCAAACTTTAAAAGTTGTACCTAAATTTGAAATTTTCAAGAATTTTATTCAGGAATCATCAAAATTGAACAATGATTGCCGGCAAAAAATGGGAAAACCCGTTTATTCCGTTAAGTTTTCCCATTTTTCGCCGGCAATTATTGTTAAATTTTGATGATTCCAGCGGTAATATTTTAGTTTTCAATTCCCTAGAATTTCTTTCTTATCTTTGAAAATTTTAAATTTAGGTACAACTTCTGAAGTTTAAGTGGCGGTAATTTAGGGAAATACTAACCAGGAACGAGGAACGAACGGCGACCAACTGAGACCCCCTTAAGCTCCGAGCTAGTGATTACCGTAAAAACAAGCGATTAATTATTGAAAAGTTATATTTTTGGTTTCTGGACAAAGAGACGATTTTCTTCACAGACGAATTCTTTCACAGCAGGAAAGAATTCAAGTTGTTCCCGAGCTTGAAGAACAAATTCTACTCCATCAAGCCATTCCCACTATCCACTTTACTTACCACTAAGATAATTCAAACGGCCAACAAATACAGCCCAACTTTCTGGCAAAGAATAGCTTGGTTATAGAAATATTAGAAAGGAATGTTATTGATCGTCTTAATAGTCTACTCTGAAAAACATGAGCAAAATTCTCTCTGAACATAATTTTAATTTAATTGGACCATGAACTCGAATATATTTGCACCAGTCGAGGAATGGACCTCAGAAAGACAAATACGGATAACAATTGTTCACATTGAGTTTTGAAAGTTTTCTGAACGATCTTGTTTTCGTGTCTGTCTTTCCAAAGTAAACCATTTTCGGAGATATTTTTTAGTTAACAGAAGTAACATGCGATGCACCTTCAAAACATACAATTTTCCATAAAACAACTATCGCATGCACCATCTAAATCAATAAAGTTATGTTACGTTAAATACGAAATGTTAGGCTAGCATAATGCAATATCAGCAATTTCCAAAACTAAGACCTGATACAATTATTTTTGATGTTCCTACTTTGATGCTCGTAACCAGCAAGTCGAGTATCTACAGGAGGCGCTTTCGATGTTAGAACATCATACTATCAGAAAGCCGTTATTTTACCAGACGTTACAAATAGGATCACTGAATGACTTAAGTTCTCTTTTGACCTCCTCATTTCGATGTCCTCAAGCGCTCGCCTTGTATAGTCGACTTGGAGGGTACGACGGATTCTCCAATATGGTACTTTACAATAATTTATTGTATTCGCATACTTAGTGGAAGTAACCTATAACAGTAACTTTATAACATAAGACTAGGTAATTTATCAGACAACTAATGGTACATCCTTATAATAAATTTCAGGTAGGTACCTATTACACTAAAGGGGAATTAGTTCGTGATGTTAGTTGAGTTAATTTTGTCAGGAGGATGCACGGAATCATCACACAATCTCACAAGACAAATTCATGCCAAATGTCGATGTAAATTTTGGTACACACTTCAACGACGTTGTAGACATCAATCGTTTGAGAATGCTCTTTTCTTTCCATCCTGCCTGTGGGCAAGGTTCTACTCCGATCTTAAGATTCCTGAGGGCACCCATTAATACGTTTATTTAGCAGATTTTTACCTATTGAATATTGAAGACTGTGTATAGAAATTTGTAAGATTTAAGCGAGTAAAGAACGTGCTTAAACAACGAGACCACTTTCTATGGACCTTTGAAGTGCCTGAAAATTGAAATTTTTTCACTTTAAATTTTTTGGAGGAGAGGGGTAAGTAGATACGGACTGCGGTTGCTTATGTTCAACGCAGCTATTTACCGTCTTATTTTGCTTCACTCAAACTTTGGTTATCTAGTTGAATGTTATACTCGAAGTTACTTACTTATTCGATGACATGAAAATGTGTTTGAGAAGATTCCCTCCTCCTTCTGGCGCTCCATCAAACATGTACGTTCGGTGCCTGAAATTATAAATCCGAAGCTATTAGTTTCTACAACGTAATAGTTCCCATTCTTCGCATGCAAAGTTTTGTTGTGAAAAAAATTTGAAAATTCAAATTAGGTGTACATAAAGTACACATTTAATAGTCACTGCACAGTCAAAAATTCACTTAAGTTCTCAATCGCATTGAATATGTGACTACATTTAGAAATGTACAAACTTGATCTCGAAATTCATGTGAGGGTTTGTAGTGAGTAATTTATTAGTGTTACACTAAAATATAGGAAAAACGCTGCAAATTATTACACAACGGTTCATTATTTTTGTATAGATCACTCGTCTGCAAAGCCACCAACCATACATCATGAAGGAAAACATCGATTGCATTTCGGTCAGCTCTAGTTTGAACGGAGATTAGGCCTCTTTTGCGATTCACACTCGTGTTTTGATTTATATATATATATTTCAATATAATATGATATAAACCCTTAAATTTTCGTAGGGAGCGAACGGTTTGTCCTACAGGGCTCCGCGTGGTGTCAAAAAATTCTGAAAATTCTATAGAATCTTAAATTGAAGGAAAAACAATACCTTTATATCAAAATTTTTTGAGTTAGGGCGTTTTCAAAATTTCAAAATTGATTTTGGAACCCTTAGAAGTGACCTACATCAACCAAAAGCTTCGGGGCACAACTAGACCCCAATTGGAGCCTACATACCAAATTTCATCAAAATCGGTCAATGCTAAGTGGCAAAAGTGCCGCGTACGGCGGACGGCGTACGGCGGACGGACGGCCAAATTTTTATTCGATTTTTGGATTCTACGTACTTACCTTGAAACGTAAACCATCAAATTTTGAGGGGGTGTTAAAATTTTTTTTTCTTGGTCGATTCCAAAGGTTCATTATTGAAAGTAATAAACCAAAACCGGCAAATTGTTACACAACGGTTTATTATTTTTCTGTAAATTTAACTAAACGTACATTTTACTGTAAAGTTAGTGAAGTCTTAGATTGATGAAAAAACGTCATGGAACATTCATTAATTAGGTACCTAATTATTGCCGTAATTGAGCAAAAGATTAGGTGGTTCCCAAAAATTCTTAAAAATTTAGAAAATTTTGAATTAATGTAAAACAATACTTGTATTTCTAAAGATTTTGACAACGTTTTCCCCCTTTGAAGGGGCTGACACTAACCAAAAGCTTCGGGGCCCAACAAAGCCAGAGTGCCCTAGCTCGAAAACTCTCGAAATAAAGGTATCGTTTCTTCACCAATTTTGAATAGCATTGAATTTTTGGAATTTTTTGAGACCACCCGGAGCTCTGTAGGACAAACCGTTCGCTCCCTACGAGAACTTGAAGGTCGGGCTTACGATAAATCAGAAACAAGAATGTGAATAGCAAAACTGAGGATAAATAAGATTGATAGTTCCCTAGAAGGAACCCAATTAAGTAGAGCAGTATGGAACCAGAATTCGTTCCTCAGAGATCTGATGACTGGCGAGGAGATGGCTGAAGGCTTTGTCCCAGCATTCAGGAAAGGACCAAAGGACTTAAGAAGTTACTTGGGTCGTTAAGGTGTCTCCTAAAGTCCGTGACTTATTGTTGGGGGCTCGATACCTTAACATAGGTTTCTCTAGATGCAACGTAAGTGATTTCATTGATGTTAGCAGATGTTACAAATGCCAAGCTTTCGGACACTCGGCGAGCAGATGCAGGGATGAGGAGGACACTTGCGCGAGATGTGCCGAACCTCACAAAACGAGCCAGTGTTCAAGCGAGTTAATGAAGTGCATAAACTGTAAGCGAGCTGGCCTAACACACAACCATCCGGCAACAGACAAAGAATGCCCAGCGTATGAATGGGCTATAAGGAGGTTCGTCAGACAGATAAACGTAAATGGTGCCCTGGAGGAGGCTTCACCACCAAGATGATTAGAATGGACTCCGAAGAACCCCACGCCAGCGACGAACCAGGAAACTTTGATGCGGATCTGAACACCTCTTCTACTACCTATGATACCCTTAGTGATTATGTAAGTGAATATAGTATAGCAAATAATTTGTTTATATTCCACATGAATATTCGTAGCTTAAACAGAAACTTGGATGAAGTTTTGGGCTGGCTAGAGTCAGAGAGATCTAAACCGGACTTTTTAATTTTTACAGAAACGTTTAGTTCCTCTTCGAATAGGTACTACAGTTAACATTCCTGGCTTTACCACCTTTCGCTCAGCGTTTTCTCGGAATCGTAATGATGGAGTAGTTATATATGCAAACGAAATTATAAATTGTACCGCCATTACATTAACTATGACTGGAGCTACAGGACTTAACGTTAGCTTTCAAGTTGGCTCCGAAACCTTCAACATAATTGGAATTTATAGAACTCCTTCTCTAATACAGAGCGAAATCTTCCTTTTCATCTCGCAGCTAAAATCCAACCTTGAGAATCTGACGAGTAATCATACATTTATTTTTGGTGACTTCAATTTGGATCTGCTAAGTAAAAATGACAGTATTGACAGTTATATAGACACCCTATTATCGTTGGGATACATAGGTTTAATAAATGAACCTACACGTATTCAGGGATCCTCAAAAACAGCAATAGACCATATATTTGCAAACTCCAAATTACTTGATCTGGCACCAGCAATAATTAAGAGCTCGATTACAGATCATTTTTCAACGGCTCTTTTCATACCCACCAATAATCGTTTAAATAGGAAGAGATCCGAGATCGTGAAAAAAATAGACCAAGATAAACTTGGATTATTACTCTCCGATATTGACTGGACATCTATATTAGATAGTAGCAATGTAAACTATACGGCAACTCAATTTATACAAATATTGAATACTGCAGTCTCTGCTGCAACAGAACTTAAAAAGATCCCCACCAGGGAAGTCAAACTAACCCCTTGGATTACACAAGGACTGATAAAATCAATAAGGACAAGAGACAAACTAAAAAAACTCTCCGTACGGAACCCATCTAACCAAGAGCTGAAAACAAAATTCAACCAATATAGGAATAGAATTAAGGAATTAACCAGAGCTGCCAAAAAGAGCTACTATGCTGGAATTATAGAGAAAGCTGAAGGAAACTCGAAAAAACATGGGATGCGGTGAAATCAGCCATTCAAGGCACAAATCAAACAAATAGGATTGAATGCCCACTAGTCAAAGAAATAATGAAAAACAAAAATATCCCCCACAAAGAAGCACAAAAAGAAGCCTGCGACTCACTAAATACGTTTTTCTCTCAAGTTGGAAAGAAGCTCTTCGCTAACTTTCCATGTATGCACCAAAAAACAAAACCTCCCATTCAAAAAACAACAGATTTCGCTCTCGTCTTGGATAGCATGACGGACACTGACCTAGAAAAAATCTTACAATCTATGAAGGGAAATTCAGCTCCCGGAATAGATGGAATCCAGTTGGGGCTGATAAAAAACCATATTAGTATTCTTAAAGAACCTCTCCTTCACATATACAATCTTAGTCTTTCAACATCCACATTTCCCGAAGCCTTCAAAGCAGCAAAAGTAATCCCTCTCTTCAAAGGGGGAGAATTGGGTGATTTTGGGAATTACAGACCCATCTCCATGTTGAGCACGCTATCAAAAATATTAGAAAAATTTGTCAAAAACCAGTTGTATTCATACCTTGAAGGAAATAAATTATTAAACCCCAATCAATTCGGTTTCCGCAAAAATATGGGAGTAAATGATGCACTATTTTCCCTAACTACTGACCTCTACAAAATAAGGGACAACAACCAGAAAGGTGTACTAATACTGCTTGATATAGCAAAAGCTTTTGACGCAATTCCTAGGGAATCACTAATGTACAAATTGGAGAGTCTTGGAATCAAGGGGCCTACCCTGAAATGGTTCAGAAGCTACTTGACTTACAGAAGGCAGATAGTCTCAAATGGCGACTGTACCAGTGAGGAATCCATTAATGATGTTGGGGTCGTTCAAGGAAGTACACTAGGACCAATACTATTCTTAATATGTACATATATATGTATAAATGAAGTAGCACATTTAGATTTATCTAACTCGAAATTATATTTATTCGCTGATGACACAGCAGTACTCTGTGAAGGTGACACTTGGGAAAACATTTTCAGCAATGCCAATCAGGTTATAAATCAGGTAGGGAAATGGTTTCACAAGAGTTATCTCACATTGAATGCTAACAAGACCAAACTGATAGTTTACGGAGGAAATAAGTCACAAATTGAGGAAAAACACTTGAAAATCATCCTGCACTCTTGTGTAGATGATCAAATATGCTCATGTGATTCGATAGAAAGAGTTGCAAGGCATACGTATCTGGGGCTAGTTCTGGATGAAGAGCTTAAGTGGAAGCCCCATATAGACTACATCCATGAATAAAACTTATATATTATACCATGTTGCAATCCGTATTGCAGTATGGCATAATAGCATGGGGAGGAACGTATTCCACCCATATAAATAAGTTACATGTTCGGCAGAAAATTATCATAAAAATGATGTTGTCATTACCGCGTAGGACCCCTTCCGTAGATCTATTTGATATTGCTAAGGTATTTACTATTAGACAACTTTATCTGAAAAATCTACTATTGCAATTCTTTAGGACACCCAACATAATTGAAGTTTCTCGAAGGGATCCGAAATACGATACTAGATATGCCGCCGCAGGGAATGTAATTGGCCCTAGACCTAGACTGACTCTGACAACGCACAGCCCGATCTTCATTCTACATTTGATACACCGAGAAATTGTTTGTAGCATGAAAAGTCCCCAGAAGTTTACTAGACCAAAATACAAAAAGCAAGTGTTAAGTTGGCTAGTTACAGAAGGGGGCTTTAGATGCGAAAGGCTATTAAACAGCATATATGTATAGGAGACTGTTTAATTTTAGAGATTATTAAAGTTAGAGAATATTAAAGTAAGTTAGTATATGTAGGAGTTTATCAAAATGCGTCCTTAATTCTGTCCAATCATGTATTGTTTATTAATTTACTTATTACTGTAATTGTAAAGTATACATCAATTTATTTACCGATATGGAGCGATTTTGCAAAGATCCTACCCTACAACACGGGCCAAGCCTAATGTCGGGTAGGAAATCTGAGCAAATTGCATCCCTTCATGCATTTATATTATTGTAAAAGTGTACAAACTGGCGAAATAAACATATCTATCTATCTATCTATATCTATCAAAAGAGGCCTAATCTCCATTCAAATTTTAGCTGACCAAAATACGATAGTTGTTCGTTTCGAGTTGTTTTCAGTTCTGCGAACTTAGCAACCAGTAATCAAATTTGTTAATAATTAGGGCAATCTCAACTCCCTGTTTCTTCAAACTGAGTGTGAAGCGTTTATTTCTTCCAAATGAACTTGATTGTGAAGCAGGTATGTGGCAGGTAGGTAGTATCTATGGTTGGTAGATGGTGACAATTGTTGTGTAATAATTTACAGCGTTTTTTTTTTCAGCTCGAAATTGCAGTTTAAGGCTTATACCTAAGAAGGTGGGTACAAGTAGTTCTGGAAGTTCCTCGCTTCACCGCAAGATCGAGCGAGTATTAACGAGTTCGAAACGAGTGTTAATTCATAAACGACAGTTTTTGAGTTGGTTAGTGTTGCTGCAGTGTCTTCAATTGTGTATCGCTGTGTCGGAGTATAGAAATTTGCATCGACTTTGGATGAAAAGGGGTGGTTACTACACAAAGTCAGGCGATATTCGAAACTCAATAGAAATAAGACTATTATACCTATTCAAGCTCACTAGATAATATTAAGTCCAATTTTAGAAATTCCAAAAAATAAATATCATCAGCATCATTATTATTATTATTATATCAACTATTATTATAGCATTATTACCTAAGTCAAATTGCTGTTTGAAGATCAGTAATTCATGTTCTTTTACTTCCTGGTTGAAAGTAAAAGATTTCCCATCCAAAGGGGTGTACCCATTACTCTCATTGCTTTCTATGACGTCTGTCGTTGATTTTTTCGCGATTCATATTCCTAGTTACAGACCTAGTTATATGTTACTTCTCTTGTGTGGAAGTCTTATACTGCTCACCCAACTTCGCAGAAGTTTTTCTGAACTTATATAGGTGTCCTCCGAGTCATTATATAATCGTATATACACATAAAATATAAATATCAGTGTTATCATTAATTTCGAAGCGACCAAAGACTGCTTTAAGGTGTTGATTTATGTGTGCTTTTGATGGACGATTAGAATTGACAGGGTCGTTCGCGTGACCAGGTAAGAAACTTAAGGGATGGGATGAAGGTAAAAACATGATGAATTATGAGAAGTTGATGAGGCGTTTAGCCCGGGGTGAATTCCTACGCTAGGATGTTGCCTAAGGAGGTGAATTGGTTTGATATCTATCACACGTTATGGGGTAAAATTGTTTTTCAATGGGGCTACACTAAGCTCTAATAAACGAGACGCCCTCAATACAGCTCATTACTCACGGGCTGAAACTAATTTCCAGTACCTGCTGTGTATCTAGGATACCGCCGTAGATACTCCGTATTTTGAATATTTTAAAGTGATATATTATTCCATTTAAACTATGGTCCCTCATTATAAAAACATAAATAATAATTATCGTCATATTAAGGACCTTTCAACTCGTTATAACTGGAATATAAACGGAAAAAATATATACTGTCTATGGTCCATAGATATTATTTATGTGGTGAGTACTTCACCTGTTTTCTTCTACTACCGACTGGAAATTAGATATTAGAACTCTGAACGGTGTCGTTCAACAGGACCAAATTGATAGCCAGTTCGATAATCTAGTTCGAATAAAAATCGATAAAATAGTTTAGTGAGCCAATTCGATAATCTAGATGGAAATTAAGCGCTTTAAGAGAAAATGTGTTATTTTGTTGGCACTTTCAAGAACTTTACCCCAACAATCCTCCAAGAAATTTGATGAAATTCTCAGCACTTTATGTAGAGCAGAAATTATTACCTATATCCCAATTTTCAAGAAAAAAAAATACATAAAATTCCAACTTGAATTTGGGGTGAATAATACCTGTAAGTTTGCATGAGATGAAATGATTGGAAAAAAGAGATTTCAAAGAGATTTGAATGAAACTGCCCCATAATCTGCTTAACTATCTGATATTTGCTATGCCTTTCTGAGGATCTACAGCTGAAAGGAGGAAAAGATTCTGCAATTGTGTTGTGATCAGCTGCCTCTTCGCATTTCCGTCCATTCGCTTCTTTAGCTCAAGTGGTAGGACCTCCGATTCAGAATCGGAATGATAGGAGATCGATCCCCGGTCGAGGGAAGTTAATTTTTGATGATTCAACAATGTGGCGCAGTCGTACCGGACCCGAATGGTCTCCTCAGCATTTCTCAGAGAAACAATAATTCATTAAGATTAGGGCATCAAAATAACACCCTCCCAAGACACGAGTCGAGCCGATTCGCGCGATTCAGAATAAGAGCTCCTACCACTGAGCTAAGGAAGCGAATGGACAGAAATGCGAAGAGGTAGCTGATCACAACATTTGCACTGGCTTGAATTTGAGTAAGACTATCAACGGTCCCTATTGGCTACCCTGTGCCTAGAGTTAGCGCATACCTTGGACTGTGGTTGATGGATTGGGTGGACGCCTGTCTCTGTACAGAGGCAATGAATGCCGACGATTGGGGCTGTAGTGAGCTCGCACGGGTGACGGGCCGGTATCTGGGGAGTGTGGTCGACCTCCTCAATGGCAAGTCCCGCTCGCCGTCCAAAGAGCTAGGCAGAGGAAGATCGTGGGCCCAGTAGTACTCCGACCCTGTGCTCAGTTTTCTCCGGAAAGGGATGAATATTTGTTGATTCTGAAGAAAAAAGAAGAGACCAAATTATTTGACTGGTTATTGTGACAAGAACAAAATATTATTGCAAGATTATCTGGTTAGTAGTTGAAACAAAAACTGGAAATAGAGGTGGGTCTTTCCAACTTGGAACCCATTCCAAGGGTTTCATTCCAGGATCACCTCTCTGAAATTACAGTTCTGCAGAAGCTTCGTGGCTCCACCGTTCTAGTGCCAACAGTTCCTTCACCGAAATGTGGATTGATGGGAGGTGAAGCTGACAATGGAACACTTAAAGGAAAGGAATGTTTGACGATGAAGCTAATAAATTAGAAACGTCGGAGTAATGTGGAGTGGGAGCCAAAAATGGAAAGGCTGACAGTTAGTACATCTCGGTCCAAATCATCATTATAGAGACTCAAATTCTTCATTATATAGGTGGGAGGAAACTCTTCTTATCCAGTTCAATCCACAATAATAATTCGCCCGACAACCGATAGATGGAGCAGGCATCTAGTCAGGACATGCTCGCACCGTACTGTTTGATATCAGTTGATAGGCAGTATAAGTCGTGCCAGTCGTTCTTCCCCCCGCGGAATACTTAGTTTTCCTATTTTGAGTTCGTGCTTTTCCATACCAGTGCAGTCTCCCCCTCTAAAACTAATTATATTGATTCGGACTTTTCATTCACGAAGTTCCTTCTGTATTTCTCAGAAGCTACCAGGGGGCCCCCGACTCGTCGCAGCGAAGGTAGGAATTTTTCCTATATTTTAAGTCAGAGCCAATTTCTCGATTAATTTGTTTTCCCGTTTAAACCCCCCCCCCCCCTAAATGGGTATTCCTTGGGAGTCTGTAAATTAATGTTGACTTTTGTTGTTGGTTTCTTGTCCACGATATTATAGACGAGTTCTTGATGAAAACTTCGATGTTCATTTTCTTTTTTCCCGGGATGGTACTAGAACGTTTAGTTGTAAACCTTTCACTCGTGTCATTGGAACGTTCGTTACGGTGACGAAAATATTGGAACGACCCATCCCTAAACTGAAGTACTTCATAGAGCCTATGAGGTAACAATTAAGGACTGTTACTCCTGGATCCACACTACAGATAAAGGGTAGGAACCATAGCCTATCTGCTGGAGTTTATACTGAGGATCATTTCTTATTTAGGTATTTAACAACGCTGCTGCTTATGGGACGCAGCCCCTGTCAGTCAGCCGAGCAAAAATGATGAAGTAGCGAACGTATGAAACAGGGGAAGATTCGTTCGGTTGATTTGCTGATCCAGCAGAAACTAAGGAAATAGTGGTTATCTATTTACGATTTTGTTTGCAACTAACCATCAGGTACAACTATTACGAGCTCGCGGCTGTGTTCCGCTAACAAAGTCTGCGTGTAAATATGTTTTCAATCACTTTACTTGAAACTTGATGTTTTGCTGGCGTATGTGGTGGCCGATCTTGGAGACTAGTTTGACGAGTTGCCACCGCTCTCTAGCCGTCTTCCCTCTCGTGTCGAGGGCTTCTATGCCGGTGACCACGCCGTCGACGAGCTCCATATCCCTGAGTTTACCGGCAGCTCGCACTTTTCCCCCTTCCAGAGCCACGACCTGTCAATTCAAACTGCACTGTTCAGTAAACATATAGGAAATTAAATACACGAATGATAGGTTGATTGTGTTTATTGCATAAGTGAATATATTAAGATTTTGGTTGTTGAAGAATCATAACTTAGTGACTTAAAATTCCATTCAAAGAAACGAGAAAGATTCTTTTTCGGCCCAGTTTATATTAAATCAATTAGCATACCCAATAAATATGTGATTATATATGAAATAAATACTAAACTTAAGCAATTCTTTGATTATTATTTATATAACTTATAAAATAAATATTTAATTATACAAATTTCCATTAAAATAGTCTGGTAAAAGTCAATATAATTCATTATAATCATGATAATTCATCAATATAATTCATGATGATCGTAGATATGAAATAAAATGATATTTTATTTAATATCAACCATAATCATGAGATTAATATTATATTTTGATTTTATATTATAAAAGTACTAAATATGTCATTTTATTTTTCTAAACTCCCTTAATAGACAACAGGAGGGGGCACGCCATAAAAAAATAAATAAATAATTAAATAAAATATTATTGGGGAGGACGCCCAGGACTCACCCGACGCCGGCCCTAGAGATGAGGGAAGATGAGGAAGGTGGGGGTGGGAGAGAGGGATGAAGGGAAGTGCCTCTAAAAAACAACCACCACTTTAAGTATGAGCCGAGCAATACGCGTCTGGTGACACCACGGAGTACACCGACTGAGATGCCCAACTCGCCCAACTCCGTGGCCCTTTTCCCGCACCACACTCCGTGCCAAAGATTGAAGTATAATGCCCCCCTTGGGATGGTACCTTGTTTTTTCTGAACAGAACAAGAAATTTTGTAAGTTTTTGGTTTTGGGAAAAATTGATAGATAATTACCGATATTAATTAATTTTTTTCATAAGCTAATCCTCCATAATTAATAAATAAATAACAATCTAATGGGAGCTATGAGCCTACCGACTATCTCTGGAACAACGCAAGATATCGAGTTGAACCATTATTTGTTTTATAAAATAGTAATAGTTCTACATTATAGAGTAGTATGCCTTTTAGGAACTGAATTCCTGGGAGCCAAAATTTTTTAAAATTTGACTAAAAAAAGAGTTTGCTAAAATTGTTGTAAAAAAAAAGGTTTAGATATTTTTGGAGAGCAATGTGCTTTACTATGCTTTATCGTAGACTTTGAGTAGCTAAACAACACGAAAAAAATCATGCAAACCGAATTAACCGTTGTCTAGATAATGGGTAACGGAATTTTACCCTGTGATGAAGTGAGTAATGTGGTGTCTTAAAGATTATTTGAGAAGACAACAACGAAACTTCGCTGAGTTGATTCGGATGCTGTATAATCATTCAGGAGCCGCTCCTTTTGGTACACTCGAGGTGTACAACATGATTCGACTTTATCTTGCATCCATCAAATTGAAATATGATAGCCTCATTCTAACTTGGTTTAGTTCCTCTATCTACAGGCCAAAAGTGTTTGCTGCATCAAGATAAGTGAAATACAATACTGGGCGGTATAAATATTTTAATCCTTCCTAGTTGAGGTTTTCATTTCTTTTTTCGGTAGGTTTGGTTTTAAGGAAACGTAAGTCGATCCCACCGGCTGCTACGGAGTGTGATTTATTTAAAGCTCGACAGCGATAAATATCGTTTCATAACGTCAGCTCGTTCATTAATAACGACGAGATGTGCGTGAAAGATCTCCAGTGGAGTGAAGAGACTCGATATTCTTCCTACACGAATGCATAACGACAATACGCATCGTAATAATATGCACGTCCCACATAACGACCGTCCGCGACGATTAATAGTAGTTGCTGCATTCTTTCTCAATCGCACAGATTGAAGGCCCTCTGCATCACCTACGCGAGAACTTGAAATCCATAGGTTGTCACCCATTGTATTTTAACTAATAACCACTCATACTACTTATGTATTTAGAACAGGACACTTCAAGCATCTTATTATATCGGTTGTATGTCTGTCTGTTCTTCCATCACGCCCACACTGAGCATCTGATGCACGAATTCAGTTACTTGCGAGGAGGTTGTGAAAACCCATTTCTAATGCACATTAAGACAAATTATGGTTTAACTATGAATAAACATATTATTGACCATTATTATGAGTAATGTTACGCTAATTCCGAATGTGACGTAAATTTATGAACTTGAATTAGCAAGTCAATTGAATATTGATTCCTACAGTGAATATTGATTCCTACTTGTATGCTAATCACTAATTTATAAGATGAACGGAGGGTTTCTTAATATAAAAAATATAGTAACACTTCCGTTGTTTATCGACTTCTTGAAAGGATGAAGGTTTCACAGTTCTAAGTATAAAGACGACATTTTTCAATTCTTTTAAAGAGTCGGAATATGGTGGGAAACAACGAGTCAGAACAGAGACCTTTCATAGAGGTGCAAATTCCCACGATCACAGTAATATTTTCCAGCAGGAGTTCATAACTACTCATATAACTCTTCGTTATTCGTATAAGATTGAAATCAGGTACGACAAACCAAGTCGATGGTCAAAATTGATCAGGGTAAGGGTCAACAGACACTCACTCCTCTTTTGCCGAGCTTTCGATCAACATATTACCTACATCAGGGCTCAAGTATGAAACTTCAGTGTGAAATCCACACCGTCGTCTACAACGAAATTTTTATTGGCCGTCATCCTTTTGAAGAAGTTATAGAGCCTATTATTTAGAACCAGAAAACTATTGAACAACTACAAACATCGAGAAACTACTATTGTGCTGAAATCACGATAACATTTACTATCTAAAAAGTTTATCTTACTATCTACCATTAGATAGTGAGTGATTTCGTGAGTTCAGCATAATTACAACTTGGAACGACAGGTGAGAGTGAGTATTTATGTGACAAAATCTTGTGTGCTCTGCCCAAACTTTAGTTTCCTACCGATTTGCGTGGTTCTTATGTGCTCTGCAAATCTAACTAATTGTGCATTACGTCGCCAGAATTTTTAATTTTAACTTTTAAGGGGGGGGGGAAGGGTCAATGCTTAAAAACCAATTTGAGTGGTTCTTTTTTCGTTTCACGCAGAGATCTATCTGTTTGAGCACTACGTCGCTGGAATTTGGAATTGCTTCCGAGTCTACCAAGGTAGCGGAAGCTTTGTTTTCACTTTTCAAGGTGAAAAAAAAAGTTCTCCAAAATCGAAATTTCCACTCGGCTTTTACGTTTCAGACCTTTCTGAACAATTTTGGTTCCGTGTCTGTCTGTCATGAAATCCTTGTCACAGCCATAACTTCTCCAATTCTCATCCGATTTCGATGAAATTTTCAGGAATTGTGCGGGTTGGTGTGTAGACGGTCCCCTATGAAGATCATCACCCCCGGACTGATAGTAGCCGCTGCGCATGCGCAAAAGTGAATTCCTTGTAACAGCCATAACTTCCACATTTTCTATCCGATTTCGATGAAATTTCTCAGGATTGTTCAAATTAGGGCGTGGATGGTCCCCTATGAGGTTAGTGGAAGGTACTTAGAGATTAACTACTGTGCATCGGATCATCTATACAATCGGGTTATAGATACGAGGAAGCTATGTGCGACACTCACTTGGCAAACGAGTTTTTGTTTATGTGGAAGGATCGAGGTTATATTTACTGATTACTGATTCGAAAATATCGAGTATTGGGCTCTAATAATGCTAAAAATCATGTTTATGTGTGTAAATCATGTGTTGGATGAAACTGTTGTGTGCTGTAGAAAGGTAAAAAAATAAATGTATATTACTGTTGGGGTGTCTAGCGGCCAGTGGTAAATATTTATGATGGTACAATGGTAGATAATGAAATCTAGGGGTCACCTCCTCACCAATCAAGGAGAACCCAATAAACCCAATGAAATACAGAAGTGTTTTTGTCACCAAAGACGACTCGATTTCGTTTTTCATAGAATATTTACAGAGTTAATCTCACATGGTGGGACACGGACGCGGAAAAGGACACTTTTCCAACAAAATTCCTCCGTAAAATTTATTCTACGTTAAATATGTCTTATCGTTCACCGTTTCATATAGAAAGAACACTCCTAATTCAATGTGACGCTCCCTGAAACGCATGCATTAATAAACAATATTACCTGTGTTTTAAATTATATTATATTATATAATGTTTCAAATTATTATAAAGGAGGTA
Source organism: Apolygus lucorum (assembly GCA_009739505.2). Classification (NCBI taxonomy): domain Eukaryota; kingdom Metazoa; phylum Arthropoda; class Insecta; order Hemiptera; family Miridae; genus Apolygus; species Apolygus lucorum. The sequence continues at coordinate 20,379,621 of CM019182.2, read as the reverse complement.
AAGTTTCTCCCTAAGTATAATAAGACTGTAAAACTGCGATAAACATATGTATATAGATATGCGTTTTTCGCAAGTTGCCATTTATATAATGTAACGAATAAATGAATAAGACCAACCTTGTGGGCATGAGTTAAGAGATGCAGCGAATGAGTCACCATTATAGCTGTCTTTTTCTGTTGCACAGCCAAATTGATGATGCCTTCGTCAAAAACGTGTTGAGCTACGTTGTAGTCTAGCGCAGCTAGTGGATCGTCCTAAAAAATAATAATCTAAATAAAACTTTGTCCGGTGAGAAAAAAGGTTATCATTTCTTTGTTCAAGGAGACTTACAAGCAAGAGAACATTCGCTCTGGAGTACAGTGCTCTGGCGATGGCAATCCGTTGCCTCTGACCTCCTGATAGGTTGACTCCTCGCTCTCCAATCTCCGTCAAGTCTTTGTTCGGGAGGATGTCGATGTCAGGCTGCAACGCCGTGGCGGCGATCACTCTCGAAAACCTTTTCGCCTTATACGACAACCCCATGAGTACGTTTTCCCGTAAGGATGCGTTCAGAATCCACGGTTGCTGGGAAACGTATGCAAATGTAGCACCTCTACGGGAAAGAGCAAACTACGTATTCAATCAACATGAGAGGAAGCGTAGATAAAATAAAGTGGAAGAGCCTGTATCTATTCGCACTTGTAGGATAAATATCTACTACTTAACTCAAACATTTCAATGAAAACAAATAGGTTTTCAATCAATTCCAAAACTTCCTGAAATTAAGTCTGAAGTTTGGTTTATAATGTTCACTAATGAGCCTTTGGAATCAGGCAAGAAAAAAACTATCACCCCTCCCCCTCACCCCAAACTTGATGGTTTACTTTAAGAGAAGTAGAATCCAAAATTCGAATAAAATCTTTGCACGATAGTATGGTAGGTAGGTACTGTTAATGAAAAAGCCGTGAAAATTAAAAAAAAAGTTTTGTAATAATTTGCAGCTTTTTTTTACATATAATTTTTCGTGATGAAACTTTGGCGATAAGCTTATAAACAGAAATACATTGATAAGAGTCAAGAGTGCATGTACACAACTGTGATATAAGCAGTCAACACTATTATTTATTTATTTTCCTTAGAACAGAAAATCAAATAATATAGCGCTGTACTTAAATATATTAGTGTAATCTTTCATTTAGAATCTTGCGTATATTTATTTAATTTAATATATTTGATTGGATTAAGGAAATTCTCTGATATCTCAATATCAGGTACACTAGAATTATCGAATAATATTGGAGGTAAATCCTTTTCAGGTAGGTTATTGAACTTGATAAATCAAACACAGTTTTGAACTACGAGATTATTGATACTACAGAGTAGTTACCTAATAGTACCCTTGATTAAGGGAAAAATGTGTTTTACTCTGAAAAAAATACAAAGTTGCGTGAAAGCTGAGTCTAGATCAGAATTTCGGAGAATTTCCGGATCATGATTTTGAAATTTTTGAGGAATGGAAATGTTCAACGTACCAAAATATTTAATATATTGAAATTTCCTACGTCCAATCAATGGACGTCTGATCTGACAATCAAAAGTCCAATTTATCAAAGCATCCAATGAATCGAAATATCCAATGTACCAAAATGACCAACTTAAACGAAATGATCACCTCCTTTTCCTTTTGTTGATATTGATAGTTGTTAAGACCGATGGTGTTGGTTTCAAACCCCTAGTTTCAGGAACCTTCATTCCTTTTGAATTCTGTGAACGAAATGTAGGTATAAGGAGTTCTTTCTTTAAGTATACAAGTTTTCTAATATCCTTGTACAACCATCCTTTCTTCAACAATCGTATCTTAATACGGTCAAAAGATCATTAGGTGAGCATAAGTAAGACGAAGCAGGCCGGTATTTATGTAAATTTCTCGGCTTCTTAATCGGGCACCATGATGATTAACCTTCATCCGCTCGCGTGGGCGGCAGATTGGCCGCCTTTTCGAATTTTCTCGCGTATGCTCGCTCTTAGTACCGTGATAGCCCCAGAAGCGCCATGTATTCTCTAGTTGATATGTAACCAACTAGATTGCGTTGAATTCCGATCGTGGTGGACGCGTCAGCTGAGTCAATACTACTCCAAAGTCGGGCGCATCGGGTTCGAGCCAATTTGCCGCCTACGCGGGCGATAACGTGAGAATTTTCGCATCGCTCGATTTGGAAAATGTAAGTAAATATTAATTTTCCTTTCGCATGTATTTTCAACTGTACTACTTTCACAGTACTCTAGAATACGTGTAGGACTTCTCATAGATATTTCTTGTCGTACTCTGCTGTATTTTGAACTGAATAATGAATCTTTGGCATCTCGATTTGGAAAATGTAGGTTAGGTAAATGTTTATTTTTCTTCCGCGTGTTTTCTCGACAGTACTACTTTCGCAGGGCGGCTCAAGATTATGCGTTGGACTTTCAATACGTGTTTCTTATCTTATTTGGAAATATTTTGAACTGAAAGCTAATAATGAATTGTTCATATTTTTCAGGGATCGATTGTATTCCACAGAGGAAGACGATTTTGATATAAATATATTGGTTTATTATTTTCAATAATAAGCCTTTGGAATCGAGCAAGAAAAAAAAAATTTTAACCCCCCCTCAAAATTTGATGTTTTACGTTTCAAGGTACGTAGAATCCGAAAATCGAATAAAAAAATTTCCGTCCGTCCGCCGTACGCCGTCCGCCGTACGCCGTCCGCCGTATGCCGTCCGCCGTCCGCCGTACGCGGCACTTTTCTTAGCAACACTGGACCGATTTGGTTCAAATTTGGTATATGGGCTCCATTTGGGGTCTAGTTGTGCCGCGAAGCTTTTGGTTGATTTAGGTCACTTCTAAGGGGTGAAAATTAAGGGTTGAAATTTTCAAGAGTGCCCTAGCTCGAAAACTCTCGAAATAAAGGTATCGTTTTTCCACCAATTTTAAATAGTACAGAATTTTTAAAAAATTTTGAGACCACCCGGAGCTCTGTAGGACAAACCGTTCGGTCCCTACGAGTATTTGAAGGTTTTCCTTCGATAAAACAGAATCATGAGTGTGAATCGCAAAAGAGGTCTAATCGCCGTTCAAATTATATCTGACTAAAATGCGATCGCTGTTCATTTCTTCGATTTGTATACAGTTTTGCCTTCTGCGTAACCAGTAATCAAATTTCCATATCAAGCTTTCTATTTTTCGAATCGAGTGTGAAGCGTTTAGTTCTTTCTAATAAACTTGATTGTGAAGGTGTGAAGCCATTATAGTGTGGTAGGTGGTACCTACCAATAGGTAGGTGTGGTAGGTAAAAAAAATTGGTAGGATATCTTCTTCACTCCTCACATCACTGATCAGCTGAGTGAGCTCCAAAGCCATTTTCAATCCTATTGAATGGAGGTGCTCTTCCAGGCGTCTCCAGCATTCGAGGAGATCTTCTTCACTCCTCACATCACTGATCAGCTGAGTGAGCTCGAAAGCCATTTTCAATCCTATTGAATGGAAGTGCTCTTCCAGGCGTCTCCAGCATTCGAGGAGATCTTCTTCACTCTTCTGATCACTGATCAGCTGAGTGAGCTCCGAAGCCATTTTCAATCCTATTGAACGCAGGAGCTGAAATTTGAGAGGGAAGGTCAAGGGAGAATACAGATGGTGGTAGGTGCTATTGATGGAGAACCAGTGATCTATACAGAAGGATGATCTATACAGAAAATAATAAACCTTTGAGCAATGATTTGCAGCGTTTTACCTTCTTATTGTGATTGCGATTATTTGAATAAAGAATTTATTATAAAAATGTTCTTGTAATGTTGTGCTGAGTTCCCTGGTCAAAACTGATTTGAAACACGCAAGTTGAACGGAGAAAAGTGGGGAAATCAAGGGCGGCCAATTTGCCGCCCACGCGATCGGAAGTGTGACTTCAGGAGACGCGAGCGGATGAAGGTTAAGTCTCCTCAAACTTGGATATTTTGACATTTTCATGTCTTTCATATGGCACATAAAAAACTCGGCGCTTTGCGCCTCGGCGGGTTTATTTCCCCTGCACCCCCCGGTTTATTTCTTTTTCCATACTCTGTATGAAATCATAGGAACACAGAATGTGTTTTTGCGATACTAGTCATCCGTTAAATAAAAAACAACAATAATAAATGTGGAGTTGACATTAACATGACAACCAATAAACATATCACCAGATGTTTTTTCTGTCGCTTTTTCGTGACGATTTTTTTTCGGTAGGTCATCGCAAAAACACATTCTGTGTTAAAAATCGTCACGAAATTTGATGCGACGAAATTTGTTGCAACGAAATTTGCTAACGAAATTTGTCCCAAGTCGCCACAATGATGATTATGACCATCAGAAGTGAAGTTGTTAGGTAGGTAGGTACTTTACAGTTTGATATTACCAGATCAGCTGAGTCGAAAATTGAGCTCCCAGATCAGCTGAGTCGAAAATCGAGCTCCCAGATCAGCTGAGTCGAAAATTGAGCTCCCAGATCAGCTGAGTCGAAAATCGAGCTCCCAGATCAGCTGAGTCGAAAATCGAGCTCCCAGATCAGCTGAGTCGAAAATCGAGCTCCCAGATCAGCTGAGTCGAAAATCGAGCTCCCAGATCAGCTGAGTCGAAAATCGAGCTCCCAGATCAGCATGAAAATGTTTCAATGTGTTGCAGACTCGTATGCAAGCGTTTTTTTACCTACCAAGCATGGGTAAGTACCTACTAACTACCTACAAGGGAATTTTCACATCTATGCGAATATTGACACGAAATTACACCGAACTTCGTCGCTAAATGTTTCTAATTAATTTAGAGATTGGATAAGTAGGTAAACATTATGGAAGACAATAGTTGTAATGACGTGACTCACTTTTCCCATTTGATCAGCCCTCCGGTGCATTTCATTTCCCCCAATAAGGCGCTGAGAAGAGAGGATTTACCGCTACCGACTCTGCCTATCACAGCAGTCAGCTGCCCTGTAATCAATCAATATCACGAGTGAAAAAGTCCCCCAAGTGGGCTGTGGCACATAGCTTCCTATATCCTTAACTAGATCTTATGGATGAACTGACGAAATTCCTGAATTGTGGTTTCATCCCTTTGAAAATTGTCATTATACAAGTGTTATTTTTTCATTAGTTTGAAATTTCAAAAAATTGTTTAAAAATTTAAAGGAAACGACACTACACAGTAATACTGCATGTCTATTTGGGAAAACAAATGCATTGAATGATGTTATTAATTGTTAAAATAAGGTTCATGCATTGTTAAAATTAACTTTTTCAGTTATAATATTTTTTAATCTAGTTCAACAGATTTATCCTCCTAAACATAAACGTTCTCGGGAATATAGATGCAGGATTAATCAAAATGTAACTATTTTGAAAAGTAAGATGGTTGGAATAAACATCATAAAATGAAAGTTCAAATTTTTATAAAGCTCTTATCTGTCAGTTGAGAATTATATAATTGATTGATACTGGATATCAAGTTCTCTTCATCAGGGCCAAGGTTAATTCAAATAGTTAGAATAACAAGAGAACGTTGCAAATTTTTCCGAGATTTTTAAATGAACTTGAAGGAAGCAATCTTTCGAATTTAGAGTTCATGAGTGTGCACCCCTCCAAGTTTAAATTTCAGGACAATAAGAACTAAGTGAAGTATCTTAACGTACAATATGTATCAGAAGAATGTTGCTTATAAATTTTACTGTTTTTAATGTTGCTTATAGTTGCAATTTTTACTTGATCTTCAACCTTGAAGTTGAATATTTGAGTTTGTTTAAGTACCTCTCGGTATATCCAAATAATCGATGGACAGAAACGGTTTATCTTTAGGTTCCTGCAGGCGCCAACTGAATTTCGCTTTCCTCATAACGCAAATATTGGCCCCGACGGATTTGCCTCTCCAATCCCTTATGTAGTCGATCTCTTTCAGGTCGTCTTCTTCTTCTATTATGTCTTTGAGGCCTCGTTCGTCATTTTCTGTTCCCTGGCCATTCGGAGGCGTTCCAGCCTCGGGAGTCGATGCGTTGGACAACTGTTCGGGAATGGAATAGCTAGACGTTTCCGGCAAGTTCAAGAACTCCCGCATTCTATTAGTGCTCACCTGTAAAAGACAATAAAGACGAATGGGATGGGCAGTTTGAACAAGACGATACTCGAAGAACGGTGGTAAAAAAAACTCGTTATCATCACTTGGGTACACAATGAAGTGTTGAAAGGAGGACTTACAACGGCGCTGATAATAAGGGGAACGGTGATGGGTAGGATGAACAAAGGTACGGTGAGCTGGTTGAAGAGAGCGACAGCAGAGAAGACGTCTGGCACAGACATACGAGTTCCAACGAGGTAAAAGTACGCACCGAATGTCACTATGGAGATCACTGGGGTTGAGGTGTGAGTGAGGAATGCTGCAATGAATGATGATTGTATAGCAGAAGCGTTTCAATAAATTCGAAACTAGGAAGAATACACCCTGGTTGCATGATAGAAAGCTTCTACTCAACAAAATTGACTCGAACGAACATTCAAACTCCTTGCTTTTCGGCCCAAATGAAACTTTCTACGCTGGTTCCATCCAGACACTGGTGTCCAAACCAGTCCAGAGATTGGTGCACTCTTAGGAGAACCAAGCTTAGGCACAACATAAATTTTAGGTTCGCTAGCATATTGTGGGTTTCTAATTGCAATACATACGTGAGCAATTAGCAAAAACTAATTAAAGATCACATTAGCATTGTTCAATGGTTCATTTGGTTCCGCTCTATCGAAGATAGAAAGGCTTCGTAGTCCACAAAATTTCGTAGTCGTGAAGTAGTTGATTCAACGTAAAATCAAGCCAAACCCACCATTCCCTAACAAGGTATCTAGATTTCATGTAAAGAAGAATCCCTGCTGGGCTGGAACTCACGATTTCAGTCTTCAATATATCAAGGCTCCTGCTGAACCACCGGCAATATAAGCTAAGTCAATTCGGCTCCTGTAATACGAGGAAAGTCAATTCTTAGCGTTCAGTCCACTTACTCATCAGTGCCCAGTATAGGGAGTCCCGATCTAGAAGTTTCAGCTCTTTGTTCCTCGCATCGTTGATGCGAACGCTGAACTGTGATTCCCATCCACATAATTTCAAAACTCTGATTCCTTGCAGCATCTCGTTTGTCATGCGTAACCGCTCATCTCCAAAATCCTGTCAATAACAACAGTTTCATGAAAGTATCAACCAAAGACGATGAGTATTAATGTAAAGATATTACCTACTAAATACTACCATTGGATACCACATAAAGCAATATGAATGACTATTGTATTTAAATATTCGTAATTTTGTTGGATATAAAAGCTCTTTGAAGCTTTTGGCTGTAACTGGCTGTACTTTTTTCTACCTTGAAAATAACTTTAATTAATAATTTTGAAATGCTTGACAAAATATCGGAAAATAGGAATTTTTCAGGGGACGGAAAACCAGAACTAGTTTCAGGGGCTGCTCCTTTCTGTACCTGTTATGGATGGAGATTCATATTAAAAACAAGCTGGTGGAACGTGAACCCTATTTGCAAGACTTCTGTTCACAAGTTTCGTATTTATATCGGTATCTATGACTTATGAGGTTTTGATTCAAATCAACCCTCGACTTACGAGGTTTTAGTCAGAGAGGAGGTATGAGCTGAGTAAACTCGATGTGAAAAACTCAGAAGAATCACAAATCAAGCATTTTCAAGCATAAATCAAGACCTCCGGATGGTTATTGCTTAGATCCTTCGGCTAAAATTCATGAAACATGGAACATGCTTTAGCAGTGTTTTGTTTGTTTGCCGTTTCCTTTTACTAGGAATTTGTTGTCTGTTGTTTTAATTTAGCTCTTTATGGGCCTGCTTTTCAAATTGCTCGTCATTTCATTCACCTCTTGATGTCCCAAAGATATTCTAATTATTAAGAAATCGTAAACATCTAAAACGTCGAAGAACACTTCGCAACTTAAAGCCCGCGTTCATAACAAAATCTCGCCTAGGTTTTTAAGATCCTTTGATTACATTCGTAAAACCCAAGCCAACCAACAACATCAATACAATCCACTAAATCAATGTTGGTTTATACCGCGAATGTTGTTTACAGTTCTTTTAAATCAGAGGTATATCTCAGCTGCGCCCATATTTACAGCTGTTTTGGCAGTACATAATTTACGCATAAATTGAGGGCTTTTCAACGAGTGGCGAACAATTTTCGTGGGATGAAAACTAACGGCAATACATTTCCCTAGAAACGGGTCAGTTGTAAGTGTAAATCTTCAAAATCCAGCGCTATTTTCGTTCGACGGTTTCGTCACGTTTTTGCCCAGTTAGGTGATGGCTAAAGCATGTTCCATGCTATAATGATAGAAATCTTTGAAGCCACTCTAGTTGGTAACTATAGGTAGCAAACTTATTAAGCATCCTTATTTCCAAGAGTTTGAAGTATTAGTTAACAAGGTAGGAAATTACGTATCAGTCTCTCGATTACATTATTCAAGGCTTTCTCTCACTTAAAAATTCAAATTCTTTTAGGTAGGCTTCTTAGTGAGCTCGAAAAAATCTGTCTTAAAACCTTGAAATATTATCTCAAATCAACCAAATAAATCCGAAAGTTCGTTTCTTACCGAAATCACTTTTGAGTTGTTCGACATTTTCTTCCCAATATAAAATTGTAGAGGTGTGACCACCAAAATGCAGCAGGAGGCGCCAATTACTGCACTAACGCCCAGCTTGTAATACAATAAGTACAAGAGAAGGAAAATCTGAAATTTTGGAGAACAAAGTAGTTGAAATATTGGCAGCTGAAAGCTAAAAAAACATAATTAGAATCTCCTGGAACACTTCACATCTGACAACTCAAAAGATGTTTTTGAGGCGCTCAAAGTTGAAAGATTGTTTTCGATGATTATGATTTGCCAATTAAATAATTTGATCTAGTTAGCCCAGAAAGTCGGTGTAATCCAGGTTCTCTTGAATTTTTTTTAGAAATGAGATACACTTTATTGCAGTATTCATAACGACATGCATTTGCTGAGTACAGCAGAATCGTTACAGAAATGCGTAACTAAGGTTGCGCTCGAAAAATGTCTGCCGAAAGCGAAGCACTCCTATTCCATTTTGGAAAAATATTTATTATATTTTGCCAAAACGTGATCGGAAGACTTGTTGTAAAAAAATGTTGATTACATCACGCGGCGCTGCCCTAAAATAACCTTCGATTACTTACTAGAATATATAAGATTGAGAATGTACTAGTTACCCACCCAAAAGTTATGAATCGGCACAAAATATCAGTGTGTGTGCTTTATTATAAATCAAACTGAATAAACGGGTTTTCCCGTATTTCTCTGGCAATAATTGTTCGATTTTGATGATTCCAGCGGCTATCTTTTAGTTTTTCAATTCCCTACGCTCATGCACTAACGAATTTCGAAAATCCTTGAACATTTCAAAATTAGGTACAACTTTTAAAGTTTGAGCCCCTTCAATTTAGGAAAATATTGACCTGGAACGAGGAGCGAACGGCGACCGACAGAGACCCCCTTAAAATCCTGGATATTTTGAAAACATATTGTTTAGTAATGCATGCATTCCAGGGGACGTCCCATTGGATAAGCATTAGATCAGTTTAACCAGTTGGTAAGCGATAAAACTGTTTCACTCGATGTAATTTATTTAGTATTTTAGGCAAGAAATACTGACCCCCCCCCCACCATTATCCATCTCAACATTTCTAGCGGCAGGGGAGCCTCGAATCTGAAGAGCATTTTAAAATCCATGATCTACGATACCCAACATGCGAATTCAAGTTCACCCCCCCCCCCCCACCCACATCGCCACCACCAATAGTGCCGGTCTGGCACCAAAGCGGAAATACGTCGTAACGTTGAACTTTCATCTGTTAGTTTTGGTAGGCAGTCCGTCGAAGTTCACATCTGTATTCAAGGTGAAACACAAAAAAAAAAAAAAAAAAAAAACACGAAATAAGCGGTTTATGGCATCATGGCACCATGTCCTGGCACCATGTTGGCACCACTATTAGTTCCATGGTGGTACAGAGAATAATTCATGAAAATCCGGAGGTATAATGAGAATTTTTCCGCAATTTCAAAGCTTGGGTACAATTAGTAAGCAGTAAAGGAACCGAAATATTGAAAAATCGGATATTTTGTGAATATTATCCCCCCACTCACCCCCTCCCCTTGCGAATTTTGGTACTCTGGTAAAATCATGTACAACTCGGAAGTTATTTGAGTCAAACAAAAAAAGAAACACTCAAATCGGTTGGAAATTGAGGCCTGGGCAGAGTTTACAAGATTATGCACGCAAACGCACGTTTTTTAAGCATTAACCCCCCCTTTCCCCCTCTTAAAAAGCAAAATCCAAAATTCCGGCACCGTAGTGCACAACTAGATAGTATTCCGCGTCAAACGAAAAAAGAACCACGAAAATCGTTTGAGAACTAAGGCCTGGGCAGAGTACACAAGATTATGCCTAAAAACGCACGTTTTTCGAGCATTAACCCCCCCTTTCCTCCCCTTAAAAGGCAAAATTCGAAATTCCGGCGACGTAGTGCACAACTAGATAGTTTTCCGCGACGAAAAAAAAAAGAACCAGGAAAATCGGTTGAGAACTAAGGCCTGTGCAGAGTACACAAGATTTTGTTACACACACACACACATACACACACACACACACAGACATACACCTATGGTTTTTTTCGCGGATTTGGATTCAGAATGGTCTAAAACGGATTACTGTGTGGTTAGTTTTTTTTTTCTATTGAGTGTTGTCCAACTTCACCCCAGATCGATCGCATAAGGACGCCCGAGTCTTACTGTGGGACGTCCTAAAAAGTCACAAAAAATCAAAGTTTTGTTGCACTACTCGCCTTCAGAGGGATGGCCCAGATGTAGTGGGCGATCCAAATACACGTCATGATGTTGAAGGTATCTTCTGACATCAGGTTGCAGATATTTCCAATTTTACTATCCGACGCGGTGTACGAGCTGGTATCGGAGTTGCTCACTCCCAATTTCAGAACCTTCTCGTAAATCAACCCCTGGAAAAGAAGCAATTAAAACTGGTGTTTTAATGGAATTGTCGACGTTTCAAACGACGCGTTTCACAGAGTCATTTAGGACCTCGTTTCATGCTGTGGTCTGCAGCCTAGTTTATCGTCCAAGTTTTATAGCACAACCATCCGAAGTGAATTTCTCACCAGAAGAGGTCTACTACGACCATAAACACTTGATAGCCAACTAGAATTACATGCTAGAAACTGAGACAACTTGAACGGACGGTACTTAACAACCACGTGGAAAAAGCCAAGTTGGGTGGGAAATATAATAGCGTAGCATAACGTAGTAAGAAAAGTAAAAAGGTAAACAACCATCTCTGGTTGGATTTTCGTCCGACTGCCATTCCTGGAGTCGCGGACGTCATCATCTGTCTTCCAAAGAGAAGATCAGAATTTGTTCTGAAGATTTCGCTCATGGCTTCTCATTACCTCTCCACCTTGGGTTGGGACGAGGGGGGCGATGAAAAACGCACGCTGCCGGCGATGAGCCTTGAACCCACGATCCCCGCGGAAGTCGGTCCAAAGTCCACCGCCAAGCAACGACGCCCCAACGACCGTAGCCACACTGGACCCCGTATAACGTTTGAACGGGTGGCATAACCCCTTCATTCTCTGAATCTTCGGCACTGGTCTAACAGTAGTGAACTGATGTAAATTCCATTAAATGCAAAGTCAATCGTCCTTGGAGCAATCCTAACATACCCATGAACTTTAAGCAGAACTTATAATATCTGAAAATTTCATCAAAATTAGAGTGTGAGTTTGTAATCAGCATAATCAAACTCAAACTTTGAAGACATTTTTGTTTAAAAAAAAGAAGATTTTCGTCTTATACCTCAAACAAAATTGTTCTGCGCTGCACCTATTATCATGAAATGCATAGACTAATTTTGGTTAATTTCCTGTCATCTCGCCGTTGGAGGTGGCTCCCTTTCCGAGTACTCTCGTCCCGCATTTGTCAAGTGATAACTGTACACATTGTATGAAACTAAACGTTATCTAAAATATTTTTTCCATTCTACAATTCAATCGCTGGTTGTTCATGAGAATTTTAAACGATTGAAGAGGACAAAGAGCCCAAAAAAGTCAATGTCATTTAGGGGGTTTTTGAAATAAGCGATTAATTTTATTCTTGCACAGTTTACAATTATCACAATACAAAAAAGTTATACCTATCTGAGAAACTTACCTGATCCCGTGGATCTGCCAGATCCAAACTGAAAATTCAGCTGCACAGGCCCTTCTACCGTTGAATACGTCCATTTTGCTTAATTATGTCTTCTTATAACTAAAATCGGAGTAATTTTTGATGAAAAAATTTAAACTTCGAGATGGATCAAGTAGGTCCAGTGAGATCATGTTTTTTTAACTTTTGGGGCGCAATCTTCGGAGTGTTGAGGCCAAACCTAAATTACCCTCAACATTTGAGTGAAATCTAGCAGCAAGATCGCGAGGAATCGAGAGATCCACGCGACCATTGGTCCGTTTAAGGGCTGTACTCCCACTAAATCAGTGAATTTCACCGAATTCTGACTAATCGAAATATTTTTGGAAGAATAGAACCATTATTTAGTACAGATACCTACAGTTTAGTGCAGACACTGAGCCAACGTTGATCAAAATGTTCAATTTTAGAATTGGAGGACCCCAATTTTTTTGACCCGCTGCTTGAATAAGTACCAAGCTTTTCATACTTCGATAGCAAGGACGAAAAATTATCGAGTTTCAATAAAACAACGAAATTTTCGAATACAGGTAAAAGGCTCCTTTACCGTTTCTACTGATTGGCTCTAGGGTTCCACAAAAATGAGTTTTTAAAAGATCGGAATTCTGCCTCGGAGTCATCAGATCAATTCTTGATAGGAAACATGATTAAGCGGCGTTTTCGAGACTTTGTTTGATTATTCCAACATCACTAAAATACCTACCAACTAAGGGTCGGATCTAGGTAGTGGGAAGAGTAATAAAATCGGACATTTATGAGGGCGCACCAACATAAACGTCGAAGTTACCTGAGAAACAATTTATCTCTGTAGAATCTGATGAGTCGATGGCTGTCTATCGTGGAACAGGAATCCAGGGGGGAACGGAGTATTTTTAAGATTGTAAGGATTTTTAAGAATTCACTTTCATTTTTGAAGTATTCGAATTTAATAATTAGATTGGACCAAAGAATCCTTTCGAACGCCTCAAGGCACGGTGACTATGCTGAAGAAAGTAGAAATTAGGCGTATGTTCCATTCTTTCTAAAACCTAGAACGCACTGGGATTCTTTGTTCGGACTCATTGTCGCTGACGTTGAAGGAGGCAGCGTTCTCAGGGTTTGCAATAACGGTTTATTACTTACCTGTGGAATAAATTTAAAAAATGCCGCTGTGAACTATGTAAGGGTGGGAATAAGTATGAGCACGATGTTCTGCACACAGGTCGGATTGGGATTCCGAAATGTTGTTCGCATGAACCCAGTTGGCGTTGAACATCTTTTGGAAATAATTGGACCACGCATTTCGAAAAAGAGGACGAATTTTGGGGAGCTAGTTTCTTGCTTGTGGAGATTTACATACAAGTCTCTAGTACACCTTCAAAGTGTTAAAACAGGTGATACCCGATTTTTCTCCTGAAGCCTGCACAGCGGGTCCCACCAAATCGTAGTTTCGGGTCTATCGAAGAGGAATTGGGCAATTAGGCACAAATAGAGGAGTTAGAGGGCTAGCCATAACTCAAACAATTACCCCTGAAGAGCCATAATACCCTCTTATTCTCGTGTATAACCTCGACCATGCATCTTCTTGGGGATGTTTAGAGGTTTAGTCCAAGAAAGAAGATTCAGCCTTCAGCAGGAGGTTGGAGTCAGTTTTATACCGGGAAGTTTGGGCCCTTTCCATGTACATACATTTACTTAACGCAAATTAAACACAACTCAACGGATTATTTATATGTAGAATCAAAGCATCGAAATCAACATTTTTATATGGAAATTATTTTTCACATTTCCAGCAATGAGGAATTTCACCATGTCGGAATTTCCTATTTTTGACCCCAAAATCGGATTCAGCACCTCTAAAAACCCACTATGGCAAACTTTCAGCCCGAACTTCCTAATTTACGAATAAACAAAAAAGTGTAGAAAATACGAATGTTTAAAAAAACCGGGAAAATGACAGCATGCTGGAATAGTTCATTTATGGCCGCTTGAAGCGCTGAGATCAAGAAATCCATAGTCCCCAGATGCAAAATTTCACGAAACAGTAAAGTTTGAAATCGAAAAACTGAAGAAAAAAATAGAAAAAGCGAGATAGGGAAAATTAGGTTTCCTCTGTTTTTGTTTGATAACTTTTCTCTTAGAAAACACGATTTCGTCGTCCCAATGGGCAACACTGGGAGGAGACGGCGATCCGAACAGCCCAATCAGCGAGCGTTCCCGCTGCACATCTGTTTTCCCGGTTAGTTTTGAAATCAAAAATTTTGATTGTCTCCCAAAAATAACAGGAGACTTATTTTCCGAAATCAGCCCGATTTTCATCTATCCCACACCATTAACTATTCAGGAAAAATGCAAACAGAAATCGGTGAAATTCCTCATTGAGGTCATTTAATAGTCATACATACATGCATACAGGTTCTCGGGTAGAGCTTGAAGGAAGTAAATGAAATCAGAAGAATTGTAAGACGGTGTTTGGAAATAACCCCTTATCTGCAGATTGGACTATCTTTTTAACCTTTCATAAGACGGGTTGGGAAAATTAAAACATCAGATGTTTTAATAGAAAAATGGCAGGTTTTAATAGATATTAAAATTAATTGGCATTATAGATATTATTATTAATATTAAGATATTAACTATTATTAGGTAATATTAAGATATTATTTTTAATTGGCATCAGATGTTTTAATAGAATGAATAGAAGTTTGGCAGATTCTGCCAAGTGGCTATGGCCCGTAGCTTCGTCGATTCCATAACACGATTTTATAGATGCTCCGATACATGTAGATAATCAAAACTGCAATCTCCAAGTACCTAATATCACCCTTCAAATTTCAGGATCAGATAAATTTATATTTCTAGAGAACCATTTAGAGCCTCAACCACACAATCCCCTGAGATCTCACCCAATTCGGATGGAAATTGATGTTATACTATCCTGGTTTTGCGAGTATTTCACTTTCAAAATCGCTGGCTATTCAGTCTCATAATTGTCAATTGATACAGATTTATTACAACTTAAAACTTACAAATTTAAAGGTTTTGGGTTAGTTGACCCTACCATCCAAAATGGAACTTTGATGGCACCTACTACAGTATGTAAGTTCGACTAACCAAGATGGAAGCTCAGGGCACGTGGGGAAAGTAAAATTGTTTGTTTTTCTCGATCCCTCGTATCGTGTGCTTGTCCAATTTGTTTACAACGTCTCATCAGCCCGATTGTATACACTCCCCGTGACTCGCCCCTGATCTGGCGCTTCGCTCCCTCACGTTCGTTTCCCCTCCAAATGGGTCAAGTAAATGACTTGATCTCTATTTCAGTAATTCTATGTATCTTTGAGATTTAAAGTGGGAATCGTCATCAAGTTCAAATCAATCAATTCAAATTAACATAATTAATAACTACTCATCACCAGGTTAAAATTGAGAGTAATTATGCCAATTCGAATTAGGGATAGACAAACATAATTATGATATACCTAATGGATCCTACACTAAACTTCCTTAATTCGTACTTAATTTTATATTTCATTCACGTAACATAAAATAGAATAATAGTTTTAAGGGAACATTCTTGGCGTCGAAATTCATGTGGTATTCTAGATGCTGTATCTCTAGAGTATGGTGGAGAAAAATTAGCTTCACCGCTCACATAGCAGATCTGACTTCCCTGAGTTACTTCCAATGGTCTACAAAAATTTATTTTCCAAGTTTCAGTGTTATATGTTGAATAGGAGAGTAGTTATCGCTTTTCACCCAACTTATGAAAATTCTTGCGATTTGATTTCCAAAATTTGTGACATTCAAGTGCCTCGAAACGTCAAACTTGGATCTTTTCTAGTGGGGTCTCATTGATTCTATGTGGAGGAAGGTTGATAGGCAATAGAGTTGGGACTGAGTATATTTAGTTTGGTAAAAGAAGTGAAAAAGTGGATAAATATACCTTATTACGGAAACATTATTTCTGAAAAAATTAGTAAAATTCAGTCATCTAGAGGTTTCAAAGTTAGGTTTAAAAATAAAAATAATCTTAAAGCTTCATCGGGTTATGTTAAAGACAGAATCAATGTTCAGGATAAAACTAAGGTAGATAACCGGAAATGTTCAAGGGGGCTTCAGTGTTATGGTCTAACCGGTAGGAAATTCAGGGAAAGAGTAGAAGAGCATGAAAAAGAGTTCGCAAGGATCACAATGGTGATTTTGCAAGTTATCTGAATGAATCCAATTATAATAATTTCAGTTCTAATCTGATGGACAGTAGGTATGTAGAATTTACTAATTTTTGCTCAAAGGAGGTATTATGTTGCTTTGTGCTTGAAAAACTCAAAATTATAAAAAGAGGTAAATGAGGTAATTCGTCAACATATTTCATCACTGTTAGTAAGTACACGTCCACATTGTCATGCTCGCAATAATTGATTTGTATTCAGGATATGGTTGATTACAGTAACTTACTTGTAAAGCAGTTTTCAATCTGATCCCCTCGACATTTATGACGTGCGTACTTGCTTGGGAAAAACTTCCTTGCAACATGGCGCTGACAAAGATGATTACGGCCATCACGTAGCCGTTGCGAAAGAACTGATCCAACGTAACAAATCGGTCCTGAAATAAGTCCAGGTATCCATGAAATCACAACCATTAAATAGCCGGGAGTTCTCATTTGGTGTTCACTACTATAAAACATTTTCACCACCTGAACTAGGTACATAATCAAAACTACATCATACGCGATTTTTTTCGAATTTCATCAGAAGCCATGTTAGGGAGACCCCAAATACATGAAAGGCTGATCGAGACCAACAAACGAAAATAAAGAATGACAAGAAATAACTCTGTAATAGAGCATTTTGAATAAATCATCTACAAAGTGTACAATCAAGGATCATTTGATAATCACTATTATCAAAAATTGTTGAGTAAGATGAAGAAAACGCTGCCTCGATTATAGGTAGTACGAGAGCAGTGATCGTTAAGTTTGGAACCAGTAATATTATAATAATCGTTTATTGGGCTCAAGATTATTCAATTTGTAATTAGATTATTTTATATCTTACTAAGATGATTGTGACACTGAGCTTCTTATAAGCTACTTATTATGTTAACAAAATTAGAATTCTAACTATCTCTTAGAAAGGTTTTAATTCAGTGAGGACAAGTTGTTTATTATGGTAGGAATTAATATCTTTTCTGTCTCAATTATTTGTGGGTCACAGTTACCCTCAATATGCTCTGGCCAGAAAGAGGGACGACGCGCGTAGTGGGTTGGTAAGAGAATGAGTCATAATAATGAATTACACAGAAGCAATATCTCAAAAAGTGACATTATGAGACGGAGGGCAATATATTTGGACTATTTCCCATTTCAAATACAACCTCACGTCAAAACTTGGCTCACACTCCTTAGTATCTTAAAACAGACCGAATACTTAGTAAGGCTTGTAATAACGTGTCAAACTGGTTCCCATTGGCTATATTATTTTAGATGTGGATTGATTTATGAGCTGATCTTGCATGAGTGGAAACCGGTCCAGTACCTTTTCGAAAGAAATTACTTTAGATGATGGTCTACGTGACAGCTTTTGACCAGTTTCCGTCCTGATGGGAAGACTGGAACATTCGAATAGTGGTATTTTTGGAAAAATTCCTTCACTTGATACCGTTGATGAGTATTACGTCAAATGAGCGTCGGAAAAGGAGGAAATTGATTTTAAAAAACATGACTCCAAATCACTTTCCGATCAGTTTGCTTCAATATGGGGAAATTTAGACCGAACCTGGTGCCACCATTTTTAGACCAGTTTCACCAGTATAATTAATTTCTGCAGTGGAAGCGTTCTGTGACGCCCTAACGTCTTATTAACATGGTGGCTGGAGGGGCACAAAGAAGTTCGTTAGATTTTCCAAGCTTTTGATCAGAACGTTTTGAGACAGAGGAAGAATTGATTTCTGGGTATTTCAAAACATCCGATATTATCATTCATTATTGAAGCTGCTCAATAAACAGACTCGTCTATGTTACGTACCATCTATGGGAAACACTTCGATATGTTTAAAATGAAATCGGATGGGAACCATCGACAAAAAATGTTTGAAGGGTGGTCAGGGTGGGCTCTTACCTTATCTTGGGGTTGGGCGATGTTATTATCTTGAGATACGTAATCAATCACAACTGACATGCCGAGGGGTGCTATCAGCCCTACCAGATCCCCGGCTAGCTTGAGAAGACCGCCCAGAGCGAATTTCTTCCAGTAGCAGTGGAAGTAGCAGCGCCAGAGCGAAGCGTCGCCCCTGGTACCCTGTTGATATAAACCAATATTTTCAGTCTCTCTCAGAAGAAAAGACATTCATCATTGAACTATTAGACTTTTCAATATTAGACAATGAACTCAACAAAATGATTCGAACTCAAATGTTTACATTTGAATGGTTGGTGTTTTCTTAGGAATGAATGGATACTTCTAGTACTAAATTAATGTTTACCAAGATATATTCTTACCTTAGAATTGAGATAGGCTTGGAGGAAATGCTCGCTCTGCTCAAACGCAGTTTCCTTCAAAGGCAGCCTCCCCAAGTCCTCGAGTTCCAGGGGCTGGCTGTAGCCCATCTTCAGTAGCGGAGTCAGCCAGAAGAACGTCACTCGTGAGAACCAGTGGGCCTTGTCATGGCAGTAGCTTGCGTACTCCGTTGCCACGTCCTTCCTTTCATCCGGACTACGTTTTACCTGAAAACGACAGACAAAGGGGCAAACGATGAGTATTCATTAATAGTCTCAGTGGTATTCAGCAGCGTCATATTTGTCTGCAGTATCGGCGATTGTGCTCCTGTTGCTTGACGTACAACGAATGCAAGTCTGCCACAAACACCAACTGTCCTGTTCGACATATTTTTTATCAGCCAAGATATACGTCTCCAAGTAGCTTCTCTTCAGTCACTCTTTTAGAGATAGACTCGGTACCATTGTTTATTATATTTTTCCTCTCTCCATCACCATGCTTCAACTCGGATACTTCTTAATGTTCTGATGTGTGGTCGACACAATTTTCATACCTTCAGATATATCCTGATGAAGATTCGTTACAACTCAGCTTTTTACCAATCTTACTTCCAAATTGGTGAATATCCCACCATTGGGATTTCGCAATTTCATCATAGCTTTGCTTGGTATATAGCTCATTGCTTCATTGCTCCAGAAGAAAAATAAAAGGATTTTCCATCTTTTGGTTCCCGATCGTGGATCACAACGGGTTGTGTTCTGCTCGAGGATTCCATTTGCCAGGGTGGAAGCTATCATTTTTCTCCAATAAAGACTCGTTTCTTCACTCAACTATCCCATTAAAAACCAAAGTTTTGAAGCAGACTAACCTTTCTTAGCCTACTAGCCCTTTTCATAGGACAAAACTGTGAAGTACGTTCAAATCAGACATTACACAACCCAAGTTCCGGGTCCTTACTCTTTTCTGTATCTTGTTTTCTTGAGGCATAAACCTATTATTGTTTCAGGTCATCAATTACCTGAAACATTATTATCACCAAGGCCGTTTTCACTTCATTACTGAAGATGTCGATAGTCGGCTCATAACTCTTGTACGCAAGGGTCTGAAGTACATCCACATTAATTTGACAAGAAAATCATTCTCTATTCCAATTAGGCTCAAAGTGAATTACGAAAGTACAGACTAACTCCGTATCACAACCCTACAGGTAAATATATTTCGAAATATATAAAGCAGTCTTTGGCGGGCGATTACTCCACTCTAATTGCCCCTATCGTTCTCCATTACCTTAAAATGATACATTAGGTTTCAGAACTACATGAATTACTGTGTCAGACTGAAGACAACGCCTCCAGGCAACCGTTTTATTTCCAACGCTTCAAAGTTGCGTTCCGTGGCATGTTCTCGTTGTTCTTCCAATTATAAAGCCGTTCCTCTCATCAGAGCTACCACAGTTAAAGGGTCCGTAACTCAAGACGATGCCTTAGTAACTTATTCGTATCTAATCAACGAAAGCCCTTCCTATATTGCCCTTCCTACAGTCCCTTTTGTGTCCCTCAACTTTTTCGACCCTATCAGACGAAGAGGATCTGATTGATTAACGAACCGAGCTCAATCGACCGGTTAGGGATCCACTCAAGATACGTGTTATTATCTGTCAAAGCGTTATACGTATTCCTTTTGTCGAAAAAAAGGCCCGTTAGCGTTTAGGTATAACCACCCATTAAATCCAATGGATACCACGGCGCCAACAAAAACTCGAACTGATTCCCTCAACTCTAGAATGTATGCAGGAAGGAAGAAATAAAATAAACGAGTACCTGTAGGTCCTACCTAAAGGAAGGAGTCGCATCACAAAACCATTACTTGGGTTGAATGGTCGTTGTAAATCGGGTTATTTATTACACGTCAGAGCGGCACATAACGTTGAATTCATTAGGGCAGCCGGTAAATCCAAAGGCCAAATACCCACCGCGAGGACGTGCCTTTTTCCGGCTTCCTCCCGGTAGCCGTTCAACAACCTCGACGATTCTATTCTTTTCGCTGATACAAATGTCACATTGAAACGAGCTATGCGGAACTAATATATTAATAGAGAACTTTCGAAGGAAATTAAGCTATTTCAAAAGTCCCAAATTTTTAGTACCTATGTACGAGTATATTTATATAGGTATTTATACAACATGTGAGTCATTCCGAAGAATAAGGGTCCAATAACACACAGTTACAAGATTGGACCGAAATAGGGAGCGTAAAATTGATGTTGTTGTGGTCCAAGACTACGGTGTGGCTATTTAGAGTAAACAGGGTGATTTTCAAGAGCCATTTAGTGATGGGCCAAAGTAAGAAAGGTGATGAGAGGTTATGAAAGCTACCACGAGATTAGTTGCTATGAAATGCATATATCTGGCTAGGTTGAGGAGGCTAAGTGTTTTCAACCCATATTTACCATCATAGAATTTAATTAGGGCATGGAGGTTCTTAAATAATGATTCAATCCTCTTTTTATCCTCTTTTAATTTACCCTTGTATTTTAGGCATAAGCATATCTGTGACTAAATTAACTATACAATTCTTTTTTTTGCGATGAATGGAAGCGGCTCCGTTACTGTTAGCGGAGAAGAAGGACGTTTTTAACCCAAAGAAACTCATCGAGGAAATGATGGCTGGTTCATAAAGCTAGGGGAGTCCAATACTCTCTAAGTCCTTACTTCTCATAAAGCATTTCCCCCCTCTTACAAAAAACCCTATGGTGGTGTGGTTTACTGAAAATCGGGAAAAAATCAACAATAACGAGTCTTCTCCATGAGTCTAAAAAATTATATCTTGTACTTAAATGTTATATTTGGGAAAGTGTGAAATTTTGCTAAAAGAAAATTTACCTCGAAGCAGAAATGGCTGAAAATTGGTACATACAGTCATGCTGAAGAATAGGACGTTGTACCATGCACTTCAGATTGATAATGACATAAATATGCAGGTATATGTTTAGGTCTAACGCTAGTTAGGTACGTAACGGTTGCGTTCGGTTTGCTTCGAACAATAAATCGAAGGTGAAAACAAGCCTTTGAAGTGGTCGTTTCTCTCGAGTAAACCAACAAGTTTCGATGATTTCAACGTCCAATCTCGATTTTTCCAGACAATTGAAGGTAAAATCAAGCCTTAGAAGTGGTCGTATCTCTTGAGTAAACCAACAAGTTTCGATGATTTCAACGTTCATTTTCGACTTTTGGTTTATTATTTCTAATATTGGTTTATTATTTCTAATAATAAGCCTATGTGAACGTATCGCAAAAAATTTTTATAACCCCCCCTCAAACTTTGTCACTTTACGTTTCAAGGTGCGTAGAATCCAAATTTGCAATGTCCGTCCGCCGTCCGCCGTCCGCCGTCCGCCGTTCGCCGTCCGGGCCATGAAAGGCCTTAGAATCGGTCTAAAAAACCCGTTCTTTTGCACATAGACTCCATTTGGGGTCTAGTTGGTCCTAACGTCGAACTATTCCGATCGCTTAATTCGTATAGAAGTTATGGGCAAATAACCGGCCAAAAAAGAGGTTTTTGCTCAAATATGCGTGGGGTGACATTTTCCAAGTATTTTTCTTCATGTTGGATGGTTGGTGGCTTTATAGACGATTATACAGAAAAATAATAAACCATTAAAATAATAAACCATAAAAATAATAAACGTACGGTAAATCAGAAACACGAGTGTGAATCGCAAAAGAGGTCTAATCTCATAAAAAATAATAAACCATTGTGTAATAATTTGCAGCGTTTTGTTATATTGACAAGATATTCAAGCTGCCTGCTCATAGATTTCCGAGGTTGGTGGCTGAGGAGATACTTGCTCTGGGGATCTCATGGTGTAGTGATTGGCGAAGGCTGGAGGTGAAGTTCGACTGTCCTCTTTTTAGGGGTGATGGGACCATCTCTACGGAGCTGAGCCAGATTCTCCTAGAGAAAATTAAAGATAAAACCAGATGTGACTGGTTATCAAGGGCCGCGTCCTCTTCCTCCCGTCTGTGGGGGTCACGATTGGGCCATAAAATCCCTGTAGTCGATCTTTCAATGGACCAGGAGTCTCTGATTTGACTCTGCCCCATCTGAGATGGATCTTAAAGATTAGATGCGAGATGCTCGCATTGAACTATCGCCCTGGTTGGAATCGTGAGCGTATAGATTGCTCTCTCTGTAATCATGGTACCAAGGAAGATATTTTTCATTTTGTTTCAGTTTGCCCTATTTTAACAGAATACAGGATCAAGTATTTAGGAACTTGTGCTATCTCGGAGGATGAATTTTTGCAAATTATAGAAGATAGATCCAACTGGCATAAGCTGGCTAATTATGTACGCGATGCGTGGACATATCGCAAGGTACTTACAGATGAATTTAATTGGTAAATAGACATAAGACATTAGCAAATTAGATATAATTAGATTGTAGTTAAATTTAAAAAATAATATAAAATACAAATAAAATTAGAAAAGAAAAGTGTAAATAGAATAGAGTTTTTCACCTTGTTGTTCCCCTATTGGGCCAACTCCGGCAGACAGCCTATGGCTAAGCCTATATTACTTTTGAAGTGTATTTTTCTGTTTATTTTCTGTAAATTTTAATTTCAAAATAAAGTAATTTTTCTTCTTCTTTTTCTTCTTCTGGTCCCCTATGAGGGTAGTGAAAGGTACTTAGAGATTGATATTTTGAGATTAACTACTATGCATTGGATCATCCACATAATCGGGTTGTGGATACGAGGAAGCTATGTGCCACACCCACTTGGCAGATTTTATTATTATTATTATTTTTATCATTTTTACCAACCATAGATACTACCTACCTACCACATACTTACAGCGATCGCATTTTGGTCGGATAAAATTTAAACGGAGATTAGGCCTTTTTTGCAATTCACTTGTGTTTCTGATTTATCGTAAGTTCTACCTTCAAGTTCTCGTAGGGAGCCGTCTGTTTGTCCTACAGAGCTCCGCGTGGTCTCCATTAATTTTAAAATGCAATCTTATCTTAAATTGATGGAAAAACAATACCTTCACATCAAAAATTTTTGTGCTAGGGCGAAAAAAAAAATAAAATCCTTAAAAGTGACCGGCATCGTTTAAAACAACTTTTCCACAAATGGTACCAAATTTCATCGAAATCGGTCCGTAGTAACTAAGGATTTCGATGAAATTCTCAGGGATTGTGCGGGTTGGCGTGTAGACGGTCCCCTATGAAAATCATCACCCCCGGACTGATAGTAGCTGCTGCGCATGCGTGAACGTGAATTCCTTGTAACAGCCATAACTTCCACATTTTCTATCCGATTTCGATGAACTTTCTCAGGATTGTTCAGATTAGCGTATAGATGGAAGGTACAATAGGTGGAAGGTACATAGAGATTGATTTTCTGAGATTACCTACCTTCTGTCAACAACGAATCATCTATACAATCGGGTTATGGATACGAGGAAGCTATGTGCCTAACCCACTTGGCAGACTTTTTTTGGTGTAATTTGTCTTGGCTAAAAAGAAGAAGGTTGAGGGAGGGAGGGTTGTACACTAAGAAGGTTGAGTATTTCTTATAAGACTCTCTGACTCGTCAATAACTTGATAAACTCAATAAAGCCGCCTTCCTTTAGCGACTGGGATGCTCCCGGAGACAGCGGGAAATAAAATTCATCAGAGGACGGAAGAACGAGTCGAGACGCGAACCCACCGGAAAGTGAAGGTGCGGCCCACCCGCGAATGACTATCCGGTGATCGACCATTTTTATTGGGCCGACGGCGATCTGTATTAGAGTTTTTGCCGCGTACGGCGGACGGACGGCCAAATTTTAATTGTTTTCGGATTTTACGTTATCAACAAATTTTGAGTGGTGGGGGGATAACTTTTTTTTCTTGGTCGATTCCAAAGGATCATTATTGAAAATAATAAAACAAAAACACATGAACTAAGATTTCCATAGAATTTCTTCTCGATACCTAAATAATAGTGCTCACAGGTGTTTGAGGGTAAGAAATGGAGATGTAATGTGAATAGTTCCATCCGGTAATGTTCGCGCATGCGCAAAGACTACGTTCGATTTGGGGGCCATGATTTTCATAGAGGACCATCAACACGCCACTTCGTCCAATTCCTTGAAATTTCATCATAATCAGATCACAAATGTACAAGTTATGGCTGTTCAGTAAGTTCAGGTCAGCACGAAAATTCTTTAAATGCAAGATTTCGACGGAGTTCTGCCTTTCAGATCAACACACGAATTCAAAATCAAATTATTTTAGAAACCAAATGAAAAAAATGACTACCCCTTCCCTTTTGAATGATTATTCTTTTAAAAAAAATTAATTGCTTTGGAGTCTACCAAGGTAGCGGAAGCTTTGTTTTCACTTCTCAAGGTTGAAAAGAGTTCTCCAAAACGAAAATTTCCACTCGCGTTGTACGTTTCAGACCTTTCTGAACAATTTTGGATCCGTGTCTGTCTGTCTGTCATGAAATCCTTGCCACAGCCATAACTCTTGCATTTCTCACTAGATTTCGATGAAATTTTCAGGGATAGTGCTAGTTGATGTCTAGATAGTCCCCTACGAAAATCATTTCCCCCTGACTGATAGTAGCCACTGCGCATGTGCAAACGTGTATTTCCTTGTTAACTTCTACAGTTTCCAACTATATTCAGAGATTTTGCGTGTTGACATGAAGAGTCTCCTATGAGGGTAGTGCTAGGTACTTAGAGATTGATGTTTTGAGATAACTACTATGCATCGGATCATCTATACAATGGGGTTATGTACATGAGGAATCTATGTGCCACACCCACTTGGCATACGTTTTTAAATTTTCCCTTTTCTATTTTCATCCTAATTTAATCTTGTTTAAAATCAAGTGGAAATGTTGATTTTGTAGTTCAAGCATTCTTCCGACTTGGGGGACTAAAGACTTGGTTAGCAGCCGAGCAGTGAAGATGAGCTTGAGGTCATTTGCGAGGTGGCTGCATCTGTTCATGGAATGATCTGATGAATTTTCCTGTTTTATTACTCATCATATCATGTTTGAAATAAATGTGGTCCTTTTAATAGACGAATTCTAAAGTTAATTGTATTTGTTATTTAACAAGTTATTATTTCAAAAGAAAATTATTAGGAACATATAGAAACTATTATTCGTATTCTCTCATTCCCGCTACGCAAGGACAGGCGTTATTTGTAAGTAAACCTCACAGACGAATATTTATTTCCGAGGTAATGAGGGGATAACTTCGGTTAACGTTAGGTAAACAGCAAACCAGGTATTCACATCCAGGTGCTCACATTAATTGCAAAGGCCCATGTAAAACATCTTTGAACTATTTAATTTTGCCATCAATCAATTTTACTGGAAATCTTCTAATTGACATAAAATCAATAATATTCCAAAATAAATCGTTTTACTTTGTCACCATCGATGATAACAAAATTTCAGTTTCCAGAAAATAATTTGGTTTTGTCTCATTATGTTGGTCACATCCACCTCCTACCGTTGTATTCAATAATCAAGAGCTATAAATTGTAGAAATAAAATAGAATCCAGCTAGTAACCCAACGCTTATCACCTGTAGGTACCAACAGAATAGGAGAGAAATATAGTTCAGTGGAATTCAAATTCGGATCCGTGTTCCGGATCGGTGGAATCTGAGTATCGCTGGTGGTCGAAATGATTAAACGAAAATCTTTATGCCAGTTTTGCAAGTTTACTATCTCATGAAATCTTCTGTGACGTTTCAAGGCTTTCGTGTGGTAAATAGTTTATACCTCGGTCCTCCACAACCCATTAGTGTGCACCCATAAAATGGTTTCTTCCCGGTTTGTACACACCAACAGTGGTTGCATTTATTCCAGAAGTGCTCATAACCAGGAGTACACCCTGTAGCAGATAAAAATTCAACAATAATTAATTTCCAATCTAGTCCTACAATTTGAACGCAATTTTTCTCGATTCGGAAAATCAATGTCAAAATCTAGTCTAAACTACGAAAAAGTAAATTGGGAATGTAAATTGAATCAAATTGAAAACGCTTGCATACGAGTCTGCAACACATTGAAACATTTTCATGCCCCCCCCCTCCCCTCCCGAGACATCTGGGAGCTCGATTTTCGACTCAGCTGATCTGGGAGCTCGATTTTCGACTCAGCTGATCTGGGAGCTCGAATTTCGACTCAGCTGATCTGGGAGCTCGATTTTTCGACTCAGCTGATCTGGGAGCTCGATTTTTGGCTCAGCTGATCTGGGAGCTCAATTTTCGACTCAGCTGATCTGGGAGCTCGAGTTTCGACTCAGCTGATCTGGGAGCTCAATTTTCGACTCAGCTGATCTGGGAGCTCAATTTTCGACTCAGCTGATCTGGGAGCTCGATTTTTGGCTCAGCTGATCTGGGAGCTCAATTTTCGACTCAGCTGATCTGGTAATATCAAACTGTAAAGTACCTACCTAACTGTAAAGTACCTACCTGTAAAGTACCTAACAACTTCACTTCTGATGGTCATAATCATCATTGTGGTGACTTGGGACAAATTTCGTCGCATCAAATTTCGTTGCAACAAATTTCGTTGCATCAAATTTCGTGACGATTTTTTTTGACATTTTCATGTCTTTCATATGGCACATAAAAAAAAAGTCTGCCAAGTTGGGTGGGCAGTATAGCTTCCTCACTCATTGTAACATGGACGTATAGAATCAGTTGGCGAAAAACAGGGGAGGAAATGGCCTTGGAGCTCACTCAGCTGATCAGTGACCACTCAGGCACCTTCAGCATTCTCCATTGACCCTGCCTCTCAAATTTCAGCTTCCTGCGTTCAACAGGAGAGAAAATGGCCTTGGAGCTCACTCAGCTGATCCGAAGGTGCTGAAATTTATAGGGGACCGTCTAGGACCTAACCCGCACAATCCCTGAAAATTTCATCAAAATCGGACCACAGGTTAGTATAGTTTTGCCCGGGACAAGGATTGACCACAGACAGACAGACAGACCGACAGACCGACAGACAGACAGACAGACAGACAGACAGACACGGAACCAAAATTGTTCGGGAAGCTCTAAAACGCAAAAAGCAAGTGGAAATTTTGATTTTGGAGGACATTTTTTTTTTTCACTTCTTTCACGAATACAAAGCTTCCCTACCTTCGGTAGTGAGGAAGCAAAAATCGTCACGAAATTTGATGCAACGATATTTGTTGCAACGATATTTGTCCCAAGTCGCCACAATGATGATTATGACCATCAGAAGTGAAGTTGTTAGGTAGGTAGGTACTTTACAGTTTGATATTACCACGGGGGCATGAAAATGTTTCAATGTGTTGCAGACTCGTATGCAATTTATGTGCCATATGAAAGACATGAAAATGTCAAAATCCAAATTTCCATGCCAATCAGAATCAATTTTTATCCAGTGGTTTTAAATTCTGGCAATTTTGAACAGCTGACCTGAAAGTTATAAAATACTATGAAAGCATTCTATTGAATCAAACGAAACGGAAGTTGACCCCAGTTCTTGGGTTTTATATCAAAATCATACAAATACATGGAAACCCGGTTTGTTTCCTTTGGGGACTATGGACGTTCTCGAACATTGATGACACTTAGCGGCTCAACCAATAGATTTTATCTGATATTGTAAGTCCATATTTCCACAAATATCTTCATACCTACCTAGTTCAAAACGCCGTAAATTATTACACAGAGGTTTATTATTTTTCTGTATAGATCACTCGTCTGCAACTAGATCCCAAATACCAAATTTCATCATAATCGGTCCATGGTAAGGAAAGTGCTGTGTAACGGACGACAAAATTATTATTCGATTTTTGGATTCTACGTACCTTGAAAAGTGAACCATCAAATTTTGTGAGGTGGGGGGGGGGGGCAAAAATTTTCTTTCGGTTTATTATTTTCAATAATCATCGACCATTAAACAATTTTGAACACCCCTCAAAATTCGTTGGTTTACGTTTTAAGATACGTAGAATCCGAAAATCGAATGAAAATTTTCCGTCCGTCCGCCGTAAAACGCACTTTCCTTAGTTCTCACGGTCCGATTTTGATGAAATTTCGTATATGGGCCCCATTTGGGGTCTAGTTGTGCTTCGAAGCTTTTGGTTGATGTCAGTCATTTCTAAGGGGTGAAAATCAAGGAATTTTTTTTTCTAAATCGATATATTTTATTAAAATATCAATATCATAACAACTGAGCATTTGTGCCCATCAAGCTAATTTCTATGCATACAATATTTACACTTTTTAGAGTTAGCAGCCCAATGGCTGTGCTCTAGAAGAGTACACCCCACGCACTACACTGTGTCATGTCACAAGTTCATAGGGTTTTGGTTTATTATTTTCAATAATAAGCCTTTGGAATCGAGCAAGAAAAAAAAAATTTTAACCCCTCTCAAAATTTGATGTTTTACGTTTCAAGGTACGTAGAATCCGAAAATCGAATAAAAAAATTTCCGTCCGTCCGCCGTACGCCGTACGCCGTACGCCGTCCGCCGTCCGCCGTCCGCCGTCCGCCGTACGCGGCACTTTTCTTAGCAACACTGGACCGATTTGGTTCAAATTTGGTATATGGGCTCCATTTGGGGTCTAGTTGTGCCGCGAAGCTTTTGGTTGATGTAGGTCACTTCTAAGGGGTGAAAATTAAGGGTTGAAATTTTCAAGAGTGCCCTAGCTCGAAAACTCTCGAAATAAAGGTATCGTTTTTTCACCAATTTAAAATAGTACAGAAGTTTTAAAAATTTTTGAGACCACCCGGAGCTCTGTAGGACAAACCGTTCGGTCCCTACGAGTATTTGAAGGTTTTCCTTCGATAAAACAGAATCATGAGTGTGAATCGCAAAAGAGGTCTAATCGCCGTTCAAATTTTATCTGTCTAAAATGCGATCGCTGTTCATTTCTTCGAGTTGTATTCAGTTTTGCCTTCTGCGTAACCAGTAATCAAATTTCCATATCAAGCTTTCTATTTTTCGAATCGAGTGTGAAGCGTTTAGTTCTTTCTAATAAACTTGATTGTGAAGGTGTGAAGCCATTATAGTGTGGTAGGTAGTACCTACCAATAGTTGGTAGGTAAAAGCCATTATAGTGTGGTAGGTAGTACCTACCAATAGTTGGTAGGTAAAAAAAAATTTGGTAGGTAAAACAATGTTTGTAGGTAAAAAACGCTGCAAATCATTGCTCACTGATCAGATCACTGATCAGCTGAGTGAGCTCCGAAGCCATTTTCAATGCTATTGAATGGAAGTGCTCTTCCAGACGTCTCCAGCATTCGAGGAGATCTTCTTCACTGCTCACATCACTGATCAGCTGAGTGAGCTCCGAAGCCATTTTCAATCCTATTGAATGGAGGTGCTCTTCCAGGCGTCTCCAGCATTCGAGGAGATCTTTTTCACTCTTCTGATCACTGATCAGCTGAGTGAGCTCCGAAGCCATTTTCAATCCTATTGAATGGAGGTGCTCTTCCAGGCGTCTCCAGCATTCGAGGAGATCTTCTTCACTCCTCACATCACTGATCAGCTGAGTGAGCTCGAAAGCCATTTTCAATCCTATTGAATGGAAGTGCTCTTCCAGGCGTCTCCAGCATTCGAGGAGATCTTTTTCACTCTTCTGATCACTGATCAGCTGAGTGAGCTCCGAAGCCATTTTCAATCCTATTGAACGCAGGAGCTGAAATTTGAGAGGGAAGGTCAAGGGAGAATACAAATGGTGGTAGGTGCTATTGATGGAGAACCAGTGATCTATACAGAAGGATGATCTATACATAAAATAATAAACCTTTGAGCAATGATTTGCAGCGTTTTTTTCTATCCAGTCGCCGGACAGCATTTGTATTGTCTAGGAGACGGAGAACTTCGGGGTTTGTATGACCATGAAGCCAATGTTCGTGGTTAATAGCATGTTGCTTGATCGCTTCGCTGACGGTTTCCATTTTAAGATCACGATGGAGGTCGTCGTTGCGCACATACCTAATTTTGGAAAGTTTGTATAACCTTGATGTTGAATTTTTTCCGAAGTCCATTCGCGTTCCATGTTGCTATTCTGAATGTATTCTGCATTTTCATGACTTTCTTAGCGTTGGCATAATTTTTATACTCTTTTCGAGTACGTTGACTCTCTCAATCAGGAGTTTATTGGTTACTTTTTGTTCGTTAACCATTTCGAATAGCAAGGTGAGCATCTTGTCAACCGGTGAGCTGATATGTTGACTGCGCACAGTATTGGCATAAGATACCGTTGATTTTTTACTAGTACCAAATTTTTTCAAGTTACTATCTTCGTTGGGGGGTTTTTGATTTTTTTTTGATAATTGACTCGCTTCAGGCTTCCCAATCTTGGAGCCTTTTGTCTTATCTTTCATTTTCTGTAGCTCCCTGGCTACCTCACACCCACGATAGTTCGCTGGATGCGCATCTCCACAATTGACGCATTTTGCCGGTCCTTCATTGAGGGAGCAGCTCGTGGCTTCATGCTTTCCTGCACACTTCACGCACCTTGCCTCTCTCTGACAGTAGGTTTTTGTGTGGTTGTACCCCTGACATTTTTTGCACTGAGGAATAAGGTTTGTGGTCTTCTTCTCGTATAACTTACCAACCTCTTCAGTATTTTCGAAGCTGAGAATAAAAGGAGAAGATTCCATTTGACCAAAACGGAATCACCTTTATCATCAAGCTCCCTGGTTTTTTTAATGAGATTAACTGCCTCGATAATTTTGTATCCTTTTCCTTGAAGGTCAGATACAATGTCCTCTGTTAGACATGAGTGGTGCAACCCTTTAAAAACTACTCTAAAGGGCCGTTCATTTTTATTCTCGTAGGTGTACCACTGGAGGCTCTGTTCATTCAGACCTTTCGTGAGTGCACGGTACGAGTCACTATCTTTGGCAAAAATTTTCCAAACATTATTATTATTTGGCCGTGATGGTATAGTGGTTAGTACTTTGCGTTGTGAATCGAGGAATGAAATTTTGGAAACGCCCCAACTCAAAAAATTTTTATATAAAGGTATTGTTTTTCTATCAATTTGAGATAGTATAGAATTGCTAGAATTTTTTACACTAGCTCGAAAACTCCCGAGATAAAAGTATCGTTTTTTTCTCCAATGTTTAATAGTATTGAATTTTAGAAGTTTTCAGAGACATCGCGTAGCTCTGTTGGACAAACCGTTCGCTCTCAACGAAAACTTGAGGGTCGGACTTGCTATTATCAGAAACAAGAGTGTGAATCGCATTGAGGCCTAATCTCATATTTCATAATTTGAGTTTATTTATAACAGCATATTATGTTGTTATATTATAACAGCATAATATGCTGTTATGATTAAACTGGCTGAAAAGCCTACTACAAGTAGGCAAAAACGATTCCTCTGACTCTCCTCGCCTCCCACTCACTCCTAATCATCCCGCCCCCACTTTTCCCGCCCCAACTCCTCCCGCCACCCATTCGTCTGACTATCCTCGCCTCCCACTCCCTCCAACTCCTCCCGCCACCCATTCGTCTGATTCTCCCCACGACCCACTACTTCGACTCCTCCCGCCCCCAACTCCTCCACCATCCCGTTCCTGTGACTTTCCTCTCATCCCACTCCCTCCGACTCCTCCAACCTCACATTCCTCAGATTATCCTCGCCTCACACTCCCTTCGACTCCTCCCGCCTCCAACTCCACCCAACTCCCATTCCTGTGACTATCTTCGCCTCCCACTCAGTCTGACTCCTCTCGCTCCCAACTCCTCCCGCCTCCCTCCTCTGACTATCCTCGCCTCCCACTCCCTCTGACTCCTCTCGCTCCCAACTCCTCCCGCCTCCCATTCCTCTGAATATCCTCGCCTCCCACTACCTCAGACTCCTCCAGCCCCCAACGCCACCTGCCTCCCACTCCCTCCGACTCCTCCAGCCCCCACTCCTCCCGCCTCCCATTCCTCTGACTCTCTCCTACACCCACTCCCTCGGACTTCTCCCACCCCCACTCCTCCCGCCACCAACTCCTCCCGCCTCCCATTCCTCTGACTATCCCCATCCCCACTCACTCCGACTCCTCCCACCCTCCACTCCTCCAGCCCACAACTCCTCCCGCCCCAACTCCACCCGCCCCCCACTCCTCTCGCCTCCCATTCTTCTGACTATCCTCGCCTCCCACTCCATCCAACTCCTACAGCCCCCCACTTTTCCCAACCCAACTCCTCCCGCCCCCCACCACTCCACCCTTCGACTCCCCCCCTCACAAGACCCCTCCAACTCCTCGCGATTGGCGACGTACATATGTACATACGTATGGTTGGCGTTTCATGTATATAGATAATATCTACATAATATGAATATTATATATTTCTATATTATCTATTATATCTATATAATAGATAATATCTAATGCATATTATGCAGTAATGTTATTCATATTTTAGCTGACTAAAATGAGATTACTGTTCGTTTCTTCAAGTTGTACTCAGTTTTGCGTCCTTAGCAACCAGTAATCAAATTTCCAAATGAAGGAATTCTTTGTTTTTCCGAATGCCTTAAAATAAACTGGGAGAAATCCCAACAGGAAGGACACTTGCATAGAACTGATTTATTATGAGATTTGGAGGAGGTAGGATGATGAGAGAGGAAGGCAGGTCTGCCAACCTAGAACTTTAATCACAAAATAACTCTTGTTAGTTCAACAGAATGGAGTATTAAGCTTTTATTTCATCTAAATAAACTCGATTATGAAGAGAAAACTTAGTTGGTAGGTAGTGACAATGTCAGAGATGTGTTCTTTGCTGGTGAGTGAAGTGTGCAGAAAACGCTGCTAACTTTTCACAAAGGTTTATTATTTTCTGTATAGATCTTCCTTCTGTGTAGATCCGTCCCTACCAACCATAGGTACCTACTACCTACAGTAGAACTCCAATTATCCAAATTAATGGGGACTGGGACCCATTCGGATAATCGGAGTTAAAAAAAAAAAAAATTGCCATTGGAGAGAAAAAAAGCTACGTTTTGATATTGCACTATTTTTTTATTGAATTAAATGAAAGAAACATGATGTTTTCACATGTTTTAAATATAAATAAAATGTACTTATGTACAAGTTTAGAAATAAAAATCATTGTTTTTTAAACATCTTCGTCAATGTAAGCTGTTTTGCGGTCTTCATCCGTTTTCGGGCAGCCAGGTCACGCATTCGCTTGACGGTGAGCAGTTGCAAGTGGTCACACTCGGGCTGACGCTCCATCCACTTCAAAGCAGTCTCGAGGCCGGCAAATGCTTCACTAGCTGATGGTCCAGCGTCTACTTCAACATCAGCAGAAAGTTCTTCTTCCACTTCCACTTCAATATCTTCTCTCGCACTTTCAACAATTTCATCGTCATTGAGAATTTGAAAACCAGGGTCAGACGTGTCACAAGCCATCCACTCTCCTACATCTTCAGCACTTACTTCTGTACAACCAGGAATTTTTACAATCATTTTTCTTATTTCCTCTAGTGGCAACGCATCTTCATCATCTTCATCCTCTCCATTTTCTTGTTTCTCATTTTCTTCAGATTCTTTTTTTTCGTTCTTCTCAGACGGTAGGCCTTTCAGTTTATTCCACGCACGTCTTAGCGTCACTGCCGTAACCAAACTCCAAGCTTCCGCTACCATGTAACAGCAGTCCTTTAAATTTATTTTGCTATGATTTGCCAAAACCAATTCTTCATCTTCATACTGGAGTGGGGACTCATACCACGTGTTGTGCCTACACTGACTTCACGGAGGGAAGGACAATAGTGAGCGAACGCGCAAACACTGGCTTCGCGGGGGAAAGAATAATAGCGCACTTAGACTTTTTTTGGACAAATTTTTTTCTGAAAGTGATTCGGATAATCGGCGATTCGGATAGTCGGAGTTCGGATAATTGGAGTTCTACTGTACTAGGACATTTTTGAAAATTTCAACCCCAACCACCAACCAAATGGATATGAAGGGTTGAAATTTTCAAAAATGCCCTAGTAGGCAGTAGGTATTTGTAGTTGGTAGGGAGGGATCTATACAGAAGGGTGATCTATACAGGAAATAATAAACCTCTGGGCAGTGATTTGCAGCTTTTTTTTTTTTTACCTACCAACTATCGGTAGGACCAACTATCGATGGAAGACCCGTAAGTACTCATGGGGAGCGAACGGATGGTCCTGCAGACCTCCGGGTGGTCTCAAATTTTTTTTTTAATTCAGTACTATTCAAAATTGGTGAAAAAACGATACCTTTATTTAGAGAGTTTTCGGGCTAGGGCACTCTTGAAAATTTCAACCCTCAATTTTCACCCCTTAGAAGTGACTGTCGTCAACCAAAAGCTTGGCGGTATAACTAGACCCCGAATGGAGCCCATATACCAAATTTGAACCAAATCAGTCCAGTGTTGCTAAGAAAAGTGGACGGAAAAATGAACGGCGGACGGACGGAAAATTTTTTATTCGATTTTCGGATTCTACGTACCTTGAAACGTTAAATATCAAATTTCGATTGGTGAGGGGGGGGGGGGTTAAATTTTTTATTGCTCGATTCCAAAGGCTTATTATTGAAAATGAAAATAATAACCCAAAATAATAAACCTCCGAGTAGCAATTTGCATTGTTTTCTTAGTTGGTTCCAAAGGTTCATTATTGCAAGTAATAAACCAAAATCGATCGAGATTCGTTCTAATTCGCATTATGCCTGAATTCAACTATCGTATCTGTCGTTATACATAAATGTTTTCTGAAATGATATCTTACTTAGTTCTTTTGGGGGATCATGGGGCCAATCTTCTTCACAACTGACGGCCACAAATATCGCCAGCATGCAACTCACGAGTAGAAATTTCATGTTGCTTGCAGGTACTCACTTTGGTTGATTCTAAACAAATCGGTGCCCGGTGGCTCTTAATATACCTATTGTGAAACACTCGTATAAATCTGACGTTTTTCAGTTTTAAATTTCTTACTGCCAATAGGACATGAAAATATAAGAGGTACTATTTCGCTTCTCGTATTACCTACGCGATTCGTGGTGCGTCTCAATTGTCAAATCATCCATTCAGAACAAAATAGCCATTAATGAAAAATGATAGTCCGTGAATCGCATCTACGTTCTTCAGTTACAAGAGTTCTTTTAACAATCGGACAAACGTGAAATAGAAGAAATTTCATTGTGGAATGAGGCCGGTGCAGTTCGACCAATAATAAGCGAAACTTGCATGCATCCTTTGTGATGGTATTATTATCACCATTTCATATGTAGTGCCATGAGATAAAACCTTTCTCGATTTGTAAGGCTTTATTGAGCCAAAAGACGGCGATAGAATGAATAAGCTTGGATACAGAAATTTGGTGCAACTATGAACATATAAACAGGGAAACGAGCAACAACAATGGTAATAATAGTATGACATTTTCCCCCACTTCTTTTAGTTTGTCACATAGTCAGCAAGGTAAGTTGGTGGTCGTCTGACCCGTTCACTTCTTCTGAGAATTGGGCTCGCCTCCAGTTCCTCTTCAGGTAGGTCGCTTCTTTCAGGAAGATTTTCCCCTTCAACTTCCTCAGACCCAGGTAGTTGTATGAGCTCTTCACCTACTGGGGCTAGGTGTCGAGTCGATACAGTCGATTCTCGACCGTCAGGGTACCGAATGTGCGAGTACTCAGGATTTGCTTCCAGGAGATCCACTTCGTCAACTAGAGGTTCGTACTTGTTTGAACGAACCTGTCTCCGTAATAAGACCTTCCCTGGTTCAAGCAACCATGTTGGGAGAGCTTCCCCACTGGGAGATTTTCTTGGATGATTGAACATCCTTTCGTGAGGTGTTTGGTTCGTGGTCGTGCACAACAACGATCGTACAGAATGAAGTGCCTGCTGAAGAACTTCTTCCCATCTACTCGTGCACAGATCGCTTATTTTTAGCGCAAGCTGAATGGCTTTCCACAAAATTCCATTGTAACGCTCGCATTGCCCATTACCCTGGGGGTTGTATGGAGTTGTTCGGCTGGTTGCAATGCCATTTGAGTGAAGAAAAGATTTCAGTTCCCTGGACATGAATGTTGTACCTCTGTCAGTGTGAATGTATGATGGCATGCCGAAAACTGAAAAGAGATGCTTCAGGTGACTGATTAACGTAGCAGCTGTTAAGTCAGTGCATGGAACAGCAAAAGGGAATCTCGAAAATTCGTCTACGATAACCAAAAGATATGGTTTTCCAAAAGCAGTTGGTAGCGGTCCTTTGTAGTCCATGCTGAGTCTTTCTAATGGTCTTGTTGCCTTGATCAAGTTTGATGGATTGGTAGGATTGAAAAATCTAGGTTTTAGCTCTGCACATGTTCGACAGGCCGATGTGATCTTCCGAACATCGTCGACGGAAAATGGCATGTTACGAGCTCGGATCCAATGAAAAAATCGGGTGACACCTGGATGGCAGAGAGCTTCATGGAGTTTTACAAGATCCTCAGTCGATGAAATAGCTCCACAACGTGTCCTGCAAAATTTTTAGTGCAGCAGCGTACGTAGTACTACTCGAAATGTAAGGGTACAAATCAGGTGAAATGTAATTGATCAATAGATCGAGTTTCACCTCATCTGTTGAGTCCTTGTCCTTCAGGAAGCTTTCGAATGTCCTTTTCCAGTGCGTCCATTTCTTGGCAGCGTTTGGTTTTGTAGGATCGGCGTCTAGTCTTTCAGGCTTCAAGTATTTTTCCATTCTGTTCTTCTGTGGCTCAATAAATTGAGATAAAACCTTTCTCGATTTGTAAGGCTTTATTGAGCCAAAAGACGGCGATAGAATGAATAAGCTTGGATACAGAAATTTGGTGCAACTATGAACATATAAACAGGGAAACGAGCAACAACAATGGTAATAATAGTATGACATGCCATGTTACGATGAACACGGTTTCAAATCTTCTTTCATATCCCGATGCACAATAGATTTGTATCGCGGTGTTTAACGCTGAATAAAGCCTTGTCTACGGTATTTCTCTATCACTTCTATAACAATTTATTCAGAGTAAATATGGAAAGGAGTCTTCAACCTGCAGCAGAGAAATTGGAACATTGGAAGTGAACATTCACTAGCTACAGTAGTACTTTCGATGAAGCATTGGCCATTCTAGAGACTACCTTTGTCAAACCTAGGAATGTTGCCTTCGCAAGACATTGTCTACAACTTGCCGACAGGCGCATGGAGTATCCGTGGACCACTATCTGCAAGCGTTCAATGTCCTCAGTAAAGACTGCGATTTCAGAGTTGTCACGGCTAAGGAAAACAAGAGGTCGTACTGATGCTTATGACGTGGAGGGCGTATTCCCTAATCATAACTCGACATTATCACACCTTGCAAGGTTTTTCATTATGCTAATCTATCTATCTTTAGTTGCTCTGCCCGTCCCGGAAGTGGTCTTTAGTTTTTTGGTTTGCCAAAAGTGATAGAAACAATGTGGAAAGACAAGAGAACTTTCCGAAAAAAGGAGAAAATCAGCCTTTGGGCGTCGCTGCTTCCCAGCATTCCTGACAAGCATGATTTTCGATAAACTGACACTTTTATAACCAGCTTCAACCAGCTTGGAATGATCTAGTTCCACTTGTGTTGTCGTTCAACTCACGTATCCTGTGTTGTGGTTCTCTTTAGCTTTTCTGTAATCTTCACATCAAGTTCATGGTGTAGGTACTACCTATTGTTATTGTATGTTAATGGTATTGTGTTCATGTGTTACAATGTACAATGAAATTTCTGAATATCCTACGCAGCGATTTCATTTAATAGAGTACATTATTCAATTATCTATCAACACACATAACTACAGATCTACAATAAACAGACTATAGAGACAACCTAATAATAAATAACAGGTTTTTGGAACCTATTACCCTCCCAGCGCGGTAATGGTGGAACCTAATACGCCCATCTCAAGTACAATATCGATGGTAATCATATTGGCATAGCAACTGGTATACAATCTAGGAGTTACTACTTTCCGGAGGCGATCCTACAATTTTGTCTCATGTTGTAATAGTTCCGCGAACTGCTCGGCGGAATAGGCCTGAGAAGGCGTCGCTACTCTCCTAGACTGGGAACGAGCTCGGCATTCAGTCACTTTCCTGCCTTGCTCCTGGTGAGTGGTCTCTTCACACATTTTATTATTTTGCGGTTTCCCTTGATACCCAAAATCCATTCTCATTTCATTTCGGACCTATATACGATTAAGGAGTCAATCGATATAAACCACACTCCGTTTTGTTTTTGAACAATTCCCAATTCATATCTTTAATATAATTATATAATTCATAAAATAAAATTATATTTTTTGAATCATTGGGTAGAATACGAACTGGTTATTCCATCAGAATTTTCCCAACTCTATTTCAATGTAATACTCTTTTATTAGTAGTAGTAATAGTATTCAGTAACCAAGAGCTTCAAATAATATGAATCGTAATAGAATCCAGCTGGTAACCCAACTACCTGCTTACTATCTGTACCAACAGAATAAGAGTTCAGTGGAATTTGAAATCCGATCCGAGTCAATGAAAAATGGCATCAAAATGCTTAATATCACCTAGATCGGTGAAATTTGAGTATCGCTGGTGGTTCGAAGGGATTGAACAAAACACCTTTTGCCAGTTTTTTAGGACGTCCCACAGTAAGACTTGGGCGTCCTTATGCGATCGATCTGGGGTAAAGTTGGACAACACTCAACAGAAAAAAAAAATAACCACACAGTAATCCGTTTTAGACCATTCTGAATCCAAATCCGCGAAAAAAACCATAGGTGTATGTCTGTGTGTGTGTGTGTGTGTGTGTATGTGTGTGTGTGTGTGTGTGTGTGACAAAATCTTGTGTACTCTGCACAGCCCTTAGTTCTCAACCGATTTTCCTGGTTCTTTTTTTGTTCGACGCGGAAAACTATCTAGTTGTGCACTACGTCGCCGGAATTTCGAATTTTGCCTTTTAAGGGGAGGAAAGGGGGGGTTAATGCTCAAAAAACGTGCGTTTTTGGGCATAATCTTCTGTCGTCTGCCCAGGCCTTAGTTCTCAACCGATTTTCGTGGTTCTTTTCTTCTTCGACGCCAAAAACTATCTAGTTGTGCACTACGGTGTCGGAATTTTGAATTTTCCTTTTTAAGGGGGGGAAAGGGGGGGTTAATGCTTAAAAAACGTGCGTTTGCGGGGGTAATCTTGTAAAATCTGCCCAGGCCTCAATTTCCAACCGATTTGCGTGTTTATATTTTTGTTTGACTCAAATAACTTCCGAGTTGTACATGATTTTACCAGAGTACCAAAATTTGCAAGGGGAGGAGATGGGTGGGGGTATAATATTCACAAAATATCCGATTTTTCAATATTTCGGTTCCTTTACTACTTACTAATTGTACCCAACCTTTGAAATTGAGGAAAAATTCTCATTATACCTCTGGATTTTCATGAATTATTCTCTGTGCCACCATGGAACTAATAGTGGTGCCACCATGGTGCCAGGACACCATAAAACGCATATTTCGTGGTTTGTTTTTGTTTCACCTTGAATACGGATGTGAACCTCGACAGACCGCCTACTAACACTAATAGATGAAAGTTCAATGTTACGACGTATTTCCGCGTTGGTGCCAGCCCGGCACCATTGGTGAGGAGGAGGGGGGGGGGGGGTTGTAAACTCGAACTCGCATGTTGGGTATCGTAGATCATGGATTTTAAAATGCTCTTCAGATTCGAGGCTCCCATGCCGCTAGAAATTTGATGGTGGATAATGGTGAGGGGGGGGGGTCACTATTTCTAGCCTAGAGTAATAAATAAATTACATCGAGTGAAACAGTTTTATCGCTTAACAACTGGTTAAACTGATCTAATACTTATCCAATGGGACGTCCCCTGGAATGCATGCATTACTAAACAATATGTTTTTTATTTCTCAAGAAATAATCTATGACGTCCATTTTCTAAGGACATGACATGTTTGTGCAGCCGATTGGTGGAATTTCGTCTCCAGGGTTCCTTTCCTCACAAGTACAGTCGTTGCAATCATCCTTAACCCATTCAGTGCGGATGGCATCATACGATGCCATGGCGGTTTTCGTCCCGTGCCGGTGGCATCATATGACGCCATGCCTAACAATAACAACACTCCCTTCAAATTGTTCTGATCGTTGGGTTGTCCATTTTTACCTACCTCGCATAGTTGCAAGTCCTTCAGTAATAATCTGCGAGTCACCTAGTACGTTTCAGAAGAGTCTAGTGTAATTTTTTCATTTCCAAATCTCGAATAATCCAAGGTAAGTCAATTTTCTTTTCAGGATGGGGCGTATCATCGCTTTTTCAATGAAGTATATCTAGCAGTACAAACTGTAGCAAATAGAAATGAAATGATAAAATAGTGTTTGATATTATTTCATATTATGAAAACGCGATTTTAAAGGTACTTTACTGACCATTTTACACTTTAGCTTTAGTACTGTTACTTTTTAGAAATTTACGAACAAAAGTCAACATTTGACATTCCCTGAAGGGGAATTCCCGAAGTTATAGGTGCACGGCCCCAGGTAGCACTAGGTAGCTACACTACGTGTGAGCGCGAACCTCACTGAAGGGGTGATCAGTTCAATCATGTACAGGAGCGCGCTTGCTACGCTGTATAGCAAGATACATCCCGGACAAATACATCCCGGATAAGGGAAAATATCTTCACATCAAAGATGAGAGCAAGTACTTTCCCTGAAGGGGAACAACAGCTTCACCAAAGGGTCGGGAGCGAGTACAACCTTAAAGACGACCAACACCTCAACTGGTGCTAGGAATACAAGTACTTCATGTAGAACAGACAAAATCTACACTTAGAATCAAAAGATACAAGAGGGTTTGAAAACTGAGAACAGAGGTTTAAAGAGAATAGCTGTTATGACGGCGTGTCAGAGCGTGAAGGCGATCGACTTCACTTCGGCTTGTCGGTTTGATTGGTCCCTACTCAACGAAGACAAAGGACGGGACAACACTCGATGCCCGGCGCGGGTTACCGCAGACCGTGTGCAAGAGTGTTTAAGATCGCCAGCTCGGATACATGCCTAGGCGCGATTGCTCGCCGACCCAGGGAATGCACCACATTTACCTATACCTAGTTGGGGGCAGACAACTACCAGGGTAAATGGGAGCAGAAGCCGGCGCGATGAGATTTATCGCATACCGAGACCCTCTGATGAACTGTGGGTTTCAGAGAGAAGGCGAGGTAGAGCGAGAAATAAACAAGTCGAGTTTTCGAAGACGAGTGCATGCAAGGGAAGCCCTGAGTCCTCCTTTTATACTGGTTAAACAAGGTAAGGGGAGAGTGGAAAAGGTGACGTCAAGTGATGTCACTGTTCCCCGTACCTCACCTTACCCACCTTGCATGGTGAGTCACTCAGGGTTTCCCTCGACCTTTATTGGAGAACTACATAGTTAAGAGTATGAGTCACTACATAGGTCCTCCAGTTCGACTAATAAAGGAAAACATAATTATATAAAAAATTGTGACTCGAAGTTTAGGAACAAAAGACGTTAACATATAAAAACATTGAAAAGTGTGCCAGTCGTTTTAACAAAAAATAAAATAGCATTTGAGTATATCGAATGATATTGCCGAAGGTGTGACTGCTGCGTTGAAGTAGATGTCGACGATGACGGAGGCGTGAAACGTGATGACGTAGCAGCCTATAGCCGATACGCCGAGCCGTCTGGGTCCGTATCGAGAGGCCCAGTGACGTCTCGTGGCGAGGCCAAGACGCGTTCTTCTTCTGAAGAACGTTATTGAGAGCAGTGAAAATTGCCCGGACCGAAGTTTGGAAAGTCTCGCTCGGGATTGGCGCCCTTTATGACAGCGAGGCTTCGGCCCGGGTCTTTTTGGGGAGGAAATAGAGGATGAGGCTGAGGTAGGAGCAACGAGGGGTTTAACAATATTATTTATTTTTGCCATTAAATCGGCGACTTCGTTGTTGTCCTCTATTTCCTTTTCTTGTAAAAATGAGGGTGAATACCTCTCGAAAATATTTGAATTTTTTGCATCATAATAACGAATGATGGTTGTCGCTCTCTTCTTAAATTTGGGTAGATCGAATGGGCTTTCCATGGTCGAGAGTTCATAGGCGGTGAGTTGTGCCTGGCAGCTTTGTATTCTGCCGTCGTAGTGGCGGAGAAATTAATAATTCTCCTCCGCTTAAATGTTCGCGGAAGTTGGTTGCTCCCTGCGACGGACATTTTTTGTTTGACTCAAATAACTTCCGAGTTGTACATGATTTTACCAGAGTACCAAAATGCGCAAAGGGAGGGGGTGAGTTGGGGGATAATATTCACAAAATATCCGATTTTTCAATATTTCGGTTCCTTTACTGCTTACTAATTGTACCCAAGCTTTGAAATTGAGGAAAAATTCTCATTATACCTTCGGAATTTTCATGAGTTATTCTCTGTACCGCCATGGAACTAATAGTGGTGCCACCATGGTGCCAGGACACCATAAATCGCATATTTCGTGGTTTTTTTTTTTTGTTGTGTTTCACCTTGAATACGGATGTGAACTTCGACAACTAACAGATGAAAGTTCAATGTTACGACGTATTTCCGCTTTGGTGCCAGACTGGTACCATTGGTGGTGGTGGTGATGGGGGGGGGGGGTGAACTCGAATTAGCGTGTTGGGTATCGTAGATCGTGGATTTTAAAATGCTCTTCAGATTCGAGGCTCGCATGCCGCTAGAAATGTTAAGGTGGATAATGGCGGTGGGGGGGGGTCAGTATTTCTTGCCTAAAGTAATAAATAAATTACATCGAGTGAAACAGTTTTATTGCTTACCAACTGGTTAAACTGATCCAATACTTATCCAATGGGACGTCCCCTGGAATGCATGCATTACTAAACAAAATGTTTCAGACAATCGAAGGTGAAAACAAGCCTTAGAAGTGGTCGTTTCTCTCGAGCAAACCAACCAGTTTCGATGATTTCAACGTCCATTCTCGACTTTTTAAACAATCGATTTTATCGAATTAAGTCATCATTTGGAGATGTAGAGTTTCTTTCAATAATAATCATTTGCAATAAACCATTGTTTGTTGTGCTCGTAGTACAGTATTTACGTTATGTAATCATTCCAAAATTGGTTAAAACAGGTACAAGTACTTGTATTATTGCTTGCAGTGCCATCCAGGAGGGGCAAAATCAAGTTGGACTGATCTAAGAAATTTCTAACTTAGGAAGTTAATTACATAAGAAATTTATAATGAATTCACAAGTTTAGAGCCTCAGGGTATAAAGGAGAGAGCTTGAATGGGACGGAAAGTTGATAAAAACAAAGTTTGGCAGCCTGCAGGGAAACTGCGGCCGTTCGGAGTTCCGTTTCCTATTTCCCCTTGTATTCCAATGTAGGTTCTGGGTCAAATGCCTATAGACATTGAAATTTCCGAAACGTTATGATGGAAATGCGTGCTTGCTTGAGCTACGATGGCCCGTAGCTTGTATGGTAGAAAAGTTAGTAAAATTAGGGGTTTATTTCATTAAACTTATTATTAAGGGATTCGAGCGGTTGTGATCATTATTATCCGTATGGTGGTCTTGAGCTGTTTCATCACTTCAACTTACAACTTAGAAGGAACCTTGACAGGATTTTGAAGTGACTCATTAATGTGTAAATTCTAAATGAAGAATATTGAACAATCTGAACCTACCCACCTATGTTGGTACATTGTTTAAGGAAAATCACGTTAGATACCACTGTACAAATAACCTGGATTCGAGCAGTAACAATATTGTTACTAGGTATCCTTCAGATTGTCTTGAGCTGTTTCATGACTTCAACCAAAAACTTGAAAAAAAACATTAAGAGAATTTTGAAGTGATACGTTCCTAATTTATGTGTAGTATTTCAAATTCAACCTCCATATGAAATTTATAGGGAACCGTCTACGGACTTACCTATTCAAACTACTAGCCTGTTCGAAAATGCCTTGGACAAGAATTGACAGTTATGGAAGCCGAATATTATAAGGAGGTTCAGAAACGCAAAATGTGAGTGAATCTTTGAATTTTGGAAAACTTAATTTTTTTACCTTTAGCACAAAATACAATGCTTTTTGTTTG
Source organism: Apolygus lucorum (assembly GCA_009739505.2). Lineage (NCBI taxonomy): Eukaryota > Metazoa > Arthropoda > Insecta > Hemiptera > Miridae > Apolygus > Apolygus lucorum. The sequence continues at coordinate 20,334,727 of CM019182.2, read as the reverse complement.
GAAAACAAGGGGAAAATTGCTGCAGAATTTTTCCTGACATTACTGCACAGAATAATCTCAGAATCTCATAGAATGTGACCTGAATTGATGGTAACCAAAGTAATGATAAGAATAGGGTGCTCACTTAGTTACTCATTCAAACCTTCTTCGATATCAAAGCGTGTCACTTCTAACCATCGGACACTCCTCATAAGGTATATCTTCTCTGATTCCTACTCACTGACCTTGTTCCCATATTTTCTTCCCCTGGAATCACATTTTCACGCCAGCCCATGCCAAAGGGGGGGTCCCGTTCAGGAAAGGACAAATTACTTGTGGCATCTATATCGAGGCGATGGCCCTGAACGCGCGGTTGTGACGACCTAATTAGTCAGTGCTCCCTTGTTCTGACGCAACTCAATTGACGAGACTTTATTGAGCCAGATGAAACTGTATCGTTGCAGATGGTGTCAACCCTCAGACGGCTCCCGGAACATCGAGGAATCACCCTGCGGCGCCACGTGACAAATCTCTGCCTCCCAAGTTCTGATTGTTACCAACTAGATAGGATTAGTTCAATTCTTGGGTCACTATGAATCGTAATATCTAAATGGAAACCAATTATTTTTAGGACGTCCTCTAGTAGTAGATGTCCTAGATCCTGTTTGATCCTAACATGGGCGACACTTACCCTAGTGACCCTAGAATGGTGCGAAGTTTCACCCTTCTGTACACTCCTCATCCATAGAGACCCAAAAATTGCTATTTTCGAAAGTATCATTGCTAATGTAGAGCTCAAAAGTATGCTGCTAGAGGTATCAACAATTATTTTTATTCATAAAATGCTGTGGTTTTCAAGGAAATCCTGAGGTCAATCAGGGAGGAAAGCTTCAAATTGCTAAAAATGACGCTTCATTTCCCCATTTCGATGAGCTTTGTATTTAACAGGCCAACAATTTTATTATGTAGGTTCTCCAAAACCAAAAATGTCCCTTGGTTTTGCTTTTCAGAGCTTTTGGAATGATTTTTGTTCCGTGTCAGTCTAACAGTCTGTCCTCGCACTAGATGTTTCCAGTCGAGGAGATGGGTTATATAGGGTCTCGCATAGCTAGCTTTTGGTATCAATCTCTCGCTTCTCAGGCAAAAAACGCCTGCATACGAGTCTGCAACCCATTGCGTCATTTTATGTCTTTTATATCATTTATGCATAAATTTAGGACTTAGTTGTTAGTGAAAATTATTAAAAAACTAATATTGAAACGTGACTGATTTTGTGACGCTTTTTCGTGACGTTTTTTTCGTTTATGTGCCGAAGTAAAGACATAAAATGTCAAAAAAAAGCTTGCAAACGAGTCTGCAACACATTCGGTCATTTAATGTCTTTTATATCATTTATGTGTACATTTAGGGCTTTCCAATGAATGGTAAACGATTTTTCTACGAACACGAATGACGAAGATGAAGTTCCGAATTCTGTAATCTACCTTTAAGAGTTAGAATCGTCAAACACAGTTCTGTTTGACGGATAACATCACAACAAAATTTGTCTGTGAACCAAACCTTCACTAATTATGAAGGTGTCTACCCTATCAATGGTGTAAAAGAAAAGCCTTTGCGGTAATTGGAGTGGAACATGCCTATCACAATATCCATCGAAATCGGTTCAGTGATTTAGTTTCCTATAGGGAGCAATTGGACGGACATACGGTATGATTGACAACCTGACGGAAAAACATTGGTTTAATCCCCTTGGGACTTGGAGCTGAACTCGAACCCTATGCAGAGGAGGAGCAGCGGCTAATGTTGGTCGAAGCTGAATCGTCGGCTGATCCTCCCACCAACAAGCCAAATGATTTTGACCGCTATCCCTAATGTTTGATTCTGAAACCAAGCTGCCAGATGTCAAGGTGTATATATTTATTTAACGATGATGACGGTGAATTCCTCTTTCTCAATTGTGGAGCACAGGCCCGACTGAATGGGACCTTCTGCAACCTGGTGGGCTGATTTGAAGCCCTAAAATAAATAGGGAACTAAAGGGAGAGCGACATCGCCCTAGAAGTGGAGGTGGAGTCAGGCCATAGGCTTTGAGGTGGAAGACCGTATTGGGCCTTGGTACTGTGGGCTAATAAACTTCCTGCCTCAAATTACCCTTATAACTGAAACCGCAAAAAAATATTTATATATGTATTTGTAACACCGTAAATTGAAATAGTGAATTGTGTTTTTCAATTATAGATTGTTGATCCAGCAGGCTGATTTTAATATCATGAATACGGTCTGTTTCTCCTCCCCACTCCCCTATTCTCACTATCAATAATCTATCAATAGTGAGTAATGTGAAAAATTGTTTACTCTTCACTCTGACGACTCTTGGCTACCAGGAATGCGGAGAACACCCACCAAAGGCTTGACAAGCAGGTTACGGCCTTGCATTCGAAATAAGGACAATTAAAAAACCCCTCGCTGACCGGAACTGAATCTGGAGCGTTTATAACAGCCTTCCGACGTAGGATGAATCCTATCAACAACCCATCGACGGGCAGATGCAGACGCGACAGAAAAATGATACCTAACTAACCGATCAATCTACTTTAGGACGGCCCCGTTACAATGATGGTCTAGGATGATAAATGAAGATGTCTCTTTGTGTTTGTTCATGTTTTCGAGATGACCATATTATAATGAAACCTCCATTAATTTCAAGAGGAAGGAACTTGACACTAATAACCCAAAAGTGGCATTAATATAACACATGGTAGAGAATGAAGGTAGGGGACAGGTAGTTGCTGGGTATTTCACATAAACCCTTGCTGACTGTACAGCAGTGGCATACTGATAATATTGATATGATTAGTAAATTATAACACATTTAAGCCTTGCTCATCAATAAGATATCTCCTCCACCATATCTCATCCTCGTTGCTAAACTTGATGTTTATTCCACACAAATACTCACGAAGGATGCCCGTTGATGCCATCCTTCTTCAACATGTACCTACTCAGGGAAGCCTGAATTCAATAACCTATAGGTATCGATGTTCTGAAGATATAGGTACTAGGAAGATATAAGAGCACTTACTTCTTGGATGAATGTCACTAAATCATTGAGGGCGACTCCATAGCTGATGAAGGAGCAGAAAGTGGCAAGGTGGACGGCGATGTGTGTGACGTCTATCTGGTCGATGAGAACGTAGAGGAGAACGCCTCGCGAGAATCCGATCACCAGGTACAGAAAGCTAGTAACAGCTAAGTACTGCGGTTTCCCGAACACCTGAGAAAAGATACTTACTTGCTAAAATGAAAATGAAAGAGTAGAATACCTACCACAAATAGTGAGCTCCCTGGATTACGAGTCAGGTAGAGCCATAGATTGCTCACAAGATATAACGATATAACGAATAAATAATTTCAGGTTAAAAAACACTGCAAATTATATTATGTTTTCTGTAAAGATCATCCTTCTGCTAAGAACCCGACTCTTGCATTAACCCTTCATTTCCCACACGTTCAAAAAATTTGTTTTTTCGGATTTTAAAATTAAATTTAGATGTATTTTGACTAATTTCAGAAATAATTTGGTTTTTCTTTGAGTCATTATGTTTTTACATTACGTTTTCTTACACAATCGATACTTTTGAGTGTCAAGATAGCCAACGGCAATCAGTTTTGGCTTTAAAGTGGATTAACTAGTGTAGGTAAAAATCGGACTTCCAGAAAGATACCTCAGGATATTAAGGGTTAATAGTACCTATCTCTCAAACAAATTATCGAACAATCAAGTTTATTTGGACAGAAAGTACCTACCAGCTAAACATCGTTATCGTAATGTTGTGGATGCCATCACATTTCATCAGTTGAATTTTGGCTCACTGACGACAGTGTACTTCACTCTAGCAAGAGAAATGCAAGGATGACAAATCTTGAGGATTACGGATAGGCTCGCAGGGAGCGACGTTTAATTCTGATTAACTTCACAATCAACGCTCATTTAACGATCTTGTAGAGCTCTGAGAGATCTCATTCGTTTTTTCGGACATCCCTCAGTAAGACTTGGATATCCTCAAGCGATTAATTTGGGGTGAAGGAGGACAACGCTCAACGGAGAAAAAAACCACGTATTAATTAGTTTTATACCATTCTGAATCCAAATCCGCGAAAAAAACGATGCAAATTATTACACAAAGGTTTCTCATTTTTCTATATAGATCACTCGTCTGCAAATAACACGGCTTTGCCATTGTCACCATCTGCCAACCATAGATACTACCTACCCTACTACCTACCTACTTCACAATCAATTTAAGAATTGGAAGAAATAAACGCACACTCAGTTCGAAGAACAGGGAGTTGGATTGCCCTAATTGTAAGGAAATTTGATTACTGGTTGCTCAGAAAGCAAAACTGAATACAAATCGAAGAAATGAACAGTGATCGCGTTTTAGTCAGATGAAATTTGAATGGAGATTAGGCCTCTTTTGCGATTCACACTCGTGTTTCTGATTTATCGTAAGTTCTTAAGTTCTCGTAGGGAGCGAACGGTTTCTCCTATAGAGCTCCGGATGGTCTCTAAAAATTCTAAAAATGCAATACTCTTTCAAATTGGCGAATAACGATACGTTTATTTCGAGAGTTTTCGAGCTAAGGTACTTTTGAACATTCCAACCCTTAATTTTCACCCCTTAGTAACTGACATCAACCAAAAGCTCCGCGGCACAACCAGACCCCAAATTGACCCCATATACCAAATTTCATCAAAATCGGTCCATGGTTACTAAGGAAAGTGCCGCGCACGGCGGACGGACGGGAAAAGTTTTATTCGATTTTCGGATTCATTTCATTTTTGGATTCAACGTACGTTGCAACGTGAACCATCAATGTTTTTTAAAATTAATGAAACGATGATTTAATGAAATGAAATTTAAATCAATTAGATTTGAAAATTTTTTCTTGCTCGATTCCAAAGGTACACTATTGAAACTTTAATCAATATTCAATACATAAAATATTAATTTCAAGGACCATTATCCGAAACATGACGCCTCTCTCCTACTGACCATAACTACATTGAACACGGTAATTATAAATATTAAAAAGAAAACCTTGATTGAAGGGACTTCTTTTCTAATGAATACCGACACTCCAATGACAACTACTCACAACTGTTAAATATTTAAAGTTCGTTATACACAATGAGCCACGTCCCATTACGAATGACCGAGAGCCACTTCTGAATGCAACGAAGGTGTGAAGGGACAAGATCGTTCATATTCATGATGCGTTGTGACGAGGGTGTTCTCCGATGCTAGAAATGCTTTGACCAAATGGACCGACCCCTGCTGAGATGTGGATATGAAAACGCCTAAATTAATTAGCTCTGAGAAACCACAGAGTTGAGTCACGTGTCGGTTTGAACGTGCGTTCAATTCTATTGGCAGGAGGACAAAAATTCTCGACCGAGGTGGTCATTCATCGGTTCGAAAGTGAGTCATTGTCCCTCCGGTCGTGACGATAGAGTAGTGTTCCCTCACAACCGTTTTTATATTGAATTCGCGCAGCTCGCAGAAAGAATTGAGTCCAGCAGAAGCGAGAAATTATTCCACATTTTGCATTTCAGAGCATTCTATTCGTCTGTTATACTGTGCCTCTCTTTGGTCCAAAAGTATGGAACTATGGTGGATGTCCAGATCGTCTATGCTAAAACTTATGAGGAACTATTACACTACTCTTTGTTACTAAGAACCCTTTTGATGGAGAGAATGAACAATGGGAATTCTACATAAGTGGTGGAAGGCAAAGGGGAGAGGCAACATGTGGACTAGCTAAGGAAGAAATGAATCAGGAGTTGTAGGGATGAGGAGACATAAGGAACTGTACTCTTTGTAACTAAGGACAACAACAACAAACTTTTACAGTCCAGTTTCTAGACTCTTCTAGATTCAGTTAAGTCAATCTTCTCAAACTTTTGAAGATCAATTTCCCTAAAAAAAAAAGTATCTCAAACTATTATTTTCCTTCAAGATTTTGCTATCTCACTATCGAATGTACAAGCTTTGTTTGAAAGCTCAAAATGAAAAACTGGGAATTCTCCAAATTCTAAGTATTTTTGAAGCAAAGTACGCTTTAGTGGTTTTTGAACAATTTTGGTTCGTGTTTCTTTCTGTCTGTGGTAATTTTCTTGTCTGGAGCAAAACCCTTCTTTTGGGCGAATCTAAAGAAATGGCATTACCATTAAACCATTACCGCACTCTATCGAAACCATTAAAATGTGGTACAATTTAAAAGAAATTTTCCGGCTTAGTTTCTAGTCAGTGCTCCCTTGATTAGGAATAAATTATTCGCTATTTTGTGGTCGTTCGGGCTTTACTTGATTCCTTAGATAAGAACCTTTGAGTTGAAGTTTTGAGTGAGGCCTTAGACTCGACAAATTTTATATCATCGCTCCAAAATCACTTACTTCGACAGTGAGGTAGAAGAATTGGACTGCTGGCCAGGAAAAGAAGGACATAGAGGCCAGAAACCAGGACTTCCCACCTGCTATGAGCTCTCCAGCCTCACCCAGGTGGACGAAGAAGAGCGCCAAGCTGAGGAGGCATCGGGCGGTGTGGCTGGTGAAGAGGATTGGTGGCTCTCGTCTGAAAAATCACAGAAATGCAATACAGTTGGAATTATTAATTGTTTTAAATTTGCAAATCCGATGGAAATATACAGTGTAGAAATAGATTGGTGGGAATATACAAATAAATGGGTTTAGGGAAAACACATTGATACCATGACGCCCTACATTGCAAAAATGTATCAATTCTTTTGTAGATTTGGAGAATCAGTCGTCATTAATTGCTTCCATGGTTCTTATCTGTCTAACTGGATACAACCAAGGGATCAAGCTTTTCCTGTACTCAGCTCCCTCCATCTGATAGGGGATTTTCCTTGCGTCATTATAAAACCTGCCTTCCCACAAAGGTGGTTTCAAATTGGTAGCACTGTAACTCAAGTTGAATGAGGAAGCAATCAGCTTCAGAACTTACCCTCCTAAGCTCCCTTTTCGATCTTGATGAAATTCACCAGGGACTGTCTTGAGGCTAACCTGTACCAACTCTAACTAGGATATATTGTTTTGGAGTATTCAAATTCATTTAACCTGCTGAACGAATACAAAGCTTTCCAATTTTAGATAACAAAGAAGCAAATATCAAACTGATGCAACTGACAAATACCTAAAACTTGATGAAAACTTCTTTCAGAAGCTTTACTGAGAATCATGCAACAAGATTTTAAGAGGAAAATCACCCTAATAATTGAAAATGCTAATGAATTGACCTTTTTCCAAAACTTCAGACATTTCAGCCTCTCCCGAAGGAATTCTTTGTACTGACATTGTACTACCTATGTATCTTTCAATCCAATCTGTATGTCTCTCGCTCTCAAAGATACCTTTTGCCATAAAATAAAGCATATTACGAGTTTCTTAAAGATGCTTATTACGAAGGATCTTCAAGAAGAATTCGTAGAAGCTACGAGCCTATGTTCCTCGGCAGGAGTTTGATTCGTTACCCAACGTTTGATTGGTTATCCTGCGTAGGCTGGGTGCGCAGTACCGGTCTCGATCTGTAGGTATATCCAAGATTTAATGCCCCATGAAATGTATTCCTCTCGTGAATGAGAAATAATGGTCGTTTTTAATTTATAACGCCTTACACCCCGTGATATCCATGGTAGAGACTTTCACCTGATAGAGACTCCACTATATTATGATTCTAACGTCCGTCAGACACGATTCCCTCCCACGTAGTCCCAGGAAGCGCCAGTCGATCCGCTCCGTTGCTGCTGAGTGCTGAATAGCTATTCCCATATTACATACATTATTATAGCGATTAAACTGTGCAAGACTAAACGTTTTCTACACCTCAGCTACCGACGTGAGGTGGGCGATCCAGCAAGCCTCAAGGAGGAGTGATTTAGTAAGTTAACAAGAGTATTGTGTATATTAAGAGAATACTTCAGACAGCAAGAAAAGCGCATCTTACTGAAATAATAATATAATCGATTCATTATTTTAAAAATATACATATTCCTTCTCGACATTCATTGTCAAGTCGAAACCACCAAATTGAAATTGGGATCTAATAATTGTCCTGTTCAGCTGAACTCGCTGTTTCGGTATTTTCCTGATGCAAAGTGTTCTATTTCAGTCATTCAATATTTTGTATATCGAATTTTTATACAAACGTTTTATGCTGAATAGAAACTCATTCTTAAAAGGTTTTCTCTTTACAATTTATTAAACACAAATTCATCAATGGCAAGATATCTTGGCACTCATCTTCAAGCAGCTTCCACCTTGCACATTCTGCTCTCAAGGCTATTTAGGTGATGCTCAGCCAGTTGTGTTTAGGGTCAATTCTGATGAGATTTCAAAAAAAAATTGCAAGTCAGACCCTGCACAGTCCCCAATGTACCTCATTGTAACTAGGTTAATCATATCACTAACGTGTACTACGTGAAACTACCAATTTTTAGTTTCTAATAGAACAAAACCACTCAAATTTGAAGAGTATGTATGCTCAATGCTAAAAAAAATCTATAAAAATGTGTTCTGATTATCATTAGATCGTTTCTGCACCAACAGCTGGTGTTAGGTGCTATCCAAAGATGCTATCTTTGGGAGTTTGAATACAAGCATATTGTCCAGTAATGCATGCATTCCATGGGACGACTCATAGGATTTCAACCAATAAGCGATAAAATTTACATTCTTATTCAACTTTCTATTGCACAAAAAGTTTCACTCAATGATAAGTTAGCATGTTGGGGATGTACCATGGTATAACATTTTAGCATTATGAGAGCCCTCTGAAAAGTGGGCCCCCTCCACTCTTTTTTTAGTGATTTGTGAACTTTGAATTTGAACAGCATTTTAAAACCGATGATCTAGTAGATATATCTAAAATTCGAATTCGGGTGCTACCCTCACCCTCCCCTCACCACCAACAACGGTACAAGCAAGAACACATCCGAATTCAAGGTGAAACACCCAATAAACCATAGTGGCACAAAGAATAGCTCAAGAAAATCCTGAGTATATCCATTATCTTCCCTGAATTTTAACAAATATTATCCCCCCCTTCTTGCCCCCTTCCCATGCTAATTTTGATACTCAGTTGACGTAATGTGCAACTGGGAAGTAGTCTGAATCGTTCAAAAAACAAATACGCAAATCGGTTGAAAATTGGGGACTAGGGTTTCGTCAGAGTGCACCTCATTATCAGTAAACAACCCCTCGTTTCTCCCCCTTACGCTTCAATTTCGTAATTTCGGCCACATTGGCAGTGCACAACTAGATAGATTTCTAGTTGAGACGAAAAAATTAAGAACCACGCAAGTTGGTGAAAAATTTGAAGCCTGGGCAGAAAACACAAAATTCCGCCCAAAAATGCACGTTTTTAATCCCTTCAAATACAAAATTCAAAATTCCGGTGACTTAGTGAACAACTAGATAGGTTTCCTAGTCGAATGAAAAAAGAACCACGCAAATCGGTTGGAAACTTAGGCCTGGGAGGAGTACACCAGATTCTGTCACATAGGTGGTTTTTTTCTCCGATGTTGTATTTTTTTTTTTTTTTTTTTTTTTTTGTCCGTGTTGTCCTCATTCACCCCAGATTAATCGCATAAAGACGCCCAAGTCTTGCTGTGGGACAACTGAGCGGCTAGACGAATTCTCGGATTTACTCTAAATAGATTCCCAGTTGGAATAGACAGCGTTATTATTGCACTAGCAAGGCAGGAGTTGGCGGCGAGACTACAGAATCCCTCCTGTCCAAAATACATTGTACGACGCCTTTTGCTTAGTGCACCCACTTAGAAAGGGTCTGATTTTAACTTGGACCGCTGCCTAAACAAGTGAGTTCAAGCGACCCCACGACCTTCCTCGTGATTCTGCCAACTAACGCACCGTCGCTATTTCGTTTGCTTTCGAGTGACAGCAGAAACAAGAGATCGACGCCAAGGATTTGAACATTTTGGTTTATTATTATCAATAATGAACCATTGGAATCGACCAAGAAAAAAAATGGTTTAACCCCTCCTCAAAATTGGTTGGTTTACGTTTCAAGATACGTGGAATCCAAAAATCTAATAAAAATTTGGCCATCCGTCCGCCGTACGCGGCACTTTCCCCACTTAGCATTGACCAATTTTGATGAAATTTGGTATGTAGGCTCCACTTGGGGGTCTTATGCCCCGAAGCTTTTGGTTGACGTAGGTCACTTCTAAGGGTTGAAAAATAAGGGTTGTAACTTCGAAAACGCACTAACTAAAAAAAATTGCATATATAGGTATAGTTTTCCGTCAATTTAAGATAGCATTGAACTTTTAGAATGTTTAGAGACCACGCGGAGCTCTGTAGGACAAACCGTTCGCTCCCTTCGAGAACTTAAGGGTTGGACTTACGATAAATCAGAAACACGAGTGTGAATCCAAAAGAGGCCTAATCTCCGTTCAAATTTTAGCTGACCGAAATGCGATTAATGTTTTTCTTCATGTTGGTTGGTGATATCAATGGAAAAGCCGTGTTCTTTGCAGACGAGTGATCTATATAGAAAAATAATAAACCTTTGTGTAATAATTTGCAGCGTTATGTAGTTCACAGCTTTCTGAACAGAAAAGTGATTGTCACGCAGCTCTTTTTAAGGCTTCTTGATCAAAAATACTTGGTAGGGGACTACATTTTAAATTTCTAATGAGCATGGAATTCAGTGAATTAGCTTGTCCAAACTAGCGATGACAAAATTAACGCACGTGTTTTAATTCTTGAGATAGAGAAGAATAGCTTACCTACTGTTTGGACATGTTTTTTCTTCTCCCCACGTATCAGCGTCTAATGCTACAAAAAACCGTTCCCAAAAGCTAATCTTAGCATGGACTCGATCTCAACTGCGGCGGTGTCAAGATCTATTAGAGTCAGTTGAAGTGAAAAAATACAGAAAGAACACAGTGGGAAAAAAAAGTTCGAAAAGATTAACTTCACGCGCGTCCATTCTGTCGTGACTTGGCTCATTCTTGGCTTTGGATTCTTTTGACTAGGAATCGATGGAGTTTGGAGCACAATTGCGTCCAAGCTATCAATATAAACGTCTGTCACACGTCCACAGAGGAAATAGGCGTGCGCCCAAGGGTCACGAGGGATAGAAAACCCGTTTAGGCCTCGAAAGGGTGGTCTCGGAAGGATTAGTCGAGGTGATAAAACTCGAAGGACTTTTCAATGGAAGAATACAATTTTAATAAAGTTCGACTTATATGTGATACGGTTGGTTGCGTCATTTGGCTGACGATCGGCTCAAGAAGAGCTTGTACCGTAATTCCTCCTCGTGGGAGTTCAAATGGTGTATTTCGAAGGAATGAACCCGGAACTGATACCCGTCTGTTCTAAAATCATGGTTTTATCATTTCAATTACATTTTTAAAGTTTTAAAATTACCTGAGGTGAGACTACAAAATTATCTGGCTCGTCTGTGGTGTTGAGGAATGGGTAAATTTAAAAAATAATTATGCAATACCCCTAGGAATAGATCATGTTGTGAATACCTGGAAAAAAATTGATAGCGGAGAGCATTAAGATAATTCCTGAAAAAAACAATTCTCAAGTTCAAGCAGAATGCTCTGAATGCGCGGAACCATCCTCAATACCTAGCGCTGATCCGTGAAGGCTGCATCGAGCCTGTGTCCACATTTGAAAATTTTCAGTTCGGCAAATGGTTGTTGAAGATTAGGGTTGATTTATTGTCCCTTAGAAACCGACCTTATGACTCTGAAAACATGTATCATATGTTGCAGTGGGGAAATAGAAAATGCATATCATTTCATATCGATACCTTAAAGCACAAAGGCGCTATGTCCACCCATCTTCCAGATTTTTTATTTTTTTCGACATTTTCATGTCTTTGCTTTGGCACATAAACTGAAAAATCGTCACGAAAACTTGCTCATGCGACCAATAAATAAAATAGACTCACTGTGTTGCGTAGAGAACAATCAACTGTTTTCTTATTTTGATGCTTGGGTACATGAACTAACAACCTTACTTCACTACCTTGTTGTGTAGTGGTTGACATGAAAATGTCCCAATGTGTTGCAGACTCGTACGCAAGCATTTAAAATTGAGTTTATGATTTCGAATCGAGTGTGAAGCGTTTAGTTCTTTCTAATAGACTTGATTGTGAAGGTTTTTACAATTTTTTTTTGAATTTAGTTTAACCCCAGTCCCGATAGTTGACAGTTCGTTAAATCGTGGATCGATACATACAAGATCATAGCCAGGCCATGAGGGGTGTGCTCGCCCTTTAATGTTTTATTGAATGAATGGTCTCAATATTTATGTTCAAGAAGAGAAGTGTAACAAATTACATTATGGAAGGTCTGATGATATAGGTCCATCATAGTAGAGATTGGACAATAGCTGGACAAGGATTTCGTAATATTTTATGTGAACCTTTTGGAGTAGATAGGGAACTCTTTATGCAGATACGGAGGAACTATTGTGACCCTATTTCGATACAGCATCTTGGGATCAAATGTTTTTTGCAGCCTCTTCCAGTTAGCTGGGAAAACGAATTTGAATAATGGCTCAGGAGGTTCTCTCCATTCTTGAGCGTGATAGTTCTGGAGGGTTTTCTATGAGTGAGTTAGTTTACCAGAGTAATCTCATGAACGTTCTACTATAAGCCCAGAAAAAATATACGTTCGCCTGAATACCTACTCCGTGATGGAAACAACCAAAGGAAATGAGGCGGTAGAGACAAGCATACAGGGTGTCTATGGGCAATTCGATTCTGCAAGGTATTTCCAACAAAATATGTCTCAGAAATTTTTTTAATTTCAGAAAAACTCAAATTCAACGTAACTACTATTGACCTTCTTGACGATTATAGCTTGAAAATTAGTTGAAGAATTGAAGAGTTTAGTGCAGTAAGCCATTGTTCTAGGAATTGTGCAGTGGTGAAAACTTCTTTTGCGTTTTTCTGAAAACTCCGTTTTTGGACATAGCTCCTTTGTGGTTTAAGGTATCGAAATGTAGATGCAGTGCTCTTCGTGGTGTCAGATTGCGTTTTTGAGAGCGGTCGAAATAGAGTGGGAAACGTATATGGAAGTGTTTGGGGTTGGCAAGGAGACATGATAAAATTTTGTAGACTGGCTTGGGATTTGAGGTTCAGAACGATACGGGAATATGGTCTAATTGATAATTTATAGCTTGGTTGTTTAATATAAGTATATAATATATACCTTAAAGATATATATATGTGTATTATACATTGTATGGTGTTGATCGTTACTCTTTCTCCTCTTTTATTGAAATGTCGTTCAGGCTTCCGTGTTGTTGTGGTTGTTGTTCCGTGTTGTATATATAGAGTGTTAATAGTTATCGTGGCATGTACACAGATATCGAGCCCAAATATAGGCGAGCCCATCAGACGGTCGTTTGAACATGATTTGTATTTCTGTTTGTGGTATATTGTATTTCTTTAGTTATTAATAAAAGTATTTTTCTCTTTCTCTCTCTCATGGTTTTATCATCTCAAATCACGAGTATTTATGCTCAAAAATCGCCAAATTTTACCGGAATTGTACCGTTTTCTAGCAAAAATGTTGTCGTACCTCAACAATTCGTGGTTCTTTTCGACCTGCGTCTATTCCCATTTGATTTGTCGATGGAAAAAATATGAGGAAAACGAGCTTTCATTTCTATCATTATGGTGTTGTGGAGAAGGAAGCAGATAAGACGTCGTTATCCTTTATCATTGAGGTTTAATTTGGCTGAATTAAACCTGAATGATGAAGAATGACGACGTCCTATTGCTTCCTTCACCACAACAACCACAATATGACTACAGCAGGAGTATAGAACAATTATTATTGTGTTGTACCTACACACACTTTCTATTATCATGGCACCTACACTCATAGAAGTAGTGGCTACCTACATACATACCAGCACTCATTATCATCACTCATACTGTCGGTTTGGATTGATTGTAAACTATTCGTAATCCATTCAGAGTAGGTAATTAGAAACGAACATCAGAGTTGCTCTTACCTTACTTGGTAAAGACAGAACGATTGGATTAATAGCCTATAATCTCGGCCCACACCTTCGATACTGCCTTGTGGTCAGTGAAAAACAGTGGGAGGCTCTTAATAGGATGGTCTACTTTTAATTATATTAACACGAACGATCTGTATCCTAAAATGTCCAAGGTATGGGATTCTGTTCTTTAGGTTTTCTAACGGTACAGATTGATGAGCAACATCGCTCCATACCGTGTTGAAAAACAATTTTCAACAGAACATTTAGGAAAATATTTCAGTTGTTTTACATATTAATAATAAATTTAAATGTAAAATATCATTTAAATACGTAAAAATTCGATCCCTTCTAGTTCCTTACCTGGACGCTGAACAACGAACGTAGATGCCCAGAAGCAGCGTGACGTAGCCGAGCGCTGCTGAGCTAAGTGCTGAACCCAGTTCAGCATAGCAGCCAGCGGGTGCGGAAGTGAAGTTCCCACATAAAGAAGTCATCCCGGCATATCCAGTTCCCACGGACTACCCTTCGTTAGCCATCATGGCCGGAACAAATCACTGTAATGGAAATTCAAAAAGTTACACGCAAGAAAGTAAGGCTGGAGGAAAGGAGAGTGGCCACACATTCTCTTCCCGTCCCTCAATAGGCACCCTTACGTGAATACCTTCATGTTTTCGATCAAGGTCAGAAGTATCCAACACTCAACTGAGTATAAAACTTCTGCCAAGTCGGGTGGGCTGTATAACTTCCTCACTCAGAACAACACGGACACGGAAATAGTTGATGAAGGATACATGATTGCATTATGGAGCTGTACTCCTGACAAACGCCCTAATAAAACATAATTTCACGGTTATGTTGATGGTTATTTTCTATCGATAAGAAGTAACGCTTGTGACAGTTGCTCTGACACCTGATTGGTGAGTTGATGGAACAGTTCCTTCGTTCCCCCAGATCACAACTCAGGGATTGCTCCCCAGTCTCATTCCAGACATCGATCTGTAAATACCATACTTTCATACAAGATCACTTTCCTCACCCTCGTAGTTCAGATCCGAAGATCTATTAGGTAAACTCTATTGATACTTCTTTCCCTTAGTATATAGATACAAGCCTCATTGATTATAGGATAATATATCTATTTATCTTTCCTGATTCAATTTGTATCTTTCATTCATCATCCCTAGTCCTAGGTTGATCTCGACCAAGGAATAGGTATTCTAACGAAACGTATAGTTCTCTAGGGGTAGAATACAGCAACGATTAAACTATTCTCATTAATAGAGAGTTCCTAAACTGCATCTTGCGTAACGGCGAACGTTACAGGCATCGCCGTTATGAATCTGTCTAGGGCGAGTCAAATCGGATGCTAACCCTAGATGAACGTTAGCAAAAATAACGGCGATGTTGAACAATTTTACGGCGATGACAAAAGTGACGCGAAAGTTAAAGAGACAGGAATTTCTGGCTTCACCGTTAGATCCTCAGTTCTCTACTGTTGACTGCCTTAGTTTTTCAAGTTCGTTGTTCGCTATTTCAAGTACATCTTGTCAAGGTGTTTGTTCGAGATGGATCATTTTATGAATTTGTACGTTGTGGGTCTACTTTCCGTGAAGATATGATCACCGTGCTGGAGACGAACGTCGAAAACGTTCCACAAAGACGGCGGCTCTCGGAGTACGGGCGTTTCTCACTGCCAAGTCTATCTTACTACAAGGTAAGGAATCGTATTGTTATTTACTGTGATAGGTACTCACACATAGCCTACCGACTTATTGGTATTTTCAACTACTTTGAGTGAGAAGAGAATAGCAAAATCCCTAATTCTGTGCGGTATAAATTTTGTTCCAGATTCCGGGAAACGAGTACCTACCTACTAACGAACATTTCGGAGTTCCCGATGTTTTTTCAGAACAAAATATATTTATTTCACTCAACCCAATATATCTTCAAAATTGATGAATCGCTATTTTACTCATGTAAAGTTTCATGTACCTAACTTAAAAGACTGAATGAACATTATAATATTATGGTATTCAATAAAACGTAAGATTTAATATAACCTAAGTTCTTTCTACCTTCACATTCATATTTCAATATCAAGTCAATTTCATGTTACAATTTTCATCTATCTCGTCATACGTCATCAAACTATGTCGATTACGGATATTAAAAGAATCATAAATTCGTGGTAAATAGTTTTTCAGGTAAAAGAAGGTAAGTTGGTATAAAATACGACTATCAGCGTGATTATTTGAACAAAACTTATCAATTTTAGGATTTTTCTTAATTTTTGGAAGTTTTTATGCAGATAGGTACACATTTTATAGAATAATTAAAAATTAACTACCTATTTTTTAACTCAACTATTTTAATTTTAAGGTACCTAACAATTTCCGAAAATGACGATATAAGTATTTTTTATTGTTTTAATCTCACTTACTGTCACATGGACATCATCATTCAATATTGATATAAAAAATTCTGTTGATAATTTGCTGGGTTGTCAAAAACTCAATTCCATTGGAAATACTTTCTAGACTAGGTTTAATAAAGTGCCTACGTAGTTATATTAATTAATATTAATAATAATATCAATTAATATAATTAGTTAATAAAAAATCAGTTCGAAAAATAATAAAACGTCAAAAAACCACTCATGACGATCGGTTATTATTTTTTAAATATTTACCAGAAATTATATACGTATGTATCAATTTTATTCTCACAATCATTTAATTAACAAAACTAATAACCCATAATACGGAAAAAATGCACAGCTACTCGGAAACTGAAATATGACTTCGGATAGGTTAGAAAATAAAGAGCGTTTTTTCATAAAGACAAGCTACCAAGGTACGTTTAATTTCACACCTAACTCCCCACTGACATGCATCATCAGATTCTGTTAGCAGAGTACAAAAATATCTAAAATTTACTTGTAATTTTACTAACACTGAAAGTTGTCGTTGTTCCTCGCTTTGATCTGCCTTACAATCGTGAACATGAGGTGAGGTTTGTTTTGAAATTGATGTTGGTGGTTGCAAAACTGTTATCCGCATGTCAGGTTCACTCTGCTCTAACGGCGGCCGTTAGTCACATCGACGTTAGCAAGATCGCCGTAAGTTAGCGGCCAGAACGTTCGCCGTTATGTGCTCGGACGTTATTTGATCGCCGTAATTTTCTGCGCATGCGCAGAAGGTGATCTACGATCGCCGTTAGCTTCGCCGTTATGCTAATAAGACGATTTTGGCATAACGGCGAAGCTAACGGCGATCGTAGATCACCTTCTGCGCATGCGCAGAAAATTACGGCAATCAAATAACGTCCGAGCAAATAACGGCGAACGTTCTGGCCGCTAACTTACGGCGATCTTGCTAACGTCGATGTGACTAACGGCCGCCGTTAGAGCAGAGTGAACCTGACATGCCGGCAACAGTTTTGCAACCACCAACATCAATTTCAAAACAAAGCCTCACCTCACCTCATGTTCACGATTGTAAGGCAGATCAAAGCGAGGAACAACGACAACTTTCAGTGTTAGTAAAATTACAAGTAAATTTTAGATATTTTTGTACTCTGCTAACAGAATCTGATGATGCATGTCAGTGGGGAGTGAGGTGTGAAATTAAACGTACCTTGGTAGCTTGTCTTTATGAAAAAACGCTCTTTATTTTCTAACCTATCCGAAGTCATATTTCAGTTTCCGAGTAGCTGTGTGCATTTTTCCGTATTATGGGTTATTAGTTTTGTTAATTAAATGATTGTGAGAATAAAATTGATACATACGTATATAATCTCTGGTAAATATTTAAAAAATAATATCCGATCGTCATAATGAGTGGTTTTTTGACGTTTTATTATTTTTCGAACTGATTTTTTATTAACTAAATATATTAATTGATATTATTATCAACATTAATTAATATAACTACGTAGGCACTTTATTAAACCTAGTCTAGAAAGTATTTCCAATGGAATTGAGTTTTTGACAACCCAGCAAATTATCAACAGAATTTTTTATATCAATATTGAATGATGATGTCCATGTGACAGTAAGTGAGATTAAAACAATAAAAAATACTTATATCGTCATTTTCGGAAATTGTTAGGTACCTTAAAATTAAAATAGTTGAGTTAAAAAATAGGTAGTTAATTTTTAATTATTCTATAAAATGTGTACCTATCTGCATAAAAACTTCCAAAAATTAAGAAAAACCCTAAAATTAATAATTTTTGTTCAAATAATCACGCTGATAGTCGTATTTCATACCAACTTACCTTCTTTTACCTGAAAAACTACTTACCACGAATTTATGATTCTTTTAATATCCGTAATCGACATAGTCAGATGACGTATGACGAGATAGATGAAAATTGTAACATGAAATTGACTTGATATTGAAATATGCATGTGAAGGTAGAAATAACTTAGGTTATATTAAATCTTACGTTTTATTGAATACAATAATATTATAATGTTCATTCAGTCTTTTAAGTTAGGTACATGAAACTTTACATGAGTAAAATAGCGATTCATCAATTTTGAAGAGATATTGGGTTGAGTGAAATAAATATATTTTGTTCTGAAAAGACATCAGGAACTCCGAAATGTTCGTTAGTAGGTAGGTACTCGTTTCCCGGAATCTGGAACAAAATTTATACCGCACAGAATTAGGGATTTTGCTATTCTCTTCTCACTCAAAGTAGTTGAAAATACCAATAAGTCGGTAGGCTATGTGTGAGTACCTATCACAGTAAATAACAATACGATTCCTTACCTTGTAGTAAGATAGACTTGGCAGTGAGAAACGCCTGTACTCCGAGAGCCGCCGTCTTCGTGGAACGTTTTCGACGTTCGTCTCCAGCACGGTGATCATATCTTCAGCGGAAAGTAGACCCGCAACGTACAAATTCATAAAATGATCCATCGCGAACAAACACCTTGACAAGATGTACTTGAAATAGCGAACAACGAACTTGAAAAACGAAGGCAGTCAACAGTAGAGAACTGAGGATCTAACGGCGAAGCCAGAAATTCCTGTCTCTTTAACTTTCGCGTCACTTTTGTCATCGCCGTAAAATTGTTCAACATCGCCGTTATTTTCGCTAACGTTCATCTAGGGTTAGCATCCGATTTGACTCGCCCAAGACAGATCCATAACGGCGATGCCTGTAACGTTCGCCGTTAAGCAAGATGCAGTTTAGGAACTCTCTAATTAATCAGATTCTCTAGATTCCCTAGAACAATACTGTTTCACACGAAAGTGAAGTTATTTCCGATTATGTTGATGATATTCACTTTTGGTTCACATTTCTCAATAGGTACCTACCTAAAATGAACGTATGTAAACGATCAATTTTAACATAAAAAATTTTTCAACTATAAAATTTAAATCTTTGATTGTTCACGTGTTAAGGCACGTAGAATCCTTAAATCGAATAAAAATCTTCGCGTCCATTACATTTTCCTTAGTTGCCATGGACCGATTTTGATGAAATTTGGTATGTGTAACTTCGGTACGCCGAAGATTTTGTCAAAAACGGATTTCTATGTGGTTATTTTTTTCTCCGTTGGGTATTGTCTTCCTTCACCCCAAATTATTCGCATAAGGACGCCTAAGCCTCACTGTGGGACGTCCGAAACGAGTTTTTTGCGTTTTTCGTGGAAATTAATGTCCTAATTTTAGTAGGTAATTTATGGTATGTTTGGGATCAGCGCATAATTTAAAATTGAGGTACAGAAATTAAAAATTCTCCTCTATAATATTTCCCCTTTCATGTAGTACAATATTGTTTGGTTTTTCACTAATTCAATTATTAATATCGTGTCTCCATCGAGAGAACACCCCCCTGGAAAACTTGCCATTTTTTTTTTTTTTGATATTTTGAATGTAAACACATGACAGAAAAAAAGTCTGTATCTAGCGATGTACGACTCTATATAGACCTCGGATCCAATGTGTTAAGTTCCACGTTGACGTGATGTGCTATCTAGGAAAACGCTCTTGTTCAATCTGTGGAAAGGAAGGGGGGAAGACGTAAAACGCTCAGCTTCTGTGCTGTGTGAAAAGCGTATCGATAGAAAACCTAGAAATAGTCTAGAAATACAGAGCCTACGGTAGAACAGTAACTTAGAATTAGACATAAGATAATATGTTATAATAAACACTGTAATTTGTGATATAAATTTATTGATAAGCCGAACCAAGAATGATTTTTTTTTTTTTTTTTTTTTTGCAAAGATCTTACCCTACAACTCAAGCCAAGCCTAATATCGTGTAAGAAAACTGAGCAAGTTGCAGCACCTCTGTACGTGAACTTTTCTTGCAACTTCTTTTTGTCAAAATGTAAACATGTATTTTATCTATCAGTACGGCTCAAACATCTTTCTTCAATCAATATTCATATGTTGTCAATGCTGAGTCGAATGATACCAACTCCAACTCGGAATGAACAGAAATAAATTTCGGATTAATGACATAAATCATTAAGGTTCTGAAATAACGAATTTTGTAATTTTTTAGTGTAAATTCGCTTATTGTATGAATGCCTTATGGCGTTTGACTGCAACGTCATTCTTTCACGTGTTCAGCTGTCGTTGGTCATGGTGGAGCGGTCAACCACAATGTCGAGGTGCCGAAATTGTGAGGGGGAAAATGCTCCATGTCTGCATGCAAACGACGGCCCGACGTTTAATAATAATGTGCGGCGGCAGGTGCTTATAATTGCCCTTTCATAGTTGGACGGAGCGTATAGTTATCGCGGAGGTTTTTCTGCGCTTTTAAATCGATCAGGGTGAAAATCGCGAGGTGAAACTTGATGGATGGATCGCGAAATGTTTGGGGGAGGATGTGAAGACATGTGAGCAGCGTTGGGACTACCGCAAGGTCAAATAAGCCCTGAGCTGGGGGTGTACGATGTTTCGAACCACTAAGAAATAGATAAATCGTAAAATGCTGCAAATTATTACGGGTTTTAGTTTTCTGCTTAGATAACCCATCTGTAAAGAACAAGGTTTTTCCATTGGTCTACACAGTCGTATAGACTCCTTTAACCTCCTCCCACCTTTACTACACTTAGAATTGTGTACAGGTCGTGAGAAATTGGAGCTTTTAGTATTTATCATGCATGAACAGACGCTATTCCTAGTCAACCCGCAATGAAATCAACTGGGGACCATCTGAGAACTCTGTAAACCCAGAAAATGACTGTCGGACCGAGATTTCGTATAATGCTCATGGTCTACCACGCATGTTTTGCTAGCCGACTCTCATACTGCGTGATGTTGTGGGGAAATTCCAGTCATGCCGAGGACATTTTCGTGCAACAGAAGAGGACTGTTCGGGATGGAATGAAAGCTGCCGTGATCATTTTAAGGTACTTGGGATCCTGACGCTCCATTACATCCTCAATTGCCTGCTACTGGTCAAGTCCAACTTGAACGACATACCAACCAGATCATCGAAGCAAGACTATATAACAAGATCGAGAATCAACCTATGCCCTCCTCAGGCAAGGCTCAGATCGTCCATGGTCTCAAACCCCCTTCAGATTGGGTGTTACCACCTAAGTGACTTTTTTTCTATGAACTCTCATATGATGTATTGACAGTGGATAACATTATTCTGTTATGTTTTAACTGTTATTTATTCAAAATATTGTTATTATTCTCATCTTTTTTCGATCAGCAGAGGAATATACCTAGTACTCTCGCTTGCTAAAATTTTTATTGTTTCATGTTCAGTTATCTAGTTATGATTAACCTGTGATCTTAGACTGACTGTGATTTTTATACCTCGTCTGTGATATTGGGAATGACTGTGATTGTGTTTATACGTGTGTGTGTGTAGCAGCTGTGATAAATGCTTTTGGGAGTTGGTCCGGGGTTCCTGGCCGGCCTGGGAGCGGCCCCCTTGGTGCATCTTGGGGATGGGTGGTCTGCCTCTATGGTAGACCGCGCCGCAGAGTACCGGAGACAAGAACCGCGCTCTTCGTCAGGGCTGCCTCTCCAGAAATGGATTGGTAGCCCCGGGAGCCGCCATGGTGGGTGGGTCCGGGCCGGTCGGGACGCCCCGGCCGGCGCGGTGGCGTTCCACACATACGCTAGTATCTAGACAGACCGATCACCTAAGTTCCTAATCCACATATTTTCCTGCTTCACGTCTTTTTATTATTTTTTTTCACAGTGTTAAATGCTACTTTACTTCATGATATATACCTCAAATTATCAGATTATAACTTACTAATTTTGACGATTGTTCTATACTTATCGTATGATAACAATAAAAAAAGATATTGAATTGAATTGAATTGAATAAAAAAATGAGGATGATGTATGATTGTCTTTATTGCACAAACATATTTGCATATCCCTTGGGCAAGAAGTTACCAGGCAGACAAAAGTCTACCCATGTAACTCACCTGCAATGTTTAGAAATGTATCTTCAATTTTTCAAATAACTCTTAATCACTAAATGCAGAAACAAAATTCTCCTGAGTGGGTGTGGCACATAGCTCCCTCGTATCCATAACTCGACTATATATATAGATCATCCGATATTAGATAATCTCAAAACATCTGTCTCTAAGTACCTTGCATTACCATCTTGGGGAACCATCTATAAGTCAATTCGAACAATCCCTGAAAATTTAATCGAATTCGGATGATTAATGTAAAAGTTACGGATTCTACAAGTCTACTATCATTCCGAGGTCGATGAATTTTTAGGGGACCACTTACATGCCAACACGCATGATTCCCGAAAATTCCAACAAAGTTACAGTAACTTCGTATAGTTGGCCCGTAGAGCGCAAGTAGAGATTTCGATTTTGAAGGATTTTTTTTTTACCTTGAAAAGTGACCACGATGGTTCCGCTACCCTGGTAGATTCTGAAGCAAAGTTTGATTTTAGAAGACCCACGAATACAAGGCTTTCACGTGCTGTATAACAACTTAGAAACTTGGATTAATCTATTCAATATGGAATGATTTTTAACCATGACCCAATATCTGAAAACGATGCTAAATGTTGCTTTCGAAGGACTTGCATTATTAATAGTATGAAATACTGAAGAAATAGGCAGTGCGAAGATTAAGGAACTCTGAATACCTGACGCAGCAACGTGCTACCTATGTGAAAAACAATCCCCTCGAGACCGTGAACTGATTTCCTGCTTAATATTGCTTTTCTGATATTTCCGATTGGATTTTTCCTTCGGAATTCAAACTCATCTGAGTCAATGTTTCATTATAAGTGGCAAAACTCCATTAGATTTTGTAAAGAATTTTAACACAGAATGTGTTTTTGCGATGACCTACCGAAAAAAAATCGTCACGAAAAAGCGACAGAAAAAACCGTTACGCGCCTTTTATAATGATTTTCACGTGCAACCAAGCCGTTGGTAAGGAAATAGAACTCCCGCAGTGTTCATTGCACAGAAATTGTTCACCATTCGTTGGAAAGCTCTCAATTTATATAGTATTTTTCTTGTAGTTACATATTTATTTATATAACATTTATAGGGTTTTAGACCAAATTAAATGTCTAACAATTATTTATTTTATTATTGCCAAAGACTCCACATTTATTATTATTGTTTTTTATTTAACGGATGACTAGCATCGCAAAAACACATTCTGTGTTCCTATGATTTCATACAGAGTATGGAAAAAGAAATAAACCGGGGGGTGCAGGGGGCGGAGCCCCCCGCCGAGGCGCAAAGCGCCGAGTTTTTCTTAAGAAATAAAAATGGAATGTGTGATCATAGATTGCATACAAACATACTAGTACCGTAAATTGGGGTTACTTAGCTCCGCTCTATTAATCTTTTTTTCATTTTAGGTTTTTGGTGACTTAGGTTGCTTCAAATGAGCTGATTTTTGGAATAGCCTCTGTTGGGTGATTGTACTTGAAGTGCATAGAGCGTAGATTCGACAGAAAATTTTCACAAACAATTTCTGATGAATTTAAATTTAGGGCAAAGTTTACCGTGCGAATGCATGGTTTGTTTGCTCCACTTTCGGAAAACAGCTTGTTTCTATTTCTGGAGCAAATTAAACCCTTAGCAAACATTCAGGGAACTAAAGGGTGCGAAAATCTCCAGAAAATCTTTTTATTAACTTGAAATAATAAAAATCTTAACTTTTTGAGGGTACTAAAACCCTTCTGTAACTCTCTTAACTCTGAAAAATAGAAATGACCACAAAAATGACGACATAATACCGTCTTAAAATTGGCATGACGACAGCTGATTAGAATAATGACATTTACAGTCGACCCTGCAGAAATTAATTCGGACGTATAGGTAAGTCTTATGGTATTTATATCACAGCAGCTGATTAGAATAATGAAAAAAATCCATTCATGCAGTATGAATTAATAAGCGAATTTTCAAAGAAATCTTTCAGTTGACGGTATGGTTAAGAAAAGGAAAATTAGTGTTGTCATTCCACACGGCTATTGTTGGTTTTTTCGATTTTCAGTATACCATACCAACATACTGTATGTACTGTGTATGCTTTGGAGATGTTAGGAGTCCATATTCACGTTCTTCTCGTCTCCAAGAACTCATAGAGTAGGTACCCACACGGCTACTGCATTTCTGGGTACAACAAATATACGCACGTTTCATTAGGTATATATTTAATTATATACACGCTTTTCTTAATTTTTGGACAATTTTCATTTTTGAAAACGCATTGATATCAGAAATTTTGGACTGAATCCGAATATACCAATATTACGATGATTGTGAAGGTAATAACCACAAAAAACGGGAAAACCCCGTTTTTTTTTTGTACTATTTTTGAAATTTGGACCACTTAGGGTTGTCCAAAATTTTTTGCTAACGAACTCGTCTTTTTGGAAAAACTTCAGGGATCGTTTCAGAATGTTCCAAAACGGATTTCAGTGAAAACATTTTTTCGAAAAAGTCCATTCTAAGAATTTTGAGGCCATTGCAAAAGCTTCATTTTCCTTGAAAATTCGTTAATTACATTCGACCCCACAAAAGATTGGTCAAATTTATTTCAGATTCTTACGGTTTCAAGAGGATAGTCACAGCAGTTAAAACCTATAAATTACAATTTTTTAAACGTGTGAAATATGCGAACACATGAAAATTATAGGCGACCGAACAAAAATGCAGGAACCTACTTTTAACATTTTCATGTCTGCTTTGGCACATAAACTGAAAAATCGTCACCAGCATCATCATTGATATCAGAAATTTTGTGCTGAATCCGAATATACCAATATTACGATGATTGTGAAGGTAATAACCACAAAAAACGGGAAAACCCCGTTTTTTTGTACAATTTTTGAAATTTGGACCACTTAGGGTTGTCCAAAATTTTTTGCTAACGAACTCGTCTTTTTGGAAAAACTTCAGGGATCGTTTCAGAATGTTCCAAAACGGATTTCAGTGAAAACATTTTTTCGAAAAAGTCCATTCTAAGAATTTTGAGGCCATTGCAAAAGCTTCATTTTCCTTGAAAATTCGCTAATTACATTCGACCCTACAAAAGATTGGTCAAATTTATTTCAGATTCATACGGTTTCAAAAGGATAGTCACAGCAGTTAAAACCTATAAATTACAATTTTTGAAACGTGTGAAATATGTGAACAGATGAAAATTATAGGCGACCGAACAAAAATGCAGGAACCTACTTTTTTATAGCTTTATAGCTTTCTCTTGTACTTTCTGGGCATCCTGAAATAAGGAAACGCACTGAACGAAAACTTCCAATTGTTGCAGACTAATTGTTGCTCCACTTTGTTGTGGAGCAAAGACTCCCCATTTTTCGGGGCAAAGTTACTCCAACGGTGAATTTTGTTCACTGACGCCACAAAAATCTATGGATTCAAATATGTCAAGCACATTCTTGATCAGCATATAATTTAGTACTTGATTTTACTTGATTAGTTGCAAGATTATTAGTTGTTTCCGAGAGCAAAAAAAAAACGTGTTGAGCAGTCCTGGAGAGAAATAGCAGATAAGCCACCAGAAACCTTCGGGTTTTCCTTTTTCGACGTGCAATTGCTAGCTCCACATGTCTACGTCAGATTCTACGCAGGAACAGGTTCCTCGTATACGAAATTTTAGGGGCAAATTAACCCCATTTTACGGTACCAGTACCTACTAGGTACCGGTAGGTAATATACAACATACTACTACTTCACATTCCCACATTATATCCTCAATATAATTTTCACGTTATGATTTCCAGGTCCCTCCATATGTGGAACTGGCGAATAAATACTTGGCGAAGGATCGATTGATAAAAGGCAAAGGGGATCGAGAATCTACATCTCAAGTGAGTGACGACGACCAGATGAACGTCTAGAAGAGCTAGGAGGTGGGTATACGTAGCCCGCAACGCTTGTCGGATGTGCGGGAAGAGTGGACTGAAATATCTGGACAAAAATATACTGACTATACATTACTCTTACATGCTCTTTGATCAAGTAGGTAGTACTTGTAATAAGTTGGTAATGAGGTAGGCAGAGTTTTGTATGAAAGATGTTGAATAAGCAGGTAATTTGGCACCAAAATTCAATATAAGGTTCTTTTTCTAGACTGCTTGATTAGTTTTATGACTGAACCTCAGAAACCTCAACACCTATTCCAAAATTCGATGTTAAAATTTTTAGTTTAATTTCTTCATGTGATACGTTGGCCCTAAATTATTTTCCTGTCTGATGACTAATAAACTTCTAAGAAATAAAAAAGGGATACAAGGTAAATAATAGCAAGTGAAAATATTGGAAACCTGATTTCTATTGTAAAATTGCGATTCTGGGAGAAGAAACGAATTGAGCAATTATTTTCTCAAATTAAGATTTTTACATTGTTGGATTAAAAACGGTGCAAATAATAACACAACGGTTGATAATTTTTCTGTAAAGATCATCCGTCTGCGAAGAACACAGTCTTCTCGGGACCAGGGGTAGGTAGGTGAGGGAGGGGTGGGTAAGGGACCCTCGGCAGAGAAGCTCCTACGCAGGTCACGTGTAATCGCGCTCAATTACTCGATGCTCTCATTGACCATGGTTCTTTGATCAGAACACTGGGTGGTTTCATTCGTTTCTAAAACTCGAACACTACCCTAAATTAATGAAAAACGTCAGTAATTACTTAGTCACTAATGGTATGATAAATTATCTCCATAGGAAGCGAACGGTTGGTCCTACAGAGCTCTGTTTGGTGCCAAAAAAATGTTAAAAATCGTCGCTATTTTAAATTAATAAAAAGTTGTAAGCTCTAGCATTTTGAAAATATTTTCCCTCAATTTTTTACACCTTAGAAGTGACTGACAAAAATCAAAACTTCCGGGGAATAACTTGACCCCAAACGGAGCCGTTATCCCAAATTTCATCAAAATTGGTCCACGGAAACTGGGTTAAGTGCCGCGAACGGCGGACGGACGGAAAAAGACCATTCATGAGGCATGAGTTAATGAGAGAATTTTCAAAAAAATCGTTGAAGCTATGGTTTAGAAAATCTGGAAAAAATGGCAAAAATGGCTCCTGGCTAAAATTTTAAAAATGACAAAAAACACTCTTCTGGATACCGTTCAAGATTGTACATTGTTTTTCTTTCGGTATAAAATACCATCATACTATATGTTGTGAAGATGGTTTTGGTTTATTATTTTCAATAATAAGCCTTTGGAATCGAGCAAGAAAAAAAAATTTTTAACCCCCCCTCAAAATTTGATGTTTTACGTTTCAAGGTACGTAGAATACGAAAATCGAATAAAAAAATTTCCGTCTGTCCGCCGTACGCCGTACGCGGCACTTTTCTTAGCAACACTGGACCGATTTGGTTCAAATTCGGTATATGGGCTCCATTTGGGGTCTAGTTGTGCCGCGAAGCTTTTGGTTGATGTAGGTCACTTCTAAGGGGTGAAAATTAAGGGTTGAAATTTTCAAGAGTGCCCTAGCTCGAAAACTCTCGAAATAAAGGTATCGTTTTTTCACCAATTTTAAATAGTATTGAATTTTTAAAAATTTTTGAGACCACCCGGAGCTCTGTAGGACAAACCGTTCGGTCCCTACGAGTACTTGAAGGTTTTCCTTCGATAAAACAGAATCATGAGTGTGAATCGCAAAAGAGGTCTAATCTCCATTCAAATTTTATCGGACTAAAATGCGATCGCTGTTCATTTCTTCGATTTGTATACAGTAGAGGTGTGTCGGTCCAGCTGTACCGGGACTGTGGAACCGAGTATCAGGTTGGAACGGTTCCACGCAGTGACAAAAACTCGACCCTTACCGGTCCAGTTCCACAGACTGATAAGACATCTTGAAATGGCTCTGGACCGGGAAGAGAATTTTTTCCATCGGTCCAGTTCCATCCTCACCAATCAGAATGATCTGATCAATCATTCATCAATCTGATCATTCTGATTGGTGAGGATGGAACTGGACCGGTAAGGATGGAACCGGACCAATAAGATATCATAGAGAATGGTTCAATGGCTCTGGACCGGGAAGGGTTTTGGACCGGTAAGTATGGATCTTGTTCTCAGTTCTGTTCCATGTTGTACCTGGAAGCGCCCTTACTACTTCCATGGACTGAGATGGTTCATGGAATGGCTCTTGAGCGGGAAGTTGTCTTCTGGACTGGTTAGCATGGAAGTTGTCTCCAGTACTATTAATTTATTATTGTCATGTTAAGTTCTTAAACTGCAACGTTATTATTCTTTCCTTGAATTGTTTGGTAACTATTATTTATAATAAATTGCCTCTTTTGTTACACTTGTTCAAATTCCTTCCTTTTAGCGAATTTTCAAGGAAAATGATGCTATTGTATTGCAAGTTGAGATCATAAGCATGGAAGAAGGACGATAGGGATTTGACTGCCTGCTTCATCCATGCCATGTGAGTGGGATTTGATCGCCTGTACCGGTAATGGAACTGAACCGGTAATTTGGAACGGTTACATCTTTGTCACCGTAGCCGTTGGAACCGTTCCAGGGAAATACCTGAACTGACACACCCCTAGTATACAGTTTTGCCTTTTGCGTAACCAGTAATCAAATTTCCATATGAAGCTTTCTATTTTTCCAATCGAGTGGGAAGCGTTTAGTTCTTTCTAATAAACTTGATTGTGAAGGTGTGAAGCCAGTATGGTGTGGTAGGTAGTACCTAGCTGGTAGGTAAAAAAAATGTTGGTGGGTAAAAAACTCTGCAAATCATTGCTCAAATTCTTCAGATCACTGATCAGCTGAGTGAGCTCCGAAGCCATTTTCAATCCTATTGAATGGAAGTGCTCTTCCAGGCGTCTCCAGCATTCGAGGAGATCTTCTTCACTCCTCAGATCACTGATCAGCTGAGTGAGCTCCAAAGCCATTTTCAATCCTATTGAATGGAAGTGCTCTTCCAGGCGTCTTCAGCATTCGAGGAGATCTTCTTCACTCTTCAGATCACTGATCAGCTGAGTGAGCTCCAAAGCCATTTTCAATCCTATTGAATGGAAGTGCTCTTCCAGGCGTCTCCAGCATTCGAGGAGATCTTCTTCACTCCTCAGATCACTGATCAGCTGAGTGAGCTCCGAAGTCATTTTCAATCATATTGAATGGAAGTGCTCTTCCAGGCGTCTCCAGCATTCGAGGAGATCTTCTTCACTCCTCAGATCACTGATCAGCTGAGTGAGCTCCAAAGCCATTTTCAATCCTATTGAATGGAAGTGCTCTTCCAGGCGTCTCCAGCATTCGAGGAGATCTTCTTCGCTCTTCAGATCACTGATCAGCTGAGTGAGCTCCGAAGCCATTTTCAATCCTACTGAACGCAGGAAGCTGAAATTTGAGAGGGAAGGTCAAGGGAGAATACAGATGGTGGTAGGTGCTATTGATGGAGAACCAGTGATCTTTACAGAAGGGTGATCTATACAGAAAATAATAAACCTTTGAGCAATGATTTGCAGCGTTTTTTGATTGTTTGAAGATAGTTTTGATAAATTGTTTTTGATACATAGTTTTTTTTCGGTATAAAATACCAACATACTGTATGTTTTCAAAATCTTAGGAGTCCATAACCATGTTTTACTCGTCTCTCCTAACTCATAGAGTACCCACACGGCAATTGCATTTTTGGGCACAACGAATATACCCATTACGCAAGTTTTCATCATATAAGTAAATTATATAAATATGTATATTTATAAATTTTGGAAAATTTTCAATTTTTGAAGTTGCACATAAATGTATTGGATAAATATATTGCACACATATATAAATTTTGTGCAAAATTCGAATATATCGTATTATACCATTATTCTGATAGTAAGATTCACAAAATACCAAAAAGACACGGTTTTCGTCTTGTTTGAAATTTAAACCCTTCAGGTTTGTCAAACATTTCTGATTAACGATCCCGTCTTTGTGTTTGTTATCATGGACATTTAGGCAAAAACTTGAAATTTTTGAGAAAGAATAACTCAAGTTATTGTGCAGAATGATATATATATTTATGAATTTTGGAAAAACTTCAGGAATAGATTTCAGTGAAAAAAAAAAAATGCAGAAGAGTCCTTGCAAATAATTTTGAGTTTATTGAACCGCTTCATTTTTCTTCTCAACCCCTGGATTTTTTTAATGGGTTTGAAAATTCGGTTATTTAGATCGTTAACTTACCATTGAGTAAAGACAACCATCAGTGCGATCTTCCGGATAAATTTTTAACTTTTTCACCGAAGTACGTGCGAGTGTGGGAGGAGGCGCGAGTCAGCTTCGTGCACCGAAGCGTCGGAGGGCGGGAGAACGAACTGAAGTTGCGTCGAGCCGACGACTGTTTTGTGAATAGAATTCTCGACCCCCACCCCGCGGCCCTTGCTTGGCGCGGGGGGAGCCCTACGAAGGGCGCGGGGCAGACTCGTAGGTCCGTCACAGTCGCCTACGCGAGCCCTACTTTACTCCGGATGACCACTCCGGTGATCTCGTTAGTCCGCGGCCCTTTTTCTCTACGAAGCCCTTTTGTGAGAGATCAGTCGGTTTGACCAGGTGGTTCTCGAAAAGGGAAAACTAGCGTGATGAATGTCCTAATCATATAGTGGCCCTTACGATCCCTTTTTCGGGGCAATGTTGGTCGAATCTCGACCCACTTACTGACAATATTGAATTTTTAGAGGCTAAACTGGCCAAAAGGCAACTGGATCAAAAGTCGCGCCTAGGAACTGAGATTATACCAGTTTTGGTTTATTATTTTCAACTAGCTGAAAAGCCTACTAAAAGCAGGCAAAGACGATTCCTCCGACTCTCCTCCCGCCACCCACTCCCTCCGACTCCTCTCGCCTCCAACTCCTGTAGCCTCCGACTCCTCTCGCCTCCGACTCCTCCCGCCCCCAACCCCTCCAGCCAACAACTCTCCCCACTCCCACGACCCCTCCAACCCCTCCGTGCATACGTACGTACGTACGGTTGGCGTTTTATATTATTAGATAATGTTTTTTAAACCTTTGGAATCGACCAAGAAAAAAAAGATTAACTCCCCCTCAAAATTTGATGATTTACGTTTGAAAGTACGTAGAATCCAAAAATCTAATAAAACTTTTGGCCGTCCGTCCGCCGTACGCCGTACGCGGCACTTTCCCCACTTGGCATTGACCAATTTTGATGAAATTTGGTATGTAGGCTCCACTTGGGGTCTAGTTGTGCTCCGAAGATTTTGGTTGATGTAGGTCACTTCTAAGGGTTCAAAAATGAATTTTGAAATTTTGAAAACGCCCAACTCAAACAATTTTGATATAAAGGTATCGTTTTTCCTTCAATTTAAGATTCTATAGAATTTTTAAAATTTTTTGAGACCACGCGAAGCTTTGTAGGACAAATCGTTAACTCACTACGAGAATTTAAGGTTTGGACGTAGGTACGATAAATCAGAAACACGAGTGTGAATAGCAAATATAGCCTAATCTCCGGTCAAATTATAGCTGACCGAAATACGATCGATGTTTTTCTTCATGTTTGATGGTTGGTGGCTTTGCAAACGAGTGATATATAGAAAAATAATAAACCATTATGTAATAATTTGCAGCGTTTTTCACCAGGTGTGACTGTTCCTAAGAAGCTTGTAAAAATATTGGTCTAAAAAATAGCAATTACTTAAGTAGATACCTAGTAATTCCCTAAAATAGGAGCCTGATTCTATGATTAGCCCAGTCACTATGTTTGGTCAAGCAATACAACAGGAGTGAAACCTGGACTGATTGTGTCGGTGAGAGACTGGTCAAGAGTAGGTTAGAGTGGTATACTGAAATTATTAGGGAAAGTGGTTCAAATTGGCAGATATTTGGATAAAATCACTATTTCTACTTAGAAACTGATCCAAAATGTGGTTACTGTTTTCTATTTAAAGTAAAGTAAACAACCATTTCAGGTTGGATTTTCGTCCGACTGCCATTCCTGGCGTCGCGGACGTCATCAGCTGTCTTCCTAAGGGAAGATCAGAATTTGTTCTGATGATTTCGCTCATGGCTTCCCATTGGTCTCACCGCCCTGGGTTGGGACGAGGGGGAACTGCGACCGACTTGCCCGAAAATATGCCGCAGAGGCGGGCCTCGAACTCACGGCCCCTGCAACCGGTTCGAGTCCCGTCCCCACAGACACATGTTCTATGGTCCAGTAATACTAGAAGAGTGAAAACTGAACCGATTGTGTTGGTGGGGTGACTGGTCAAGGATAGTTTAAAGTGGTATACTCAAATTATTAGAGAAAGTGGTCCAAAAATGGCAGATATTTGGATAAAATCACTATTTCTACTGAGAAACTGATCCAAAATGTGGTTACTATATTCTATGGTCCGGTAATGCTAGAAGAGTGAAAACTGAACCGATTGTGTTGGTGAGGTGACTGGCCAAGGATAGTTTAAAGTGGTATACTCAAATTATTAGAGAAAGTGGTCCAAAAATGGCAGATATTTAGATAAAATCACTATTTCTACTGAGAAAGTGATCCAAAATGTGGTTACTGTGTTCTATGTTTCAGTAATACTAGAAGAGTGAAAACTGAACCGATTGTGTTGGTGAGGTGACTGGTCAAGCGTAGGTTAGAGTGATGTACTGAAATTGTTAGGGAAAGTGATCCAAAAATGGCGGTTATTTGGATAAAGTCTTTATTTCTGAGTATGAGAATGATCAACCTCAGACAGTGCGCATGCGCAATCGTGAATTCCTTGTAAATTTTCTACATCATCTACCCGAATTTGATGAAATTTTCAGAGATTGTGCGGGTTGAAGTGTTGACGGTCCCCTTTTAGGGTAGTGCAAGGTACTTAGAGATTGACGTTTTGAGATTGGCTACTATACAATTATGCTATTATGCAGTTATGGATACGAGGAAGCGATGTGCCACCCCCACTTGCAGACAAGGGTTTTTTTGTACCTAATCAAAAATTAAATCACGTTTCACAAAAAGTTGACGTTGACGCTGTTTAGCAACCGCACCTACCTATTGGTTTAGATGAGGTAGGTACTTACACCTTGGGCTTTATTCACAAACAGCACAGGTATATTCATCACTAAATTACTGATATAGGTAGGTACCATTTAAAAATTCGAAAATTGCCCCAAAAATGTAAATATATATAAACAGTTCATTTATATAGTGAAAACATAATATTCGTAGTACTTGTACCCAAAATGCAATAGCTGAGTGGGTACCTACTCCATAGGTTTGGAGTAACAAGGAGGTTTTTGAGGGTTTTAAAATTGTTTAACCAAATTGTATAATTTTAATGATTTGTGCTACGCGCCACGCCCACAAGGCTTACTAACCTCTCAAATAGTCAATATTTCGATCTTTTAAACCATATCTTCAAAGATTGCTACGAAAATTCGCTCATTACTCATACTGCACGAATGGACTTTTTCTTCTTGGGTTTCTCCTCATGAACCTATTTTATCTAAACCTATCTCACCCTTAGAAGGTGAATCACAAACGTCGAAAGATCTTAAACAAACAGTCCAATATTGACAGAAAGCCTGAGTTGAATTTTTCTGTACAAGAGCTATCTTGTGACCCCACACAATAGCCCATTCATTCGTCGCTTAGTGGAATCTATTATGATCATTCATGCTGTCCCTGGAACCTTCAAAAACGAGCCTCCAGTCCCCATATCAATGACTCATATGTCGGCCCATTTCATGCCTTTTCGAGTTCGAACGTAAGAGATAAGATTCCCACAACTGGGGATTCGCAAATCCTGGAGGGAATAACAAAATGGAAGCAGGTATTTCAACGGCGAAAAGAAGTGATTCACTATCGTGTTTCTGATAGATGTCTTTGAAGTAATCAGAATATGACCGTAAATTTCACTTCTATTTCGAAGCGGGTTACACCAGCGTTTTGTTAGAAACGTAGTCATGATGTATCGTGATTTCATAACAGATTTGTCCAGAGATTGATGATGGAGGGTTAGCAGATTGATGTCTCAAAATTTGCTACGGTCAAGTGAGTACGTATTTTACTAAAACATGCAATTATTTTACATCAATCAAATTGCTCAAAAACGTCAATAAATTAACGCTGGTAATTAACACTGGTAATTCCTCCTTTTGTTTTCACTTTACGTGTGATAATTCCAAATTTCATTTCCCATCAGTGATAGTGGCATCTCTAAATACTGGTTTGTTGATTGATGCTGATGTGATGTTCACACGGTAACACATCCTTTGAGCCCTAAGGAAGGTGATAAATTCACCGAAAGCTCAGCAAAAGAAGAGTTTTATCTCTGAAAACCTCATTCCCAATCAATTTACAAATAAACGCGTCAATAGGTGCTATTAGAATATAAAACAATTGTTTGCAATTTTATGCGAGAATTGGAATTTGGGCAGTTGATCCGAAGATAACGAATAAATAACCATAAATGTAAAAGTACTTATACCTTCCCAATCGAAATGATCAAACTAATAGTGTTAGGGAAAATAAACCTGATTATTTTCTCTTGTTTTACAGCAAATATCATACAGATCAATGACTAGGTGGGTAATTAAAAATAACTATAAAACTAGGTTTGCTTGCAGTTCAAACTAATTCCGATCGTCCATAATCAAATTTTTCACTCGTTTCATTCGTTTCAGAGCTATTTAAATAACTTTTGTTCCTTGTCTGTCTGTCTGTGAGCGATCCATCTACTCGAAACAATCGGACTATTCAAAATCAATATGCAATTTTGATCAAATTTTCGGGTTGATTAGGGTTAGCCTCGAGTCAGTCCCCTACGCACTAGTACAATACTCGTACAAATTTAAATGGTTTGTTCGGTTTCTTAGTTCCTAAAAGTCCAAAATCTCTCAAATTCAGGTTCTAAAAACACTCCAGACCCTATTCTGGTTCAGGGGTTTAATTCTGAGGGCTCAAGATCCATATCTAGTTAACATTTTTAGCACAGGCAATTCATAAGAAACAAACAAGGACAAACATACATTCGCGTGGTACCTATCTACGATTTTTCAATGCGTTGTTAGGATCCCTAAGGGTAGTTTACCCCCTAATTTGCAACTCTTAAAACCCTGTGCTTCTGGCGTAGTGAACAAAAACCGTAAAATTTATGCTCTTCTATCAGTTTTTCAACTATAACTTCTGAACAATGATGATTCCAATCACTCATGTCTTTTAACGATTTGAAGTAGCTCAAATTTACTACAGTTTGAGAATAATTGAAGTTCTGTAAGTTCATTAATAACGAAAATACAGCATTTAAAAATTAGGTCATTTTAAAAAACATTTTTTGTTTTTTAATTGCCGTGGGAGTCAATGCCAAAGAATTACAACTACAATCTTGGATGATACACGCCAATAACTGACACTTTAGAAACCTCATGGTCTTTCGCCATCATCGATTATAGGGAAAACTTGTTAGAGTTATATATCCCAAATAAACGTCATATTTTGCCTTTGAAACGCAGACTATTCGATAAATATGTGACAACATTTCAAGAACTCTTGAAGGATTGTCCGAATTCCACTTTTAAAGGAAATATATTATGAATACAACAAACATGTAATTATTGTACCAACAACAAACCTTCACATTTTGAATGATTCTCTTTTGGCATGGTGCTTACACGGCACTTTTACTGGGCATCAATTGAGGTTTTCTCAGCTTGTGATGACAGGATTGAAATTCAGAAGTGATCTTCCACTGCTCTCGAAATAGCGCACATATTCATTGTGGTACCCTTTATACCTTTATCGTAGGTTTTATAGTGCTGTTGAATTTGGTGGTGGATAATGTCTGCTCAGCATTTGCCAGTTAGGAAGAGTAATCTTTCTGTTCCCCATCTATACAGGGTGTAAGCCTAACTGGTCTGCCATACGGTACCAGTCGATTTTAAAACTAATTTGCAACAAAAAATGTCTCATGGCAATTTTTTTAAACCCCTTCTTTTTCGAGTTATTTTAACTTTAAACTTTTTTTCCGTGATTTTGGCCTTATGTCATTAAATTGGTCATAACTCCGTTAATTAGCTGTGTAAATTACAATTTGAGGATACCGTTGGAATGAGCATTAAATTTCCTATCGGATAGAAGCCTTACCTTTTTTTGAGTCAAGGTTTGAGACATCAAAACGTCCTCTAAAAAGAAACTTTTACGTAATTTTGGGAACCTCGCATTTTTTCAATCTCAAATTGAACTACGAGAACCCATACTTTTTCAAGATGCAAGAACAGTGAAAACTGCGCCAGAATCTCAGCTTTCCAATGGTATGATCAAAACATATTCTACAACCGTATTTAGGGGAGAAATTCGGGTTTGAACGCCGAAAAACGTGCATTTTTTCAACGAAATCGGCGCTCCGCCTAGTCGATCTAGGGGTCGGACGACGGGAGTGGGTGGGCGGGCGCCGCAGTAGACCGCGAGGCCTCCGGAAACAAGAGGCCAGAGCGCTGATTTCGTTGAAAAAATGCACGTTTTTCCGCGTTCAAACACAAATTTCTCCCCTAAATTAGGTTGTAGAATATGTTTGATTATACCGTTGGAAAGGTGAAATTCTGGCGCAGTTTTCACTGTTCTTGCATCTTGGAAAAGTATGGGTTCTCGTAGTTCAATTTAAGATTGAGAAAATGCGAGGTTTCCAAAATTACGTGAAAATCTCTTTTTAGAGGACGTTTTCATGTCTCAAACCTTGACTCAAAAAAAAGGTAGGGCATCTATCCGATGGGAAATTTAATGCTCTTTCCAACGGTATCCTCAAATTGTAATTTACATAGCAAATTGAAGGAGTTATGACCAATTTAATGACATAAGGTCGAAATCACGAAAAAAAAGTTTAAAGTTAAAATAACTCGAAAACGAAGGGTTTAAAAAAAATTGCCAAGAGACATTTTTTGTTGCAAATTAGTTGTAGAATCGACTGGTACCGTATGGCAGACCAGTTAGGCTTACACCCTGTGTAGACGTCCCATAAAAATGCAAGAATTACTTGAAAAAAAATGTTTCCCCGCAGGTTAGAGTTGAGTGCTCTCACACCGAATTTCAAGATTTTGGAGGAAACACGCGAATGCCACGGATAACAATGTTAACACGTAGAAGAGAGACAAAAAACGATAAAAACATAGGAACCATGAAGACGAAAGACAAAAAACGAGAACATCTGTATAAAGTCTAATAAGTAAGATAAGTGCAGCTACAAAAGTCCTAAACCATGGATAAGGAATAACGGCGGAATTTCTTCTTCCACGCCTTCACCACAATCGTCACATTTACATGGAAGTAGCACAATGGATCATATGCAAGTGTGTAATATCCATGTTCCATGTATTTTTTTTTCGCTGTGTGATCGTGAGGCAGGTAAATTTGTAATGTAAACTTCAACACACGTAAATTTAGTCGAGATTTGTTACGTTCCGGTCGTTAAAATTGGATTCCCGGTGTTTACATTTGTCAAATTCGTTCCTCGGGATTTATTTCCGTTTGATGTTATCCCCGTTTATGATTGTTTCCCGTCAAAAAGTCGCTGTGCCAGTTATGAACTGGTTCATTCGTCCTACCAAAGATCTTTGGAGATGAATGGTATATCTGGTGGAATTTATCATGAAAAACAGGTAATTTATACTTACGATTTATCAGTTCCTACAAAATATTTGGGGTAAGATGGACTCATCGATGGTACATAAGTTTTTTGGGACAGGTTCTGTCAATCAGTGTAGTTGGGTCCCAAATTTCGAATACTCGATAGGTTCTACTGTAAAACCATGTTAGTGCTTACTAGCTACGTTCAAGTTCGACGATGCAAAGCCCCAGGTTGGAATAGGTATTCTCAAAATAGGCTCATGATCGAAACATAGACTGTTTTGGAAAAGCATAACATGGTTTCCCGAATTTGGCACTTGTAGGTGTGTTTCCCTTCAAGATATTGGGCAAGTAGGCACATGTAATTTTGTAACTTATGATCTTGCTGAAAAAGATAATGATGTACTTAGTGTCTACAAACAAGATTCTGCGTTCCGGTTTGGTTAAATAAGAAGTCGACTCATTGGTTTTTCCGTTCATCGATCGCTCTGTTGAATTATAAATTTCAGTGTCAATGACCACCGCTAGTCTTTGCAATATTTCAGCCTGCAAGAACTACCTCTGACATGCAGTAATAAAAATTACGATAAGATAGTGTGGAATTCGTCACCCCAAGATGACTAATAATTAGTTAGGTACTAACAATCATAATTATAATGATTGTTCAAAACACTGGAAACACACTACGAAAGTAGTAGAACCAACAAAAATTGTTGTATGCGTCTAAAATTTGTGGGAAATACCTACCTATTCTCCTTGACCTATCTTACTAGAATGTGTTGAAAGTTATATTTCATTGTTTCAGGAACTTCCTTAGGTTTGTAGAATGCGCCATTTTTTAAACATCACTAACTTGTACTAGGTATTAGAAAATCGATAAACTCTTCTCCACATCTGTAATAGGTAATTGGCTGGAAAATTTGGAAAAAAAATCACCAACGTTCTACAATACAAGCTGTATTTACCTAACCTGGCTTCTGAATTTTAAAAAAACCATAATATGAAAAAACCATAATAGCTGACTCTAGGAAGGTAGGATACTTTGTAGTGCACTATTTGAGTTCTTAATGTATTTATTTTTGTTCTAATATGATAAAAAAGTAATTTTTATCTCATATTTTCCGATGTTATGAACCTAACGAGTCTCTAATTTTAATACCATTCACATAATAATAATATTATTTACTTTTTTATCGTATTAGAACAAAAATAAATACATTAAGAGCTCAAATAGTGCTCTACAAAGTATCCTACCTTCCTAGAGTCAGCTATTTTACAATCGGAAAAATTTATAAATATCATACCAGATTACATTCATTCGTACCAGATATAGACAGGGATAGGAGGTTTCTCCTAGAAATTAAAAAAAAATCTTGAAAGGATCTACCAGTTTCACGGGACCAGTCGTGAGTCCACAAAATAATGCCTATTTTACCTCCGCAAGTCATGGATCTACAAGGCTCTTGTGAATTTACGGGCAGGTTTCACCAGCGTGGATTAACCCAGGAGCTAGAATTAAAATTAATACGCGGATCAGGATTCTGACCGTTTCTTGAAAGATTTTCATCATGGAATGGATTAACCAAAGGTAACTCGTTTTCAATATGGCGACAGCTTTCGATTCGAAGAAAATCCACGGATCAGAGAGTTAAACCACCCTTCAGATGAACCGTGATAACGCTCTCCTTCAACAGCTGTTGAGGATCAACTCCAGTGTTAAAATCCTCGTTTGTGGAACCGGTTGTGATTATTGCAAATTTGGAATGAAGATTTATAACTGGGAATTTACTTTGTTGATCTGACTGAATGAATTTTTATTTGTAGCGTATATATCACACTATGTACTATGTATCACATAGTGCATTAACAGTAGTCAACATAAATATTAAACAATGGCTAACAATTGAATGTAACAAGTGATAATACTAGGACAGGTAACATCTACATACATAAAACGCCAACCGTACGTATGTATGTATGCCCGCCGCTGATCGGGAGGGGTTGTGGGAGTGGGAAGAGTCGGCGGAATCGGAGACGTGAGGAGTTGGGGGCGGGAGGAGTCAGAGGGAGTGGGTGGCGGAGAGAGTCGGAGGAATCTCTTTTGTCTACTTTTAGTAGGCTTTTCAGCTAGTGGGTAATAAAAATAAGTGGAGAAGAAGAAAAGCAATAAGAAAACTTCAAGCCACAAAAGCAGCGTAGCCCAGCAGGGGGTACCCAGCCAGGCCCAGACCCACCCACCATGGCGGCTCTCAGACCATATACCCAAATAGGCAACAGCCAAGTTTGCAATGCAATGGAGAGTTTGCTGCCAAATCTGACGGGCCCTGTAAGGGGGAGACTAGCGTGAGCAACAGAGGATGCTACCCAGTTGAAGGAGGAGGCCCATTAACTATGGACAGGGGGGAGGGAGGCGCTCGTGAGGGGGGGGGGAGGGGGCTTTAGAAACGGGTGACTGTCTGAGGAACCCTTTCATCGTCTCCCGCTGTTGTCAGGAGGCAAATTCGTCGTCACCTGCAAACTCCAAGCCTTGTGAAGAGGTTCCACTGGCCTGTTAGCCAACTTTCTATTAACTGACTTAATTTGACTGAGAAATGGGGAAACTTAAGAGAAGAGGTAGTCTGAAGGATGTACCTACTAGCTGAATAGCTACCCTGTACTTAGGAACAACCACCCAGGTCTACCCATGAACTGATTGTAAAGGTATGGTGTACAGTCTATCAAAACTGAGACTCCAGCGAAGTTGATTTTTTGGGATTTTTGATAATTTGAGTAATCTCGATGCGGTGATGTGAAATGTTAAGGTCCCATCTCTACGTGGGCTCTATCCCTTGGCCCAGTTCTTTCCTCTCACCTGAGAACCGGTTGATAGTTATGTGCTCCGAGGTTT
The DNA here is from genome assembly GCA_009739505.2 of Apolygus lucorum. NCBI lineage: Eukaryota > Metazoa > Arthropoda > Insecta > Hemiptera > Miridae > Apolygus > Apolygus lucorum. Next base: position 20,293,761 of record CM019182.2, on the reverse strand, counting down.
AATTTCCCCTTGTTGAAACGGCCATTAAAATGGTTGCTTCCCTGTCAAAATAGGATTGACCTCATGTTTTTGAGAAATTATAACAGGCTATTTGGTAGAGTCACAAATATGAAAAATCAAGATGATAAAGAGACTTGAAATGCAGAGAATGCAATTAAAAACCCTACAGCTGTTGAACGATTTTCTCGTGGTGTTTCTTACAGGCAAATGTAGCAGGGAGCCAGAATCTGTGGCTGTCCTACTTCGCATGTCAATGACAGATTTTTGGATCTTTCATCTTTCACTGAACTCAAAATTGTATTCCAACATGTCACAACTACCTTTGTGGTACCAACCCTTGATCGCACGTCTTAAAATGCTGTTGAGTTTGGGGGTTGACATGTATGCAGTGCTTCCCCCAAGAACCTTGCTCTGCATAAGCTAGTAACAAAGTTCTTTGGTGTAATTACTCCCTTTCTACAGAAACGTCCCCTGAAATGCAAGAATTTATTTTAAAAATATATTATGTTGCCCCGCAGGTCAAGGAGTTGTGTGCACTCCACGCCCTCAACAACCTGTTCCAGAGTCGGGATGCCTTCACGAAACCAGAACTAGATGAAATCTGCCAGTCGCTGTCGCCGCATGTCTGGATTAATCCTCACAAGTCCCTGCTCGGCCTTGGCAACTACGATGTCAACGTCATCATGTCCGCCCTTCAGAAGAAAGGGTGTGAAGCCATTTGGTTCGACAAGAGGAAGTAAGAAAAATAATTGTACTCAGGAAACGATCTAGGCTGATGATGAAATTTCAGGAAATCCGCTGGATTAAGGGGGGGGGGGGGTGTAATAACTTGGTATAATTGCTCAGTTGTTGCACCTCTGCGGTTATTCATAGTTACTCATTCAATAACAGGAGGTCAGGACTGGAGAACCGAATCGCCATTTCATAGAAGGCAGACTGATCGCTTCGAGCTACAATATCTCACAGGATCGAACATTATGTTAGGTTGGTAGTTGTAGTCCAACTTTTCAATGCCCATTGCGTAAAGTAATGGGTTCTCTCGCAGCAGTGTCCTTTTTCTCTTTGTCAGCACTGGAGATAACAACGGGGCAATGTTCCTGGCATTGGGTTGAGGTAACTGCCTACACTGCTAGTCGCCATATCACCGAAAATACTGAGGCCTGTGGTGGGTGTACTCAACTTGGCCCAGAGGATGTTTCGGCTAGGATGCTGGAGGCCTTTCCAGAAGGAAAGTCTAGTTGTCCATCATTACTGCCACCTTCCATCGTTACTGCCTCTTTTTTGTGGTGGGAGGACGAAACGGGGTAATCTGCTGCTTCTACTAGCCTCCTGGCTAATAGAAGTGGGTTGAAGGTCTCCAGAGTCCCACACATTAAAGTGCTCAACTGTGACCACCTCTGCTACATGCCAATCTTTGACAACAAAATAATACTTAATCCAGTGAGTTTTTGTTGGTGGAAGCTTTTAGTTCAACCTGAACATAGATTCTTATGAAATTATGCTCGAATTTGCTCACTTTGTGATGTTTTTCTACTTTTCAGAGCGCCTGAGTGCCTTGAACTGGCCCACATCAAAGGTTTTATCCTTAACGTCCCCAGCGACTATCGGCTGGGGTTCGTCCTCCTCCCTCTTAAGAAGAGGCACTGGGTTGCCATCCGCAGGGTCTCCGGGATCTACTACAACCTCGACTCTAAACTAGACGCTCCTCACGCAATCGGCCAGGTCAGTCAACACCTACTCATAATGCTAATTGGCAATTTCAGTGTGTCTTCCAAATTTTTTTAATGGATATATTTTATGTCAGTAGTAATTTGAGACTGCAGAACAGGTAGGTAATACAGTGATTGTGTATGAGGACCTGGGTTTCGTGGTAGCGATGAATAACTATGATGACCAGGTTGGAGTTTTCCAAAAACATCCATGATTCAATGTGTTTTTGTTACAAGAAGCGAGATTACAGGCTTTTCTGGCTCTCGGCCATCCATAAACTTTCAGCAAATGTTACGGTAAGAGCAGAGATATTCCTTCCATGAGCTAAACGCGCAAAGAACCCAACATAGACATGTTTTTGGGGTGGAAGTCATACTAAAATTTGTCACATCGACACATGAAAAAGTGTGATACGATTCCAATCAACAGTTCATAATCAAACGGGAGACCAGGAGCTGTATTCGCTCTAGTTGTGAAACGCTGGAATTTCCCAGAAAACCTTTTTGGAACTGCTGAACACGATTGACAGTCTGATATCTTCTGATCAGCAGGGAGAGTTGAATTCGCTTCTGGGGGCCCGCTCAGATCAAGCTGAAATTTCACATGGAGCCTCTTTGGAACTGCTGAATGAATGGCCTATAAACCCAGATTCCGCTTTTGTGGTAGTATGGGGAGCTTAGAAATGCTCAGTTTAAGCTGTTACACCCTGTACTTGGGAACAGCTTTATGAAAACCCTTGCTAATCGGGCACCACAGCTGTGTGGGTCCTGGTATTTAGCTGAAGTAACTAACCCAAATTAATGAGAAACCACAATGTTGGTACTTAGAATTAATCTTGCGGAAAATTCCTGAAATTGCAGCCTTTCAAGTTTCAGTTCACTCTAGATTTCACTTGGCTTGCTCCTAAGCTTCTATTATCTTCCAGTTTCTTTTAAATTTGGTTCCATTTAAGGGGAGTCATTTTCGATGCCTCTGAGGTATGTCTGATTTGAGCCTCGGATGAACTGGACACCCCCATGCACCTTCTTAGTGTTTGCTCGGAGATCACAAGCTAATATAATTCATGGCTTAAGGTGTCGATTTATTATCTGGATAATATCTGTAACATACTGCAGATCGAGGATGTAGAGGGGACAATCAAGTTGTACAGCTCAGTGAGGAAATCCTTGAGAATCAGAGGTTAGATTCAGGGCAGTTTCGTTTCATTTTTGAAAAAAAACTGGTATTATTTCTTGTTATTATTATTATTTGTTTTTTCTATCTCATTCCCTTTTTCGCTTTGTTTTTCTACCCCCTTTCACTGGGGGAGGCTTCTTCTTCTTTTTTCTTTTCTACGTCAAGCAATTTATTTAATTTTACATTTCTACTGGGTGTCCTATGTTAAGAACCGAAAAACTTCAGGAGTCGGTGCTACAACTAATTGAAGTGAGAAAATGTCTCCTAGCAATTTTGTTTTAACCCCCTGTTTTTCCAAGTTTTTCTCATTTTGAGATTTTTTTTTTCGGTGTTCGACCTTATTTTACTAAAATTACTGCCTTATTTACGGTAAACAAGTAGCAATAAGGGCAACGTTGGAAAGAGCGTCAAATTTCCCATCTTTATAGTGCATAAAAATATTATCTTTGGGTCATGTTTACCGTAAATTAAGGCAGTTATGGTAATTTTAGTGAAATAAGGTCGTACACAGGAAAAAATCTCAAAATGAGAAAAACTTGGAAAAATAGGGGGATAAAAAAAAGTTGCTCGGAGTCATTTTCTCACTTAAATTAGTTTTAGAATCGACTCCCGAAGTTTTTTGGTCCTTAACATGGGACACCCTGTATAGTGTGCTACTTCTTGTAATGTCAAAAGGTTATACAAATGAACGCAATAATAATAATAAGTTATTGTTATGTCAGCGTGTTTTCGAGTGAAGGCGATAGCCTTCTCGTTGGCTTGTTGTTTCTATTGGTCACTACTCAACAAGGATGAAGGAGATTTACCATACACTAGCTTCCCGGCGCATTAATGCCTACTGAGGGAAGGAGTGTATAAAAGTTAGCTCTAGCCACGGACCTCGGCGCGAATATCGCAGACTGGTGGGAGGTGGCTCATTTACCTAGAGGCTAGTTGGGGAAGACAACTCCTAGGTAAGATGGAAGCGGAGGCCGGGGCAATGAGCTATCGATACCTCCTAGGGATTTAGGCTTCCAAGATGTGACGAAGGAGAGAGAAATGATCAAGTCGAATTGTTGAAGTAACCTGCATGAAGGGCAAGCCCTGAGTGTCCCTTTTATATCACAAGTAACAAGGTAAAGAGAGAGTACAGGAGGGTGACGTCAGTCTGACGTGTTTACCCAGTACCTTACTCTTCCTACCGTTTGGTGACTCACTCAGGGGTTCCCCTTTGTGTCTCTTTATTGGAGAACTCAAATAGGAAAGTAAATGGATCATTTCAGTAATACTTCCTAGTTAACACCTATTACACTTCCATGTTTATGTTTCCAGGAGTCAGACCTCATGCACTACCTAAGAGAGCAGCTGGACTCAAAGGAGAAGGAGCTCTTCATCGTCGTGAGCCGTGAAGTTGACGAAAAACATTTATGGGAAAAGGATGAAATCATCGACAGGTAGTGAAATTTCACCTCAAATCCAGACAAGTAATATATTAATAGAACTCGGGGACCTGAACACTCAATTCGCAAATTGTTTTATACCACCTCTTATTTTGTTTCTTATTCACAGTTAAGCTGTTTTTTGATTCCGTGAGTCTCTTTTGTGTTCCATTGAGTGAAAAACTCCATCGATGGGCAATTTTTTACTCCTTTCTTTGGCAATGATGGAAATTAATACTCGACCGCATTCGGGTGTTACTTTTAAACACGTTTCTACAGAAAAATTTTTGAAATTTAAATTTCTCAGTGTTTGTCAAAAAATGGGCTCACGTTGATAAAAGAAGGAAGGAACTCCAGCCCAGGTGACCAACAGCACCAGCCAGTGTAATGGTTCCATTTTGTAATGGTCCTTCGAAATAAAAGTTATTTCTATACAATTCCAATCTTCTTGCAGTTCAAATGTAAGTAATTCTAACAAAATTTAAAAAACAAGTTCGTCTAGTTTAGCTGGGAAACGTAGGAGGGGAGTGACCTCATCGAAGACAGCACACGGCGGCAAAATCAGGAAACGATTTGAATTTAGGGGTTTCAAACAGGGTTCAAAGGTAGAAGGAAGACATAGGCTACCTAGTCAGAGGATAGTGAATGTTTGCTAAACAAATTGGTTCCAAACTACTTTTATCAGTTGAATCCAGAGATTGGCTCTACACACAATAATGTATTACTAGAATCCTGGTATATATAACCGAAATCCGCCCAAAGAAAACTGGCAGAATTTATTGTGGTTGGGGATGAGATCGCAGATCAAACAAGGACTGGTAGGTTCCATTAAATCTTCCACGTATCTAAATTTATGAATTATCAGGCACTAAAGAAATTTGAAACAAACAACGTACTGTTCGCAGATAGAAAGAATGCGGCTGGCCAATTTCCCAATGGGTATAACTGCTAACATAGACGACTACCTGTTCCAAAATCTTAGGTAGCCTGTTGAGTCACGCTGGGGAAAGGGGAGAGCCCCACTAATGGTAATCAAGGTATCGAGCTACTCGAGTCAATATAAGGTAGAGAGCCCCTCCACTCTGCTAATGGGGTATTTCAGTCAATTTTTTTTATTTTTTTTTCCAAAAGAGTAAGGCCCAGGAATAACGGTAATCGGGTCTGTTCGTCGAGAAAATGTTTTTAAAAAATCAGAGAAGCTAAGGAAAGTTGAAGATTTGAATGGTGTGACGTAGCTAGCCAATCGTGACGTAGCTAGCCAACTGTCTTTGAAAAAGTATCCATGCACAGAAACCCCTCTTGGATACTACAACATTCTACTCACACACGCGCGCGGGGCAGTCCGCGGCGTAGTCCTTGCCTAGTGTGTGTGCATTTATAGCGACCCGCCTTTTTCAAACGTGTGATCTCTTTAATTAATTTTTCTACCACATGTTATAGTATCATTGGGCTTAAAGTTGGAGTATATAGGTTTTCAAGGGTGCTGAATCCAAATTTGAGGTCAAAACCTGAATTTCCGACCCACCGAAATACCCCATTGTTAGGAAGGATATTTATCTCGAAATTTTCCTAGCTTGAGTGGCAGGTAGGAGAAAGACCATGTTTTTGGGATTGTAATACACATGGACACCTCACCAAACCATCCGCATTCTTTCAATCTGCAAACAGTACAAAATTGGACGAGTCACAACAATATTACGTCTATGTGTTCCAGAATAAATAACTCCATATTTCTGCTTGAAATCTGTATTATCTTTAAACATCTTGGATTCAATGTAGATTAATGTATAAAAGTGAACCTACACTCAACACTTAAGGTCTTTCATTCGTATTATGGATCTTATTCAATAATCTATCCTTCACCTTATTTTTCTGCAACTCCAAGACAAAACGGTCGAGTAGCATTATCTGTAGATTATCCAACTTGCAAGGCCTACCAAGTGGTCGAACTTCTTTGGTGGCGTTGTAGAAGCGATGACGTAACGAAAAAATAGACTCTGTAGGCCGGAAATTATTATCTTTTCCTCTGGCGCATTGGGAATACTCAAATTATAAATCAATTAATAAGTGGTTGTCAAGAATGTGGCCATTTTGAAGTAGGCCAACTTAGGACGGCCATTGGTGATTTGAGAATTCAACTCACTCACAGTCACAACTCAGCTTACATCGTTCGAAGATTCCGTCCTTCCACTGGTTGAAAACCCACTAATCATCCCCGTCACCAATGTGATGTTTTGTTATCGGAAAGTTGATGCAAAGATGGAGTCGAAGAGAAGGAGGTTTGTTGAAAATACCACTCTTGAATGAGTGGAAATACATGGGGGGAGGGGAGGTTCCCTGGTAGTGTTGCTGTATTCAACATTCTTCCATGCATCGCAATGGATACTACAAAAGGCGAAAAGTGGTGGAAATGGGGGAGATAGTCTCATAGCGTGGGTAGCGTGCAGTTATGTTCATCTGTCTACGCCATCTTGATTAAGCTGCTGGTCAATTTATGGTAATAACTCCTCAATGTTGTTTACTCAGGTATGAGATAAGTTACACTAAGTACTGCCTTGTAGGTACCGATAAGTGAGTGAGTGGATAGTAACAGAAGAAAGTATATTATTGTTATGCATCTTGTACTCAAGAACAATCTTGATGAAAATTGTGGTTACTACCTACTAACTTATTCATTTGCATCCAAACAATATTCAATAACATCTGTTTTTGCGAAATTAGACGGATATAGCGCCGAAATTAGTAAATTTATGTACATTTGAATTCCAAGAACTCAGATTGGAAAGAAGTAAACGATTCATTCATGGACTCCATATTACCTTATACACTAGTTTTACCTCTTTTTGATCAAATTAATTTAATTAGAAATATGTTAATTTATACATATAGTAGAATTACATATTGATACATACATTTGACGAGAAATTCTGAGTAATTTTTGTGTCAACAAAAATTGTCCATTGAGCCTTTATAATGGAATGGATATTTGTGCGGTACTAATATCGAGACAATTACGACTGAAATTTGCCTACCTAGCAACCTTTGTAAAAAAAAATCGTATTTCTAACCTATCCCCACTTATTCTTTTCTCATGTTGGCCCCATTGAAATTGACTTTCATGAAAGTTGAAGTAGGAGGAACCTTTCGCAAGCTCATACCTTTCAACTGCTCGAGCTAGGCCACTTTTTGCCCTATATATTTGTCAATAATAGGAGAAGAACGAAAAACAAAAGGGCTTAAGTGCGAGTTTTTATTATATTAATTTGTTTTTTGTGGGTATTGGAGGTAGAATTCTGGAAGATAACCAATAAGTTTCAGAGCGATGGTGCTGCTCAAAGAGGCCAATGAGTGCCGGGCATGAAATATGTGGAAGTCCTAGGTATATTTCTATAACCAATTCTTCTGCTAAATTTTAAACAAACTTTGAAAAAATTAAAAAGCATTCTCATAACAACACTAAGTAAGTGTGTTCTTAGGAGAATGTTCTTATTATCCTTCTTCACTTATGGAAAAACATTTCAGGTTCCTTTTGGAATTTTTCAGGTTCCTTTAGATGTTAGAAATGCCTCTGGCCTCAAACCTATCGTAGATTGAAGATGAGGTCTGGCCTTGGCATTCTAAGAGAGTTAGAAATCCGGAAAAAATAGGTTTCTTCCTGAAGTAGAAGGGGAAGAAGTTGTGATGCAGCTCGTCCTGATGTGGATCATTTCCAGAAAACTTTGTGAAACCCAAAATTCTTAATTTTTATTTTAAAAATGAACGTTCAAGCGGTTGATTGCTGAAGAGCCCCGCAGACGACGAGACAATACTTTGAGATACACCTTCGTTCCTCAAGCCTCTGCTTGAGCGCTGCCTGTATTTGTGACCGTCCATGGGAAAAGGGACCTTAAGTTAGATTTTGTGAAAATGGAGTTATTGGTATTTTCGAATAGTAGAAGAGTAGCTGAACACGATGGTGTTTTCAAAAATTTTTCTACGATTTTTTTTTCAAAAAGATGAGTTTTCGAAGTTTGAGTTTCGAAAAACACAGTTTCGAGAAAACAAGCCTCAAAGTTTACCAACATTTTTCAAGTGTTCAAATGTGAATATTCGCCGTTCTAACAGGAATTTTGAGTCAATTTTTTTTTTCATCCATTAGGTACTCATTCACAACCAATATCTGAACATTTTCTACGATTTTTTTTCAAAAAGTTATGAGTTTTCGAAGTTTGAGTTTCGAAAAACACAGTTTTGAGAAAACAAGCCTCAAAGTTTACCAACATTTTTCAAGTGTTCAAATGTGAATATTCGCCGTTCTAACAGGAATTTTGAGCCAATTTTTTTTTCATCCATTAGGTACTCATTCACAACCAATATCTGAACATTTTTGGGCCATTAGTCTTGCGACCGGTTGGCAGTGACGCAGGTTCATCCCCACTTACTTACCTCTTCCTAGCAGAAATTTCGTACCTATCAGTTTATTTCTCTCAAGTTCTAAATTAAACAAGCAAAAATCGTTATCTGGCCATTTGATAGGTCCTCAGTCATGCGACCGGTAGGTTGTAACGCAACATTTAATTTCAAAAAATTTTTAATTTAAGAAAAATTACAAAAATTACTGCAGTGTTTCCAGAGGAGAAAATATAAAAAAAATTGATTAAAAAAAAGCATTGACATGATACAGAGGTTATCTTTTGGATGCCCACTGGGCAGTGATTCATATCTTCGGGATCTACAACTACACTAAAGCTCCTTCGGTTTTTCGTAAAAATCATAGAAAAACAAGAGATAATATCTCTTGGAAACTGTTGGAAACACTGCTTTGGGAAAAGGGACCTTAAGTTATCCCCTCCTCCGCTCCATATGAATTATGGAGCGGGGGGGGGGGGTGGTTAACTTAAGGTCCCTTTTGTTGAGATTGACCTTCTCTCGATTTTTTCCATTTTGGTTTATTATTTTCAATAATGAACCTTTGGAATCGACCAAGAAAAAAAAAATTTTAACACCCCCTCAAAATTTGATGGTTTACGTTTCAAGGTACGTAGAATCCAAAAATCGAATAAAAAATTTGGCCGTCCGTCCGCCGTACGCCGTCCGCCGTACGCGGCACTTTTGCCACTTAGCATTGACCGATTTTGATGAAATTTGGTATGTAGGCTCCATTTGGGGTCTAGTTGTGCCCCGAAGCTTTTGGTTGATGTAGGTCACTCCTAAGGGTTCCAAAATCAATTTTGAAATTTTGAAAACACCCTAACTCAAAAAATTTCGATATAAAGGTATTGTTTTTCCTTCAATTTAAGATTCTATAGAATTTTTGGGATTTTTTGAGACCACGCGGAGCTCTGTAGGACAAACCGTTCGCTCCCTACGAAAATTTAAGGGTTTATATTGAAATATATATATATATATATATATATATATAAATCAAAACACGAGTGTGATTCGCAAAAGGGGGCCTAATCTCCGTTCAAATTAGAGCTGACCGAAATGCAATCGATGGTTGGTGATTTTGATTTTTTTTTCTTTTTCTCTTCATATTGGATGGTTGGTGATTTTGTAGACGAGTGATCTGTATAAAAATAATAAACCGTTGTGTAATAATTTGCAGCGTTTTTCGATTATTTAATCGATATAACCTTGCAAACGGCCTGTATCTCCATAAAGAGGGATAGTTGCTGCATCAGAATCGATCAAAACCCAAAAATCGATTTTTTTGGCATTTTTTCTTAAAACTGCTCTCCTGAACATTTTGCCATTTTAACTTAAGGTCCCTTTTCCCATGGACGGTCACATTTGCTTTGTTTCCTTCCAAGTCTAGACAGGTGATGGGGCAGGAGTCGCCGTACCGTTAACAGTGAAGTATAATGTTAATTCATTAGGGGTTTTGTTCAGATAGAGCATTGATTCCCAATATCCATCTTCATAAATACAATCACATCAATCCATATTTCAAAGTGGGGGTAATCACAAATAAAATATCCATTAAAATCTTTGAACAAATAATCCTATGGGAGAATCGAACTTGGCACTTGATGATTAATGTACGAGGGTCCAAAAATAAGTTTCCCTATTTTATTGTACGATAATAGGAGGTTTGAAATTGTGGACAATCTTCAACTTTCACACTGTAAACATGTCAGATCGCAATGTTGAGACTTGTACTCATGCTCAGTCCATACTGTACCAGAAATGCAGATAGTGAAAACAGGTTATAAGTTATGACCAATTTCAATGATAGTTGCAGCTGGTAGCAAATCAATACAAGCAGCTCTCAAGCAAAGGCTTGACGAGTCTCGAGAAGAAATACTTCACTTGAACCAAAAAGTTGTACCAACTCATCTCAAATGATACTTCCTCCCACTCTCACTTCCATAACAGAAGCTCATTAATTTCACTGGTACCAACATGACAACTGATGTTTTACGACTAAAATAAATTGTAGAACACCACCGTGTCTGATTATTGAATATTTGAAGCAATAAACTCTGTAGTTACTATTGTATATTGCATTAATCACTGTAAATTTGTTGGGGCAATGCGAACTATTTTATTATAGTTTTATATGGTGTTAGCTGTTATTTTGAGTGCAATATTTATTTTGGCATCGGAGTTATAATGGTGGCAGTATTGTTGAAAGTTGATAGATAGTTTTAAAAAATGTATACAAATTAATATTATGGAAGTTGGTATTTGCGAACTTAGATAAGTTGGAATCACATAGATGTAAGTAGTACGATAGTATTTAGTTTTTAGTAATCACAATGTTTAAGTTAGATTTTGCCATTCCTTTTTGATAGAAGGAAAGATTTATTACTGGAGACAGGTTCTACGCATGCGCAGTCCAGTCTTCTCTCAGTGCCGGTGTAGTTCTAGTTGAGTACGAATCATGACATTTCTCAATCTAGTGATACACTTGATGTACTTAACTTAGGGTTGGGGGATTGGAGAAGTGACCTCCCCAGTTGCCAAATTTTGAGAGGATTCTTAAACGGAGCCCACACCTCGGATATTATGATGATGTTTAATGTCTGATTCTTACCTCTGCAAGTACAACTAAATCTATATAGTTTAGTAAGTTAAAAAATAATCTAGATCATCGAATGATCAAATTTTTATTTTTAAACTCTGTAGTATCATGAAGTTGGGCACCATATTTAGTTGTGGAAATATTCGATAGGTGCGGGGTTGGTGCCACTGTCGATAGGTGATTGCAGTCTTATCACGAGCTACCCCCATTATCTTGAGTCCTTGTTGATGGTTTGTCTAGTAAATCCATATTTTATCGTTGTTTTCATAAAAAATTGAAAGCACCAGGGTACGTTTGATGTAAAGCTCCCCATACACTATACAATTTGCCTGAGGCCGTTGTGCAACAGGCGAACATCAGGCCGTAATCACCGAGCAACATTCACTAAGTCAACCTCCTGCAGACGGATGTACAGATGAAGTGCCCGCTTGCACACACACTCTATACGTACAGTACCGGGCGGACTGCAGGCGGCGAATAGTGGACTGCAGGTGGCCATACACATAAACTGCTAGTGGTTGGCCAACTGATAATGCGTGGCGGGAGCCCCCTTCATATCATGGACTGACAGTCCCATGCCTGTCGCCGATCTCACGTCTGATCCTCGCCTGCCCTACAGCCACACACCTTCAGTTTTCACAGACTGCAGTCCATGGCCTTCAGATTTAACTGATAATGTGTAGGTAACCACGATAACGGCCTCACGACGGCCTGCAGGCAAAACGTATAGTGTATGGGCGCCTGGATGGAAAACTTAACAAGTCTAGTCTCATAAATGATAGAAAAGTTGGGAGTGCTGATGGCTGCTTTTGGCGATAAGGCTTTTGACATAAGTAAGACCAGTAATTTTGTGGCCCAAATTAGGACTGGGACACTAAATGAATAACGAAATTGAGGCAAATATCTGGTTTGGTGGGAGCATTCACTTTCAAACAACTAGTGATCCATTAAAAGTAAATAGAAGTAAACAACCATTTCAGGTTGGATTTCCGTCCAACTGCCATCCCTGGCGTCACGGACATCATCAGCTGTCTTCCTAAGGGAAGATCAGAATGTGTTCTGATGATTTTGCTCATGGCTTCCCATTGGCCTCACCGCCCTGGGTTGGGACGAAGGGGAACTGCGACCGGCTTACCTGAAAATATGCTCCCAAGATGAGCCTCGAACTCACGACCCCGCAACCAGTCCGAGTCTCGTTTCCAGAGACACATGCCGGAACTCGCTCAGCCACCGCTGAACAACCAGTGATCCATTCGGTAGTTTGAAGATTGTCTTTCTTTATAGTTAGTAGAGAAGTCTCAGTTCATTATGTGATAAAAAAATGCATCTAGCTAAAGCTTCGTTTCGGCAATTTAGATGTCAGACAAAGATGCTGAGTTTTAGTTGAAAAACACGAACATAGGTCTTAATAAAACTCAGCTATAACTAGGATAACTACTCACTGAAAACTTGATAATAACAAATTAATAGATATATTTTTGTTTACATTCAATGATTCAATCTTAAATTTGAAAAAGGTGTTTGACAAGGTAAAATTTTCAATATTTTAATATCAGACTTTAATTTGTTTTAGTATATATAATATCAGATTTTAATATGTTGCCTAGAAGTAACCTGAAGCAAAAAGAAACAATGATTTCTGCCAACTGTTGAGAAGTGTTTTACAGAATTAAGTGCTTCTAGATCTTGGGACCTCAGGCTTGGTGCCTGGCCGCAGTAGGCCTCCTCCACTCTACTGTAACTGGTGAGTATAACACCCTAAAGAGGCCCAGAGGTGGTTACGATTTCCCTAAAACATTTCCCTGAAGTGGCGAAACAGGATAATTTCCCTACCTGTAACAAAATATCCCTCATTAGCATGGAAATGTGATGAGGATGAATACTTCCATGGAACCAAATGGAACTGCTAGACATGGAAGTGGAAGTAGGAGTGTTCAACAGCTTCATCGCCATGGATGGATTCTTGATTCTTTCTCCAAAATTCAAAATTACTTTCGTTGTTGTGTACTCCTGCTGAAGTCATATTGTCATTATATGTGGAGAAGGAAGCAGTAAAACCCAGTTCTCATTCGTCGTTCCATTTACTTGAGCGAGCTCTTTCAGGGCAAACTGTGGCCCCTTTATAAAGTGGTTTGATAAAGGGGCCACAGTTAGCCCTGAAAGCGCTCCCCTAAGTAAATGGAATGACGAATGGGGTTTTACTGCTTCCTTCTCCACATATAACTACAAAATTACTTTCAGTTTTCGGGATTTTCGCCTTTTTCCTGCCTGGATGAGGTCCCTTTGGTCCTTTTTTCTGTGTCCCTAAGGTCCCCTACTAAGTACTGCAATCACCTAAACAAAACGTACCTGAGCGGTGCCAATCCTGCACCTATCTATTGTTTTCACAACTAATGATGGCGCTACAAATTATTTTAAACAATTAATTTAGTTAAGGGAATCCTAGGGAAGAACAGTAACTATAAATCTTCAATCTGAAACAGAACAATTCGATCACTTGAACCGGTAAAACTTTGTCTTGGCAGGTACCTCTATCCCCCCTAGGACTCTTTTTTCTGATTGGTACCTAATTTCCTTACCGCATAAAATAGAGTTTACAGTACCTTCGGTCATCATAAACATCATTATTCTATTAGTCGTCGAATAGGGTATTTCAGTAGTTGAAAACTGTAGGTCTTAAAGTTGTTTAAACTTGAAAATTATTCTTTGAAAACACATTTTAAGGTTCCTACTATGGAGAACTTTTGTTAGTTTCATAATAAACGCTAAAAAGCACGCTGCCTTCGGTGACTAACTCAACTACAAACTTTCAATCTCGTAAATATTATTGCTGTCTAGGAACCTAAGTACTTATTTGCTGACCAATCGCATTGTTTTAATTGCTTGTTTTTAAAATAAATTATGAACCACATGTGTGTACCAAAACCTCGTTAATAATATTTAAAATATTTGGTAGTAATTGATTTTCTGGAAATTGATTTCGTCTCAATATTACTTCAATTTAACCTACTTACCTCTGTAGTTGATCTCTTCAGTAAAATCGACTCTTGGTTCATTTTGATGACAAATTTCGAGTCAAATGAGTCTTGAGAAATATAGTGATGGAGTCTTCTGGATTGATTTTATTCAAGTTTATCCAGGTAGGTACTACCTGGCTACTATACTGCCACAGAAACTTTGCGTCCCTTTGGCGCATTCTTCTGGATAACATCGAACTAACTATCTCTTATCATCAATTGGATTCCCACGCGTACAATATTTTTTCGGGAACTTCTCACTTCAAGAGTGACATGATTTCCCTCCTACTGCAGCTTGAAATTCGTGCATTTCCGAAATTGAAATTTCGTGGAACTACACGAACATCAAATTTCTCACGGCTCTAATATCTGTGTCAACTTTTCACCATGGAAGGTTAACTCAATCGTTATAGTTCGCGGATCCGCCACCTAGGGGGCGCCACACGGACAAAGTTTCTGTGGTAGACCTATTGGTTTGGAAGTTTCTCTCGACACCACTAGATCGGGCGTATCTTTGAGTTTGAAATGAGTGTTAAGTCATTAGCGATAATTTTGGAGTTAGCTCGTTGATGAAAAAACAAGGATCAAGAAGACTCCACCATAAACAAAAAATGTGTACTCCGCAATACAAACATAATAATGATCAATGTTTTCCAAAAAAATTTGGTCCAGTGTAAATCAATTTTGATTTGCACGACCAAGACACCTACAGACAATTTCTCTGCACCACACTGACAAGTTTTGTGCATCTGTACTCCATTATTGGTACTGAATAGTTCGTAGAATATCTTTTTATATTAATTTGCAGCTTTTATTTACAATGATTATCAATTTTCCTAGCGTTAAAGTACAAATTCGATCAACACCAAATTGTCATCAATGCGATTTAGTTGGTATTCTATAAATAAGTACATTCTTTTCGAAATGTAAGTATTTTTCAACATTTTCTTTATTTCTTAGCTTCAATTTTTGAATTGAAACACCAAGTTATGCGATTTAACTCATTTAAAAAAAATTACATACCTAATTTAAATAAAATTTATTATTTTCGCAGTTGAGCCTTTGTTCAACTAACCTGAAGGACTTCATTTACACTTACCATGCTACGAATTTCATCGTTACCTAATTCGTAACAATGTTCTTAGTTGCACTCATGTTTTCTCTATTTGATGTTAACGCGTAAATATTGATTATAAACGTATGTATAGAGAAATGTTTTATAATGATGTGATAGATTTCGCTCGGCCTCGTACCTCCGCATTTTTTACTCGGCGATTTTATGAACAAAGTTGCAAGTGAATCACAAAGTAATAAACGATTGATATTGCTTCGTCTACTCATTTATGAATCCGAAATTGACTTTCCATTTTTGATTTTTCGAATAGAAAAATTAAGGGACTTTCAAGAAAGGAGGATCTACCTATAATTGCTTCCTCACTACCGAAGGTAGGGAAGCTTTGTATTCGTGAAAGAAGTGAAAAAAAAAAAATGTCCTCCGAAATCAAAATTTCCACTTGCTTTTTGCGTTTTAGAGCTTCCCGAACAATTTTGGTTCCGTGTCTGTCTGTCTGTCTGTCTGTCGGTCTGTCTGTCTGTCTGTGGTCAATCCTTGTCCCGGGCAAAACTATACTAACCTGTGGTCCGATTTTGATGAAATTTTCAGGGATTGTGCGGGTTAGGTCCTAGACGGTCCCCTATCAATTTTAGCACCTTCGGACCAATAGGAGCGAGTGCGCATGCGCAAACGTGAATTTCCTGGAACCTCGGTTTCTCGGTTTCTAATGAACCGATTTTGCTCGAATTTGGAGGTTAGTTAGGGACTAACTTCTAAGAAACACCCTATAAGTTCCAATCAAATTGGTCAAGCAATAGCCGCTGCGCATGCGCGAACTTTAAATTTATTGTTACAACCAAAACTCCACAACTATTCAACCAATTTCGATGAAATTTTCAGGGATTGTGTGGGTTATGTCCTAGACGGTGGACCGCTAAATAATGAGTGAGGAAGCTATACTGCCCACCCAACTTGGCAGACGTTTTTTTCGTAGGTATTAGATTATTCTATGCTAAGTTTTCCTCCTCCCGTACACCTCTTTGCATACCTCTATGCAAAACCAAATCTTTCTTCGGCCGCTCGGAACAACTCCTCAGCACTAAGATTCCCGTCCATTCCCTAATATAGGTTTTCCTAGTCAGATTGAGAATTTTCCACATTAAATTGAGAATTTTTCAAATCCAATTGAGAATTTTCCAAATCAAATTGAGAACTTTCCAAATCAAATTGAGAACTCAGAATTTTTTGACACAGGTACCTTGCATATTTGCCCCTTATTCCACTTCTGTCTCTGCTGTGCATCATTTCCAGTGTATTCAACATCGTTCCGTGATTCTTGCGTATCACCGCTCTGACCAGATGAATCTATAGGACGATTAATACCCCGCCGGCGGTTTTCTCGCACAAGCTCACTGTCACTTTCTCTCCCGGGATCGTTCATCGTTGAAATACAGATCGCAACTAATAAATGGGTCAAAGACCCAAGATGTTTGCGAATCTCCTCCAAAAAGGAACATGTTGTTTATTGTTTCCAGCCGTCTGGACGAAGGTAGGTAGCGACAATGTGAGGGAAGGGGCTGCAGACGGGCTTAGTGCAATAGGATAGATAACCTATATGTGGGTACCAAGTTAAGGCCTAAACGGCTGGACGGATTTAAAAAAATTGTTTTCAATTGTTCAGCAACTTTTGGATTGTGCTGTACGAACTGATAATCACTGTTCGTAGTTTCGTCGTTAGAAATGAAAAATTCTCAATTTGATTAGGAAAATTCTCAATTTGATTTGGAAAGTTCTCAATTTGATTTGGAAGATTCTAAATTTGATTTGGAAGATTCTCAATCTGACTTGGAAAACCTATATAACTGAGCCAAGAGAGTTGCCGTCATCTAATGCATCTTCTTTTTCCATTTCTCTTCATAATCGTTTGCATAAGGCGTTTGGATTATATTTCCAAGGTTGCAAGCATTTTACTGTACCAACCAGTTCTTTCTGGGTTCCCACTTTCTCGAGAACTTCGACATTCGTGACGTGGGCCAAGACATTCGAAGCACATCTAAATTATTCGATCCGATTCATAGCGCCTCAACTCCGAATAGGAAAACTGACGATACGTAACAGAGAGGTTGACCGGGACACCTCAATTCTGCTTTTAATCTCCTTATTCGGATCGAGGCTTTCATTTATCAGGCACCCTAATTATTTTGACTGACTATCAATCCTCTCATTCGTGGTGCAGGTATGCATCTTCATGTGACAAATGTCTTAAAGCCATGAAGTCTGTGTTACATTATACACTGAACATCAATACTAAACTCAGCCTGTTGTCCTTCGTTTGACAGTCGATCGAGGAGCCGCTGAAGATCCTGTGCACTCTCAGCCATGACAACTCTGTCGTCCGCATACTTCAGAGACCCTATTCTTTCCCCATTCGCCCATGCCAACATCTGAACCCTCCACGACTTCCTTGAAAATACGGTCTGCATAAAGGTTAAATAATAAAGGATAAAGTAAACAGTCTTGACGCCTCTCTGAATGCTCGGGGAGTGGTCGAACTTCGGTTACCTGCCCCCTGCAGATACTTCGAATGATGCGGACGTATTTATGCCACATTCTTTCAAGATTGGGATCAGTAATCAGTATACCCAGTCGAACGCTTTTTCATAATCAATAAAACATGCAAAAATATTGTCGCGTTAAATTCCTTATGCTCATCTGTTTCTTGTATAGTTGTCCACTTGATAGTGAATTGGACCTCGACAACCCATACTTAGAGGTCCTAACATCATATAAAAAAAACGTCTGCCAAGTGGGTGTGGCACATAGCTTCCTCGTATCCATAACCCGATTATATAGATGATCAGATGCACAGTTGTTAATCTCAAAACACCAATCTCTAAGTACCTTCCACTACCCTCTTAGGGGACCATCTACACGCTAATCTGGACAATCCTAGAAAATTTCATCAAATTCGGATGAAAAATTGAGTGAGTAGATGTGTGTGATTGGATCAAAAAAATACTTAGCCTCGGCTGGGATTCGAACCCGCGACCCCTGGGGGACAGTTGAAGTTACGGCTGTTACAAGGAATTCACGTTTGCGCATGCGCAATCGCTTCTATCAGTCCGGGGATAATGATTTTCATAGGGGACTATCTACAACGTAATCCACATAATCCCTGAAAATTTCATCAAAATCGGGTGGAAAATGTGGAAGTTATGGCCGTTACAAGGAATTCACGTTTGCGCATGCGCAGTGGCTACAATCAGTCCGAAGGTGATGATTTTCATGGGAGACCATCGAAATACTAGTCTGTAACATCCCTGAAAATTTCATTGAAATCGGATGGAGAATGTAGAAGTTATGGCCGTTACAAGGAATTCACGTTTGCGCATGCGCAGTCGCTTCTATCAGTCCGGGGATAATGATTTTCATAGGGGACTATCTACAACGTAATCCACATAATCCCTGAAAATTTCATCAAAATCGGGTGGAAAATGTGGAAGTTATGGCCGTTACAAGGGAATTCACGTTTGCGCATGCGCAGTGGCTACTATCAGTCCTAAGATGATGATTTTCATAGGAGACCATCGAAATACTAGTCTGTAACATCCCTGAAAATTTCATTGAAATCGGATGGAGAATGTAGAAGTTATGGCCGTTACAAGGAATTCACGTTTGCGCATGCGCAGTCGTATCTATCAGTCCGGGTATGATGATTTTCATAGGGGACCGTCTACACACCAACCCGCACAATCCCTGAAAATTTCATAGAAATCGGACAATAACTTCGTATAGTTATGCGCGTTACAAGGAATTCATGACAGACAGACAGACACACAGACAGACAGACAGACAGACAGACACGGAACCAAAATTGTTCAGAAAGGTCTAAAACGCAAAACGCGAGTGGAAATTTTGATTTTGGAGAACTTTTTTTTTTCGTCCTTGAAAAGTGAAAACGAAGCTTCCGCTACCTTGGTAGACTCGGAAGCAATAGATACCATCGTGAATGCAATGTTTGATGTATAAATTGACTGGACTAAAAGGATCTCGAACGACTAGGAGAGTTTGTTTAGGGGACTCGAGGAGATAAACAAATAATCACACATTTTTCAATTTTGTTTGTTTGTATTTTACATATTTTTTTAATCATATGAGTAACTTATACCTATGAAGTAGGTGCATAAATTAAAGTGATCAAATCAGGAAATTCACAGCCGTCACTAATTCATATTAAACGTATTTTGGTTGGCAAATAAAGCCACGAATTTAGGATTTATTGTAGGCTCAAAGACCTAGGTGGCAGATGGATGTTTAGGATTAATAAAACTACGGCAAAATAAATATGAGTGATATGCGTAATTCGATTAAAAACCTTTCATTGAATTAAAATACAATAATCACCTATGCATGAATCAATAAAACAAACAGCTTGTTGGTAGGAAGAATCCTACTTGAAAACTGCCGATGTAATTTGCCTCACGATTACATGTTTTCTCTAAACCTGAAGTACGAAAATAATCTTAGTATATAATTTCTTAATAAATAAATTGCCACAGGTTAGTTTCTGCAAGACGGTGTTGGGAATGTTGCGCTGAGAAGTATCACAGAATGAGTTGGTAGTTTCTTTCTTATAGACCAAATGACCTCAATAACTTCATTTTACCTACTCAAACCACATAAATAACTCCATTGTTAGGCAGTTACAGACGTATTTAACACATTATATTATTTTTGTACTAGCTGAAAAGCCTGCTGAAAGCAGGCTAAAACAAATCGTAGAGCGGCCTGAACTCGAACCCGGGACCCCCACGTTCGGGTGACTTACATACGTGCGGTTGGGGTTTTATGTATATAGATTATAACTTGGCAGGTACCTATTTTATTGCCGTTAAGATCAGAGAAACCTTGCATACCGTAATATCGGAATCGGTACTGCAAGTATTGCAAGCCCACATCGTACTTCATGAAAATACACCAATTCTACGCTGCTGTGAGGAAGCCAAATGGTGGGCAGAGTGTAAATGCTGAGCCAGTCTCTAAGGGCCTTATTAACGGACAAATTTCCTTCAGGATTTGGCAAAGCTGAGGAGCTGTCGAACCTGTCCAAGGTAGGTTATTTGAGGAGGAAGTCTCATCGACCTACACTACCCTGACTTTGGTGGACTTATCGTAGCTGTGGGAACATAAGCGGCCACAGGGAAAAGGAAAGTTATGGCCCTCAATTCGGTCAAGCGTATTGCAGTATCATGCTAAGCAAACAATCAGTTCAAATTAAGTACAAAAAAACTACACGTGTGCTGCATTATCATCATTTCCTAACTGATTCATATTACCAGTATCGCGGGATTTCAACATAGATCCGGATTCTGAGAACCTACCTGTTCAGAGGAGGGGGATTGTTTAATTTTGTACGAATGAATTTTATGATTTTGCTAAGAATCTTGAACGGAGAATATGATAGATCCGGGTAGCCTTGACTGTGGTGGGGGAGAAGTTCCGCGGATCTCTGCATGTGTACTCCGTAGCGTCACCACTCGCTAGGCACATCCCTCCAACGCCTCTGCTTCTGACGTTGAATTCTGCTGTTCCATACTGCTGTTTTCAATTATTTAGTAGGTTCTTATTTTTAGCGTACCCACTCTGCTTCTGTTAGTAATAATTTAAGGGGAGATATTTGTAGATTTAAAAACTATATTATCTACTTCCTAAATGTGCATAGAATTGTTATTTCCTAAAATCTGCAAGTAGGTACTCTGTGTTATTATTTGTCTCTTTGGCGCACCCATATGTATAAAATGGTCAAAGGCCGATTTGACCTACTCAAAAGGCGTCAGACACTCATCTCGATCGTGTACAAAGATATACTTTCGATCTCAAGTAAGTTGTTCAATATTAGGGAACGTTACCAGAGTAACGCCAGGCTGAGTTACTTGAAAAAGTGCCATGTAAAGTGCAAGATTGCATTTAGGTCGGGGAATACCGTGATAACGTGAAATCAGAGAGCTGAAAATTGAACTCGATGTCCCACCCTTCTCGACTACGTCCTACCCATAAATAATAATCTCATTTCACGTCGCAATAATCAAAACCTGCTTTGAAACTTCCCGAACAAACCTGAGAATAATTAACGGTTAATAAATATTTTGGTGATTCCCAGACTCGAATAATTTGGGATACCTATTTGAAGTTTCTGCGAAGTAAACGTCGTTTTCCTTCTAGTTGTTGGTTGAAGTACAGTCTTTGTTGTTTGTCAGGAGGAGTCTGTCCCGGTTGATTTTCGATTTGTCCAAGGTGGAGTACACGACTGTTCGGGCGTCCACGGATATGTCATTGCCTCGCCCGAGAACCCAAATGAAATCTGAAAAATTACAAATTTCGGTAAATTTAACATCATTGTTACAATTATCACAACGTAAGAAAGCTTGACAAAACTCTCGCGTAGATTATGAAATCCTTCTCTTCGCAAAAACATGGTTGTCAGTAAGTGAATTATTCTTATCACAGTTCCGAATCTCCGAAACCCTCAATGAACAAACACAGACAGAAACAATAATTTATTATTATTATATTAGCCCCCCTCGAGCATTATTGCACGAGTCACATTTCCGCTTGATCTCCTTTCTTTATGAGCGTTATCCAGCTAACCGGACGGCAATCACTGCGGCGAGAGCATCGCGGTCCTCCGCAGTTCTGAATGGGTCCACTTTCTCAGGTTGTTCTGCCAGGAGAGCCGTCTTCTTCCAGCACCGCGCCGACCTTCGATCTTTCCCTTCATAATCAACTGAAGCAGCCTGTATTTTTTCCCTCTCAATATGAGCCCTAAGTTCGCAATTTTTCGACACTTCACCGTGATAACGAGCTTCCTCTGTACTTGGGCTCTCTGTAGAACAAAGTCATTTGAAAGGCCGTCCAAGGGATTCTGAGCATCCTACGCAAGAGCCACATCTCAAAGGCGCCTATTCTGCTCAAGGTAGCAGCCTTTAGTGTCCAAGCCTCCGCTCTGTATAACAAGACAGACCACACGTAACAATTCACCATTCTCCACCGGAGAGAGGAGTTTAGGCTCTTATTACAGAAAAGATTTCTCATTTTCAAGAATAAGGAGCGAGCATTTTCAATTCTGCATTTTACCTCCATGTCCGGATCCATAGATTCTGTTGTAATTAGGCGCTAATCAGCCTTCATTCTTATTGGTTGGATCAGCCCCCACTAGTGCCTGACCCACCATCTTACTAGTTAGTTCTAGTTCACACGTTCGTCCTTTCGTCTCGCCTCTCTAAATTGTTTTACAAATACTTACTGTGTGGTTTCGGAAATATACTATTTCTCCCACTCGCATTTCTGTTGTTTCATTTAAGAAACCATTAGATTCATTGATGAGGCAGCCCAAGTACTTGAATCTTCTGACTCGCTCCACATGGTGGCCATTGAGTGTCAACACAGCATCAACCTGTGGGGAACGACTGAAAACCATCCACTTGGTCTTCGCAATGTTGATTGACAGACCTGCCTGTTCGTCGGCATTCGAGAGTCTATTCAATAGAAGCTGGAGATCTTCCATATTCTCGGCCAACAGCACGGTATCGTCAGCGTATTTGATCGACATGATTCATTCGCCGTTCTCTCAAATTCCAACCTCAAGATCATCTACTGCTTCCTTAAATATGAGATCTGCGATACCGCTTGATAGATTCTTGAAATAATTTATTAAAATTTCGTTTTATCATCCCCAAGTAATAAAATGTAAAAGATTCGCACTCACCGGCGTGAACCAGCCTGAGATCGGTACAAGAGTAGATGAGGGCGTAGTCGGTGTAGTCCGTGTCCAGGACGATGTATTTGCCGCTTCCTGGAGCCATCCTGGCTATCACTGCAGGCAAAGTCCCGTCGAGCACCATGTTCAGCTCTCCAGGCTTCGTCGAGACATCTTTCACTTGATACCTGGACTGACTCGTCGACCCTCTCCTGTA
This sequence comes from Apolygus lucorum, assembly GCA_009739505.2. Classification (NCBI taxonomy): domain Eukaryota; kingdom Metazoa; phylum Arthropoda; class Insecta; order Hemiptera; family Miridae; genus Apolygus; species Apolygus lucorum. Next base: position 20,270,407 of record CM019182.2, on the reverse strand, counting down.
ATATACGTACATTTCGTTTAAATTAGGTTGGTATTACAATTTCAAAAAAATACGAGATTTGAACCTTCCTGAACTATTTATTTTTGTGGATTCTATCTGTGTGCCAACAAATGTTTGTTAAGGGCATAACTGTGAATACCTTATGTATTAGGTACTGTCAGATTTGGATATATATATATTTTTTAATAGGAATTGAGCTCTGAATGGTTCTTTATAAGTTCATTCATGCAGAATTGGTGACAGCTGAAAGGCTGCTCTGAATCCGAAATCAATGAATTTCGTAGGAGACCATGTTTCCTTGAAAATCTCATCGAAATCCAAAATTGTTTAGGAAATAGTCTAGAACGTGAAAAGAAGATGGAAACTTTGATTTTGGAGGACTTTTAAAACGATTTTTCCAAAAGAAGCAAAATTAATCGTCGCTGGGAAGCTGAAGGAGTTTTTCTGAGTGTGGCCTCTAACCGTACTTTTGCTGTTAATTTTTTTTTTAAATTGTACGGGTTTCAAGTCAAAAAGTGTGTTTTATCGACCGAATCGAATTTAGCTAATATACTAACCATGCCTATTATTCAGAAATTCACTGTGCTTCAATTTTAATTATCCCTCGATTAATTTAGTCCTTTGATGATTTCCACCTTCGCAGTTAGGTACGGGAGGTGAACAACGATTTTTGGTGACAACGACCATTTGTATTCTGAAAGATTAACTTTATAAAGGTCTATGCACTATGAAGTGTAATACTATGAAAGAGACTCAGACCAGCGAGGTCTCCCGCAAGTAACTAACAAAAGAACAATACATGGATGGGAAAGTTCTGCAAGACCGTGAAGCTGTCGGCCATCACACCTTCCATCCATGAAAACATTTCTGCTAACCAGTGTGGGAATGAGAGATGCCAGATAACGATTTTTATAAATAGCCGGCTCCCAACCTTTAGGTTTTTTTTTGTCATAATCCTAATTCCTCCGTAATTATCTTGGGAAAATGCATGTCATCCCTCTAGAAACCAACACATATCCAATTGCCGTGAAGGTTGTTTCATTGGAGTTGAGAACGAAATCCTAGAAAAATTAAATACAGTGAGCAGTTAAGGAGACTGGTTTAAGGCGAGATGAAGTAGACTCCATGAATATTTAGGTAGGTAGTTTAATCAACAAAACACCATTAACCCTTAATGTCCAGAGGTATCTTCTTAGAAGTCCGATTTTTAAGCTTTCTGCACCTCTGTTCAACCACTTTTAAGTCAAAACCGATGTTTTAACTTAAATTGTTAAATAACTATTACTAATTGTTAAATAATTATTACTTTAATTGTTAAATTGTTGTCTTTAAATGTTTTAACCGATTGTTTTGTGGCTAACTTGATACTTCAACTATCGATTGGGTCCGGAACCGGAAAAAACATCGATTCCTGAGATATTATTATGATAAGATCAGATCCACCTCTACCATGAACCGGGGGACACCATGAGTTAGTTTCCAGAATTTTTTCAGATACATTATTATAACTATTCACCAAATTTTGTTTTCAATCTTACAGGAAAACAATTCAATATGTTGAGCAAATAAGAGTTTTAGCTTGAAATAACTATGAATAGCAGAAAATTTCGATTTTTCAGGGTTTTTTTTTTTTTGGATAGGTACCTCAGGAGCAGAGGGAATCGGTGGTGTACATATTATTGTAAAGCTCAGGATGTGGGGGCCACCAATATTCCAGGATAATCCAGGAAGGGGGAGGTCTTATTTGGCCTACAATTTTATTGGTGTTATTTCGTAAATTTATTCGTTTTTACAGAATAATACCTAAGCTGCTTGTTGCATCCAGTCAAAATACTATATAACCACCTACTTTATTTTAACCTGCCAAAATTAGTAGTTCGGATAAAGATACCTTTCGTTTTGTTTATATTTGTATTCAAACAATATAGCTCTTGTCCATTTTATCACTATTTTATTCTTGGCAAGTTGTTTCTCAGATCCTGAAAAATCTTACGGGAAAATTGCCACCCCTCTTCTTGAAGATTTTTTTTAGAATCTCACTTCACGCCCCCTTTTGAGGTGTCCAAAAAGATACCTTCTAGTTTTCATCGAATTAAGAAAAACCTCATAAAGCTCGATCGAAACAGATCAGCTATTCTAAGCCATTAGATTTGTCAAAATACACCAACATTTTTAAAGATATCCGATGAACCAATTTTTTTTAACAAGTGGGAAATTAAGGGTTAAATGAGATTATATGGTCATGATGACACATAAGATTACAATTATGTTTTGTAAAGGTACCATAAGGGGTTTGAGCCCAAGTACATGTATACTAGATATAGTGGTGTGATGGACGTTTGAATGATCCACATAGCGCGTACCTATTGGCATGGGGACCAAGGTAAAACGTAATTGAGGGATAGAACCAGACAATTTTCCGGTCAACTGTTTCATAGGAGTTATCAACTACCGACTTGGAAGTTGGCGATTCGGAAACTCAGGAGAACTTACCTTCCTTTTCTTTCCTTCTCTAGGAATTTCCAACAACAGTGGTGCTAACTTGCGTAATAATTATTATTTTTAACCCTAGGAACCAATTTTTTTGTGGCTACCTGCCCCTAATCTCACAAATTATTTTCAAATTATACGGTTTCTTCACCAGCGCTAATGAATTTTACCTTGACAGTCATTTGAAAAGTTAGCGCATTTGCATTGGTTGATTTGGGTGAACTCCATTTTTCTAAATTTCATCAATTCCTCAAAAATGCAAATTTGTGCATAAAATTCAAATAAACTATCCTCATTCTGTACTCAGTTGAAATATATTATAATTTTTATTTACGAATCACTTTTTAGTAAATAAGTTTCATTAATTAATTTTTGTCAACACCGCAGTCACGTCAACCCACACAATTCTTGAAGATTTCTTCGAAATTCTTCGTACAGATTTTTCGTTACAAGAAACATAATGACAGAAAGACACAAAACCGAAATTGTTCAGGAAGGTGTGAAACGCGAAAGGAAATTTTGATTTTGGTAAACTTTCATGTAATCTTTAAAAGTTGAAACAATGCTTCAGATACCTCGATATTCGAAAGCAATGATATTTTGGTTACATTTATCTCGTATAAACTCTCGTCACCCAAAAAGTGAACTTCCCATGGACCTAAAAGGACATTGGCAGACCCCAATGGTCATGTGTGGTTTTTCCAGTAGTGCTAATCATGATCTATAAACGGAATCCGTAGTAAGAATTTGATTTTTCTAAAATTTCAATTTATGATTATCTGTCAATCAAACGTTCCCGGCGAGAAATTGTTCTTGCCTCCGCCTCGATAGGATGGTGGGGGGGAAGACTTGATTAACAGGCAACCTGCGTTACTGTATTGCGGATTGCCTACTTCCCACCCCTTTCACTAATAAGGCCCGTAGAGGGAGACAATTTTTTTATCGATCTAAATATCATTTAGGCCTGTTCACAAGGAGTGGGACACAAAAGCATATAAGGATTTGTAATCGCCTCAAAATCAAGATATTCACAAAATCGAACTTTCAACTTCAAATTGATCTATAAAATTTTTTATTGGTCTGACAGAGGAACGAAAGGTATCAAGATCTTCGTATACTATCAGAGAACATGAATCAGCACTGAATCGATTTTCAACTCCGTAATCAAATCGCCCAGCGACCAAAATTGCGACCTGGGTCAATCCGAGTTTCTGATTACCTGTCCATCGACAAGCAAGGGACGTGTTAAGGACCTCCATCTCAAATTTGAATTTTTTCAAAATTTGAAAACATTTAATTTTGTTTCTTAGGCGGAATAAATTTAGGAATACGTAAATACATTATTAGAATTAGACAAGTGAATGAAATAAATAATGTTCGTAGGTACCTACCTAAAATGTTTTAAACATCTAAATAAATGATGTATTTTCGAACAAAATAGTTTAAATCAAGTATTTGTATACAAAATTTAAGATGTCCATTGTAAAACTCAAAATGATAATACTGGGTTGGTAGAAGTTTCGAAGTTTACACGAAAACTTTGTTTACAGAGGATGACATGGGTGTATAATACAGAGGTACCTAAGCCACTGTATCTTTTGATTCTGATGAAAGCAGTGAATCAGCTGAAAGCATGGTGAAAAAGGGGCATAATTGTGTTGGACCCCAATCATATTGACATACTGAGGGTTACCTGGGTGTAAACTTGAATACTCATGCCGCCACTGAATCTCTTCCAACTCTGATAAGTACAGTATATCGGCAGATATTGACCAGATTCTAGGTTGTAGTTGGGTAGTCTAGCTACTCACCATGGGGTCCTATAAGTGACTTCAGCTTTCATCGTGTCGTTATCGAAGAGCGTGAAATTCAGACGAGTGCAGGAGAGCGAAGACTCGAAGAAATAGAACGACCGCTCAATCTCAGTCCAATCGCCAACAAACTGAAATCAAAATATTACGTAGGAATGATTATATTGGACGGCAAGTTAGGAGTTCGGGTAGTATTTATATAAAAATTGAACTTTATTTCCAATATTTAGGTAGACGTGGATTTTTTAGGTAGACTCTTGAGCATTATTAACTCGTTGGCTGCGGTAGATTATTCCCGAGTTTCGCCGTGTCCTGAAACGTTTTTTCAAGCAAATCAGCGCCTAATGTAGCTTTATGTGCATGACAAAACAAAAAAAATCAAATTTTTTTGGCCAACTTAATTTCGTTGATTACCTACCTGTCCATCATCCGACCCAGGCGAGGAATTTTGTTCGGCGCCTGCAGAAACAATGAGTAATGCGCGTATAGACTAGACCCACCAACCTCTGCAGAAAACACCCTTTTTCCTGACAGTTTCTTCGTCTTCCTCCGAAGTTCAACGACATAGAAACGATTTGTTCTTACTCAGGAGGTGTTGAGGAGCAAAACCATATAAGGAATTTTTTTAATGCCTCACAGACGAAAATATTCAAGAAAATCGATTTTTCAACTTCAAATGACAAAACGAAGGATCGATTTTGGTTTATTATTTTCAATAATAAGCCTTTGGAATCGAGCAAGAAAAAAAAAATTTTAACCCCCCCTCAAAATTTGATGTTTTACGTTTCAAGGTACGTAGAATACGAAAATCGAATAAAAAAATTTCCGTCCGTCCGCCGTACGCCGTACGCCGTACGCCGTACGCGGCACTTTTCTTAGTTACCATGGACCGATTTCGATGAAATTTGGTATATGGGCTCCATTTGGGGTCTAGTTGTGCCGCGAAGCTTTTGGTTGATGTAGGTCACTTCTAAGGGGTGGAAATTAAGGGTTGAAATTTTCAAGAGTGCCCTAGCTCGAAAACTCTCGAAATAAAGGTATCGTTTTTTCACTAATTTTAAATAGTACTGAATTTTTAAAAATTTTTGAGACCACCCGGAGCTCTGTAGGACAAACCGTTCGGTCCCTACGAGTACTTGAAGGTTTTCCTTCGATAAAACAGAATCATGAGTGTGAATCGCAAAAGAGGTCTAATCTCCGTTGAAATTTTTTCTGACTAAAATGCGATCGCTGTTCATTTCTTCGATTTGTATACAGTTTTGCCTTCTGCGTAACCAGTAATCAAATTTCCATAATCAAAAGTCAATGGAGAATACTGAAGGCGCCTGAGTGGTCACTGATCAGCTGAGTGAGCTCCAAGGCCATTTCCTATCCTGTTGAACGCAGGAACCTGAAATTTGAGAGGGCTGGTCAATTGAGAATGCTGAAGGCGCCTGAGTGGTCACTGATCAGCTGAGTGAGCTCCAAGGTCATTTCCTCTCCTGTTGAACGCAGGAACCTGAAATTTGAGAGGGCGGGTCAATAGAGAATGCTGAAGGCGCCTGAGTGGTCACTGATCAGCTGAGTGAGCTCCAAGGCCATTTCCTCTCCTGTTGAACGCAGGAAGCTGAAATTTGAGAGGGCGGGTCAATGGAGAATGCTGAAGGCGCCTGAGTGGTCACTGATCAGCTGAGTGAGCTCCAAGGCTATTTCCTCTCCTGTTGAACGCAGGAAGCCGAAATTTTAGAGGGCGGGTCAATGGAGATTGCTGAAGGTGCCTGAGTGGTCACTGATCAGCTGAGTGAGCTCCAAGGCCATTTTCTCTCCTGTTGAACGCAGGAACCTGAAATTTGAGAGGCAGGGTCAATGGAGATTGCTGAAGGCGCCTGAGTGGTAACTGATCAGCTGAGTGAGCTCCAAGGCCATTTCCTCTCCTGTTGGACGCAGGAACCTGAAATTTGAGAGGGCGGGTCAATGGAGAATGCTGAAGGCGCCTGAGTGGTCACTGATCAGTTGAGTGAGCTCCAAGGCCATTTCCTCTCCTGTTGAACGCAGGAACCTGAAATTTGAGAGGGCGGGTCAATGGAGAATGCTGAAGGCGCCTGAGTGGTAACTGATCAGCTGAGTGAGCTCCAAGGCCATTTCCTCTCCTGTTGAACGCAGGAACCTGAAATTTGAGAGGGCGGGTCAATGGAGAATGCTGAAGGCGCATGAGTGGTCACTGATCAGCTGAGTGAGCTCCAAGGCCATTTTCTCTTCTGTTGAACGCAGGAAGCTGAAATTTGAGAGGGCGGGTCAATGGAGAATACAGATGGTGGTAGGTGCTATTGATGGAGAACCAGTGATCTATACAGAAGGGTGATCTATACAGAAAATAATAAACCTTTGAGCAATGATTTGCAGCGTTTTTGATTGGTAATCGCAAAATATCCCATGTCAGCTGCTTTTCATGATTACCTGTCCATCATCCCGCACACGAGCCGAAACGATTTGATGAACTGTCCATCGACCCGCACCTGACGTGCACATCCTAAGGGATGTGCAATATTAGGACAAATTGATGGAGGTGTGTGTGTAGGCCAAATTCAACAATATAGAAAAAAAACCTAATTTTTCAGAAGATGAAGGGAACATCATGTCTTGTGAGAAAACTGGAGAAAGTCCTAGTAACTAGATAGTCACGTTGTATAAGTAACATAAGAACCTACGAATCTCTTATTCGTGGGTGTAAGAACCTCCCATAAGAATGAGAACCTCTCATCCGTGCGTATAAGTATCTCTTATCCGTGGGTATAAGAAACTCTTTTCAGTGAGTATAAGAATCTCTTGTTAATATTTGTATCTCTTATCTAAGAGAAGAGTATGGTGGATAGGTTTCAATAGGTTTTCACTGCATTTCCAATGTGACGTATCGTGTTAATGTTCCAAATTCGTTCATAAATATTCCTTATATTATATATTATTACGGTCTAATATATAATTCTATTCCACGAATAATTTATTCAATGAAAAAATTTGCTCTTGCCTCCTTTGAAAATTTTCAAGTGCTCAAAATGCGACGGAACCCAGTTTTTACCACACTGCTCCTCTCGTAAGAGAGTCATGTCGCGTGTGAACTGTAACTATATTGGTGCATTACTGATTAACTAAAGAAACCAAACGAAAACGAACTGTTCGAAAGTCTCTATACGAAATCGATGACTTTTATTACCGCATTGCTCTGTTCTAACCCGATCTATTAAAACTGAACGGATCAACATCAAGAAACATCAAGAAATCTTTCATGTACGAGCGTCGTTGGAATCGTCACGAGTTTAATCGACGATTATCATCACGTCTGAATTGGCTTTGGTAATATCTTTTTGAAATATCACGACCATACCGTGAGTAGGTATTTTTGCTTGGTCGAAACTGTAAAGGTGGCTACTTCCTCGCCGAAGTAGTTCGTACAGAGAAGTTCTGGGTTGCCTCAACCTTCCCAGGAAGTTCATGATGTATTTGAGGAGTTATATCCACTTGGAATTTTCTGTGGGAAATTGAGAAAAACTAATTTCATGGCGAAGCAAGTTGTCTAGTGTTCCCACATTTTCCAAATAGTTTGTTCATAATGGAAATTTTGATTGTAAGACCAAATTTCGAAATTTTGGCATGCATTTTGAAGGAGACACGGCCATTTCTTATTTGGAATTAAGCCCTTTTGATAGAAAACGATGGATATGAGCCACATTGAAAAAAAAGCTTTTGGTTATGTGAAGAAAAATCTAATTTTCATTTTCTTTTATTGGTTTACCCATAATTTTCAATAATGAACCTTCGGGGTTGGGCAAGAAAAAATATTCTAACCCCCCTCAAAATGTTTTCTAAACTGTTAATTGAAAACAGTGGGATGGATAACAGCCGTTTTGTCGGCAAACCCGATTTTTAGCAAGCTTTTGAAGCGGGATACATACCGTTTTGGAGGGAATTCAACTCGTGAGGTGATGGGCCTTGTCCCAAACATTCAGAATCCGTGAAAAAAACAAAAAGTGTAAATATGGATATAAGCCCGTTTGGAAGAAAAATCTTCATTTGTACTCAGTGCTGTTGTCGTAAATCGTCCAAACTCCACTGCAAATTATACTCGTATGATAGGATGAATGCCGGGTTCAAGACTGGGGTTAGCCTACAAACGTAGCTCTAGTGTTCGTATGAGTTCATAAGTAGAAGAAGGCTTATGACATAATATTTCATAAGCCTTCTTCTACTTATGAACTCATCATATGATGATGATGAATGAATTTGATGATTCTTGTGAACTTGAAATTTGAAAGGAGAAGAAAGGTGTGAATGAATGTGCAAAAACCTAGTTATATTTAAGTGGATAACTACCAAAGACGTGTAATGTCATCAGCCTATCATCAAGAAAGGAGTATTTATTGTTACCTACCTAGCTTCACTGTTGGATTTGATAGGAAAAATCGTCCATTTCATTTAGATATTCTTTCAACTTGATAATTTTCAGATGAACTTTCTACTAGAATATGGATGGATGATGTTATCATCCACAGGCAGTGCAAAAGGCAAGTAAAGTAATCTACTCAGAGGTCTCTATCGAAACCTATTGTTCTTCTCTAAAGTAGGTAGACTATTATGTTTCGTCATACTTGAACCAGTCTGTCTCTTCATCTTGTTAGTATCTAGCTATCTCCGCCTCCGAGTAAAATATTCAGATACCTAGGTGTATATAAGGCTTCATAAGTTGTGGAATCACGCCAACTCAATGTTATTAGTCTTCAAGCTTTAGCGAACACCTGTTGGTATGTCATAATGATCCGAACTGATCCACTCGACACGGATTGACGCCCACGCAGTTTGAGATCCCAAACAATGCCCTCGCCGGCTACTTACCCGTATTTCGTAAGTTCATATCTGTTACAAGGAGAACTTGCTCAGAAGGGATCCTATTTTTATATGTCATTCTTATCCGTTCTCGATCCGACTCTGTTTATTTAAAATGGTCATCATTGGACGTCATTGGTCTCATTTAAAAAAATTTTAAAAAGTAATTGTGTTGTAAAAGTACAGTTAGAAGGTATTTCATTCTATTATTATTGTACACGATTTTGAGTTTTTGGGAGTAAATATACTCCAGTATCAAAATATCCAACTTTTCAAAATGTCCAAACTTATCAAAATATCCAACTTTTTAAAATGTCCAAACGTATCAAAATATCCAACTTTTCAAAATGTCCGAACGTATCAAAATATCCAACTTTTCAAAATGTCCAAACGTATCAAAATATCCAACTTTTCAAAATGTCCAAACGTATAAAAAAATTGTGTGTATCAAACAGATACATGCTACATGAACATATGTATGTGTCAAATAGATACATGATACATATGTATTTATCAGACATACATATCCTGTCCTCTTCATCAAGCGGAGAAATTGCCTCAAACAACGTACAAGAACACGCAGATGCGGTTGGCCGGTGGAACGATGAATGGCGTACCACTGTGAACCCGCAGAAATCGACCACGGCAACCTTCACCTACAAGCGCAACTTCAGCACAACCCCAGTACAAACGAACAACGTTTTCTTCCCTTCTGCCGGCGTAGTTAGGTACCTCGGGGGGCATCTCGATGAACCTCTAAGGGTCAACCAGCACTAGGCTAACTCGTTCGTAGGGTTCGTTGGCGCAAAAGCTCTTGAATCCCCTACTAGGACCCTTATCACCTCTCAAGCTCGTCTGCAAGAGATTATTCTACCCACTTTAATCCGGCCGATTTGGCAATATGGATGTAGTGTCTGGGGATCTGCTTCAAATTCTCTAGTGAAACGTATTCAGGCCCAGCAGAACAAGATTTTACGGAAAATAACAAACGCCCCGTGGTACGTCCGAAACTCGGTTATTCACAGGGATCTAGAAATTCCTGAAGTTCGAAAAGTAATTGAGGCATCCTATTCTCGAATCCACGCCGTTTGCGACTCCCATCACAACCCTATTTTCGAATGATTCACTGGGCGCATCACAAACGCAGGCGAACCTAGGCGCCTCAAGAGAAAAAGACCTGCAAACCTGCTAGTTGTAGCCCACCCTTCACGACTAGCTGAATATTTCTAAACAATGAGCGCTCAAACCCAAACAGAACTGTAAAAAAAAAAAAAAAAAACGGTCGCAGTCGCAGGTCAGCAACCTTTTCAGGCGTCATTGTTATTACGTAACACATTAGGTATTACTATTGTTAAAAATACTATAAAGTATTGCAAGTACTGTAAGTTTAAATTTAAAAAAGGAAACTTACCGGCTCTACCATGATCCTAAGCTTTTCTCATTCAAAACCGCTGAGTTATCACATGTTGCTTTTCAAAATGAATTATTTCATGTTGGCAATATTGTGGATAACGCCGAAACAAATAACTTTTTCGAAAATCTGACTTCACCAATGGATACGGCGGGAAATTTTGAATCAAGATTGATGTATAACTCATTTTGGTAAAAAAAAACAAAAAAAAACGGCGCTTTGCGCCTCGGCGGGGGGCTCCGCCCCCCTGCACCCCCCGGTTTATTTCTTTTTCCATACTCTGTATGAAATCATAGGAACACAGAATGTGTTTTTGCGATGCTAGTCATCCGTTAAATAAAAAACAACAATAATAAATGTGGAGTCTTTGGCAATAATAAAATAGATAATTGTTAGACATTTAATTTGGTCTAAAACCCTATAAATGTTATATAAATAAATATGTAACTACAAGAAAAATACTATATAAATTGAGAGCTTTCCAACGAATGGTGAACAATTTCTGAGCAATGAACACTGCGGGAGTTCTATTTCCTTACCAACGGCTTGGTTGCACGTGAAAATCATTATAAAAGGCGCGTAACGGTTTTTTCTGTCGCTTTTTCGTGACGATTTTTTTTCGGTAGGTCATCGCAAAAACACATTCTGTGTTAAAAATCGCCGCTACAAAGAGAGGCGGACGCGGAGAAGCTCGAGCGATGCTAACGGATATCTTCGGGCTCGTAGTGGAAATGATTTACAATCAAGTCGCGGTTTTTGAAATTTTATGTCTTTCCCTTGGCACATATTGAAATTTTATGTCTTAACACATAAACGAAAAACACAAACGGTGGATACAGCTTTCGTACAAGTACGCAACCACGAGAGACATTTTATGTCTTTGCGCCCCCTTTCCCCTTCATATAAAACCTGTACTTTTGTTTGTGGAAATTTGATTGTGCTCGTTGATGGTTGCGATGTAATGTACGTAAACATTAATTTAAACCCGCCCTCTCAAATTTCAGGTTCCTGCGTTCAACAGGAGAGGAAATGGCCTTGGAGCTCACTCAGCTGATCAGCGACCACTCAGGCACCTTCAGCATTCTCCATTGACCCGCCCTCTAAAATTTCAGCTTCCTGCGTTCAACAGGAGAGGAAATGGCCTTGGAGCTCACTCAGCTGATCAGTGAGCACTCATGCGCCTTCAGCATTCTCCATTGACCCGCCCTCTAAAATTTCAGCTTCCTGCGTTCAACAGGAGAGAAAATGGCCTTGGAGCTCACTCAGCTGATCAGTGACCACTCATGCGGCTTCAGTATTCTCCATTGACCCGCCCTCTCAAATTTCAGGTTCCTGCGTTCAACAGGAGAGGAAATGGCCTTGGGGCTCACTCAGCTGATCAGTGACCACTCAGGCGCCTTCAGCATTCTCCATTGACCTTGCCTCTCAAATTTCAGCTTCCTGCGTTCAGCAGGAGAGAAAATGGCCTTGGAGCTCTCTATTGACCTTGCCTCCGTAACGCTCCCCGCGTGACGCCCCCCGCGTGACGATTTTGGTTTATTATTTTCAATAATAAGCCTTTGGAATCGAGCAAGAAAAAAATATTTTAACCCCCCCTCAAAATTTGATGTTTTACGTTTCAAGGTACGTAGAATACGAAAATCGAATAAAAAAATTTCCGTCCGTCCGCCGTACGCCGTACGCCGTACGCGGCACTTTTCTTAGCAACACTGGACCGATTTGGTTCAAATTTGGTATATGGGCTCCATTTGGGGTCTAGTTGTGCCGCGAAGCTTTTGGTTGATGTAGGTCACTTCTAAGGGGTGAAAATTAAGGGTTGAAATTTTCAAGTGCCCTAGCTCGAAAACTCTCGAAATAAAGGTATCGTTTTTTCAACAATTTTAAATAGTACAGAATTTTAAAAAATTTTTGAGACCACCCGGAGCTCTGTAGGACAAACCGTTCGGTCCCTACGAGTATTTGAAGGTTTTCCTTCGATAAAACAGAATCATGAGTGTGAATCGCAAAAGAGGTCTAATCGCCGTTCAAATTTTATCTGACTAAAATGCGATCGCTGTTCATTTCTTCGAGTTGTATTCAGTTTTGCCTTCTGCGTAACCAGTAATCAAATTTCCATATCAAGCTTTCTATTTTTCGAATCGAGTGTGAAGCGTTTAGTTCTTTCTAATAAACTTGATTGTGAAGGTGTGAAGCCATTATAGTGTGGTAGGTAGTACCTACCAATAGTTGGTAGGTAAAAAAAAATTGGTAGGTAAAACAATGTTTGTAGCTAAAAAACGCTGCAAATCATTGCTCACTGATCAGATCACTGATCAGCTGAGTGAGCTCCGAAGCCATTTTCAATGCTATTGAATGGAAGTGCTCTTCCAGGCGTCTCCAGCATTCGAGGAGATCTTCTTCACTCCTCACATCACTGATCAGCTGAGTGAGCTCCGAAGCCATTTTCAATCCTATTGAATGGAGGTGCTCTTCCAGGCGTCTCCAGCATTCGAGGAGATCTTCTTCACTCCTCACATCACTGATCAGCTGAGTGAGCTCGAAAGCCATTTTCAATCCTATTGAATGGAAGTGCTCTTCCAGGCGTCTCCAGCATTCGAGGAGATCTTCTTCACTCTTCTGATCACTGATCAGCTGAGTGAGCTCCGAAGCCATTTTCAATCCTATTGAACGCAGGAGCTGAAATTTGAGAGGGAAGGTCAAGGGAGAATACAGATGGTGGTAGGTGCTATTGATGGAGAACCAGTGATCTTTACAGAAGGATGATCTATACATAAAATAATAAACCTTTGAGCAATGATTTGCAGCGTTTTCATTTATGTGCCATAGTAAAGACATAAAATGTCAAAAATATACGAAAACGCCAAGGAATCAAAATTTCCAATGTATCAAAAAGGCGTATGTATCAAAATGCCCATTGTACCAAAATTGCCCATGTATCAAACCGTCCAACGCATCAATATCTAACGTACAAAATGTTAAAGGTGTTGATATTTCCAAAATATTCTTTTCAAAGTTTCTACGTAATAGGATCGTCGGTGGCCACTGCAAAATGAAATTTTCGTAAGTTATACGCCACACATCTAGTTGTGTTCTGAAATTCGCGGGAGGATTTGTGAGACAGGACCTCAAATATCGGAGGATACTTACTATAATATAGTAAGTATATTATACTTATTACTTCAAAAGTATATTATAGTAAGTATATTATACTTATTACTTCAAAAGTAATTATTAAATTTTGGTTAATATTGAGCATGACTTTGTGGTGTCCACCGGATAATGTGGTTTTCCATCGATAACACTTCTACACACACTATCACTTCTAAGTGTCCCTGTAATACTGTTGAGTATGAAGCTACACTGTCCATAAATTCGGCAGATGTTTGTTAGTGTAATCTAATGCAATATTTCTGGTACAAACATCGATCAATCTAATTCACGTGCAGGAAATATACCTATGTAAGTATAATGGCATCATTAATTTATTTTGCCAGGATGTAACTGTATTGTACCGCCAAATGTCCTCGCGGGATGTTGCTATTAATAAGTAGGTACTCACAACAGGTTTTTCTATGGAACTACTTAATTTTCAGTGTCGTTCGTAATTCTGATTGGCTGTTGTACTCTCGGGCAGTTGTACATCTGCGTGTATTCGCGACAATCGATCAAGTGATACCATTATTATAGGAATGGCAGGATGCAACTAATTACACCGCTTCTAAGGTAGTTAATGGTAGGTGGTCAGGTATGGGGAAGTGCGACAGCGGAATTTGACTGTTGAAGATACTCAGGCATTCTTTGAAAATGTTGAAATTACGGAGTAAGCCAGATAATTCTCACTTATATTAATTATTTAAACGGATCGACCACAAGAAAAATTCACCCTCATAATTTATACGTTACGATTTACTGCAATTAATTATCATGTTACTTTCCATTTCATCCAAGAGACCTGAAATACGCTAACAAATTGCAAGTTCTCAACTAACTTGAAAGTGTTGACAGAAGTCTTCATATCAAGTCGATGGATGATGAATAATTCATCATATATTCATCATCATAGATAATTATTATCGGTGAGATATGGAAAACCTTCTACACTTTTGGACTAATTGACGAGTTTCGAGATTCTTCGGTTTCACCAGCTCCAAATACTAGTACGCATACGTTTCTGACGAAATGGATAAATCAAGAAGCTTTTACCTCTTTTTCACTTCAATAAAATCATATTTGAAAAGGAGAGCTTTTCAAAAAGATGATGAGTTGGAGATGACTAAAAGTGGTCGTAACAGAGGAAAGGAAAAGCGCGTAAAAACGTATTGACGTCAGAGCTGAACAATTCCCATCTCTCTTCCAAAGGAGTGAGATGGAGTCCGTTCACCTGTGACGTAATTTCGAGCTGCAAATGGGGGTAATGGGGATTTCAAGGATACTGAATCCGATATATCAATATGAGGCCTGAAACATCAAGTTCTAACCCACAATGATTCACTAATTATCAAGATGATTCCATGGTCATCCTTTATGTAGGTGTTGATAGTAATTGGTCTAAAACAGTTCCTCATGAGAGTAATTAACTTTTGAAAATGTTCAATATTCGAATAATTCTCCTACCTACCAAACCGTTTTTGAATAATAAGCCAAATTGTGGACTTTTTTATAACAAAAAGATAACGCGGTCTAAAGTGATTTTCAGTAGTTGGCAGACTTGTACAATTTGTGAGCAAATTTATAAGGTACTTTATTCATTCAATGTTGATTATGTTAGAGGTGGCCAAGTGCTCTAAAGTCTCTCTGGATAACTGAATTGTATTCATGCTTCGAATGCAATTGTGTCCTCCGTTATCAATATTATTATTGATTACAGAGAACACAAAAAAATTATAATAAAAAAATTAAAATACTAAATGTTTGAAAAATTAAATAAAAATAAACGTTTAAAATATTTATATAAAATAATTATAAATGTATGTATTTAATATTTTAAATAAATATATATTAAATTAATAAGTATATATACACCTATTAAAAAAATATATATTTAAAACAATAAATAAAATATTTTAAAAAGATAAATATTGAAAATATTTATAAGAAATAAATATAAATGTATTTATACTTTTTAAATATTTATATTTATTTATTTATTATTTTTATTTTAAATATTTTTATTTTATTTTTTAACATTGAATTATGTTATTATTTATTCTCTGAAAGCTTCTCGAAATCATGTCCCGAATTTTCAGCAGATTAAGCAGGTTTTGTGCGCACACGAAAATGTGATTTTTGTATACAAAAATGTTGACCATCTAGCAATTCTATTTTGATTAAAATTCGGAGAGTAATTGAAGGCTGGTTTACATTGAAAGTTATGGAGAATGATGATCGGATTTGTCAATCACAATAGTACATTACAAAGAGTCTAACCCAACTAAGGAGAGCACCAGTAGCGATTCTAACTTAATACAAATTTGTAAATGTACAAGAACCATGAAGCAGTACTCATGAGATGATTTCATTTAGAATCTGCTGCGCCGATGAGAGGAGACGATCCCTCAGGAGACGAACCTCAGCAAGTGGTTTCAAGGAGTTGTCAAAATGAAACTGGGAAGATTGATTATGAGGTACTGATGGTTGAAAGAGCTCTTCAAAGATATGCGTAGATCAATTGAGATCTTGAGGACAGAGACCGAGAAGACTTGTTAAGTATTCAACTACATTTACAGTGACATTCTCCGTTTCCTCGTGATGTGTTTGGTGTGTCCAATGCAACCAGAATTTACCGCAAATGAAATACAATTCATTATTATCAGCTCTACATATCGAATGATTATTAAGATAGTATGTCAAGATACGACAGAATACTATTATTACCGTAGTAGTTTTTTATGGTGTGGATGGGTTTCATTTTCATCTATCAGTGATCAATAGAATTGAGCTCGCGAAAGAGATGAAATGATGTTGTGACGAAGTTGGCGCCGAGTTTTTCCCACTAATTACGAGATTTCTATACTTTCGGATCAGGAAGGAAAAAAACCGTTTAACGATGACGTTTTTCCTGATTGAGTACTTCATAATCACACTCAGTGCCCACCTTCGATGTTCACGACGAGCCGAGTGAAAGGAGCAAAAAACACAACTTTCATGAAGACCATTTATCAAGATATTGTGTCACAAACCAGTCGAGTCTGAGTCGAAGACTTCAAACTAAAACATCGCGGAAACGTCGAACCAGTTTGTGAGGTTTGAGATAATGGGGGCAGTGTTTGCTCCTCAGAGGTGCATAATCCGTTCACTTTCTCCGCTAATTACAGTTAAACGATAAGTGGTACCTCCTTATTTTCTTTTACGGTTGAAACCATCTCTTGTTCGAATCATCTCGAAGAGGAAGTGTAAATAATTATTAGCAACTTTCAACTAATAATACAACTAGTAATACCTGATAAAGCATTAAATCTCTGAGTGGGAAGGGTTTCTCCACTGCGTTCGCCTCCCGGCTGGGTTTTCCTATCGCTTCTGCATGTTTCTCTCCCGAATGATAGAACTCTATGATAGACAGTTGGTGAAAACTACAGCAAATTGATTCAGTCACTGAATATCAGTGTAGAAAAAAATTAAGTAATTATACTTACATGAACTACGGGAAAATCAAGACCTGAACGAAATCAAAAAGAAACATGCTATGATTGTCCAAAAACATGAAGATTATGATCGTATTTTGAGTTCTTCTTACAATACGGAGCGTTTAATAAACATTAAATGTTTGACAATAAACGTTTAATAAACATTAAATGACGTCAAATTTTGACGGTCAATGTAGGTGGGTATATGAACTAGAGTCTACAATGTTGTTTTATCTAAGCAAACTGCAATTGGAAAAACGGAATTTTCAAGCAAAATACAAACTTCCGCCCCTGACGTTGCAATGCAATTGTTCAGCAATTGCATTGCAGCAATTGTTCAGGCCCTTCAATTTATAGTAAATGAGGAACATACTGAAGAAATTAACTTGATATGCACGGATTCGTTAAGCATACTGCAGAAGCTTGGATCATCCTCCTTCGCTCGAGTCCCTAGTGGGCTGACCAGAAGCTTGATGGAAATACTCAACGTCTGTTCTACCGAAAATAGAAAAGTTGAATTTCTCTGGGTGAAAGGACACGCCGGCCTGGAGGAAAATGTCATCGTGGACCAACTGGCTAAAAGAGGTGCCGAAACGGGACAGTTTTTGGAGTACAACATAGAGGTAGAAGATTTTCTCCCATCCATAACACGACATCACCGATCGGTTTGGCAGGAAACCTATTCCTTGACTCCAGAAGGCCAGTATTACAAGCGCATCCAACCCTCGGTACCAGCTCGGCCATGGTTCGTGGGAAAAGAAGTGGGAAAGGATTTTGGAAGAACCATCGCCCGGATAAGATCCAACCATGGAATATGCAACGCCTACCTTTTCAAAATAAATAAGAAGGACGCCCCATCATGAACCTGTGGATACCCCAATGGAACGCTGGAACACATTATCATGGAGTGCTGCAGTTTTAGTGACCGCAGGGAGGAAATGATCAGGAACATAGAGGAGAAACTGGAAAACCCTTTTAATTATTTATCAATTTTATATAAGAAAGACGTATTAATTTATAGACAAATATTTAATTTTATCAAAGATTGTAATTTAACTGTATAATAACGCAAACGTTGTACCTATGGCGGTATAAAAGATTAATGCCAAATAAAACCAAAAAAAAAAATTACTAGTGATTTTACAATAATTTCAGGCTTACAGAAGAATTTGAAAGTTTAGTTTTGAATTAGTAGATGTCAATTTGAAATAAGAAATTCCCTACGCTATCGTATTTTTGCATTATGTAGTAGAAAAATTACTGCTAATTTACGAAACAAGTATATTACTGATGATTTATGCTCGTAAGGAATAATTTTTTATAGGTACAAGACCTTACAGGCAGATTACTTTGGTTGTTTTTAAAGCAAAATTCTGAGATGATAACACCTACAGGGCCCAATTTCGTTTACTCCTTATTTGAGAACGGAACGAGGTATCTTAATTCAGCAAATGCAATTCTCTTCAAGATTCACTTAAAATTGAGATAATTGGTTAAAAAGTGTGCAATTTTTTTTCATTTGATTCTTTTCCGGAACAGTTAGCTATTATCCGTCGTATAAAATGTAAGGCATTGTTATTATCTTATAAAGGACAAGTAGTAGGTAAGCAGTCGTTATTGCATCTAGTTGGTCGACAAGGTGTTTTTCGAGGTGCGCCGAAGAGAAATGAGAGTCCCTCAATATGACGCTGTTTGAAACGAGCTAAGATTTGATTTTAACTACATAAAGCGTGTAGGCAGCCAATTACCACCGTTTACTGCTTCGTGACGTCAATAGAGAAGGTGTGTCACAGAGCCGAATCATTCAAATAGGTAGATAACCTGCCTACTTCACATATTCATGTTGTAACGGGTCATCTTGGCTATTCTTTGCTCAATTGTGAACCTATTCGTCTACCGGCAAGGAATCTCTCACCTGGTCGACATTTCTTCTGGTTCATCGTCTGGTTATCAGGCTCGGTGGAAAGAACCAGGTAAGTCATTAGTGATTTTCAGAAAAATATGGGACTATATATGGATTTTTGAGATTTTTGTGTGCCAATTCATGGAAAAACATTCCCATTTGAATATATTTCTGAAGTTTTTGAGGCTGTTCACGTTCATCTAGGTACCTCTGTCTTAATGCAAGTTCAACAACGAGTAGAACAACTTAATTAATCAATAATAATATTTAAAATTACTATTGCTCTTGATAATAATTTGACTTACTTACCTTTTCCTACTACCCATTCATTATGTAGAAATCGAGGATCGAATCGGATTCTTCCCACTTGTAACTACACACAAGTAGATTATTATCTACTATAGAATGGTTTTGATCCTAAACTAAACTTGGTCGTCCTCGTTTTAGTAAAAAAAGTCTGCCAAGTGGGTGTGGCACATAGCTTCCTCGTATCCATAACCCGATTATATAGATGATCCTATGCATAGTACTCGTAGTTAATCTCAAAACACCAATCTCTAAGTACCTTTCACTATCCTCATAGGGGACCATCAACACGCTAATCTGGACAATCCAAGAAAATTTCATAAAAATCCGGAAAAAAATGTAGGTAAATGTGTATGAAAAATGTAAATGTTATGGCTGTTACAAGGATTTTACGTTTGCGCATGCACAGATGCTTCTGTAAATTTTAAGGCCTTGATTTTCATTGGGGACCATTTACAACCTAATCCGCGTAATCCCTGAAAATGTCATTGAAATCGGGTAGAAAATGTGTAAGTTATGGCTGTTACAAGGAATTCACGTTTGTGCATGCGCAGCGACTACTATCAGTTCGGGGGTGATGATCTTCATTGAGGACCATTTACCTCCTGTTCCGCATAATCCCTGAAAATTTCATCGAAATCGGGTAGTAATACGCGCATAATTATACGAAGTTATTGTCCGATTTCTATGAAATTGTCAGGGATTGTGCGGGTTGGTGTGTAGACGGTCCCCTATGAAAATCATTACCCTCGGACTGATAGAAGCGACTGCGCATGCGCAAACGTGAATTCCTCGTAACGGCCATAACTTCTACATTTTCCATCCGATTTCAATGAAATTTTCAGGGATGTTACAGATTATTATTTAGATAGTCCCCTATTAAAATCATTACCATCGGACTGGTAGTAGCCATTGCGCATGCGCAAACGTGAATTTCCTTGTAACGGCCATAACTTCCACACTACCCGATTTCGATGAAACTTTCAGGGATTATGCGGATTAGGTTGTAGATGGTCCCCAATGAAGATCATCACCCCCGAACTGATAGTGGCCGCTACGCATGCTCAAACGTGAATTCCTTGCCTCAGCCATAACTTCCACATTTTCTACCCGATTACGATGACATTTTCAGGGATTACGCGGGTTAGGTTGTAGATGGTCCCCAATGAAAATCAAAGCCTTAAAATTTACAGAAGCCTCTGCGCATGCACATACGTAAAATCCTTGTAACAGCCATGACATTTACATTATTCATCCGAATTTGATGAATTTTTCTAGGATTGTCCAGATTAGCGTGTAGATGGTCCCCTATGAGGGAAGTGGAAGGTACTTAGAGATTGGTGTTTTGAGAATAACTACTATGCATCGGATCATCTATATAATCGGGTTATGGATACGAGGAAGCTATGTGCCACACCCACTTGGAAGACTTTTTTTTTACCAAAACGAGGACGACCAAGTTTAGTTCAGGATCAGAACCATTCTAAAGTCATTTTTCGCTCAATATTGTTTCTGCCCTTTTCACATTTTTGAACAAGATTTTTGTTTAAAAGATGGACGATCAGATGCAGATTAGAACTAGACTCATTTTTTTATTAATCTGTTTTCTCTGTTCCCTGAAAAAGAAAGTAATACAACCATTACTTTTTTTCACCTTTTTGACAAAATCGTGGATGATCAGATTCAGAACGAAACCATTCTGAAGACATTTTTCAGACAATTTTTTTCTGTCAATTGTATTACTTTCTTTTTCACCTTTTTGAATACTTAGATCATACTTAGAACAAAATTATTCTGAGGATATCATTCATACAAAGTTATACTTTTATCCCCCTTTTTTTGGTCATGTGAGGAAAGTAAAAACTAAATTTCTCCGGGAAATACTCACTTGGTTGACATCGAAATCCTCCTTGGGGCTGACGGTAGGACAGCGGCCGAAAGCGGGCCGCTGAGCCTGGACCACGACTGTCGCGCACACGAACACATAAATCAGCTGACAACCGCTCACCGTCATGATTGGCCCACTACTACAGTCACAGGAAGGTACCTACTTGCCTTGTCCGCTGACTGGTCCTCCAGCTCCCACTTTCACATTTATAGAGACCCCCCTCTCGTCTCTTCTTCCCCGCGAGTCTCTCTCCGGGGGTTTTGTTTCTTTACGACTTGGAGTAGAACGGGTAGGCTGCTGATAATCCGTTTAAATTGAATCCAAATAATTATTGATCAATTAATAACGTACATAGTTGGAGGAAACCCAAACTGAAGAAAACTTAGTGTAATAATAATAATAAATCTTTATTGCATATAGATATAAATCCATACAACGCAGAGTTTGGCTCGTAATTGTTTGCGACAGTAAATAAAATAGAAATCAAATGTGAATGACAATTGTAAGCACCTATTGCAAAAAATAAATAAATAAATAATAAAATTCACCTGTTTAAATATGAATTCCTAAAATTAAAAGCCTCGTATCACTGCCATCTTTTAAATAGTAGTATAATCTATCTACCACATTTCTGTTACTCGACATTAGGGACAGAAAACTTAGTGGCTCTTGGAAGTGACTTTAACAACTGAAACTTCCTGACTACAGAGGGCCAGCGACTCTATTTGCTGGCCAACAAGTCAATAAAAACTCGGGTTTCCAGGTTTTATAACCTTCTGACTTAGTTGAGGCCACCACTAATGGGGTTTGACTCATTATTCGTCTTCTGCGGCTGAAAACACTTGAAAACACAATTTTCTGAAACACAACCCTCATGATATCTGAACATTTCTTAGTTTTCGGATGAAAAATTTAGAAATTAATCTTGATACAAGGCGCATAAGCAGATGTTGCTATAAATCAATGAGCAATGAAATTAATATGGAAAATGAAAATTTCATCAAACTCTGCAGCTTTGTATAGATAAGTCCGTTGCAAACATTTGCTTTCACAAACACCAACTCACCAAAATTGTTCAGGACTTTCTATTTTTTCAGGAAATTTTGATTATAGATGAAATTTTTTTCTGCCTTAAAACGCTGCAAATTATTACACAACGATTTATTCTTATTGTATCCCACCCATCTGCAAACAACAAGGATTTTAAATTGGTCAGTATTGTTGTTGAAGAACCTCCCTTTGAATAAGCCCCGTACCGTTTTCAGATTCGGGTCCCCAGTGAAATCATATCCCTAATAATGCGAGTGGAAGAAAATGACATTCAAGGAAAATTTGGCTCTGAGGTATCACACGTATAGCAGTGAGAAGATGGGAGAGGTGGCCACCAAACTGTAAAGTTCTCTTATTTTAAGGATTTCACGTTGTCGCATGCTCAGTGACTACTAATGATCTAACCACAATGAAATTGATTAGGGCGGTCTGATAACAATGCAATTGAAGAGAAGGTCCCAAACATACGAGTTCTTAAAAGAAATTTGATTACTGGTTGCTCAGAAAGCTTTAACCCTTAATTTCCCACTTGTTCAAAAAAATTGTTTTTTCGGATTTTTTAATTTAATTTAAGATGTATCTTTACAAATTTATAGAATATTTGAGCAGAAGGTATCTCAAAGGCACTATTACAGTCCGTCAGCTCAAGAATGATCTTTCCAAGGCCCACACATGAGCTTTCTGCGTCAGCACAGTCTATCTATAAGCCCAATTTTGTTGGTGCAGAGGAATGGAAAAATCCTTGGTGGGGTGTTGGAGTCAAGTTATTTCTCATAAAATACAGAACCAAGGAATAAAGCGGAGAAGGTTCATTTCATGTGTGCTGCCTTAGGCTGTGGTGCCATCTCTGACGAGCAAATACAACTAATAGCCTACAATATGAGAAACGACGTTAGAAGGTACCTCGAAGGCCCTATTACAGTCTGTCAACTCGACAATTTTGTTTCTTTGGGTTATAATGTTTTTATAATTACTACGATAGTTAGAGTGTCAAGATAGCCAATCGGACTTCCAAAAAGATAAATAGTCACATAAAATTTTAACGGAGATTAAAACTCTTTGGTGATTAACACTCGTGATTCTGTTTTATCGAAGGAAAACCTTTAAGTACTCGAAGGGAGCAAACAGTTTGTCCTACAGAGCTCCGGGTGGTCTCAAAATTTTATAAAATTCAATACTATTTCAAATTGGTGAAAAAATAATACCTTTATTTCGAGTTTTCGAGCTAGGGCGGTCTTGAAAATTTCAACCCTTAATTTTCACCCCTTAGAAGTGACTGACATCAACCAAAAGCGGCACAACTAGACCCCAAATGGAACCCATATACCAAATTTGAACCAAATCGGTCCAGGCTTGCTAAGAAAAGTGCAGCTTACGGTGGACGGACGGAACATTTTTTCTTCGATTTTCGGATTCTACGTACCATGAATTGTAAACCAACAAATTTTGAGGGGGGGTTAAAAATTTTTTTCTTGATCGATTCCAAAATTGAAAAGCCGGAACATTTGAGATTCTGACCCATAACCATAAAACGATGGGTAGTAATTGCAACTCCACTGAACGGAGGGTTGAACCATCGTACGAGTACGACAGAACTATCGTATCAGATAATGTGCTTACATTTAGTAGGAATGCTCGTTCAGTCATTAGATCACCCTCCCTCGATCTGTTTTCCGGTAAATGCAATGACCCCTTTCACTTTTCCCGCCAAGGCCCCTTCTGTCCCGCAGGGTGGAGCTAATAAACAATGATGAACTCCGCCAGGTCTTCAGTTCCGCGAAAGTTTCTCTTTCGGAGTTTTCCAGCAGGTAAAAAAATCGCAATTTTTCATCTCCGTTCAACGCGTTTTTTCTCCCTTTCTTTCAAATGACCAGTCGTAACTCGGCGACGAAAGCAGCTCCATTGAATCAAGGAGTCGCCCCGGTAGGCTCAGTAAATTTCTATAATTCAAAAATATTCGAATAGTTACTTGCAAAGAACCCAAAATTTATTTAGGTGTTTTTGTTGTATCCATGGTTGCCAAGGAAGCACAAATGATTGATATGGAAAATAAAATTCGTGGAAAAAAAACGTTTGACCAACTGAACAAATTTTTATTTTATGTTCCTGGTTTATTTTTCGAGCAACCCTTTTGTCCCTATGGAGAGCGAACGGTTCATTCTACAGAGCTCTGAGTGGTCTTGTTCGATTGCACTAAAAAGAGCAACGTGAAAATTATGCAAACGGTGCACAACAAAAAATACTCAGGAGAACAATTGATGACCTCCACTGCTACCTTAAAGTTGAGATGGTGAATGAGGTCATAAAAAGAAGAGTTGTGGACCATAAATTCGGCTCCATGAACATTAAACGTTGAAGTGTTGAATCTACTGGACAACAGCAGGGACATACGAGGATTGAAGAGGACTCTTGGCCCTTGTTACCACCCACTAGAAGAGAAGTCTGTATTCTGATGTGGATGTAGGGAGTGACGTATGAACCGTAGAACTGAATTAGCACCTACTAGGGATGGGACATCGATGTTTTGCTCGTAACATCTATGGTTTGCACTCGATGTTATTTAAATATCGATGTTTCGTTCCGATGATATCGATATGTCGAGGAGATGGCCTGATAACATCGTTTGATGGAAACCAGTTAAAATCCAATTCCAGACCCGATAACTTCATTGAATTTACTTGGAATTAGAAGAAACCTTCTACCTTTATACAGGGTGTCCCATATGTTATCCACCAATTTTCTTGAGTAGTTTTTACAACTAATTTGCAACAAAAAGTGTCCTTTAGCAATTTTCTTTCAACCCCCTTGAAATCCGACTTTTTTGACTTTTAAGATTTTTTTCGTGTTTTCGACCTTACACCATTCAAACGGTCATAACTCCCTTAAATTTCACTCAAACATTAAAAATAAGGATATCGTTGGAAAGAGCGTAAAATTTCTCAATACATGAGCCGTTGACAAGTCGAGAAAAACAAAACGCTAGAGTAGTATTTTTACCTCAAACTTGAAAAATAGTCAATTTCTGTTTTTGGTGAAAATGTTGATGATTTTTCCTCATTGAAACAAGGAATTTGCCAGGGGGGCTCAAAAGCTTAAAAACTGCTCCATTTCGTCAGCTTTCCAACGGTCGCCCAATTTCTAGTTTTACTGTGGAATTTGAGGGAGAAAATGGTGTTTCAATGCGAAAAAACGTGTATTTTTTTCAACGAAATCGACGGTTTGACGTGGTGCTTGAGAGGAGGGGCGGCGGAGCAGACCCCGGGTTCCTCCCGTCCAACCGTCAATTTCGTTGAAAAATGCACGTTTTTTCGCATTGAAACACCATTTTCTCCCTCTAATTCCACAGTGAAACTAAAATTTGGGTGACCGTTGAAAAGCTGATGAAATGGAGAAGTTTTAAAGATTTTGAGCCTCTCTGGCAAATACCTTGTTTTCATGGGGGAAAATTATCAAAATTTTTGAAAAAAAAACAGAAATTGACAGATTTTAAAGTTTGAGGTAAAAAACTACTCTAGCGTTCAGTTTTTCTCAATTTATTCATTCAATTCATCTATTGAGAAATTTCACGCTCTTTACAACGGAATCCTTATTTTTAATTTTTGAGTGCGATTTAAGCGAGTTATGACCGTTTTAAAGGTGTAAGATCGAAAACACGGAACAAATCTTAAAAGTCAAAAAGGTCGGATTTTAAGGGGGTTAAATTAATTGCTAATTAATAAAATAAATTGCAAAGAAACATTTTTTGTTGCAAATTAGTTGTAGAATCTACTCCCAAAGTTTGGTAGATAACATATGGGACACCCTGTATAACAAGATAATTACTATGAAACAATAGAAAAAAGTTTCTTTATGCTTGAAACAACAATAGATATGGGGAAGATGTAGGATATCGAAATGAAGTGCATACAAATCGGATAATTTATCACGAATGAAAAAAAGGTTATCTAGTAAAATAAAATCACGTTAAAAGAAAACATAATATGTGGATATTATCCACTTCTTATGAATGAAGTAAGAAGAGCAGCCTCGTCAGGTTTTCTCCCTTGATTCTAATCAGTTAACAGATGAATTAAATTTCCCGCTTTTTAAAAACATCGATTTTTTACCGTACAATGTTATCGACATCGATGTTTTTCATACGATGTTTCATTGATATCGATGCTTTTATGAAATATCGACATCGACATCGATGTTTTCCATTACATAATATGTAGGTATTATATATTGATATTATATAATATATACCTATATATTACCTATATATACCTATATATTATATAATATATACCTATATTACCTATATATATACCTATATATATATACCTATATATACTATATATATACCTATATATTACCTATATATTATATAATATATACCTATATATTACCTATATATACCTATATATTATATATATACCTATATTATAGGTAATATATTGATATTATCAATGAGAAAATACCATATGTTTTATACAGTACTAATAATAAAATACAGTTAATAATAAAAAGATTTTAAAAATCTATTCTCAAATTCAGTACTTACCGTGTATTCGAAATTTTTCGAGTTGGCGTATTTTCGGCATTAACCCCCTCTGTCCCCTCTGCAAAGGCAATAATCAGGCGGCGCAGTGCACAACTAGGAAGATAGATTCCAGTGTCGAATGAGAAAAAGAAAAGATTTGAACGCTTTTTGGACCATTCTAAATAAAAATCCGCAAAAAAGGTTGGTCTGTGTGTGTGTGACCAAACCTTGTGAACTCTGCCATGAGAGTCTAGCCCCCAACAATCCTTGTCTCCACTCCAACGAGCTACCATTCCTGATTACCATGACTACCATGACTACCATTGTAAAGATTGTTGTCTCGTAATCGTTTTCGTTTCTCAAATTTCTATAACATGAACCAGTGACGATATTGGAGATCATCTTTGAAATTGAATGACTTGGGGCACGTTTCGCAACATAAAACTACATTTGGCATCATCATAAATAAATAAAAGAAAAGAAAACGAATATGAGAAACGAAAACGATCACGAGACAACAATATTTAGAATGGTAGTTATGGTAATCAGGAATGGTAGCTCGTTGGAGTGGAGACAAGGATTGTTGAGGGCTAGACTCTCATGGCAGAGTTCATAAGGTTTGGTCACATACACACAGACCAACCTTTTTTGCGGATTTCGATTTAGTAAAAAAAGGAGTTCAAATCCGTTTTTCAGTACCCTAACGGGAATATGTGCCAAAAACAAAAACGAAAATTTTGAGGTTTTTCGACTGTCACGCAGCGAGCACAGGTTTTTCTAAGCTGCAAACTTGGGTATACGCTACTGGGAGTGATCCTAACAACATTTAAAAAAAATTAGAACTAGCCGTTTTCTTGCGATTTTAATGTACTACTATTTGACTGGCCTATTGATTCATCAGATTTTGACTATTTGAGTTATATGTCATTTTATTTGCAAGCTATATTTCATTGAGGATACATCTTTTACGTCTTCCTTCTCCCCTCCTAATTTTAATCTTGGATGATGAATAGTTACAAATTGCTCAATTCGCAATGCATCCTATCAGTGGATACTTTATTTTTAATTAAATCCATGTAGGCAAGAGTTAGATCACCTACAAGTCTATGCGCTTCTCATAATGTTAACTTACCAAATCTGTAAATATACTATCATAAATAGGGATCTCGGCTATACACATAACATGATAAATTGAACGAAACGTATATACATTTATTCATGAAACACTTTATTGCCATATTCCAATACATCGAAAAGTGACATAGTATTAGATATACACAATACAAATGCAACGAATAAATTACAAATAAAATAATAATTAATACATTTAATACAGATCATCCCTCCAACTGAAGGCATAGCTTTTCATGGTCAGTAACCCATTGGTTTTATACAGCGTTTTATTAAGAAGATTTCATTTGACAGGAAACTGCAAAATATATCGAATGTAACAATTATGCCAATTTCCATTCTTCGTTTATTGTAATTAACTTTGTGTTGTTGATTTAACCCACCGTAGGTTTTGTAATGTTATTGTAGGCGTAGAATAATATCGTAAAATAAATAAACAAGAATGAAAATCGGCTAAGCCAAGATGGGTACAACTCTAAAGAAGAAGGTGTCGAGGAACTAATTTTTAAATAAAACCATAAAACAAAAAATGTACATCTTTTACAGTGTTACAACTATGTACGTGTAATTGACATTTCTCGTGAAAAAGTAAGGCAGGTCAAACTATCGAGAAACAAAAAATTCCAAACTATTTTTTTTCAAATACATCTAACATTAACGATAAAATATTTTTGAAAGATAAAACTCTATAAAAAATTATACGATTTTTTTTGTTCTTATAGACATTTTTTTGGCATATAGATCGGTGCTGTTAGAAGGGGAGGGGTTCTCTCTGATAATATCACAATTTTATGCAATCAAAAACTTTTTAACAACTAACAACAATATTATAAACAACAACAAGCTAAGGCAATAAAATAAGAGCAGCGAATTATTAATTGCTTTTATCATGTTTATTTTGATTTTTTTTCTTTTAATCTCTCACAAGAGAAAGTGGCGTTATCCCATTTTTTTGCAAACTTCAGCTAGAAAATGATCAAGCAGCGAAAAATGACAATACTTGTAGCGAAATTTTATTGTAGCTGATGTATTTTGTAAACATGGCATTTCGTATCGAACTAGCAACGTACGTTTGTTGTTACAACGTGAACGATCCACAAAAAATGACAAAGAATAATATTCCCTCAAATGTATGGCAGTTTTATTCCACAGAGGTGAACTTTCGTAATACCGAATCGTGTTTGTACGGCATTTGATGCCTCTTATTTTATATAATAGCGGTAGGATATGTTCGAGTACAAATTCCAAAGAGAATTATTACATCGTACAATGTAAATGATTTGGTTTAAATTTCAAGTTTTCGATTATAAGTGGATCTAAGTTTCACCTCACGAAGATGACTCGGAGCTATTTTTAGGTTTTCCCATAAAAAAAACAATTAAAACGTGCTAAAAGGAACTCGCTACTGTAATTTACGCTACCTGAAAACCAATTTTTACAACGACTCTACAAATGTCTTTGACAATAAAACGATCTACATCGGCTGCACTGTACATCTTGGGATATTCTATAATCATAGAATCGGTAATTTATTTCATCCCACAACAGCCTGCTATTTTGATTTTTTTTTCGTTCATTTTTCAGTTTTGCGATCTTCGAAATCTAGATTTTTCCCGACGTAAACTACCAACAACTAGTGCCTCAGCACTGCTTTTCGTTTTTTACAATACCTTTTTAGGCCTTATTAAACATCCTCCGACGATATTTATGTTCGTTTCTCGCTTAAATGTTTTTATACCAAACAATGTACATACTATAATGCAATAACAAATGTATTCCGCTACTCTCTAACTGTAGTTAATACTTCCTAAACCGTACTATTGTGCTAATTACTTAATTATATTAGAAACAAGCGAATGTGGCAGCAAAGTGCGCTCAGAATGGAGATTAAACTGAAACAGAAAAAAACGAAAATTAGAACATTTTTAAACATTTAAATATTCTAGACATAATGACAAATTCAATACGAATTGAGTGAATTATAAAAATTGTATAATTTGAGTGTCACAAGGTTGAATTTGACCGTAGGACATCAATAACAAACAAGAAATTGAGAAAGAACAGCTCAGAAAGTGAGAGAAATGAATAATGTACCAGTGAAAGGGGAAGTAGAATACTATTGGCCCAGAGAAGTGAAGGGGACCAAGAGGATCAACCAATGGCAATCAAGGAGAGATGGTGCGCAAACGGCGGTGAGTATCATGACGTGGGAAAACGAGTTACGGAAGAAATTAACTTTTAACCCTTAACGCGACACTTGAGTGAACACAGAGCTCCACACAAACAAGATGGTGTCTTTTTAAATTTAAGACAAAGTGGGAGGTATTCATAGTCATGACTGGAGTTGGAAGGAACCTCTGAGTACTCCAAAGATCCTCGAGTTATTCAGAGTGTGGCTGTCGAGGCCTAATTCATTCCTCAAGTCGAGGAGGGTCTCGAGGAAGCCTTCTAAGGGCTCCTTAAGCTATTCATGGTTTATTCATTTTTTTATTTATTTATTGATTCAATACGGGCAAGCCCAATACAACGATACAATAGAAAAATTTACATATTAAAGAGAAGTGCAGATGATAAATAATAGAGGAAACAAGGTTAGGTGTTATTAGTCCATATTGCTTATAATTTTGTTTTTGATGACCTTCGCTGACTGATGAAAAATATCCAGGTCTGGGCACTTCTGGAGGGCCTGATTCATCACTCGGGGCGTCCTGCATAGTGGGCGGTTGTATAGTGGGGAAGAATGGTGTCCAGAAGAGATCGTGAGAACGTGTGCCCAATCGAGGGACGAGAAAACTAATCTCCGCCAGGAGAGCTGGTGCGTCCACCGATCCCCGAACCAATCCCAACAGAAATCCCACATCCGCTTGGTGTCTGCGAGCTGAGGGACTCATCAGGCTAATCTCAGCAGCCAGGGAATTATAATCAAGGTCCTCCCGCGCTATACGAAGCTTGTATGCCACATACCTTAAAAATCCACGGTGAACCCTCTCAACTTGGCTGATGTGGCCCTGGTAAAATGGATTCCAGACAACCGAGGCATACTCCAAAATTGGAGTCACCAGCGCTTTGTAGAGTGTCATTATAGCTGGTATATAATCGAATTCTCTGGTGTTCCGCTTGATGAATCCCAAGACCCGCATTGCACGGCCAGAGATGGCCGAAATACGGTCCGAGAACGATAGATGACAATCGAGGAGCACTCCCAAGTCGCGCACGGCATTCACCCGCCTTAATGGCTCATTGCCTGGTGGTCGCATGGTCGCAACATTTCAAGGCGTCCTCCAACGGCGGTATTCAGACGACTTTGGAAGGTCAGATTTGGACTAACGGGAAGACAGATTTTGAAGATTAGAAGTGATTGGAAGATTCTGAAGAATCTCTGCGAGAAGGTTAGCGAAGGCCGACATTGTACGTGTTCAAGAAAACCCATTGGAGGTAGGTACCTAGAAGTTATGATAATAAATTCCAATCCGCCGTACGAGTTCCATATGAGCCTGACGGCTCTTGGACTTTTTTTCTTCCGAGTCTACCAAAGTAGCCGAAACGTTGTTTTCACTTTTCAAGGTTGAAAAAAAAGTTGTTCAAAATCAAAATTTCCACTCGCGTCTTACGTTTCAGACCTTTCTGAACAATTTTGGTTCCGTGTCTGTCTGTCCGTCATGAAATCCTTGCCACAGCCATAACTTATACAATTATCATCCGATTTCTATGACATTTTCAGAGGTTGTGCGGGTTGGCGTGTAGATGGTCCCCTATGAAAATCATCATTCCCGGACTGATAGCAGCCGCTGCGCATGCGCAAACGTGAAATCCATGTAACAACCACAACTTCTACATTTTCCTACAAAATTCAGAGGTTGGTTATCTATACAATCGGGCAATGGATACGAGGAAGCTATGTGCCACACCCATTTGGCAGACTTTTTTTTATTTCGCTAGCAATTCAATGGAATTTCAACTGGCGTAACTACCTATACGTTACCGGAATTTCGAAATTTGAGTTCTAGGGGGAGGAGTTACAGGATAAGTTTGGTATCTTTGAAGTTAAGCAATAAAAACAAGTGGGTGTGGCACATAGCTTCCTCGGATCCATAACCCGATTGTATAGATGATCCGATGCATAGTAGCTGATCTCAAAACAATCTCTAAGTACCTTTCACTACCTTCATAGGGGACCATCTACACGCTAATCTGGACAATCCTAGAAAATGTCATCGAATTCGGATGAAAAATGTAAATGTTATGGCTGTTACAAGGATTTAACGTATGCGCATACGCAGAGGCTTCTGTAAATTTTAAGGCCTTGATTTTCATTGGGGACCATCTACAACCAAATCCGTGTAATCCCTGAAAATTTCATCGAAATCGGGTAGGAAATGTGGAAGTTATGGCTGTTACAAGGAATTCACGTTTGCGCATGCGCAGCGGCTACTATTAGTTCGGGGGTGATGATCTTCATTGAGGACCATCTACAACCTAATCTGCATAATCCCTGAAAATTTCATCGAAATCGGGTAGAAAATGTGGAAGTTATGGCCGTTACAAGGAATTCACGTTTGCGCATGCGCAGTCGCTTCTATCAGTCCTAGGATGATGATTTTCATAGGGGATCGTCTAAACACCAACCCGCACAATACCCGAAAATTTCATAGAAATCGGACAATAACTTCGTATAGTTATGCGCGTTACAAGGAATTCATGACAGACAGACAGACACGGAACCAAAATTGTTCAGAAAGGTCTAAAACGCAAAACGAGAGTAAAAATTTTGATTTTAGAGAAATTTTTTTTTGTCGTTGAAAAGTAAAAACAAAGCTTCCGCTACCTTGGTAGACTCGGAAGCAAAATCACAACCCCCTCTCAAAATTCCACGTGTCAACCTGAAAATCGATTAAGAAAAATTTTCCGTCCGTCTGCCGTACGCTGCACTTTGGCCAGTTGCCATGGACCGATTTTGATTAAATTTGGTCTTGAGGGCGATTTTCAGGGTTAGCGCGATTAGCTTCCAAATGGATCCCTACGAATCTCATTGCTATCGGCTTTATTGTTTTATCACCGAATTCTCTGAAGAATCTCTAAAGAATTCGCTGAATTCTCATGATTAAGAGAAATGATTTGGCTCAAATCCGGGGAGTAGTTGACTCCAAGAATCATGAGACTCCTATCACACTTTTTGAAAGAATAACCGACTTTAAAAAAGCACAAAAAACGCAGAACGCGAGGGAAATTTTGAATTTTAGAGGACCCAAAATATTTGACTAGCAGCATAAGTGCAAAGCTTCCCGGAGAAGCACAAAAAGGATTGAAATTCTCCTTTGGCACTTTCGAGACCCGCAGTTATCCAACTCAAAATGGGGTTTTCAAGACCTTGATAATATCCACTTTGCAACAATGCCGCTCTTGGAAAGTGAATCCTTTCGCCCTACTTTGCCTTATTCATCCCTTGAGGAGGGTCTGAGGTCGTCATAAAAATTATTTCCTCTCGCGGATCTCGGGTTTCTAACGGCTTTGAAGGAAGTTTTTATTACTTAATAAAGTCCGATAGAGTCGAGTAAAAGAGAGAGAAAAAAGGAGCCGCTAAAACGCCTTGGAGTGTAGAGAAGGGCCACATTAAATTGGACATTATGGTCAGGTTTTAAAACCTCCAAGGGGGATTAAACCCGAGAAGGTCCTCTTTTTCTAAGAGCATCTTTCCACGAGCTGTTCAGCGACGGTTTTAGGTAATTTTCACACGTTGAAAATGACGACAAAACCCGCTTATTGATGAGCCAAAAAAGTTTTCAATAAATTATAAGGAGCAACAGACCAGCTTAGCATTTTTCCTCAGAGTCTGAATATTCTTTCAACTATTATCTTGATAATAAAACATATTTCTATACCACTAAAAAACCGTAGCTAACTATTGCACAACTTTATGAGCTTAGTTCCGATAGTAAGAATACAATTAAGTTTGAAATATCTTGTTGGAAAATTCGTTGGAAAGCTTTCGAAGTAAGGCCATCATTATCAGAGGGTACCAAAGTCAGTCAGTCAGTGATGGTAACGACTGGGAGAAGAAGAAGAAGGAGGAGGAGGTGAAGGGATTGGAAAGGAGACCTTGTGGTAAGAGGGATCAAGGATCAAGGGTTATAAATAATAGGAACGCTATCAGAACATCACCATCAGTCAGTGATCCTATTTTAGCCCTCTTACCACGTGCTCTTCTCCCTTTCTAATCCCTTCACTTCCCCTTCACCTTCACGTTACAAAGACTTCAGTACTCTTTTGGAAGGCCTTATGACGACGTCCTTACACCCCAACATCCTCCTGTACTTGCTAGTTAAGGTGAATTTCCCAACAAGATACGTTAACAATACTACACAATTATTTCTTATTTTTCAATATAGATGACCATATTGTGTTCATTTTTTTGCTAAGGACTACTTAACAACTTACCGTAAACAGCTTCACACGAGCAATGAAATCTATACATTATGAATATGAAAATATGATCTCGTAAAATCAAATAAAGGTTGAAAGGCGATTTGGCGCCACTTGTAACCAAAATTCAATTTACAATTTACATTAGTGGTCGAACAGTAGGTCTCTCCGGAGTAAGTCTCTCCGCGGTCTATTTAGTAAAAATCAAGATAATATTTGGATCGAAATAAAACATGCATTTTATCACATTTGTCAAGTCTGGGCCATGATAGAGTAAAATAAAGACAGACATAGTACAATCAGCAATAGTAAGGGAAAAGAGTTGCAAAAAATGAACAAATTTTTGTTCAAGTTTGGCCCAGTTTGAATGAAAGTCACTTGATTCTTTCAAAATTTTGATATTGATTGCTTTGAGGCAATATTTTGGAATTAAAACCACTTTGTACGAGCGAAATACCATTTTTTCAAAGGAGGTAGAAGTGCCCATCCTATCCAATCTCAAATAGGTATATTAAAATTAATATTGATGTTAATTTTGATTTTTTGAAAACCACGTTTCCCTTGAATGTTAGAATTAGATGTGAAAGGTAGAGAAATAACTCTATTTTTCCTATTAATAAATGAGGTCGACGAGATCGTGGATGTAAATGAAGACGTTGAGTGTGATCGAGTAACAAACGTAGAGACAAATCGACAAAAAAAAAGACATACAATCAACAATTACGATTATAACAGTAATAAAAAGAGATTGTGCTCGGAGTGTAGGAATAATTTTTCAACATTTTAACGATTACCTGGTAGGCTACATTTAGTTGAAAGCAGCTAGTTTTTTTGAAATCATTTTTCCGCTCTTTCAGATAATTCGATTTCAAAAGTTTCTAAAAGAATAAATAAAACATTCACTCATTTATTGCACTACACGATATTTTATCACATTTATATTAAACTGAAACATGTCATAAAACGAACTTCCTGTTGTTTAATCCATCGAACCAAATGGTGAAGTGTTTTCAATTTATTAATCCTCAAAAGTCCAAACCTTCTTGGTTCTGGCATAAGTAGTACTTCTTTATCAACTATTAACACACTAATAATCATGACAAAATATGCTTACAATTGAGTAATCCCTTTGCCTTGCCGAGAACGGACCCAAGCTGCTCGGAGACGCCTGAAGTTGCCTTTTGAGATTCATCCTGTACAGTTTTGATCACCTCTTCCCTCTTCTGGTCGACGAACTGGTCGGCTTCCTTCATCTTGGTGTCCACGGTTTGACTCACCTGTAAATAAATGGTCGTTTGAGTCACAGGTAAGGCCAGGGCTGCTTTGGGGCGCATTTTTGGAGGCAGGACCTCATGAAATCTTAGAGGATAGATACAGGAATCTGAATTACAACGTTTATGAAGATACAACAAAATTAAGGTTTAAATATGAGATATTTTAATTATAATTTTCAAATGGAAGCCCGGCAACCATGAATGATGATTGATGATGACCATTGATGACAAATTCCTACTTGACGTTGGCTTCCTGATTTTGACATCTGCTATTTGCCTCAAAACTGCAAAATAGTAATCAGAAAAATACCGAGATTACATTGCATGAAGTGTCAAGAACCTGCACGAGGATTAGATGCCAAGTGGTTATTAAAGGAGAATAGTTGCTCCAGCTGTTCTGGGGTCTTGCAAGCAGAAGGTTGAAATTAGCCTTGATTCTCAAATCAATTCAGAGGCTACAAGAGCCGCTCTATCTTGAATAACGTAGTATTTCACTACCGAGCCATTTCCCAAATTTGTAGAACGTACCGGATCCTTCAGAACTTCTTTTGAGGAAGTTTTTCTGGTGTAACGTCTGTGATGAATATGGCTAACAGAAACAGGAACATTAGAAAAGTGAGAAGTTTATTGAATGTGTCGTGTATTTTGTGGGATGAATTGGAAGAGATGTGTAGAGAGGAAGAAAGACGACAAAAAGGGAGTGGGTTAGGAGTTGGATCGGTCGGAGAGGAACCCACGGAGAATCAGCCAATCTGCTGAATGAACTCATACTTGAAGACCAAAAGGAGTACACTCTTGCTATGAGGATGCCTCCCCATCACGCCTTTTCCCTTCTTTTTCTTTTTTAAATTTCACTCTACTATACTCAAAACAGGAGAGTTCAATTTCTGGTGGTAGGGGGACCCGGTAGAGTATAGTCACTCTATCACAGTGGTAGAGTACTCTACTCTACAGTTTACTAGTTAGTAGAGTGAACTCTACTCTACTGATAACGTTTAGACGAGTGTATTGCTTACACTCTACTCTACCGTCAACTCGACTAGTTGACCGGCTACTGCGGGGAAGTCGTGAGTTAAAATCTCGCCGAGGGGGCGTTTACGTGCGTCCCGGGTTCAGCCCTCCTCGACAAAGCCCAGGCCGGTGAGGCAATAGGAAACCATGAGCGAAATCATCAGAACAAATTCTGATCTTCCCTTTGGAAGACAGCTGGTGACGTCCGCGACGCCAGGAATGTCATTCGGACAAAAATTCAACCTGAAATGGTTGTTTACTTTACTTGCTTTATTACTTACACTCGATAGGCAATAAGCAAACATGCTGGAGGGTCCACCATGGCCACTCGCATGGTCTTCATGAAATCTGAAGTTTGGCTTTAGAATTTCACCCGTTTCCCAGACTTACGACTCAGGGATACGAGTTGAGAACTATTTTGCTGATTCTATCATGTAAAGAAAGCAATCAAATTAAGCCCAAGTTCTCTCAAATGGTTGAGGTACATACACTTTTGGTTCACTTCAGGAAACTAAGCAGCTCATAAAAACGTATTGAACAAGGTGCAGAGCTGGAAATTCACTAAGTAGTAAAATAATCTCAATTTTCTTTAAACCTGCTAAAATTGTAAAGAATCAAGCAAACGTCTGCCAAGTTGGGTGGGCAGTATAGCTTCCTCACTCATTGTAACATGGACGTATAGAATCAGTTGGCGAAAAACAGGAGAGGAAATGGCCTTGGAGCTCACTCAGCTGATCAGTGACCACTCAGGCACCTTCAGCATTCTCCATTGACCCTGCCTCTCAAATTTCAGCTTCCTGCGTTCAACAGGAGAGAAAATGGCCTTGGAGCTCACTCAGCTGATCCGAAGGTGCTGAAATTTATAGGGGACCGTCTAGGACCTAACCCGCACAATCCCTGAAAATTTCATCAAAATCGGGCCACAGGTTAGTATAGTTTTGCCCGGGACAAGGATTGACCACAGACAGACAGACAGACCGACAGACAGACAGACAGACAGACAGACAGACAGACAGACACGGAACCAAAATTGTTCGGGAAGCTCTAAAACGCAAAAAGCAAGTGGAAATTTTGATTTTGGAGGACATTTTTTTTTTCACTTCTTTCACGAATACAAAGCTTCCCTACCTTCGGTAGTGAGGAAGCAAAAGTGTTAAAATTAGAGTTATACTCTAATAGATACTAATAATAGGTAGTAATCTTCACGAGTTATACTCGAACGCTTAAAATTGCACAACCCCTCGATTGGACCAAAATTTTCATTATTTTACGACGTGAACCACGTAATGATATACATTTTTGCTTCCTCACTACCGAAGGTAGGGAAGCTTTGTATTCGTGAAAGAAGTGGTCAATCCTTGTCCCGGGCAAAACTATACTAACCTGTGGTCCGATTTTGATGAAATTTTCAGGGATTGTGCGGGTTAGGTCCTAGACGGTCCCCTATAAATTTCAGCACCTTTGGACCAATAGGAGCGAGTGCGCATGCGCAAACGTGAATTTCCTGGAACCTCGGTTTCTCGGTTTCTAATGAACCGATTTTGCTCAAATTTGGAGGTTAGTTAGGGACTAACTTCTAAGAGACACCCTATAAGTTTCAATCAAATTGGTCAAGCAATAGCCGCTGCGCATGCAATGGAGAATGCTGAAGGCGCCTGAGTGATCACTGATCAGCTGAGTGAGCTCCAAGGCCATTTTCTCTAATGTTGAACGCAGGAAGCTGAAATTTGAGAGGCAGGGTCAATGGAGAATGCTGAAGGTGCCTGAGTGGTCACTGATCAGCTGAGTGAGCTCCAAGGCCATTTCCTCTCCTGTTGAACGCAGGAACCTGAAATTTGAGAGGGCGGGTCAATGGAGAATGCTGAAGGCGCCTGAGTGATCACTGATCAGCTGAGTGAGCTCCAAGGCCATTGTCTCTCCTGTTGAACGCAGGAAGCTGGAATTTGAGAGGCAGGGTCAATGGAGAATGCTGAAGGTGCCTGAGTGGTCACTGATCAGCTGAGTGAGCTCCAAGGCCATTTCCTCTCCTGTTGAACGCAGGAACCTGAAATTTGAGAGGGCGGGTCAATGGAGAATGCTGAAGGTGCCTGAGTGGTCACTGATCAGCTGAGTGAGCTTAAATATTACAGTGGAAGAAAGATAAAGAGGGAGAGGGAGCAAAAACCTTTTCAAGGTATGTCACATTTTAGCCATTAGGCTCTAAGCGGAAATCATCCGAGGGTGCAGGGGGCGAAGCCCCCGCCGAGGCGCGCAGCGCAGAGTTTTCGCCAACTGATTCTATACGTCCATGTTACAATGAGTGAGGAAGCTATACTGCCCACCCAACTTGGCAGACGTTTTTAATTTGACTGGAATTTTTTTAACTGTGGACAAAAAATGCAGTTATATTGACATTTTCATGTCTTTCATATGGCACATAAAAAAAATCGTCACGAAATTAATTGCTAACGAAATTTGCTAACGAAAATTGCTAACGAAATTTGTCCCAAGTCGCCACAATGATGATTATGACCATCAGAAGTGAAGTTGTTAGGTACTTTACAGGTAGGTACTTTACAGTTAGGTAGGTACTTTACAGTTTGATATTACCAGATCAGCTGAGTCGAAAATTGAGCTCCCAGATCAGCTGAGCCAAAAATCGAGCTCCCAGATCAGCTGAGTCGAAAATTGAGCTCCCAGATCAGCTGAGTCGAAAATCGAGCTCCCAGATCAGCTGAGTCGAAAATCGAGCTCCCAGATCAGC
Organism: Apolygus lucorum; assembly: GCA_009739505.2. NCBI lineage: Eukaryota > Metazoa > Arthropoda > Insecta > Hemiptera > Miridae > Apolygus > Apolygus lucorum. The sequence goes on along the minus strand of CM019182.2, from coordinate 20,230,967 downwards.
TGAGTCGAAAATCGAGCTCCCAGATCAGCTGAGTCGAAAATCGAGCTCCCAGATCAGCTGAGGCGAAAATCGAGCTCCCAGCTTTCATACTTTTCTCATCACCGCCCATTACTCAGTGTTACCGCGACAGATGAAGTTGAACCAATGGAAGAATAAAACAATGTTATTTTTGTAAAATAAATAAATATATTTTTCTTTTTTGTTTTTCTGTGTTTATGGGAGGTATGTAGTTCATGTGTCGGGAGGGGAGGGGGGGGGGGCATGAAAATGTTTCAATGTGTTGCAGACTCGTATGCAAGCGTTTTCAACCCATATTTTTAGCAAAAAATTGATCTTTTTATCCTTTTGTGGCAATTTTAATTAGGTAGTTTTTAATTAGAAAGACTAAATTTCATGGATTGCAATGAGTGATTCGACTTAAAGGAATATTGCAAGTCCAAGTCAAGTCTAACCAACACCCTTCCTCTTTAACTTCAACAAAACAATTCAGATTAGAAGAGCTGAGCATGTAATGACGAGTTCATAGTTCACGATGTAGCCATGTTTCTGATCCCAAGATCAATAAACTCGAAACACACATAATCCCCGAAAATTTCATCGAAATCGAGCGAGAAATGTGGAAGTTATGGCTGTTATAAGGATTTCACATTTGCGCATGAGCAGCGGCTATCAGGTCAGGGGTAATGATTTTCATGGGGACCGTCTACACGCCAACCCGTACAGTCTCTGAAAATTTCATCGAAATTGGATGAGAATTGTATAAATTATGGCTGTGGCAAGGGTTTCATGACAGACAGACAGACACGGAACCAAAATTGTTCAGAAGGCCTGAAACGAAAAACGCGAGTGAAAATTTTGATTTTGGAGAACATTTTTTTTTCAACCTTGAAAAGTGATAAAGCTTTTGCCATCTTGGTAGACTCGGAAGCAAAAAACTTGTGTCACACTTGGGGATCCCCAAAACGAGCATTCAAGGAGCCGTCATAAAATTTTCTCATGATTATTGGAAGTTATTAGAACAATTAAAATTGATGTTGGTTAAGTAAAGAAAGACACTAGGCCCTTTTGAATTTAGTATTGAATTAGTTCTAGATAAACCGTACTATGAATAACAGGTAAGTAAGAAACTAGAATCTACGAGTATTTCCTCCCTGGTAGGAAATGAATAGGACTGGTCATGTCCATTAGAGTATATTTAGCTAAGGTTCAAGTCCATTTAGTGATCGATATCCAACCTATCCGGCAGACCCGTGTTGTAGAAGTCGTTCATTGTGACGAGTGGACGTAATAGGGACAGCGGCGATGGAAAGTGAAATTGGAGGCTCGGATTTATTGCCTGCCCACGTTGCCTACACCTACACATATTGAGGTGAGAGGGAGCGATTTGACAGCCGTAATTAGGCCAGTATACAAGGTCAGGTCAAACCTCCAGAAAGACGAACAATTATTTTCAGTATCTAATACATTTCAGGGGCACAAAAATAGCTTACTTTCAACCAGTAGGTGTGCTACGTAACATTAGGAAGGTAACTACTGAATTCCAAAATAGTTATACCCTGCTTTATTTTGTGGGTCACAGTCACCATGAGATTGTGGGTCGCAAAACTTATGAGTATTCCGAAATCCACGATCGGTTAAACCCAACACGAAAATCCAAGTGGTGCCACTCTGGCACCTCGCCGGCGGTACATGGAAGCGTCTGTCACGTTGATCAGTGGAAGAACACCTTCAAATTTCAAGGCAAAATCCCATCAAACTATCATCGATGCTATATCATGGTTTCTGGCACAATAGCATCACTAAAGGCACCATGTTGAAGCCACTATTTGGCCAAGGTTGCCAAGTATTGTGGGGTTATAGTTACCTCTCAAAGAATAACGTGGACAAATAAAATGTGTTGGTGCGAAAATGGTTGAATTGATCTGAGAACTAATAATTCCATAATGTGAAACATGATAATCAAATTGGTGTATGGAACCAAACCCTAACTACCCCCAAAATTCGATATTATAAATATAGCTATCAAATGATTCAGACAAGATCCCCTGTAACTCATAATGGATATTGATTGAGGACGGATATTGATCTAAATGTGCTGTAGCTCTAGCTAGGTAACTCTGAGAAGCTCGTAACAGTTTTGTTTTTTGCATGAAAATCCGAGATTGACCCAGTGACCTTGCCAAGTATTGATCACACCAGTTCTGGCAGAATGACATTAAACAATCCCTGTCACCTTCTCACCTTGTCTCGACAAGCCTCGGTTTACGAATCTCATGAAATCACAAGGAAGAGACAACAAGCGCTCACATTTGGGGTGAAGGTCGACTCGTGAATTTGCCAGCTTTTCGATTTCAAACCGCGACAGATTGCTCTTGAATATTTGAGCTACCAAACCACTTTCTCCAGCTCCCTGTAACCTCTAGCACAGGCTTGAATATTTTCCGTCGGGAATTAGTCCTTCATATCATGTGAATAGAGTTAGCTGATAATCCTGGAGGGAAAAGTAGCCTGATTCCAAAAATGTGTCAGAAAAGCTCACAATTAAACTATAGCGTATCTTCTGTCCATCCTACAAGGTTGCAATTTAGTAGGTACATTCTTTTGAAGATTACTGGACGTGGTAGGATTGAACTCAGAAAAGTTGGATCAGCTATGTGACCAATAGATCACCCAGCCAAGAGTATCCTTGGGTGGGTCTCCTACCCATCCAAGAGTATTGAAGTTCAGTAAACACCCCTTAGAAGTCACTGAAAGAGGAAAATGAACTTATGGAAGTCGGATCTGTTTTGAACAATGAAGCATGTTTCCAATAAGAAGAAAAAACTCCTCTGGCACCTTGGTGTTTTGGCGGGTTGTAGCTAAACAGATTTTCAAACGTTTCCTCGCAATTAGGGTAACGATTCCTCGAATATGTACGTATCATTATGATTATTAAAATAAATTAATGTAAGATGACATCCAAGGGAACCAAGAGATGCTTTAGTAAGACTCAGCCAACCTTTAATAGGATTTCAAAGGTTTAGGTGGGAAAAGAGGGTGAGAGGGCTTGTCTGGCACTTGACACGTTTTTACGCCGCTCTGAGATTCCTTCCGCCCCAGATCGTATCCGAAGAGAGAAGATAAGAGCTTTCGTCTATATCAATATTGAGAGGTGGGAGTAGGTTGGAAGTAGGTAAAGAAGCTTCTACTACCTAGGTGAGAGAAGGTTAGGAATCTTTGGCCACCTTTCACGTCTCAAACAGACAAGGTACCTGCCCCCAGGGAGATCGATGAGGCCCTATCCAGGCCGTGGAATCATCTTAAGACGAGAGTTTTGTCGGATTCTGATGTTTGCTTTCAAGCTTCTCGCCTACATTATTTGACGTCGGGATTCGCGTCCATCATCTCTCAGCCTTGAGAGAAATATACATCTTCCCCAGAAACTCACAAGTGCATAGTGTCCATAATTTTGATAAGAAATTGTGAATTTAAAGGATTTCCAAGTCTAATTTGGAGTTTTCTACACCAATTTCGGAAATTTCCAAACCATATTCAGAATTTTCCGATCCAGTTTTAGAACTTTCCAATTCAATTTCAGAACTTTCCAAGTCAAATACAAAATTTTCCAAGTCAAATTCAGATTTTTCCAAAACAATTTCAACATTTTCCATTTCAATTTCAGAATGTGATCAATCTTTCTGTGTGGTGATATACGTATAGCATTTTCAAGTCAAATTAATCTTTTTCCAAAGCAAATTAATCTTTTTCCAAACCAAATTAATCTTTTTCCAAACCAAATGAATCCTTTCCCACAACATAACAATACATTTCTGTAAAGTGCCTAATCTCACAAAGTAGATGGTCCCCTATGAATTGGGAGGATGGTCCCCTACGAATCGGAAAGATGTTACTCTATGAATTAGGAGGATGATCACCAATCCATAGGGGGACTATCCCCTCCAATTGATAGGGGACCATCTTCCCAATTCATACGGGATCACCTTCCCATTCGTAGGGGACCATCTACTTTGTGAGATTAGGTACTTTACGGAAATATAATACATTTATTATACCTTACAATATTATTGTAATGTTGTGGATTAGGTAATTTGATTTGGAAAGTTTAATTTGATTTGGAAAAAAGATAAATTTGCTTTGGAAAAGGATTAATTTGACTTGGAAATGCTATGCTGTATGTCACCACGCAGAAAGATTGATCACATTCTGAAATTTAAATGGAAAATTCTGAAATTGTTTTGGAAGAATCTGAATTTCAATTGGAAAGTTGTGAAATTGAATTGAAAAGTTCTGAAACTGGATTGGAAAGTTCTGAAACTGGATTGGAAAATTCTGAATATTATTTGGAAATTCCCGAAATTGGTCTGGTAAATTTCTAATTAGACTTTGAAATCCTATGTATAATGATAATAGTTCGTTTCAGTTGTATTTAATTACCATCCGGTACATGATATACAGTTTACTCAATCAACGTCGCTGAGGAAGGCCTCGTGCAGCATACGAGATACAAAATGAGTGTCTCATGACTCGCAACCTGAACATATCATGTTATTGCCATTGTAATTATTTAAATCGAACTTCGATGATTTGGTTAGGAGGAGAATGAGTAAAACGCGGATTAACAGAACTTCTGGTACAATATCGTGCTATCTGGAGCCAGACGGCAGCTCCCTAGTGTGCCTCACGGTGTGTCGCAATCGATAGAATAACTGCGGCCAAGTCTCCGTTTCCAACCCTGGAGGGCATGAGGAGTCGATATATTTGTACTAGGGGAGGAAGATGATACGTCTCGTATGAAATGGTATCATAAGGAAGGTAAATATCACCCGCGAAACAATATTTTTGAAACCTTAACTGTCATCTGACGGAGCAAGCAGTAAAAAAATAATAATAAATAAATAAATTGAAAATTCTCGATTTTATCCGGGTTTTTTACTTTATTGCATTATTTGCTAGCGTTTTATGAGCACTAAATGTATCATTTTGAAACCCTATAAACCAAAAGTATATGGGTCCATGTAAACATATTACATGGAACCAGTCGGAACCGCCGAATCACACTTACATCGTACAAAACTATATCCACATTTCAAACTATCTACATTTCAATTGTAGGACAACTTCAGGAATCAATCCGAAAAGAATTTTGCTTAACCTTCATCCGTTCGTGCAGGTAGCAAACAGCCGCTTGTGAGGAATTTTGCCAGTCCAAATTGCTACTAATGTGATATTATTTTTTGCTTTTTAGAAAAAAAGTGGTTCATTGAAGCTCTTCGATGTAGTTATGTCCAATCATTAGGCTAGCCCAGGAAATCTACGTTGTATCTTTTTACCAAAGTCCATGATTGTTTATCGATAAAAGTTTCCCTTTCTAATTGCTTCGTTTGATCACAATTACAAGATAAACAATCCAAATCTCTTAAAATGAGAAAAAAAATTAATAAATTCATTGAAGCTCTTTGAAGTAGTTATGTCCAATCATTAGGCTAGCCCTGGAAATCTATGTTGCAACTTTTTACTCCAGCAACACTTACCTCGAGGTAAAGGCGGCCAAAAACAAATTTATTTCAATTTTATATTTTGGATGCACGCACCCTTTTCCCATATACCTACAAAAATATGGTCTTTTTCCAACGGTTTGGCTCATAAACCTCAGCCGAAGTGACAAAACCTAACGTTATTTTCAAGACCTCGGTGCCAACAGCTGGCGATATACTAAAAATAAGCCCCCTAAATTTGGATTATTCTTAATTAGTTAGAACTACCACCCAGGCCTACTCTGATTGTTGTCGAAATCTAACTGTGGAACCAAAATAACTAAGCAAACTAAAATACAAAGAAATGCGTATAAACAGGGTATTGGTAAATAATGTCGTTCTGGCGGTGCGGAGACAATCATTGTAACGATCTATAAAAGAAGAACATTGATGGTCATTTTACGTGAAAAATGAAACTGTAGCTATATAAATAGGTGCTTTTTGAGAGGTTGTTTTCTACAAAAGGTCCTTGAGCAGCTTTACGTCCTTTGATGTTATTTCCATCCTCCGCTCATAACGGATATAATGGGAATTCCATTTACCTATGTTTAAACTTTTCTCAGAAAAGAAAGTTTTATTCCTACCGAATTACCTACCACTACAATCCGAAGAAATTTATCTCGCAAAGGGACGACTAAAAAGATGAGACTTTCATGATGGTAAAATAATTTTTTCTGCCTCTTATCCACACTGAAGAGAGATATTATGAGAAAGAATATTCGGTGTGCTAAGGGCGTATAACTATCGCAATATTCTCCATAGACGACGTAATAATATTGTTATACAATAAATATAAAACGATAGAGCAGAAATAGGATGTATCTAAGATATTGAGGAGTAAATAATAAATGCATCAGGCAAGAAGGTATTGAAAGCATTCGTTGCGACCATGGATCAATGACTGCAGAAGACCTATCTGTTCATGTAGCTGAAGTTGGAGAGTTCAGGATTTATAGATTAGTTCGAAATTAGAACTAATAAAAATACCTTATTCGTGGGTAATGGTGAAAGAAAAGCCAATCTGTAGATAGACTACAGACAAGTAGATGAATGAGAAACTGAACTGAAGGTGAACAATACGACACCCATTCCTACCATACACCAAAAAGGTATTGGCGATTAGGATTTACGAATACCTTAACAGTGTTCCAGTTTCTCCAAAAATGAAGAATCCAACAATTTTTGCTCTCAGATTTTAAATCAAAATTTAAAAATATTTTTTAAAAACGATGTAAAGCATAGCTGTTGACTGTTTTTAGGTCGTGCATTATAATCTACTCAAAAAAATACTACGACTATTATAAGAATTAGGGTAGAGTTTGATCAAACTAACCAAAATGTAATTTTTTTTTCTTATTTTATTTTATTTTTATTTATTTTTTTTTAACTCCCCTCAAAGACAAATTGTCTTTCTGACGGAAAAATAAAATTCATTTTCAAGACATTTTCAGTCTTTCATTTCATTCAAATAAACTCGATTATGAACCGAAACATTAGTTGGTAGGCAGTGACAATGGCAAAGCTGTGTTCTTTGCAGGCGAGTGTTTGAGTTGAGTTTATGTGAAAAATGATTTATTTCAAGAAGAACTTGGTTTTGCATATGGTAGCTTGGAAATTTAACGCTCTTCCCAACGATATCCTCAAATTTTAATTTATTTGGTAAATTACATAAGGTCGAAAAGAGGAAACAATCATGAAACTGAAAAAACTTGGAAAAACAAGGTGTTTTATGAGACATTTGTTGTTGGAAATACCTTGTGGAATCGACATAAGGTAAGTTCTAATGTTCGAAGTTTTAATGACGTAAGGTCGAAAAGAGGAAACAATCATGAAACTGAAAAAACTTGGAGACATTTGTTGTTGGAAATACCTTGTGGAATCGTCTCCTGGATCTCTGACGAGCTTTAGTGTGGACACTCTGTATATTCCTAGTAGTCAGATAGATATTCACCAAGGTCTCAAGGTCTTTTTCATTGTACCTACGACGCATGATTAAGGAATCCGGAATGCCTATCTACATCACACTCTCATTCCATCATCAACGTTTATATCGGAATGAATGACGAATCGATACGTCGAACTCGCGAATTCACACGTTTCCTGAAATGGAATCGAATTTCCGCCCAAAGTGAAGGAAAGTTCGAATTGACGGGGGGAAAAGACGAGTTGACAGCATCCGACGACGGTTTGTGACGACAATAAGTCAATTATCGGGAACGAGGAAAAAGCCCGGCGAGGGACTTACGAGGGCAAGATGAATATTTCAATACAGGCAGGTACGACCTACACCAACAGACCTACACCAACGAATTATTTGCCAAGGGCCTCTCTTGGAAATAACCTCCGGGCTCGGGGAAAATGAGGACGGTACATTCCGCCCACAATCTCCGTAACTCCATTATTTTGCTTAAATAAATTATCTGACGGGGGTGAATTATTATTAAAGCACGTTTCATTCTCCGAGGCCGTAGAGACTGCTCCCACACGGAACCGATCCCTAATTTTCCGGAAACAGCCTTTATCCACACACTGTAGTTGAAGTGAACACACTGATGAAGGTATAGTCAATTTCCACGCACATTTTCTCTCAAAATACTCTTTTCCGCGATTCGAGCCGTTCAAAGTGTCGTCTTTAGACGAATTACTCGAAATATAAGTTCAATGATGATTCTTTGACAAGAAGGCAGGACTGAGGAACTTAAATTAATGTAGGCATCCGTTATTCCTCCACATTATCGAAGATAAAGAACTTCAAGTATTGAGGTTCTACAGCAATTTTGGTCCCCTGTCCGTCAGTCGATCTATAGTAAATCTCTATAATTGGTACAACCAGGAAAAGAGTGTATTCATATTTTGTGGGTGCCGTGGGTTTGAGTGGCGAAAGGGCCTGGAAGGTATGGCAATCATTCATTAACCCTTAATTTCCAACTTGTTTAAAAAAATTGTTTTTTCGGATTTTTTAAATCAAATTTAGATATATTTTGACAAATGAGTAGAATATTTGAGCAGATGTTTCCTAAAAGGCTCTATTACAGTGTCAGCTCAAGAATGATCTTTCCTAGGGTCACACTAGCGCTATATGTGGGAGCAGAATCTGTCTATAAACCCAATTTTTTGGAGAAGAAAAAGAAGACTTGGAAAAATCCTTGGTGGGATGTTGGAATCGAATGTAAAAAAATATAATCGTGTACAAATCGAAATGTACCGACTTAGCTTCATTTATTTTGGTTCTCCATTTTCTTCCATTTCTCCGATTTTAATACGATTTTTTCCCAGATTCATGGTGAAACTTGAATTACTTCTCATTTGGAAACAATACCGAATATTTGAAAACTGTTTACACAATCTTAATCGGATTTGTCATTACAATTATTGTGGTTAATTATGTTTACAATAATTCATATAAACGGTGTTTAAGGCTCGTATACTCTGCACACTAAGCCTTAATACCCTTTGTAATTCGTAGTTTTGATAGATCCTTCGATCTGAAAATTGATTTGGATTTTGCTAGTAATGCTCTAAGCGTTAGATCCCTATTAGTTCATTAAATTTCATGGATTTCGTGGATCTAAATCGAATGTGAACAATACATTCAACCGCCAGGGGACACACGTTCGTAAGAACTTAAGCCTTGGTGGGCAAGGTATCGAGCTAATTTGTTTGATTATTTCATAAAACTTTGTTTTCTATACTATTCTTTGTACCTATGATACATTAATAAATAAAACATTCACTAAAAGCTTAATAGAATGAAAATCGGTCAAACACTTCCAGGGAAAAATGGAAATGAATTCTGCTCGTAAAAGTGATGCCATCTAGCGGGAAAAAAATCTTAGTACAATCGGGAACATTTAGCCTCGACTTGAAGTAAACTGTACGAAATCAAGGTCCAACTTTGATGACATTTTGACTGTTTGATCTGATGACTTTCACTCCAGAATGACTTTCACCGCGACTTGGATGGAATTGGGAAGTAAGTTCAGGACTGGCCCCAATTTATTATGAAATTGATTGAAATTTTTGTAAATTGATCTCGTCGCGAGCTGATCAGTAAGAGGAACCATTTTTAGATCGTGGTAATATTTGTTCATTTAGGAAATTTTCAACATGATTGATAAGATCATGTTTCATGTCAAAAAATTCATGTGTTGGGTTACTGCGCTTACTGTGATCCATAATATGTATTTATGGTTTCACAAACCCTTATTCTATTTCATGTAATGATGCCTACAGCCCACACTACTTGCCGGTTTAGATATAAGCATCACCCTCTTACCTAGAATTCTCAGCATTTTTTTTAAACTAGGAACCTGCCATCGAAGATATACGAAAATATGTGCAAAAGAGATATTTTCCCCTTCGAATAATTCAAATAGCGATAAACCCCGAGAATAGCGCGCTTTGCTACTTCGTCGGAAACTACGCATTCGCCCAGGTCTGGTCTGAGCCAGTCGTGGATTCCATTTGCGAAGCTCGGAAAGAAAAATTACACGTTACCAAATGGAGACGCAGATCCATTCCGAGGTCTTTGTGTGTATTATTAAGGGGGGCGCTGGTTCTGCTCTCCCCGTCACCACTCTTTTTAGCTTAGGAAGCCTGACGTCTCCGTCTGGTAGATGAAACTCCGTATAATCCTCTCGAGAGATATTTTCTTACCTAATATTTTCGTGGGTCCCAGCTCACTATATATTCCAGTTCTATTCTCCCTTAAAATCATTTTCCACTCCGCTCCCAAGACAGAAATGCTAGAGAAATGAACTTAGTTATACCTCACCTTCTTCACTCAGAAATTATAGGAACCTAATACATCGATCCTGACTCTTGGTTGGATCAAAAGCAAAAATTCAATAACAAAAAGGCTTAATCCACAATCAAAAATTATCACACACTTGACACAAATACTTCACTCTCCTCTATTCATCACCATTTTGGAATTTCGTGACATTTTACTATTTTCACGATATCGCGTTGAAGTTGGTAGGTACCAGCAAACGAAACTTGAGTGATCCGATGAACCTTCTGTATTCAACTCAAATTTGCTCAAATTTGCTGTAGCTGCAGGATGAAGGGTTGTGTACCATGATTAAGTAACTTCCGGGCAACGCTACAAATTTCCATTATTGTAGAGGGAAAATAACTTGAAATTTTGGAATGAATCTGGACAGGAAATAGCTTATTACAGGAGTTAGCTCTATTATTCTCAAGGCAGCCAAAACTCCGGGTGTCAAGGGTATTCGATGCCATTCTAATGACACATTCAAGGATTTTTAGGAAAACGGAGAGTGTTCATTTTTCTAAATCTCAAGTCTTTTGGTTACACTATACAGGGTGTAAGGCTAACTGGTCAGCCATACTGTAAGAGTCGATTTTACAACTAAAATTGCAATAAAAACTTCGTTTTCGAGATATTTTAATTTTTAACTTTTTTCGTGATTTTGACCTTATGTAATTAAATTGGTCATAACTCCTTTAATTGGCTATGATAATTACAATTTGAGGATACCGTTCGAAAGAGCGTTAAAGTTCCTATCGGATAGACTCCTAACCTTTTTTGAGTCAAGGTTAAGACATGAAAAGGCCCTCTGAAAAGAGGATTTGAAGTAATTTGGGAAACCTTGAATTTTATTTTTCAATCGTAAATTGAACTACTAGAACCAATATTTTTTCAAAATGCAAGAAGAGTGAAAACTGCGCCAAAATTTCAGCTTTTCAATGGTATAGTTAAAAAAATACGCCAAAATCTTCGGGGCACAAGTAAACACCAAATGGAGCCTACATACCAAATTTCATCAAAATCTGTCAATGCTAAGTTGTGAAAGTGCCGCGTAAGGCGTACGGCGGACGGACGGCCACATTTTTATTCGATTTTTGGATTCTACGTACCTTGAAACGTGAACCAACAAATTTTGAGGTATTAAAAAAAAAATTTCTTGGTCGATTCCAAAGGTTCATTATTGAAAATAATAAACCAAAACCCTCCGAATCGATCAGTGAAACTCATAAGCTACTATCTAATAATTAGAGAAATTAACACGGAACTAAAATTATTCAAAAAGCTCTGAAATTCAAAAAGGAAAGTAAAAATTTTGGTTTTGGGGACCGAAATTTAATAAATCTTAATCTTGATTTAATCTGTATCCTCATCTCTCAACTTTACAATAGATACCTTCGAATATAATAACAGTGTAATAACTACGTGTCCACCCTTCAGGTCTATTTCAGAATAAGAGGTGACACCATCGAGAAAACCTTCAATGGAGTTATTAGTAGCCATTAGCTGCCATTCAGGGTAGTAGGTACTTCCCAGCCGCAAGCACCCAATCCAATTTGATGGTCACTGCTCTCCAACCTCATACCGCTAGCTAATGTATGTATTATATAATGTGTATTGAACCACCCTCTATATAACCTGTGACCTTTCACAGCGACCTTTTCTCGTACATTTTGCCGTTCCCGGGAGTTTTCCACCGTTCCCCAGGGATGTTTTCAAATTCATTCATACCGGAGTTCGCCGTTTTGCGGCCGGATCCTGCCAACAATCGCTTACTTCGCTATTCATCGTACCTACAAATGAGAGTTTCAATTCTGTTTCCGACATTCAAAGAGCCTTTGTTAGAAAGTTACCCCTTCTCATTTTTCCAACTCTACCAACTGCCAAGGGGCAAATGCTAGGAGCGAATGAACTACCCTCGTCATATCCGACCTCCCCATTATTCTACTACTATTGATATAAAAGTAACTACCAACCGATTGGTCCCGAATTGTGTTAAGTCTTTGTTCATCCATATTTACTACGAGAGGGAAGATTCGAATTCCCTCTTCCACGAAACATAAGAAGAAAGCTTGTAGGTATTGCATATCAACAAATTCAAATGAAGAGTAATTTTTTCATGAAATTTTCGTTAAATCCAAAAAAGTTTTCATTTTAAGAAAAATCGCGTAACTCAAGTGCAAAAAATGGTAATTTTTGGTTTATTATCTTCAATAATGAACTTTTGGAATCGACCAAGAAAAAAAAATTAGCCCCCCTTAAAATTTGTTGTTTTACGTTTCAATGAACGTAGAATCCAAAAATTGAATAAAAATGTTTCCATCCGTCCGCCGTACACGGCACTTTCCTTAGTTCCCATGGACCGATTTTGATGAAATTTGGTATATGGGCTCCATTTGGGGTCTAATTGTGCCCCGAAGCTTTGGGTTGATAAACGAAAAATTTTATATACAGGTATTTTTTCGTCAATTTGAAATAGTATTGAATTTTAAGAATCGAATGAGACCAATCAGTGCTCTGTAGGACCAACCATTCCTCCCCTTGAGAACTTAGGGGTTGGACTTATGATAAGTCAGAAACACGAGTGTGAATCTCAAAAGAGGCCCAATCTCCAGTCAAATTTTAGCTGACAAAATGCGATCGCTGTTCGTTTCTTCGAGTTGTCTACAGTATTTTCGAATTGGGGTGAAGCGTTTATTTCTTCCAAATTAAATTTTTATCAAGTAAATTTTACTTGATAGTGAAGGTGTGAAGGCAGTGGAGTAGGTAGGTAGGCGCTTGGGACACCGAATTTTGACCAACATATTCTACAAGTGTATTGAAATAAAAGGGAAAATTGATTATGCAGGTTTCGTGATATACATTTTGACATTTCATGTCTTCACTTTGGCACATAAACGAAAAAGCATTACAAAATTGGTCACAAAAAAAGCATTACAGTTAGTTTTTTAATGATTTTTACTTATAACCAAGTCGTTGCTACGGAACTTTATCTTCGTCATTGGAGTTCGTAGAAAACCCGTCCACCATTCGTTGGAAATACTTGAAATCATGCATGAATTATACTGACGTTACTACCCCATTTACCGCACTAAATGCATAAAATGTCCTTATGTGTTGCAGACTCGTATGCAAGCGTTTTTTTCAAATTTTGGTTTATTATTTTTATAGCGGGGCCTCTGTCTACCACTACCACCTCCTACCACGTAGGTAGGTGTTTTTAACGGGCCGAAAGAGCCTGAATAAATCAGACTTGTCTCAAATCTCAAACTCGCCTTTTCTATCTTACTTTTAGTACCTTTCATCCTTCGAACTATACAGCTGAGCTGTCTGCACGGATACCGACTACCATATTTTCCAATCATGAACATGTGGAATCGTGCAAGAAACAACAATTTTAATCCCCCCCCCCTCCATCCTCAAAATAAGGTAGGTCGGTAGAACCCAAAAATAGAATAGACAATTTTTGGTCCGTACACCATCTGATGTACCAACTCGGGACTTTCCTGACATGAGCTGTTAACATGAGCTGTTTCTAGCATTTGTTCGGTTTCAATTTATTTTACAAGCAGGCCTTAAACCTTTGTCACATGTTATAAATATTGTTGTGAAAACATTGTTTTACGTTTAAAAAAAAACTTATTAATTTAAAAACTTATTTATCAACGTTTAAAAAAAATTCTCCAAAATCAAAATTTCTACTCACGTTTTAAACTTTATTGAACAATTTTGGTTCCGTGTCTATCTGTCGTCAAGTTTGTACGAAAATCCTTGCAACGGGTGAAACTTAAGAAGTTATTGTCTAGTTTCCATGAAATGTTCAGAGATTGTGCGGGTAGGTGTGTAGATGGTCCCCTATGAGGGTAGTGAAAGGTACTAGGAGATTTGCTACTATGTATCGGATCATGTATACAATCGGGTTATGGACACGAGGAAGCTATGTTCCACAACCACTTGGCAGACGTTTTCAAAAATAGAAAGTAGGTACTCTATTAATGTAAATAATGGCACATAGTGGAACTTCTTAAGTATGTAGCTATGTCGTAAGTACCTTGAAACACATGGTAGAAGAGTTTCGTTAATGTATGAAGATGATGGTTAGTTTTTTTTTAAATATTATTAACTCGTTTTATTCGTTACACCTAATAATATCCAGTACTATTTCTATTTTTAATAAAATAGATTCTTTCCTCATGCTATGTATACCTGAAGTCTATATCTAAGCCTTAGAATGTATAGGTGGTAGGGGAAACTACCCATCTAGAATGCGACTATAGTTTACGTGCCATGCAATCTTGATGATGTGAAAAGCTAATCATGCAATAAATCAATACTTATAACCAAAGATTGAATTTGAGATAAGTGTGAATATGAGGAAGAACTCCTTTTCATACTGGATTTAACTCTGCTTACATTTGCCAATTATGTACTCGGTAGTTGAGCTGAAAATTCGACTTGGACATAAAGGTTGCGTATGCACACACCGAACCTTAAAATATATAAAAAGGGCGTTTTTTGAAATTAAGTTTGGTACTATTGGATTTCTTTCATATTCGAATGAAAGTCATAGAGAATTTATTTATGGGCCACCCAACTCGTTGAAATAATAATGCAAATTGCCATTGGTAGCCAGATATCTAAAATAAACTACTTTTTGATGTTCAGCAGTTTTATTATAATATAATAAAATATTATGTGACATAATAATATATCACATATTATGTGACTTGAAAACTTGGTGAGCGCATGGCTTCTTGAACACAATATTTTAGGAATGCCACAACAACATCCTTGGAATTGAAGTACTATAATACCAGTAGAATATTCCAGAAACCGAAGTATTATAACAACACTAGAATATTCTAGGAACTGAAGTATTGGAATATCAGTAGAATATTCTAGATATTGAAGTACTAGAATACCAGTACAGTTTTCTTTGAACTAAAGACCAGTGGAATAATCTAGTGTCTACAGTGGAAATCTTCGCATACTCATACACTGTTGTAGCTCAGTTTGAGGGATTACTTTTACAGCAAAAGACTTGAAGAATTTTTTACTACAATAGAATTACTGTTGCATTTTAGAATAATTTAATGTGTTCATATCTCAAATTCAAATTCTGATTATAATAGTAGTCAGATTTTTAACATGCATTGAAATAACATAATTAGAACTCACCTGAAAATCTATGTTACTTGGTATACAAATTCATCACCACCAAAATTAGTCAATTAGTGTCGACTAGCCTCTCTATTACAAAGCACGCTGGATGGTTTATGAACGCTGCTGTGATAAATTGTTAGGATGAGAAGAAAGAGTTTTTTTTAACCGTCAGCCCGATGGAAAGCTCCGTAAAGCATTTAGCGAGATGGGAGATTTTTACCTGCTGTAAAGCTCCATCAACGACTTTTTCAGCTTCTTTGTCGAGATTTCCCAAACCACCGGCGATAGCAGAGCCAGCGAGTGCGGCAGGATCGAATCCAGAACCTCCAGAGGCAGGAGGTGCGGCGTCGGCTTTCTTTCCGATCTAATGTGCACAAACCAACTAAGGAATCTACTACAGGGATCTATGGGTCGCCAGTAACGGCCAAAACATGATACAAAGTATACTGTGCAAGGATAAGGGTATACGACATTCAAAGTACATGAAGGAACAATACATTCAATAACACACAAGACATGATCTACGGTACGACATTGGTCATCATGATCAATGTTTCTTTGTTTTTGGTATCATGGTTTGAAATGTAGAATGTAATCCATTTTGAGTTCGAATTGCCCAATCGTACTAGTAGCTAAGTGACTCTGTTACTGTGTGTAGGTATACTAAGTATTTCTGTTAGGTATAACTATGTTCAGCTCCAACTACAAAGTATATCTGTTACTCTGTACCCGTATACACTACCTTAGATTTGCAATGCGTAAAAGCTTTCCGAGGAAAACAGGTCCTAAAATGAGGTCTATTTCAATAAGACTTCTATACTGAGTGGACTCAAACAGCGGCCAAGGGAAAACTCACCCAAAGTAAATCTCCATTTCCCCCCTTAAAGGGGTCTCAGTCGGTCACCGTTCGTTCCTCGTTCCGAGTTGGTATTTCCCTAAATTAGCGCACTTAAAAGTTGTACCTCAATTTGAAGTTTTCAAGGATTTTTGAAATTAATGTGCATCAGCCTAGAGAATTAAAAACGCTGCAAATCATTGCTCAAAGGTTTATTATTTTCTGTATAGATCATCCTTCTGTATAGATCACTGGTTCTCCATCAATAGCACCTTCCACCATCTGTATTCTCCCTTGACCTTCCCTCTCAAATTTCAGCTCCTGCGTTCAATAGGATTGAAAATGGCTTCGGAGCTCACTCAGCTGATCAGTGATCTGAAGAGTGAAGAAGATCTCCTCGAATGCTGGAGACGCCTGGAAGAGCACTTCCATTCAATAGGATTGAAAATGGCTTTGGAGCTCACTCAGCTGATCAGTGATGTGAGGAGTGAAGAAGATCTCCTCGAATGCTGGAGACGCCTGGAAGAGCACCTCCATTCAATAGGATTGAAAATGGCTTTGGAGCTCACTCAGCTGATCAGTGATGTGAGGAGTGAAGAAGATATCCTCGAATGCTGGAGACGCCTGGAAGACCACTTCCATTCAATAGCATTGAAAATGGCTTCGGAGCTCACTCAGCTGATCAGTGATCTGAGGAGTGAAGAAGATCTCCTCGAATGCTGGAGACGCCTGGAAGAGCACTTCCATTCAATAGCATTGAAAATGGCTTCGGAGCTCACTCAGCTGATCAGTGATCTGATCAGTGAGCAATGATTTGCAGCGTTTTTTACCTACAAACATTGTTTTACCTACCAACTTTTTTTACCTACCAACTATTGGTAGGTACTACCTACCACACTATAATGGCTTCACACCTTCACAATCAAGTTTATTAGAAAGAACTAAACGCTTCACACTCGATTCGAAAAATAGAAAGCTTGATATGGAAATTTGATTACTGGTTACGCAGAAGGCAAAACTGTATACAAATCGAAGAAATGAACAGCGATCGCATTTTAGTCAGATAAAATTTGAACGGCTATTATACCTCTTTTGCGATTCACACTCATGATTCTGTTTTATCGAAGGAAAACCTTCAAATACTCGTAGGGACCGAACGGTTTGTCCTACAGAGCTCCGGGTGGTCTCAAAAATTTTTAAAAATTCTGTACTATTTAAAATTGGTGAAAAAACGATACCTTTATTTCGAGAGTTTTCGAGCTAGGGCACTCTTGAAAATTTCAACCCTTAATTTTCACCCCTTAGAAGTGACCTACATCAACCAAAAGCTTCGCGGCACAACTAGACCCCAAATGGAGCCCATATACCAAATTTGAACCAAATCGGTCCAGTGTTGCTAAGAAAAGTGCCGCGTACGGCGGACGGCGTACGGCGTACGGCGTACGGCGTACGGCGGACGGACGGAAATTTTTTTATTCGATTTTCGTATTCTACGTACCTTGAAACGTAAAACATCAAATTTTGAGGGGGGGTTAAAATTTTTTTTTCTTGCTCGATTCCAAAGGCTTATTATTGAAAATAATAAACCAAAACTAAAAGATTGCCGCTGGAATCATCAAAATCGAACTATAATTTCTGGCGAAAAATGGGAAAAACATAACTGAATAAACAATTTTCACCATTTTTTGCCGGCAATTATAGTCCGATTTTGATGATTCTAGAGGCAATCTTGTAGTTTTTAACTCCCTAGGCTGAATGAATTACAAAAATCCTTGAAAATTTCAAATTTAGGTACAATTTTATAAGTTTGAGCGCTACTAACCCGGAACGAGAAACGAACGGCGACCGACTGAGACCCCCTTATGGGGGTTTATCATCTTCATGAAATCAAAGGCGCAAAAACTTAGAAAGTTGTACCTAAATTTTTAAAAGATTTTAGAAATTCATTAGTGCACGGCCCAAGGGAATTGAAAAATTTAAATATTGGGAAGAACATGGGAAAACCCGTTTATTCAGTAGTTTTTTCCATATTTCTCTGGCAATTATCGTTCGATCTTGATGATTCTGGCGGAAATATTTCAGTTTTTCAATTCCCTAGCGCCGTACACTAATGCATTTCTAAAATCCTTTGAAATTTCAAATTTAGGTTCAATTTTTGACGTTTTTACACCTTCAATTTCGCTAAATACTTAAAACGAACGGCGACCGACTGAGACCCCCTTAAGGTTCATTCGAGTAGATCTTTGTAGAATCAAGGGGAGAAACTGCCCAAAAACGGCTGCTATTTGATATGGATGTTTTCCATCGACTGGTAAACTAAGGAAACTCAACCATAACCTCAAACACATTTTTAGAAGAGTCTCCACAGTGAGGAGAAAATTGATCCAAAAATGTATTCCTGTCAATACCTATCTAAAAACCATTGTTTTGAATAACTTTGCATACCACATTTTTATATCAGTACTCCCTCCTAATGGGGAAATATCAGCCAAAATGATAGTTTCAGTTCAATGGATTCATTTCTTTTTCATCAGTTTTTCAAAAAATTTCTTGATCGGGTAAAATGGGTCTGTAAAAAGAAGGAAATCGATGAAGAAATTTGTTGGTAAAGTAATTTTTTACGAATTGAATCCTTTCAGGGACAAACATTATTCAAGGACTAGAACGAAACTTGGGCTAGTAGTTGACATTCATTAATAACAAAATGGGTTGATTGCATATTATTTTCAAAATAGATGCTTGTGGTTGAAATATGACATATTAACACATTGTGTTGTGACGTGTATTGAAATATAGTTTTCTCGCGAATTGATCCAAAAATTAAAAAAAAAAGAATGAGAACGTCAAATTGACAATAGCATTACAAGATGACGACGCTTATAGGTGAGTTCAGTCTCAAGAAATCTGTAGTTTTTGTGATTTAAAGTGTGCTGTCTTGTATTTTCAATTTTTTTTAAAACTGAACTTTTTTGCAACGTGGTAAATTTTATTGGTCAGATCAATGCAACGTATCAATGTGTCAGAGAGGTTTTCAACAAGCAATTATCAAAATCGTGATGACAACACTTTATAAATTATTTTTGAAGGACGCACAAAAAAAATTCAATATCAACCAAAATAGTATAATAACATTCCAAAACCACTAGAGTTCACACCATTCAACATACAAGACAGCCAAGTCATCGTTGCAAATCCAGGATTTCAAAAACCAAGTCGTAGAATTTAAAAGTAAACTCTCAAGGCTAGTTTAAATTTTTTGGCATTCTTCTTCATGCATACGATCTCACACAAATCAGATTTTGCTTGTTTGAATAGAACAAGAACAACAATGCAAGAAGAGGAAGTTGACGTATGAGATGAGTGAAGGAAGATAATTACGGAATTGTGATTCTAAATGGTGGAATTTTAAACATTCTTCAATTCTATTTTGTTGTTGTTCTATTCGAACAGCGTGGTTATCATGTTCAGCAAAATCATTAACGATCTGTCTCTGGTGCAATGAAGAGCACTATAATATTGAAGATGAAGGTACACAATCAGATATTATCTAAATATTGACTCATCTAGAAAAACAATAGGAAAAATTAATTATGGGTTATAGGTGATGTTACTCTGCAATCCAGGAGGAATGCGCATACAAAGAAGATCCGGACTCGAGGGGTTAAGGAATAGGAAGCTGCTCATTAGTAATCCCGTTGACGTTTGTGAAGGGAGATAAACCATCATCTAGTTTGGACTACCAAGACAAACGTCAACACCCCAGTACAAACAGAATCAGCACCCATCTACCCACTCAGCTTCAAACTTTGCTAATTCGGTTATGGCAGTTAAACATTCTAAGAGGAACCCATTCTCAGAGTTTTCGAGACTGGAAACCTTCGTAACCGCATGCATGCCTTCGCTCTCTTCATACGAATTCTGGAGGAGAGGTACTTTTCAAATTTCCATACACTTTCTAACTGTAAACCCCCATGAATACGGGATTTTGAGTGGCTTAAACTTTCGTATGTATCCGTTGGAATCTTTCCTGTTTTCCCTTTTTGGAATAACCCAATGCTTTTCCCTTCCGATATTGGCAATTTTCAAAACTTGGAGTGATTGGAAAGTAAATAGCATTTGAAGGACTAAGTTAGAGGTGGATTTGTTTCAAATAAATAGGTTTGGCACAACGCACTCACGATACAAACAGAATTTTTAAAATGGTAATAACCCAGGTAAAACGAGTAGTAGTACTTACTTACTTCCTCAAGTATTCCAAGCATTTGAATCGAGTCCTTCAATAACAGCTGCTTTGAAATTTTGAGCAGCAGTATTCAGCTGATGTTCCCTACTGATTATGTTAATTTCTGGTTACACCTACTCATTCTTATGTGAAACCTCTACTTCAAAAAGTTAACGAATTTATTTTATCGTTATTAGCATGTAATGTTCCTACAGACAATATTACAAGACAAATTATATCTACTTTTTTTAAAAAAGCTAAATATTCCACGCTGCTCGTTTGATTAATGCAAATGAAGTTTGATAATTTTGTTTCAAATTATTCAACTGTCGTTGAATTCAATTTTTTCTTAACAAACTCTATTTACCACTCATTTTACAGGTGTATTTTTAGCTTAACTTCCACCAGTGCTAATTCGAGGCTTGCGTGTCAACTCGCCCTAAAATCCCTTATCGAAATCATCTACTTTTTTTTATTATCATGTTATTTCTATTTATTTCTTTTTCCCATTTATCAACTTCACAGTTTGTTTTATCGGGTAATAAAAGTATCGAGGTCAGAGTAACTACAATATTATGTATTTCAGTACCTAAGACTCTATTTTTCAAGTTCATCCCTACATCAGGTACCTACTACCTACTAATCAAAGAATTAGTAGGTACAAATTTGTGCCTCGAAGTGGTGTGCTGGATTGACGAAATCTACGTCAAGTCCTACCATCAAAACACGATAGAGCATGTAACAAGGTTCCATGTTACTAGTTAAATGTACGAATAGGTACCTAAGTGACACGAATAAAATCACTCGCGATGAGATTGTGAAAAAAACGAGTATCTACACTGCATGCAGATACATCTGTACATGGATATGTCTTATGATGGCAATTTAAATTATGAGCTCACTCAGCTGATCAATGACCACTCAGGCGCCTTCAGCATTCTCCATTGACCCCGCCTCTCAAATTTCAGCTTCCTGCGTTCAACAGCATCAGAAAAAAAAACGTTGCATTGTTTTGTGTGTCGAAAATTTTGGAATGACCCCCATAACATATTCATGTCAAAACCATTTTAATAAAAACGGAGTTGAGTAGAACGTTGTCTATTTCCACGAAAATCGATTATGACGGTTAGGTCATCATCAGTAACAAACAATAACAGTAAACAATAAACAGCATAACAATAAACAGTAACATAACAACAAGTTATTGTTTGTTACTGATGATGACCTAACCGTCGAAATCGATTTAACTTATAACTCATTATTTTCTTGGAAATAGACAACGTTATTCCCAATTCCGTTTTTATTTATGTGACAGAAAGGCTTAGCTAACGGAAGCAGCTCCACTAGCCTGTATATCCGCTAACTCATGAAACAGGCAAACTACGAGTATCAAGCTTTAGTCCGATAGCGATGATAATTTCAAGAACTGTGTTCACTCCAAAATCATAATTCTCTCGCATCTCACTTTTAGATCTTCCTGAAAAGATCGGGTTCCAGTCTAACTAAGGATTCGCTAATTATTGTAACAGGTAACTCTATATTAACTTTTAATATTAACTAGGGTAAAACCACCAATAGTCGGCACTGTTAAGCCCGATCTTCAACTTCAAAACGCAGTTATAAATCAGTTTTGAGTGCTAATCCATTATTTTTTTTTTCTTTACGTAGATAAACATCTGTACTTCATTTTAAAAAATACTAGGAAACTTCATAACAACTTTTGAATCGAGTTGTTAGGCAATTCTACACAAACAACAGATTTACTAGTAGCCGGCACTAGTGATGTGCGAAACGGTTACTTTTTGGTAATAGGTGACAACGTGACAGTGACAGGCCGGTAATAGGTTCCAGTAATAGGTGACTTTGTAATAGGGTGACAGAGAAGCGCATCCTGGAACTGCGGCGCTGCTCGGTGTAAAGTGACTGACCAGCAGTGATTTCCGTAGCGAGAGTTCTTGACCCAATAGACGCAACTAGCGTATCGGTCTCTTATTTCTAATAAAAAATTGGTTCTGTTCGTTGAGAAAAAATGTATATACCCCTCCATTATATTTGTATATTACGTTTTACCGATTTAAGCAACTAGTATGAGACACTCAGCAATCAGATTAATATGTTTAGAGCTCAGAAATAATTAATTTATCGATCGTGGTCCCAGAGTCATCATAGTCCTCCGTTGGTAGGTAAAATGGAATAAATAAGAAAAAAATTGAATTTATCACAGTCGATTGGTACCTAGGTAACATACATTTTCACCTCAATATTATCTCTAATTGAAACAAATGAAGGAACATGAGCAAATAGAAAAAATTATTACGAATTATATTTTTTAATTTGTAGGTAATGGTAGTTTTGAAACTACATACAAACTTGACCACATAGGTCGCACTTGGCAGTTTTTCTACCTTTTAATGAGCTTAAAAATCGCCCATAATTGAGAAGGTTTCGGTTTTTTATTCATCTCAACTAATCACAAAACAATGAAACTATCGAAAAACATCGAACTAAACGGGCAACACGAGTCAAACTAAAGGCGAGAGTCCTAAACCCGGGCCGCGGAAAGTACGGCGTGAGGGACGAGAGACAACCGATCACCTGATCACGCTACACAAATGGTAAGAGTGACAAGTGACGATGGAGCTCCAACCGTGACAAGGAGCTCCAAGAGTGACAACGTGACAAGTAGCGCCGACCGCCCATGAAGTGACAACCAGCGCCAACCACTACGGAGTGACGAGTAGCGCCAATGGCACTGTAGTGACAACGCACACAGTGACAATTCAAGAAGCTCCGAAGGGGTCAAAGTGAAATAATTTGAGATAGTGATTCGGAGGAAGGGAGAGTTATTTTACCTGCTGTCACTGCAAGTCCGTTGGTAATAGGGTCTGCTCCGTAATAGGTGACAAACGGAACGGTGACTCTCCGGTAATAGGTGACTTTAACCAGTGACGCGATTTCCTACCCACCTCTAGCCGGCACCCATTTTGCCATCAATCGGCACGGCTTTTAACCAATAGTGGGCACCAGTCCACTATTGATGGGCACTGCTCACTACTAATAGTTGGCACCTGCCAACTACCAATTCAACGCTGCCATACTAATAGTTGGAACAGGTTTAGATTCTGGTGAGGGATAGAAAAAAACGTAAAATGGTAACGAAAGGTAAAATAACGTTTTTATTTTAATCAGCCTTTAAGGTTAACTGTGAGTTACCGAGGTACCGACCTACTGTGCAGTGAAATACCAGGTTTTCCTCGACAAAATTTGGTGTTGAACACTCTAATTATTTTGACATATCACATAAATTAAGTCCCAAACGATAGAGGTGAACGGATGAGACAAGAAATATCACAAAAGTTTGAATAGGTATAAAAGGAAATCAAACGTTGGTTTCAAACTAGGTATAAAGTTAAAATTTAATATTTTATATTAAATACCAAGTGGGTGTGGCACATAGCTTCCTCGTATCCATAACCCGATTATATAGATGATCCGATGCATAGTAGTTAATCTCAAAACACCAATCTCTAAGTACCTTACACTACCATCATAGGGGACCATCTACACGCTAATCTGGACAATCCTAGAAAATTTCATAAAATTCGGATGAAAAATGTAAGTTTATGGCTGTTACAAGGAATTCACGTTCGCGCATGCGCATCGGCTACTATCAGTCCGGGGGTGATGATTTTCATAGGGGACCATCTACAACGTAATTCGCATAGTCACTGAAAATTTCATCGAAATCGGGTAGAAAATGTGGACGTTATGGCTGTTACAAGGAATTCACGTTTGCTCATGCGCAGAGGCTACTATCAGTCCGAAGGTGGTGATTTTCATAGGGGACCATCTAAATACCAATCTGTAACATTCCTGAAAATTTCATCGAAATCGGATGGAAAATGTAGATGTTATGGCCGTTACAAGGAATTCACGTTTGTGTATGCGCAGTCGCTTCTATCAGTCCGGGGCTTCTGTAAATTTTAAGGCCTTGATTTTCATAGGGGACCGTCTACACACCAACCCAATCCCTGAAAATTTCATAGAAATCGGACAATAACTTCGTATAGTTATGCCCGTTACAAGGAATTCATGACAGACAGACACGGAACCCATATTGTTCAGAAAGGTCTAAAACGCAAAACGCGAGTGAAAATTTTGATTTTGGAGATCTTTTTTTTCATCCTTGAAAAGTGAAAACAAAACTTCCGCTACCTTGGTAGACTCGGAAGCAATTTAAGTCTCAAAATAGGTACCCTCCCCCCTTCACCCCATCAGGTAGTAGGTAGGTACCCCCCACCCTCCCCTACTCATCTCAGCAAAAAATACCTAGCGATCACCTCCAGTGTTAATAACGGGCACTGCCGACTATTGAATACTGGGCATGCTGATTATTGGGTTCTACCAATAGTCGGCATGCCAGTTATTGAATGATCGGCACTGCCCATTATTAGTTTTATGGTGTGCCGAAATCTGGATAGAGCTACGGAATAACAATTTAAACTTTAGAAATTATGTTTGGTTACGAAAATTGATCAATTCAGATCAAAAGACTTCATGATGACAAATGCAAGCCGAAATCCAATAGTGGGCACCCCAAGCCAATTATTGAAATTGAGGTTAATTTTTATCCAAAACTGGGCACATCTGCGATCCCCAATATAATTAGATAAAACGTATCAAAAAATAATGCAAATGAAAGCTTGAAAGCTGGAGAATGCAACAGAATCGGAAAAAAGTACGAAAGAATCAATTACCAGCGAGCAGTACCCAAATCAGCACTGTCAGTCCTTAAGAAAAAAATAGCGGGAGGTCTGTTACGAGGACGCGCAATGGGTACTGTCAAAAAATGTTTTTCCATCTGATTTTACTCCTGCTCACGGCCCACAAACAAGCTGACGAGCTTGGTATTCAGTTGTAGCCCGTGAAAATATTTTTTTAAGCCTCCTAGGTCACTCCCAAGTCTTATTCTTGACCAGAATGTGTTAAGAGTGCCGACTATTAGGGGGGGTGCTGGTTATTGGTGGTTTTACCCTATGTTAACTAAATTAACTTTTAGGGATATCCCGGGCAGGGCTCCACATAATTCCTTATGCATTTCTTAGCTTCTAGATCGATGGCAGCCCCTGCGCACTCGCTCCCCCAGTCCCTGCCTGATTTCGTTCGAACTTTGAGGGTAGTTGTGGGCTGACGTTTTGATGACCACTTCGTATAAATCGTGATCAAATCACGTTACAGCCACATATGGATACGTGAAAGCCCAATTCGTCATACCCACTCGCTAGATGTTTTAAAATAGAAGATTGGTAGGTAGCTACTCAACGGCATAGGGAAAGTAGCGGGGGTGCGGTCATTTACATACTTAGTCATCCTTGTGATTGTGATCACCTCTTGCCCCGAGGCAATACATCGCATGAGCAACACACAACATCGTGATTCGATGTCGATCCGAGTTTCGTGATATAAAAGGCAACTTCATTGAAATGGACAGCCGTTCCCGTCGGAACTTCGTTCGGCTCCGAAACCCTTAATCAAATGATCGGAGCAGGGAGGCACTGCTGAATACCGATATGTACTCAAGTATTGGGGAGAAAAGTTGATATCAATACTGCAAAATCCTACAGAAATATTGATGCAGGTATACATCTCTAAGTCTGCCTGGAACTGTTAACCAAATTTGGTACGTTCATCCAGTAGGTGAGCCTGAGGGAATGCAGAAAAACGGTCGAAACTTGTTCAATTGTCTATTTATTCCTAGATCTCTCTATCTACCTGGAACAGCTTACCGCCAAACTAGTCAAGTGATATTCGTCAAATTTGGTAAATTTATGTATTGCCTAAAGGTCAGGAAAAGGTACTATTTAGAGCATCAACATGTGCAATATTATGACACTCTATGTACCATGACTGAATGGGAATGGAAACTATATTAAATACACAAATCCATTTTCTGTCTGTCTGTAGCTGCCACTATTCGAATGATATTTGCTTAATTCAGTAGGTTCATACAGAATACCTGAGGGAATGCAAGAAAAGGTTCTTTGAGAGCACTCAACTTCTTATTTTGATGGAAATGTTGAAATCTTGTTCTCGACTCCCTATGCAGGAGGAGATTTCGACTTCTTGTCCAATTTGGAACCGTATGTCACACTGGATGGATGAACCTAAAGTTGTGGGACAGCCTCAATCTCACCTCTTTCATCTTCAAACTCTCAAAAAAAATTAGCGAAATATCTATCGATAAACAGGAAACAAATTTTGCAAGAAATTGGTAGGAAATATAACATTCTTCAGGTTGCTTTGAAAGGGAACCAACTAAACTAGATAGGTAGTACAAAGTACAATGAAGAGTCTACATTTATCGAAAAAAACTAAATTTTTCTTGATTAATCTCAAAACTATATTATCACTAGTATAGTATTCTGATTTTAAAGAAAGTTTTGTACCGTTAAAACAGAGACAGACCAATTAGTGATATGAACCCCACTCGAACCAACCATTCATTCTCACGAAAACTTCTAATTTCAAGCAGAAACACTCCAAAAAGAAGCAAAGTAATATGCTAGAAACTGACCTCTTGTACTCCTTCTTGTACTGTTTGTTCGGCGGAGGCAAGCTCTCTGTCGAACCCTTCGATAGCCGCTGCTTTGGCTTCGTTGGCACCTACAAATGATGAGAAAGAAATCATCAACCACCTACTCATCAAGTACTTGTACTGTAAGTTAGATATGTATTCTATGTTGGTCGATTCGACTCAGGTTCGGGTCCTCTTCTTAATTCAAAAAAAGGAAACGTGGGCTTTTTTTCTTTATTAGCGACAGTTTTGCTGGATATCTTTCCAGCATCTTCAGGCTTTAATGATGATAAAATCTTTAAAAACTTTAGTTTTATTTCTAAAGATAATTTTATTATTTGGTGAGTCACTCGAGTTTTGTTTTTTTTCCTGTGGTTTTTTAAAGGGGGTTTTACTCCCGGTTTTCTCTATTTAAATGTATCGTAAAACAATAAAAAAATTAGATTTTATCATCATTAAAAAAACGAAAAACTCGAGTGACTCATACCAAATAATAAAGTTATCTTTAGAAAAAAAACCCAAAGTTTTATCACCCAAGATTTTATCATCATTAAAGCCTGAAGATGCTGGAGAGATATCCAGCGAAACTGTCGCTATTAAAGACGTAAAGCCCGCGTTTCCTTTTTTGAATGAAGAAGAGGACCTGAACCTGAATCGAATCGACCAACATAGAATCAATATTCTCCCGGCTCCACAAAACACATCAAGTTGAATATGTGATCATTAAAGTTGTCACATATTGAGAAAATCAATAGAATGTTAACAGAGCTCACCGGAATACACTATAAATGTTTAAAGGGGAAGAATCGATTCTAAGGCTCTTAAGATTCATCAAACACTTATTCTCAACACTTCCTCCGGACTTAATATGTCAATTTTAAGTACCAATGTGTTCAAATTCATTAAAAAGTAGAACATAAATAAAGTAAACAGCCATCTCTGGTTGAATTTTCTTCCGACTGCTATTCCTGGCGTTGCGAGCGTCATCAGCTGTCTTCCAGAGGGAAGATCAGAATTGGTTCTGGTGATTTCGCTCAAGCCTAATAATTGCCACATCTCAGTAAGTAAAAGGGTTCACTAACGGCCCAATTCCAAAAGTTATCGAGACCTGCGATCCCGCCTGCGAGCGGTTACCAATCCATATAATCTCCCAAGGCTATTTACCTTAATTTGGGTGATCTCATGGGAACTGGTACATTAAACCAGCTAACAATCGTAGGTTGCGTAGTTTTTCATTAAATACGTCGTCTATAATAATAACATGTTGAGAAAACTGAATCACAAGTTGGACCACAAACGCCAACTCTCCTTTTCAGTGTTCAATAAATTTTAGCTACCTAAAAAGTATTACCACCTTTTGTATTATTTCTTCATAGGTCTGTGTAACCTACGACCTGCCAATTTCCAACTCCACTTCTGAACTCGATTTTGCAAGCTGGAGAGGAGAGCAAACTTACCTGATACTCTCGAGTGCACCTCACGTTCTCTCCCATAACTCTCCCCAGGGCTCAAAGCCTGGTTCGCTTTGAAGGTGTAACACATTAGTGGGCGTATAAAAAAAAAAAAGTTGTGCGCTATTATTCTCTGACTCAATCCAACTTAAGTACTAGAAAGGGCTCTTATCCACTGGCAAATACGGTGGGTTGGTAAATACAAGTACCATCGATGTCCCTCGTAGTTGGACTAAGTCCAGAATAAGGCGTCTTTCGTCATGCCCGGCCGAATACCTCAAATTACGTTCAGCCTTCCGCCATAGGTACTAGCATTTTTCAACTTAGGATCTATGAGTGATTCCGCGGCAATTTCCATCCACAGCTACCGATAATCATTGAATAACGGTAGATTGGGGAGTACACGTACCATCGACGATCTCTCCCTCAACGTTGGTCTTGGTCTGGAACAGCGCGTCTTTCGTCTTGCTCGTCTGAGCTTCGATCATGGCGGCCGCCGCAGCCTTCTTTTCAGCTGCGATCTCTCCGACAGACGTTTTCGTCTTCTCGATCATCTCCTCCGCCTTGGTCGACAGGCCCTTCAGTGCTGCGAACAAACATTACAATGAGGTGAAGTTTCAAAATTTCAAATATTACTAGGTATATTGTTTTAACAACTATTATGAAGGCGTACAATCAAGTAGCTACAGACAGAATGTACAGACAAGACCAAACTATTGCGTTTAAAGTGAAATTCAAGTGTTTTTTAGGTAATATCTGTATTGTAATCAAATGCATTACAGTACAGAATTTGCCTCAAAAATACTTGAATTTCACTCCTCATTCGTCGGCAACCTTCAACAGCGTCCCGTCTAATCAAATTTCTATATCATCAAAAATATAGTTCAATCTATGAGTCCCAGTAATCGTATATATTGTAAAGTCAAGTTGGTCAACTTTGGCGACGTGGGTCGCCAAAGTTGAAATTCAGTGTCACTAGCCAAGACAAATGGTTGAGGTTTCCATCTTCTTCATCTATGCAGAGAATCAAATTTGTCAACCAATAGCCATCAGAATAGCTCCA
Source organism: Apolygus lucorum (assembly GCA_009739505.2). NCBI lineage: Eukaryota > Metazoa > Arthropoda > Insecta > Hemiptera > Miridae > Apolygus > Apolygus lucorum. The sequence goes on along the minus strand of CM019182.2, from coordinate 20,201,354 downwards.
GAGAAAGATGTCAGAAAAAAGAAAAGTAGTGAAGTTTTAAACCCTCATTTACAGACTCTGCATTTGATATGCTCCAGAAAAGGTTAATTCAAGGACTGGGCGACAAATTGAATTAACCAAAATTTTCAATTGCCGGCTGGGTATAACATTTCAGATATCAATCATCCGTGCTGTCTATTTAGGGATGTTCGACGTTCGAGGAAGACCGTCAGCCTTGGAAATGAGCGAACCACCAGAAGGGAGTGAAGATACAGCGAGGCCTTCCTATGAATAAATCATTGTGTTATACAGGGTATCTACACTTCATTCTACAAAGTATTTCCAACAAAATTTGTCTCATAGCAATTTTCTTTTAACCCACTCAAAATTCTTTTTTTTTTCACTTTTAAGTTTTTTTTTTTGCGTTTTTGACCTTACGTCACTGATATGGTCATCACTCCCTTATTTCTCATGCAAATTCAAATCTGACTACACCGTTGGAATAAGCGTTAAATTTCTAAGTTACCTAGTGCAAAACCAAAGTCGTTCAGCAATAAAATAGTTTCAAAAATTCAAGTCAAAGAGCAAACTTAAAAAATGTTTCAGTCAGATTTATTCGGAACTATCACCATTGAATTCAGCGTAAAAACGTATGCCAAGTGTGTGTGGCACATAGCTTCCTCGTATCCATAACCCGAATCTCAAAACATCAAAACAAGTTAATCTGTAACATCCCTGAAAATTTCATTGAAATCGGACGGAAAATGTAGAAGTTATGGCCGTTACAAGGAATTCACGTTTGCGCATGCGCAGCGACTAATATCAATTCAAAGGTGATGATTTTCATAGGGGACCATCTAATCCGCATAATCCTTGAGAATTTCATCGAAATCGGGTTGAAAAAGTGGAAGTTATGGCCGTTACAAGGAAATTTACGTTTGCGCATGCGCAGTGGCTACTATCAATCCGAAGGTGATGATTTTCATAGGGGACCGTCTACACACCAACCCGCACAATCCTTGAAAATTTCATTGAAATCGGATGGAAAATGTGGAAGTTATGGCCGTTACAAGGAATTCACGTTTGCGCATGCGCAGTCGCTTCTATCAGTCCGGGGATGATGATTTTCATAGGGGACTGTCTACACACCAACCCGCACAATCCCTGAAAATTTCATTGAAATCGGACAATAACTTCGTATAGTTATGCGCGTTACAAGGAATTCATGACAGACAGACACACTGACACTGAACCAAAATTGTTCAGAAAGGTCTAAAACGCAAAACGCGAGTGAAAATTTTGATTTTGGAGAACTTTTTTTTTCGTCCTTGAAAAGTGAAAACAAAGCTTACGCTACCTTGGTAGACTCGGAAGCAAAATTACATAGGAAATCATACCAAAATCGCCATCTTGAGATCGAGGGGGACCATAAACCGCTTAAAACACTGAATTTTCTTGTAAAACACACGTTTTTTGGCATTCAAACTTGATTTTACTCTTTCAATTTGAATTTTAAAAAGAAAAATTGATAGAGCGTTGGAAAGCTGACAATTTGAACATGTTTTTTCCGAAGAGCGCCCATCGATATATCCAAGGATTCATAGAAAAAATTCGATTTAAAAAAAATTTAATTGAATTAAAAAGTCTTTATTTATAGTTCTGGCGAGATTAGGTCGTACTCGACCTCTCTTACACCTAACCAGAAGTTAGTAAGTACATTTAACATTGAGTGTCGTACGGGATAAATAAAAATGCAAAACAAATACTTATAAACTTCCGACTGAAAACACTTTTCTATGAAATATTAATGATCATATTTGAGTCACATTTCAAAAAAAAATTGAAGTTCGCTTTTTGACTTGATTGTTCAGAAATGGTTTATCGGCAAAAGATTTTGGTTTTAGACCAGGTAGCTTGGAAATTTAACGCTTTTTCCAACGATACCCTCAAATTTGAATTTACTTGGTAAATTACAGGAGGTATGACAGTTTTAATGACGTAAGGTCGAAAACGCGAAAGAAAACTTCGAAGTGAAAAAAAGGAATTTTGAGTGGGGTAAGAAAAAATCGTAGAATCGAACCCGGAAGTTATGCACATCTTGAGTGTAGACACCCTTATTATAAGGGACTATAATAGTCGAATCTTTTCGTGTTGTAGGTTTGAGATAAATGTTATTGGTCAACTGTGTTACTAAATGTTATTGTTGTTGGTCAACAAGAATCAAAATTAAAATAGGTTGTGCGCCTAGGTAGGAAAAACTGTTTATTGTTATTTTTAATCTGAGGTAGACCTCATTCTGAGAATTTTGGTACCAACCGCGACCTTCTAGCGTGTGTAAATCTTTTCCTATGAATTTTTAAAGTTGCGACCGTTTATGACGTCACAGTGGGCTGAGGGGTCCCGCCCAGGCGAGAGGGGCGCGTGACGTCATAAACGGTCGAAACTTAGAAAAATCATAGGAAAAGATTTACACACGCTAGAAGGTCGCGGTTGGCACCAAAATTCTCAGAATGAAGTCTACTTTCGATTAAAAATCTAAAAAAAATCAAGGCGCACCCCCCATTATGTGGAAATCAAATTCAATGTTCTTTCGAATTATGTATCTATTGAAGTTCAAGGTTTCCCCAGTCATATATAAAATTTTCCAATTCAAATCAAAGATGCCTCTAGAGAGTTTCAAATCAAGGTTTGTTGTTCGTTGAGGTTCGAATATGGGTCAGAGTCTCTCAGTACTGCTATGACTACAAACTATTTATACTGACCTGTTGGTGCCAAAATAACACCTTGAAGTGGCACCAAAAGGAATACATAGTTTTTGAACAGGAAGGCACTCTTTTTACAGAAATGAACTAACTCCACCGAAAGATTATGAAGATGGCTTTAGCATCTACCCTTAGGCATATTGATGCTAATATCGAGCTTTAATCATGAAATTCAGAAAAACTTGACATCACAATTTATTAGCGTCTTGGTTCCAGTATAGTTCATGGAAACGGCTCAAGTACCTGATGAAATTAGCATTCCATTTAAAAGAAGGATACTAATGCTTACAAAACTATATATACTAGAGTACTATTGTTGTCTCGGATACTTGCATTCTAACTGCAATTACTGGTACCTAGTCTGAGCTGTTTTGAGTTCGCAGCTGCCCCGCTGGGATCCGGAGAGGAAATTCTAGTAAAAGGAGGTGAGAGGGCAATTCCATTAAAAACTCCTCTATTTTCCAACCACAAGTCCCTCCCGATGAATAGCTAGAGAGAAAAAGCTGTTGGAGAAAACTCGCAGGGGTCCTAGACAAGCCTTTTCTCGGAGTCGAGACGACTGACGCCTTTCTGTAATCCACTAATGGACTTCTGCTCCTTCAAGTCGAGCAGGTCTTGTTTTTCATAGCGAATCCAGCGGGATATAATACGCGGAAATTTCCTACAAAATACTGTAAAGAATTAATCAATCAATCAAGTTTTACTTTACTGTTGGTTACCCGAAGAAAAAATGTAGGTAAGAAGTGGTTTGAACCCTTTGAGACGCAAAATTCTCCGTGAGACCTAAATATTTAAAAAATTAATTTTGGGCCTAACATGAATTAGATAAGGCATTCACACTGGCTAAGATGACGTTTAGGGAAGGGGAAAATGGGATGGCACACATAAAAATCGGTGATTCTCCAAGGGCCGAACCTATGTAGAGTATTCCTTACTGATGCTCGCGATAAACTATCTTTGTCATAAAACAACAAGATGCCGAGTTGGTGTAGAGTTATAGAGCTAAAAGTTCGTCAAATGGGGATGCTAAGAATTTTAGTTCTTAAAAAAAATCAATATTTTCATGATTACTAAAAAGTATAGAAATAAAAACCTTTTTCACTTTACCGCAAACTAAGAGACCTTCTATGTAGTCATGAATTCAATAACTCCGTTTCAACCTCAACAGGTGATGCAAGGGAGGAAGAAATATGCAACGGTTTTAAATATTTTATAAGATAAAGTCGGGAAACGACGGTGTGACTCCAGGGGAGAGCGTCATAGAGCAAAAGGGAAGGTCGAGTCCTTGAGAGAGGTCCAATTACATGGGCCCAGATCTCATCATCATAATGAGAGGGCTAGTCCGCGCCTCACAGAGATGGAAATGTGGGAGTGCGACGCAGAAAAGGGCTTGCGATGAGCGCCCAGCACAACCTGCTTCAACCATCGTGCAAGTACCCGACACCAGTTCAACTCACCTGTGGCGGATTATTGGGGATTATTCTAACCTAACAACGCTAGCATTCCAGGATTTCCAGAGTTTTCCAAGAGGAAACTCTTGCTCCTTTCAGGAAGGGCAAAGCGCGATATTATCCATAATAGTTTTAAGCAGGAATTGGTTCAAGTGCAAGATTCCTTCACGTAATGCATAAATAAGTAGCATGCCTTATCAACATCAACAATCTTATCATTAATGCTCCAGCAAATTGCACACAAAAATTGTGGGCGTTCGGAGAATGTTTTCAGGGACGTTAATTTCTGGTGTTGTAACATACCATGACTTGGGAGTTTTCGTTAGCTTCAAAGGGATGAGTCATGTTACCTCCTCCTACGAAGCATATTTTACAATAAACCATGTAGATGCTCTCAAACAGTAAGGACATGTATTATTAGTACTTTGAATAAAATAACTGCTAGTTATAAAATTGGTCTCCAGTTCAAAACCTCAATCAATGTATTCGAGATATTTTACAATGTTGTAAGTATAATCCGAATCTAAGCAATAAAAAACGACATCTATTAGCGACTAACTGTAGTTTTAATATTAACACAGAATGTGTTTTTGCGATGACCTACCGAAAAAAAATCGTCACGAAAAAGCGACAGAAAAAACATCTGGTGATATGTTTATTGGTTGTCATGTTAATGTCAACTCCACATTTATTATTGTTGTTTTTTATTTAACGGATGACTAGTATCGCAAAAACACATTCTGTGTTCCTATGATTTCATACAGAGTATGGAAAAAGAAATAAACCGGGGGGTGCAGGGGGGCGGAGCCCCCCGCCGAGGCGCAAAGCGCCGAGTTTTTTTATTGAGTTCATTTCGAACCACCAGGTGTGCGTTCCAGACTGACGGTTGAGATGGCTGGTGCCATTTCCCTTCGTCTCGTCTTCATCTCTCCGTTGCCTAGCCAAGTCTCACCAGAGTATGTAAGTTATTACCTCGAGTTATGACCTAAGAGTATATAAGACCATTTGTTAAAACCACAACTAATTCTAATCAAGAACTCTGCCTTATTCACTGCTTACCTCATCAACATCTAAAACTGTCAGCCAGGGAGGATCATCCTAACTACCATGATTATTATCATTGTATCGGTTTCGGGCTGGTCCACATTCACCTCATAGACTCACCTCTTTATTCATCAAAATTAATTCTAATTCAAAGCCAATTTTACTAAATTCATTTGAAAAATACTGTCTGAATATATCAATAACAAACGTATTCATCAAAACCTCATTTTTGCACTAGATACCTGGGTAGGTACTTACTAGTTTCTTGATGAGAATTCTGCCCAAGGCCGAAATGCTAAACTACAAATTATTTATTCCTAACTGAGAAAGAATAATGTAGAATTTCGTGTATTTCAGGGAATGTCTCTTAGGACAGCAAAAATAAAAACCTCAAACCAACCTTGCTACGTCGGTATCCCAAAACATACAAATATTGTTACCTATGTATAACTTCAGCAGTAAAACTTCGTGGATCCATAGCAAATAATTAATTTCTTGAAATCATCTTTCATGTTGAAATTTTCATTCGAAACATATCAGGTTCCTACTACCTAAATTCCAAGACTCAAGTCCCTAATCCAAAGCTAGGAAGCCATCTAAACTCTTCAGTATGTACTTCACCACCCATAAGAATGAATCAAGATGAATAGATTCCGTGAGGGTATGTTAACCCATTTCCAGCCACTGATGCATTTTTGCATCGTCATAATAATGATTTTTTTAAATATTAAAATAGTGGAAAATCTTTGTAGAAGAATTTTTTCTTGTTCATGCAGTTCCTAAACTTTTCAAAAACAATTTTCGGGAGCTCAATGAGATTTGGGAAATTTTTTTGAAAGAGGCCTTTCGGCCAAAAGCGAGTGAGCGTTCTGGGCCACGAGTCAAAACAGACTCCGGTCCATAAATAGATTTTAACATTTTACCTACATTTTTTTTAGATTTTTAGCAATGAAATGGATAAATCATATCGATTTAGAAAACTGAGACGTCTCAAATCCTATAAAATGTTAAATTAATATAATTTGGTGCATTTTTGCTCTCGATTGGTGAGCAAATGATGCCTTACTTCGGCCGGCATTCTGTAAAATAGTTCATCCCATTACTCTGTTATTTCTACCCTCGGCTTGAAATGGGTTAATATACGTCAAAGGTTGATGGAATGCTATGACGAGGAGTTCCAGTTCAATGTCATTCGCTGATTGACCGAAACATTAGCGAGGTTAACGTGTTAAATTGGAGACTGAGTCATCTACGTTTTGATTCATTGAGAGTGGAAGGTAATGATAGGACACCATACTCATACTGACATCATACATCATCATATTTCAGAATCTATGAAATATTATCACAGAGAAAGTAAAACTTGAAACAAAATTGGATATATTAGGAGCTATATTGAATCGAGCTGTTGCTTACTTAAATAGTTCATGCGCGCAACTCAAAACGTAACAAAATTCAAAATTTCATGTAGCTGTTTTCCTGATAGATAGAGTGACCGAGCACAATGACTAGTAGTGAATAGTAGGTATTGCAGTTCAAATCCAAAAAAAAAAATATCAAAATGTTCATAAAATTGTGCACTTTTATTGAAATTGTTCAATATTTTCCCGAAAATATATCAATGATCAAAATACATCAAACGATCAAAATATTATATCACTGATTGTTTCGTAAATTTGTCTTAATTTATCCCCAAAACTTGATTTTTTTATTTTACGGTTTTTATTAATTTTTGAGAAAACTACACGTAGGTATGGTTTCAAATTGAAGCTATTTACTTTTCCTTCAAATTCCTCTCTCTCTCAACTTCTTTCTAAAAGGCTTATCAAAATCAAATGCTTGCATACGAGTCTGCAACACATTGGGACATTTTCATGTGTGTAACACTACACAAAAAGGTAGTGAAGTAAGGTTGTTAGTTCATGTACCCAAGCATCAAAATAAGAAAACAGTTGATTGTTCTCTACGCAACACAGTGAGTCTATTTTATTTATTGGTCGCGTGAGCAAGTTTTCGTGACGATTTTTCAGTTTATGTGCCAAAGCAAAGACATAAAAATGTCAAAAAAAAACAAAACAAAGTGTTCGATTGTTTAAAACATTTTTGCAAAGTTCAGCATACAGAAGTAATAAGATAAGAAATGAGTATTCCTTGCAGATGCACATTCCTTTGTTATGCACACCCTTTCTACAAGTTCCAGTCGCTCTGAATATGAGCAAGCTTTTACAAAGTTTTGGACGACACTCCCACTGAAAGTTCACCATTAAAGAATCTAGTGATTTGAGTAACATTCCTACAAGAATGACAATTAATCACGGACTCGCGTACCAGTTAAAGTGAAGCGTGTAGGTACGTAGAATGTGTTGCGTCTCAATTTCGTCTTCAAACAAAGTATACCTAATTAAGTATGTTTTATTCACAAAAGTAAAGAACAGCATAGAAGCACAATTTGTGCGATGCTACCTCTTCTTCGAAGTGCATCAAGTCACCAGCGCAGCTTGCACTGATGAGAAATTTCGACGGTTTTATTCAATTTCAGGTATTGTATGTTCATGAGGGGTATCCGATGATTGAATATCCTCCTTATTCAATATGTAGTTTGGTATAACAATTATTACGATGTCACGCGAAAACTTCTCACCCATTTCCGAACTACGTAAACGGATGTTTGAGCTGAAAATAAAGAAAAAAAGGTATCAAATCCTTCTTTGAAAACGACTATGCAAAATTACGACGAAATACGGGAATCTTCGTGTGGACTCAACTGGCATTGATTTGCTTTGGGCTATGTAAATTAGGAATGTGCTGGTAGGTACGTAGAACATATCTCCAAGACTTCTTTCATTCCATGTGATCCGGCATGATTCCTCCGTTTAACATTTGTGGAATTATCTGATTAGATGTTTTGATGATCGTCGACAAAATTGTTTGGTTTCAAAATAACTGTGTAGCTCGAATGACCTACTAGCTAGTTCCAACGATCACGGTCAAGGAAGGATGAGAGACATCAGCTTCTGAAAGTGACAGAAAATTGCCAGAAAATGACCATCATTTGTGACTCCAAATGTGAATTGACGAGCGCCACAGATACAAACCCGACGCAATCAAGAGTTCCTTCAGAAAAATTCCTTTCCCACATCAAATTTCTTTTGCAGTTCCGACAATCAACATTGCAATCACTCCCACGTCCTCAAGTTGAATTGCGAGAATACCAAGCCATATGCTAGCCTTTCCTCTTAGAGTGTTACAGACATCATAACTGCGTCAATTATAAGGTCCTAACTAACTGCATACCATATTGTAGGTAATTACATTCAGAGTCCGACATGACTTCAAAAGGCGTGCGGAAAAATTCGACAATTTGCTGACATTTTAGTGAAATCAACAACTTTCACAATAATTAAAGTAATCATTTATTTCTTTTCGAGCAAAATTATTTTCAACCCAAAAGTTAAACTCAACACTTGACATGTTAACAGTTTGACCAAAAACATAAGTACTCCAAATATTGTGACCAGCGAACCAATCCTCTTTTTTATATAAAAAAGTATAAAATTTTTTACTTTATTTTTTTTAATATAAAAAAGTATAAAAGTTTTACTGAGGATGTATACTTGAAATTTTGGTTTTATTTTGGATTTTTTAAAAGAGTTCCAAGGTGAAAAATCTTCTGGAGGACTCATAAATATAAATAACTATAAAAACATCCTTATACGATCGTATAAAAAATGTTGGCTCATAAACGTTTTTACGGTTTTCTAGTATTTCGTAACTGGCAGGGCCGATTTTTTGGGAAATTAGAATATTGAATAAAATTGGCTTTTTCGTCTAGACGAATGTGACTTACTTGACCGGGACCAAAAGTATGAGTTCTGAATTTCGTAACCTCTTCGTGTAGACTAATCTCACGTACTTGGTTAAAAACCTTTCAGCTAAACGAATCTACCACACTTGTTTTCGCCTAACAGAGGGGGTTTTTCGTCTAGACGATGTACCCTGTAGTCTGCTGTAGGAGAGTAAGAATCGAATGGTACCTCCGGCAGAGGGCTGTTGGCTTATAAGAGATGCCCCTCTTCCCCTTGTTTATAAAAGACGGAGAGCAGGAATTCCCGGCTCACTGAATTTCGTGAAGAATTCTGGCTGTTGGTTCTTTACATTTTATCAAGAAAGGATATTATGGGTTATTACAAAAAAACGCTGCAAATCATTGCTCAAAGGTTTATTATTTTCTGTATAGATCACCCTTCTGTATAGATCACTGGTTCTCCATCAATTGCACCTACCACCATCTGTATTCTACCTTGACCTTCCCTCTCAAATTTCAGCTTCCTGCGTTCAATAGGATTGAAAATGGCTTCGGAGCTCACTCAGCTGGTCAGTGATCTGTAGAGTGAAGAAGATCTCCTCGAAAGCTGGAGACGCCTGGAAGAGCACTTCCATTCAATAGGATTGAAAATGGCTTTGGAGCTCACTCAGCTGATCAGTGAACTGAGGAGTGAAGAAGATCTCCTCGAATGCTGGAGACGCCTGGAAGAGCACTTCCATTCAATAGGATTGAAAATGGCTTCGGAGCTCACTCAGCTGATCAGTGATATGAAGAATGAAGAAGCCTTTGAGCGATGATTTGCAGCGTTTTTTACCCACCAACATTTTGTTTACCTACCAACTTTTTTTACCTACCAGCTAGGTACTACCTACCACACCATACTGGCTTCACACCTTCACAATCAAGTTTATTAGAAAGAACTAAACGCTCCACACTCGATTGGACAAATAGAAAGCTTCATATGGAAATTTGATTACTGGTTACGCAGAAGGCAAAACTGTATACAAATCGAAGAAATGAACAGCGATCGCATTTTAGTCCGATAAAATTTGAACGGCGATTAGACCTCTTTTGCGATTCACAGTCATGATTCTGTTTATCGAAGGAAAACCTTCAAGTACTCGTAGGGACCGAACGGTTTGTCCTACAGAGCTCCGAGTGGTCTCAAAAATTTTTAAAAATTCAATACTATTTAAAATTGGTGAAAAAACTATACCTTTATTTCGAGAGTTTTCGAGCTAGGGCACTCTTGAAAATTTCAACCCTTAATTTCCACCCCTTAGAAGTGACCTTGCATCAACCAAAAGCTTCGAGGCACAACTAGACCCCAAATGGAGCCCATATACCAAATTTGAACCAAATCGGTCCAGTGTTGCTAAGAAAAGTGCCGCGTACGGCGGACGGCGTACGGCGTACGGACGGAAATTTTTTTATTCGATTTTCGTATTCTACGTACCTTGAAACGTAAAACAACAAATTTTGAGGGGGGTTGAAATTTTTTTTTCTTGCTCGATTCCAAAGGCTATTTGAAGAGACTTGAAGATTTGAAGAGACTTGAAGAGATTTGAAAAGACTTATTGAAAATAATAAACCAAAATTATGAAAATGAAGAGCATTTACAAAATGCATGAAGAAAATCATTACAATTTTAACCCTAACTGGACCAAGCTGTCACTAGTGTCACCGAAAACATGGGAATTCCACAGCTGTCCCAAGGTGTCATCAGATTAACATAATTATACTTAATAATGAAATAACAACATGAAATATAATTAATTGAATTTTGAGACTTCCAAAATCCCACAAAAAATTTCGCTGTACATTACATTAAACATATTGTTTAGTAATGCATTTGGTTACTTCGGTTCCTGAGATGTTTTTGGTGACACTAGTGAAACCATGGTCCAATTAGGGTTAAACCAACGCGATAGATTCATCAATCATCGCAGATCTTCATTCCGCAGCTTTTATGGAAATCACACGAAAAGCCGGATGTAATGGAATGTAAAAATGGCAATTTTTCCTGATTAGCTTCCAACTTTCTTGACTTCTTTGACAGATTTCAGAATTCCCAGATATTTCCTTGTTCACTCTGTTTATAAATACGCGGAGAACTTTATTGCGCCTCAATCGTAGGTCGTTAAGGTCGTAAAAATTATATCTGGCCTCCAAATGAAACGCAGAGACCCTACGCATAAAAGCCCACCCAATCAACATCGGGAACTGGTATTTACGTCTGGATCGCTATTCCAAGTCAACAGGACAAAGAGGGAGCGAAGGTCAAAGCCGCGGCTTGATGCTGAGAGACTCCCAGATGAGATTGGGATGGTCTGCAGGGGAACCTCCAAGGCCGAAGTGAAGACTCAGCCCGGCAAGCCGCGGTTGCTCTCATCGGCTATTCCGTGGGTCGGTCCTTCATGGAAGCCAACCCATTCACGTTCTTTTCCAGAGCAATTGGCCAGCGCTGCAGATTAACTCAGGGCGGGAGATGCGGAGGGAATTTCACACACCATTACATGCGGTCGGGAATTGTTTCGCTGCTCAGCGACGCAGAGCACAATTCACTCCCCAATTCGAAGCGAAGTCGGCTTTTCCGACCTTTTATTTCTTCATTTTTATGACAATCCGTACAAAATGTTGTTATTTCTGGGACGGATAATCAGAATACGGAATTCGCACTGCAGGAAGAGTAAAGCACCTTCGACAAGGAGCACAAAAAACTAACGAAAGGCATTATATCGCTCTTAAATATGAATTTTCACACTACATGTGCATAAATTTGCAAGTTTATATACGTAAATTATTAATTTATCTAATAATGTTTGAACTATTGACACCTAATTAATTCTACATGGAGTGCATCAGTAAACATAAACGTCAAGAATGGATGCTTATTAGTTTTATCAACGGTAATGTTTCTCTTCACTGCTCAGAAGTTTCTCTTTACTGGACGAGTCAGCATAACATCAAGTACAAGTCAGCAAGACATGCAAGGTGTACAAGTCATCGTGACGTCCAGTTCTAGTCAGCATGATATTCAGTAGATACGAGGAGTCACCACGACATCCAGTACGAGTCAGCATGACATCCAGTACAAATCAGCATGACATACAAGGTGTACGAGTCAGTATGACACTATGTAGAGGTGTAAGCGCAAGGTGTAAGATTTACCCTGGCACTATGAAGAGACGAGTCAGCATGACATACAGTACTAGTCAGCAGGATATTCAGTACGAGTCAGCATGACATCCAGGACAAATCAGCATGACATGCAAGGTCTACGAGTCAGTATGACACTATGTAGAGGTGTAAGCGCAAGGTGTAAGATTTACCCTGACACTATGAAGAGACGAGTCAGCATGACATACAGTACTAGTCAGCAGGATATTCAGTACGAGTCAGCATGACATCCAGTACAAATCAGCATGACATACAGTACTAGTCAGCATGATATTCAGTACTAGTCAGCATGATATTCAGTACTATACGTGAAGTCAGCATGAAATTCCAGTTGGTAATTGATGTTCAGGAGGTACGATTCATCATAACATCCTGTTCTAGTCAGCATGACACCCAGTACTAGTAAGCATAATATTCAGTAGATTCGAGGAGTCAGTTTGGTATTCAAAAGGCACGAGCCAGCATGACTGACATGATGCCACATAGGTAGTACTTTGTATGTACTCAACTCATTACGGTCAACCTTGAAAAATTCCAGTAAATCTTGAATCATCAGGAGAAGTGTCTTCCATTACTAACTCCCAAGGCAAAGGGTGCATATCCGATTGGGTCCCCTAGAAAACAATTCTAGAAACGCCAGTCTCAAAGTGCGAAATAACTTAACCTTGTTTAAAACAATCATTCCTTCTGAACATAATCAACAATTCAACGAAGATACGTGCAATGAATATTAATGCGTGGATTACTGGCGTTCTTTAGTCGATTCCTCACGCCGTGGAATTCATCGTAAGTACACAAAAATAGAAGTACCAACATTCAGCTGAATTCCGTCGTAAACGCCATTTTTTCCCAAGGAAGCATCAAAAACAGTTCCACTGCGTAGTGGATTTGTATAATGAGGGAATTTCAACCGATTTTAACAAGAATGAAACCTCGAGCCCGTTATTCCGTCCTTGACCTGCGGCAAAGCTCCCAATTTAGAACTCCTTTACGTTTGGCGAATGTTTGTAAAGCACGATGTTAACTCGAGTGAGCTTCTATGAGAATATTCCTTTCAGTAATGCCAGTTTCTTCAAATGACATTAACGAAGGTTATCGGATGGAAAAACGCCTCGTTATCGCAAAGTTGACAAGAAGAGAACTTATTACCCATTTACGTGTCTTTGGACAATAAGGTGCGTAGTAATTTTTTTAACAATTTATTACAGAATGGTTTAATAGAATAAGAAGTAAAAGCAAAAGTGCTCTTTAGTATTGTATACGTCGCGACCATATATTACGTATTGTTATACCATTGTTTCTACTAAGTATTCCATGGTTAACATGACATTTTCGAAGAATATGAAGGTTTGTCCGGAAATTGAAATTTTCAATTTTTCTAATTATCCAAAATCCGAAGTAAATTTGGATCTAGGCTCTCAAACTATGCCTGTCAATTCCATTTCATTCGGATCAGTAGGAACCTCAGAGTAACGAAACATCCTGGTAGGATCTAAGGAACTAGGAAGAGGCAGAAAAAAATGCAAATCTCTGGTACATCTGAACGATTTTTAGGAAATTTTGCTTGATGTTTAGTTTATCCTAATTTTGCTGAAATTCGGAGATTATTTGAAAATGGATGCTGAGAATTTTATGGCATAAATCGACGTAAACGGGAAAGTTTTTGCAATTCAGGAAACCATCAATTTGGTCGAGAAGTCCACGTTTCATACCAGGAAATTTATTAGACTGTTCAATTATCATTTTATCACCATAGATTCTTTATGCCCACGTTATTCTAGGTACACTGCTCACCCATCTTGGTTGACGTTATTCAAATTGATTGAGAATACATCTGCATTTCTGATTGAATGATTGAAACTATTTCTGTATAATTTTTCCGGTGGATCGGTACCCACTTTCATCGTTAGAAAAAACCAGAATAGTTTCATTTTAGAGAACATTTGTGGTTATTGTTTTAAAACTGCTCTTTTAGATTAACCACGCACCCATAAGGCTGAGCGTTATGAAGAATGTACTTGTATTATTTTAGTATTGATAGTTTTGGAGTTTTCAAATGCATAATGTCCTCCCGAACCCAGGCACCGAAATCCCAGTTGATCTCGATAGACCGACTCTTGAGAGAAGTCCTAATTTAGCGATTGCTCAGCTCATTCCTCCTTTTTTGGGGGACATCCGCGCATTCCTCTACTCAGAGACGACAGCGGCTGGCGCCTGTCCAAATGGGTCATCGTCATGTATTCAACCATTCACATTAACCCGACATTGACCGCTACAGTGTTCGTAGGTGACTGACCCTTACTTCTGAAGTATCATTGAAATGTAGGAAGATCTTCAACTTCCACTGATGAGCAACTCATTAGGGCAAAGGCGCCTAATTTGGAACATCGAGTTATCTGACGACGTACCACAGATATCTAGGGTAGTGAAATAGGTTCAGTACACAGCCTTGACAATACAGAGGCAACATTAGCTGTGATTTATTGGTACCAGCGCAGTTTTTCCAAAATTCTGTTTTCAGAGCCATTTGCGAATTTCCAAGGAAAAATAAGCAGTTGCAACAGACTCAAAATTATTAGCTTTGACTTTTTTGAAATTTTTTCATTTAAATCCATTTTAGAACACTATAAAAAGAATTCCTACGATATTTTTTCCAAAAATCATATGTATTTACAAGTGTATGAAACGATATATGTGTCATTCCGAACGATAACTTGATAAATTTCAAGTTTTTGTCGAAATGTTCATTATAATAAACGAAAAGACGAGTTCGTTAGCCAGGAATTTTGAACAAACCTAAAGGGTGCAAATTTCAAATAGGACAAAAAGGTTTCAGAGTTTTTGAGATTATAACCATCATAATCTTAGTAATACATGGTATATTCGGATTCAACACAGAATGTTTGACCAATACAATTTCAAAAATTAAAGATGGTTCAAAATTTTTAAATACACGCATCAAAAAAAGTTTTGCATCACCCTGATTCATTCAGAAATACGCACAGGAAAAATTTTGGGTTTGGATTTTTGAAAAGTGTATCCAATCACCTAATAGAAACAATGGAAAAAACTTTATTTGGATAAATTTCTTTATTTAAAAAAATTTTTTCTTAGAAAAAGGCAAAAAACAGAAAACTTACTTTTTTTAAATTGTAAAAAAAAACACTCGGAATATCGTCCAACAGGTTTGTTATTGCTGAGAGAGCCTTTTAACCTTTGTAATGAGTGTCAGGCCATAAGGAAGAAGTTAAAGAAAATCAGATTGATACACCGGAACATGATCAATCGTGAATCCTGATAAATGAGAGCTGTTGACTTGGGCTCAACGTCGTTAGTTTAAACAAGGAGTTTATATGTTTTCTTAATAAAGAAAATGACCAAATCAAGTTTTTTCCGTTGTTTCTATATGGTGGTTAGACACACTTTTCAAAAATCCAAACCTCAAATTTTTTCTGAGTTTTCTGAATGAACCAGGGTGATGCAAAACTTTTTTTGATGTGTGTATCAACAATTTAAAACCTGAGTATATTTGTTGTACCCAAAAATGCAACAGCCAAGTGGGTACTCAATGAGTTTGTGGAAGCAAAACATGAGTAAGGACTCTTAACACCTTCAAAACATACCCTGTGCATACAGTATGTTGGGATGATATACTGGAAATAGGAAAAAATAACAATTTACGTGTTGGTATTCTATGAGTATGGGGTGACGCAGAGACTTTTTACTGTTGTTAAAATTCCTATCCAAGAGGTTGATTGTATAAATTTGACGGTTCGTCCAATGTGCCACACTCTCAAGGCTGACTACTCTCTCATGTAGCTAATATTTCGATTTTCTTATTTGAATATGAACTTTTTTTCAGATGGTTTGAGTGCAAAAACAAATTAGGTACTAATTAAGGAAGGAGGTGAACATGTACCAGGACCGTGCAAGCTGGAACCTCTCTTGTCTCAAATCAGGCCACCATTTTTCAAGAAACATGAATAACTGTGTCACACGCCAAGCGCAGTTTATGGCCTCTTCTAATTGGCATTATTTACCCTAATGGCCCTTAGAAACAACAAAACATGGAGTTCAAGACACTGTAGGAAATTTCAATTTTGGTTTATAATTTTCAATAATGAACCCTTGGAATTGACCATAAAAAAATTGTTCAACTCCCTCTCAAAATTTGTTGGATTACGTTTCAAGGCACGTAGAATCCTAAAATCGAATGAAATTTGAAATATTGAATTTTAAGAATCGAAAGAGACCACCCAGAGCTCTGAGGACCAACCGTACGCTCCCTACGAGCACTTAAGGGTTGGAGTTACGATAAATCAGAAACACGAGTGTGAATCGCAAAATATGCTTAAACACAGTCCAAATTTTAGTGGACCAAAATATGATCGTTGTTCGCTTCTCCGAATTGTACTCAGTTTTGCGTCCTTAGCAACCAGTAATCAAATTTCCTAATCAAGCCACCCATAATTCCTTTTTTCTTCAAATTTAACATGATTGTGAAGCGAAAATATGGTTGGTTGGTAGTGACGATGGCAAAGCCGTGTTCTTTGCAGGCCAGTGATCTATACAGAAAAATAATAAACCTTTGTGTAATAATTTGCAGCGTTTTAAAGTCGTAGTAAATAATTATTTACGCGTTTTCGCTATTCATTATCACAATATCTAGTACTTGAGAATTATCTCTGATGACCCAGTAAGCACAAACTGAATTTGTGGGGTTTTTTCGCTTTCAGGACTAACCAAGATACCTACTTACTTTTGCTTCCGAGTCTACCAAGGTGGCTGAACCATTGTTTTTACTTTTCAAAAAAAAATTTCACCAGAATCAAAATTTTCAATTGCGTTTTACGTAGCTATTAGACCTTCTTGAACAATTTCGGTTCTTGTCTGTCTGTGTGTTTGCCGTAAAATCCTTGTAAAAGGTCCTTCATGAGAATCATCGCCCCCCAGATCGATAGTAGCCGCAAACGTAAAAACCTTGTAACAGCCATGACTCCTATATTCTCCAACAGACTTCGATGACATTTTCAGGGATTGTTCGGGTTGGCGTATTGATGGGTCTATGAGCGTAGTGCAAGGTAATTAAAGATTAATGTTTTGAGATTAACTACTATGCATGAAGGTTATGAATACGAGGAAGTTATGTGCCACACATACTTGGCAGATTTTTTTTATATACTCAAGTTTTTCCTCAAGCCCCAAACTATCCTACGAATTTGAGTGAAATCGTACTAAAATCACGCAAGAAAAATTGCATTAGCTACGCAGACGCTACTATTTGTCCGATGGGGGTCGACAAATTCGAAGGGACCGTCAAAACCACACGTAATTTAATTTAATTTTAATCCCATAAAATCGGTGAGTGAAGCTATAATCAGGACAAGTAATTGACCACTTGATTTCTATGAATGACCAATCGTAAAATTGCGGATACTAAAAAATATCTAGCTCTAAACCACTAAAAGTCGACGGATCAACCTCGAAGAAGGCCCCATAGAAGTGACAAATCGAGGTCAGTTGTTAAGTAAATCACCGCTATCAAGGAGGAAGCATTTTCAAAACGTTGCTTCATCATTTTATGTGTTATGATGGTTGTAATCGAAAACGAGCCTTATTTTTATTACATTCGGAGTTCTATCTAAACGGTTTTCCACTTTTCCCTGCTATCGGCTGGAAAAAACCAATGTAATCATTTCATTGGAGCTCCAATGAAGAACCCAATTCGATTTTCCGGTAAGAAATTTCCTTAACTTCTTTTTCTAAAGGGGGAAAACGATTTCCTATTTCCTTCGGCCTATCAAATTGAGACGTTGAAATTTCATTATCCCTCCTCCTCAAGGACCCCCTGGAAGGAAAATATTACTAATGTAAATGTCACTTCTTTTCGTTGAATTCAGGTACTTTTTCAGCTTCCTCTCAACCGAAAGTAAGAAAACTTTGTGTCTGTGGAACAGTATCTTTAAAAAACAGAATATTTTTTGCATTTCAGAGCTTTCTGAACAATTTTGGCCAACAACTAGTCTGTCGTTCAGGTATGTTCAATTCCTTGCCCCGGACTTGACGAAATCACTAACTGAATTTGATTCACAGGGTGCCTACCTACGGATTAGATTAATAAGAGAGCTTAAATTCAGGTTGTGATAACTAGGTGATAAAATATAGTTCTATGGTATGTAGTGTAAGTAAATATGAGTAGGAGAAAGACTCCATAATTGGGACACCGATTCTTACATTCGAGGATTATCTAGGCCACTACATCCGATTGGAAAAGGTCATAAATTGCAGCTAGGAAATACATAGGTAGTTACATTTACAATTTAAAAACCATCAAAATTGTTACCAAATTTGGGATACCGGAGGTACAAACTCGGAACACCCCAATTACACGGTCTAGGCAAGAGGCCACAAACTTAACCTTGTTCGTCCTTTCAGCATGGAAAATGCTTAAGCCACGCACTAACTGTTTGAAAAACGCTCATAAGTGTGGGACGTAAGCATGAGTATAAATTCGTTCCTGGGGGCCCCACGAAGCTGAAATTTCACATAATTGGTGGCTAAAACATGTTCCATGTTTTACATCCCAACCTGGGATAAATGGGACGTTTTTTTTTATTTTTTATTAATTAATTTATTTTTTTTTGGCTCAAATTATTCGAAAATAAGTTTTGCATCCAAAGTGACTCTGGTAACAGAATCTTGGAAAAAATTCACTGTTACCAACAAATCGCAGCTAATGTTTCCCATTCTGTCTTCGTGTTGTCAAGGCTACACATTGAATCTATTTCTCTGATTATCAGCCGATTATCGTCAGATAATTCGATGTCCCAAACCAGGAGCCACTTTCAAATAAGGCGCCTTTCTTCTTAATGAAATGCACACATCTTTCAATGGGGTTTCAATGCTTCAAGTGCATCACTCTAGTTCAATACTCTTTTTCACTTTAAATGACTACTCTTCAACTTAACTTGAACCTAGGAAGGCCCAAAAGAGAACAATGTATTGATCTCCAATCAGTAAAGCTAATTTCATAACTAGAAATGAAAATAGAAACCTAAGTTCTCATGAATCTCCCTCACCTATTCCCCTAACCTGGAATGAATTTTTAAAAACCTATGTCATAAATTGCTGTCAGATGGAAAAATGTTTGCATAAATGATAATAGGACCTAACACCTTACCTTTGTCTCAAGTAACATTACTAGTATACCCAATATTTTGAAATTTGAGTGTTGAGTGTTAAGTATACGTAATTTACTATTGATTCTCAGATCAGAACCTAAAAATCCTACCTCGCCCTAAAAAAAATCCATGATGAAAATCTAGCAAAACGTAGGTAGGTAGGATCTGTCAATTTTCACAAAAGTGGAATGTCACGTATGACATGAACAAGTAATGAAATGTGATGCACCGCACAGAGAAGAGATTAGCTAGTCCTTAATGGTACGGTAGACACGAAATGCGGTCCTCCACATCACGTTTCGTTGGATCTAGGAAAAGGGGGCGGTGACCAACCGCCCCTCCTTTTACCCCCACCACCCGAAATTTTCTCAACATTATCTTCGTCATTGTTCAATACTTTATGGACTTAACCCCGTTAATCCCGAAAATTGCGTTTCCGCTCATTTGAACTTTTGAATTGTTAAGTTGATTAATCCATTTATGAGGGCAAGTGTTGTCAAAAGCGGGGGCGTAACGAATTTAATTCAATATATAATCCCATCCTAGAACTACCGCAATGTATCCACTGAGACAAGACTAAGATTTTTCTTAGCTCGCCCTTTTTAAATAGTTAAGAATTATTCACTAATTTATACATTCCATTGAAACGCTTGGTGGTATTCAACTACTTCAGCGAATCAAACTTTGCCGACCCAGTAACTACAGAAAGATACGTGATGAAGGAGAGTGTCCTGCGTAGTTTTTACATTAGCATATTTAACAACACTACTTTTCCAGTTTTCAAAGTAGACCGAAAGTGGAAACGTAAGAGAGTTCGAACACATGAAGACAATGCAGTGAAATTGGAATACCTGACGTGAGTGCCTATCTAAAGTGCCTATATGTTCCTTCAACATACTGGGAGTATTGATGAATACCTAAAAAACCTTCACAAAGAACAGTAAGCGTAAGGAGAGCATGAATATATCATCGAAATTGATTGATCCAAATTACTAAAGAAACCCTGTAAAGATGACAAAACGTGGCTCACTAAATTTTTACGGACGTTGAAAGAAAAATCAATCGATACCGGAAGTCTGGCCTTACAAAAATTGGTGTATACTCGAGAGACGGTTGATGAGTTAGTATAAAGTTGTATTAGTTTGTTAAAAGTGTAAAATATGCAACATACCTCCTCCAATTCCGCCAAACATGGTTTTATAAAGAGTGGAGATTGGACTGACGCGAGAGCTCAAAGTGTAACTACGAAGAGATGGGTCTTGCACACCCTACTGAGGAACAACCTTGACGGAGCGGTGGCCTTTCTGCGCAGGCGCCGGATCGATTTTTCTCCGCAAATGAAATATAGGGCGAATTCAGAGGGTTTTGACAATAGACGCACTTCGTCTTGTTTTTAGGTTGAGCGCAATAGAAGGGAAATCTTTGGACCTAAGATTGAATTAGTGGAGTTTATCAAAGACGACTCTTTCGACAAAACGATCGTGTTTCCCCAGGTCTGACGAGGCTCGGCGACCGTCCGGGAGGAAGGGGGGCCTTCCTGGGTCGAAACGCGGGTGACAGAGTGCGCCACGACGCGGGCAGAAGCCGAAGAACAAAGCCCTCCCGCTGTTGTATTGAACCCAATAGATTTCCCCGTCCTGTCATTTCGAAAGGACTGGTGGTAGTCGGGGGAGAGGAGACACATTTTCGGGAGGAAATTTTAGACAGAGTAATAATGTTGGAAACCACACGTCCCTGGTGGAAAACGATCGACGTTTAGCTAGTTCCTAATGAAAACGAAAATTATCACACCCTGTTAGGTAGTTATTTTGGCAGAACATTATGAAAAAAAATCTGGCGCCTCGCACAACATCAGAGTTCTTGATAAGTGACATGATGTTCACGACCATGTTGATGGTTTTCAAAATTGACAAACCTCCAAAGATCGAAAATTTGTACCCAATTGTTTATATGGGACCTACTGATCATACTATGAGTAAGTTGATAAGCAATCGGGAAGACCCTCAAATTATCAATCATCTAAAATCTTCTAGAGGCTTACCCTCCCAATCCGTGACAATGTCATCGAAATAAGACCATAATTTTGCGTGGTATTGCCCGGGACAAAGAACGACAAACGATAGATGCAAATGACTTGAAATAACGGGGCTTCTGAGTTCTGGGTAGATTGAATATTGCTTCACTGGTAGCAAAACATGTTGATCGAGAACTGTTTCACCTCCCCCTCCTACATCAATACTTTTTCACGTCTAATTTTGTTCTTGTAAGAAGCCTAACAGTACACAACTTCTTCAATTGAGATCATCTCAATTGGAAAACAAGTAACTACTTCATAAAAATGTCCCCTTTGGTTTATTATTTTCAATAATGAACCTTCGGAGTCGACAAAAAAAAAAAAATTTTAACCCCCCCTCAAAATTTGTTGGTTTACGTTTCAAGGTATGTAGAATCCAAAAATCGAATAAAATTTGACCGGCCGTCGCCGTACGCAGAGATGGGCGAATTCTTATTCATAAATACGATTATGAATACAAATACAGGTATGAATATGAATACAAATACAATCGTATTCACACTTTGAATACGATTTTCCCCCGTATTCGTATTTTGAATATGATTTTATGATTTTTTCTATGATGTCTCTAACAATCGAATTTTTGGTTTATTATTTTCAATAATAAGCCTTTGGAATCGAGCAAGAAAAAAAAATTTCAACCCCCCCTCAAAATTTGATGTTTTACGTTTCAAGGTACGTAGAATACGAAAATCGAATAAAAAAATTTCCGTCCGTCCGCCGTACGCGGCACTTTTCTTAGCAACACTGGACCGATTTGGTTCAAATTTGGTATATGGGCTCCATTTGGGGTCTAGTTGTGCCGCGAAGCTTTTGGTTGATGTTAGTCACTTCTAAGGGGTGAAAATTAAGGGTTGAAATTTTCAAGAGATTCCAAAGGTTCATTATTGAAAATAATAAACAAAAATTATATATTATATGTAAACAAACTGACAGAAACAACGCAATCAATGGGCTCTTGCAGAAGTTTTATGGTGTCAATGTTGAGGTTGGCCATTGACTGCAGTGGGTAATAATAAGTAGAGTGCCCTAGCTCGAAAACTCTCGACATAAAGGTACCGTTTTTTCACCAATTTTAAATAGTATTGAATTTTAAAAAATTTTTGAGACCACCCGGAGCTCTGTAGGACTAACCGTTCGGTCCCTACGAGTACTTGAAGGTTTTCCTTCGATAAAACAGAATCATGAGTGTGAATCGCAAAAGAGGTCTAATCTCCGTTCAAATTTTATCGGACTAAAATGCGATCGCTGTTCATTTCTTCGATTTGTATACAGTTTTGCCTTCTGCGTAACCAGTAATCAAATTTCCATATGAAGCTTTCTATTTTTCCAATCGAGTGTGAAACGTTTAGTTCTTTCTAATAAACTTGATAGCGAAGGTGTGAAGCCAGTATGGTGTGGTAGGTAGTACCTAGCTGGTAGGTAAAAAAAAGTTGGTAGGTAAAAAAAATGTTGGTGGATAAAAAACGCTGCAAATCATTGCTCAAAGGCTTCTTCACTCTTCAGATCACTGATCAGCTGAGTGAGCTCCGAAACCATTTTCAATCCTACTGAATGGAAGTGCTCTTCCAGGCGTCTCCAGCATTCGAGGAAATCTTCTTCACTCCTCAGATCACTGATCAGCTGAGTGAGCTCCAAAGCCATTTTCAATCATATTGAATGGAAGTACTCTTCCAGGCGTCTCCAGCATTCGAGGAGATCTTCTTCACTCCTCAGATCACTGATCAGCTGAGTGAGCTCCAAAGCCATTTTCAATCCTATTGAATGGAAGTGCTCTTCAAGGCGTCTCCAGCATTCGAGGAGATCTTCTTCACTCTTCAGATCACTGATCAGCTGAGTGAGCTCCGAAGCCATTTTCAATCATATTGAATGGAAGTGCTCTTCCAGGCGTCTCCAGCATTCGAGGAGATCTTCTTCACTCCTCAGATCACTGATCAGCTGAGTGAGCTCCGAAGCCATTTTCAATCATATTGAATGGAAGTGCTCTTCCAGGCGTCTCCAGCATTCGAGGAGATCTTCTTCACTCCTCAGATCACTCATCAGCTGAGTGAGCTCCGAAGTCATTTTCAATCCTATTGAACGCAGGAAGCTGAAATTTGAGAGGGAAGGTCAAGGGAGAATACAGATGGTGGTAGGTGCTATTGATGGAGAACCAGTGATCTATACAGAGGGGTGATCTATACAGAAAATAATAAACCTTTGAGCAATGATTTGCAGCGTTTTTTATGATTTTCTCCCGAACTCTCGACATATTTATGATCTAACATTGTCAAAATAAATCAATCAAAATTCAAAACGCTCACAAATTCTTATCGGATTTTTCACGCAGAATCGAATGAGACCAACCCCATGTCGCTACGACCAACCGAATAGAAAATACGACGGCATTTCAGATAAAAATCATAATTTTTTTAAAATGATTTTTAATGCAAAATTTGCACTGAAAATCATGAAAAAATTATGATTTTTACCGGAAATTTCGTCGTACATTCTTTTCTTGAGCGTTTCGAATTTTGATTGATTATTTTGACAATGTTAGGTCATAAATATGTCGAGAGTTCGGGAGAAAATCATTTTAAAAAGTATGATTTTCAGAGAAAATCGTTTTAAAAAATCGATTTTTAGGGAAATCATAGAAAAAATCATAAAATCGTATTATTGTACAGGGGAAAATCGTATTCAAAGTGTGAATACGATTGTGTTCGTATTCATATTCATAAAATCGCAGACATGATTTGTATTCATAATCGTATTTATGAATAAGAATTCGTCCATCTCTGGCCGTACGCGGCACTTTTCTTAGCAACACTGGACCGATTTGGTTCAAATTTGGTATATGAGCTCCATTTGGGGTCTAGTTGTGCCCCGAAGCTTTTGGTTGATGTCAGTCAATTCTAAGGGTTGAAAAATAAGGTTTGAAATTTTGAAAACGCCCTAGCTCAAAAAATTTCGATATAAAGGTATTGTTTTCCATCAATTTAAGATAGTGATGAATTTTTAGAATTTTTTGAGACCACGCGGAGCCCTGTAGGACAAACCGTTCGCTCCCTACAAGAACTTAAGGGTTGGACGTACGATAAGTCAGAAACACGAGTGAGAATCGCAAAAGAGGCCTAATCTCCGTTCAAATTTTAGCTGACCGAAATGCGATCGTGTTTTTCTTCATGTTGGTTGGTGTTAACAATGGCAACGCCGTGTTCTTTGCAGACGAGTGATCTATATAGAAAAATAATAAACCTTTGAGTAATAATTTGCAGCGTTTTTGTGGAGATAGGTACAAATTCAAGAAGCAATAAGAACTTCATTTTTGTTCATTTCATCCAAAACTGATCAGATTCAGTTTTGCTTCCGGGTCTATAAAGGTAAAGGAAGCATTGTTTTCTCTTTTATTTACGTTTTGGACCTTCTGAACAATTTTGGTTTCGTATCTGTCTGTCTGTGACCGTTGTGTCCGTCATGAAATCCTTGTAACGTGAAAACCTGTATTACACAGTTAATGACCAAATTCGATGAAATTTTCAGAGATTGTGCGGATTGGAGTCCTCAAAGGTCCTCAAAAAAATTAGCAAACGAAGATACTTTCAAGTATAATTTTTTTTATTAAAATATCTCCATCACAGAGTTTATGAGAAAAAATATATATAAATATAATATATCATAAATTAATACATAAATAAGGTACATTATGTACATTTTACACTTATTATAACAATCTTTCTTTTTGGTAAGGGCAGTAACATGAATTATAAATTAAACCAGCTTCATCCAAATATGAAATACATTGAATAATATTACAATATTAATTATTGAAAAATAGAAGAATAGACAACCAAGAAATAATTATTTAGTTTATACAAAATAATCACGACACCACAATTATTCTTGCAGTTCATTTCTCGTCTGATAATCTCTGAATTCCATTCGCTTAGTAAGATGATTTACATTCACTCTGAATCTGAAGTACATTCACCTTAAAGTTTATTAAAATATAATAACAAAAGCGCATTCGTAAATCACGTGATTCCTTTGTGACAATAAATATACAGGGTGTCCCATAAGATATCCACCAAACTTTGGGAGTAGTTTTTACAACTAATTTGGAACAAAAAATGTATCTTAGCAATTTTCTTTTGACCCCCTTAAAATCCGAATTTTTTTACTTCTAAGATTTTTTTGTGTTTTCGACCTTACACCATTTAAACGGTCATAACTCCCTTGAATTTCACTCAAATATTAAAAATAAGGATACCGTTGGTAAGAGCGTAAAATTTCTCAATAGATGAGCCGTTGACCAGTCGAGAAAAACAAAACGCTAAAGTAGTATTTTTACCTCAAACTTGAAAAATAGTCAATTTATGTTTTTTTTAATTTTAATGTTGATGATTTTTCCTCATTAAAACAAGGCATTTGCCAGAGGGGCTCGAAAGCTTAAAAACTGCTCCATTTCATCAGCTTTCCAACGGTGACCCAATTTTTAGTTTTACTCTGGAATGTCATGGAGAAATGGTGTTTCAATGCGAAAAAACGTGCATTTTTTTCAACGAAATTGACGGTTGGACGGGAGGAATCCGGGGTCTGCTCCGCCCCCCCTCCTCTCAAGCACCGAGTCCCCACGTCAAACCGTCGATTTCGTTGGAAAAAATACACGTTTTTTCGCATTGAAACACCATTTTCTCCCTCAAATTCCACAGTAAAACTAAAAATTGGGTGACCGTTGGAAAGCTGATGAAATGGAGCAGTTTTTTAACGTTTTGAGCCCCTCTGGCAAATACCTTGTTTTAATAAGGAAAAAATCATCAACATTTAAAAAAAAAAAACAGAAATTGATCAGTTTCTAAGTTTGGGGTAAAAATGCTACTCTAGCATTTTGTTTTTCTCGACGGTATCATTATTTTTAATGTTTGAGTGTAATTTAAGGGAGTTATGTCCGTTTAAATGGTGTAAGGTAGAAAACACAAAAACAATCTTAAAAGTAACAAAACTCGGATTTTAAGGGGGTTAAAAGAAAATTGCTAAGATACAGTTTTTGTTCCAAATTAGTTGTAAAAACTACTCCCGAAGTTTGGTGGATAACACATGGGACACCCTGTATGAGGTAACCTGCCTACTAGTTCTGGAAGTTTCTCGCGCCTCCTCTGGATCGGGCGAGTACCATACGAGTTCAAAACGAGTGTCAACTCAAAAACGACAATTTTGGTGTTGGTTCGTTGTTTCTGCAGGATCTTAAATGATTTATTTATATGACCAATTCGAAAGCATTATTCATTAACATAAGTATGGTCCCAAAAAAATTGACAATTTGAGTTAATTTACAAAGAGAGCATTATTCACACTGAGATCATTCAATTTAGATAAAAGAGGCACTTTCATACCCAACTACCAGGTACTTTGAATAGGTACATTTCTTGAACAAAAATATTAAGTATTAGAATTTAGCCACTGAAATTCGCCATTGACCGGATTCTACAAAACAAGCTAATTTCATCGGATCAGTTCGAGAGTAAGGTATTCTCTTGATAAATAGGTGGATACCTTCACAATGTACTACACCAGTACCTATCCCGAGAATAATATGGATAAATAAAGTCATAAGGTGGCCAAAGAAGATACCTAGCCCTATCAAGGTTCCATCAACTAACTTACATATTTTATATTAAGGAAAGTAGGCACACCTACTCGTACTGGCTCAAAGGTGCTTTGAACACACAGACTTCGAATAACAAGTCAATCAGTGGTTTTGCGTGGCGTCAAAGATTATATATGTGCTTCAAAAAATCGAATCTACCAGCCCCCTTCGAATGCCCACCATCATTGACAACTCCTCTCGGCAGCTCTACGCATTGTTAGCCATATTTACTGTTTTCTGAAATTAAATCAGGCTTTTCTTGCATAAAGTCAACTTGCACTTCCCTACAACTGTTTTACAGGGATACTTGTGACCGGATCATGTAGGTACACGAGTATGAGGATCTCAAGAAAGTCAAAAGAAATAAGGATGTAGCGAAAGTATCTCAATTTTAAGCCCATTTGGAGCAAATTGAAACTTTATCAAGGAAACTGTAGATCTATCAATAAGATTATAAATACCTACCAGATTCTGTTTTGTTTCAGAGTCTACCAAGGTAGCAGAAGTTTTGGAGAGAAACATTTTTGGGAGATGGAGAGTCCACAAAATCGAATTTACACTTGCATTTCACGTTTAAAATCTTTTTGAATAATTTTGATTTGGTCTATTTGTCCGCAATTCCTTGCTTTGAGCAAAACTATAAAGTTACAGTTGGACCTTAATGAAATTTTAAGGCTGATGCGTGAATAGTGAAATCAGAGAATCAGACAGCTACCTTACCTTACTTACCTACAACAAACAATTCAAAGTCCCAAACTTTGTAAACCTGCTGATTAGTCAAGTTGATTAGTTAATTTTCAAGGTAGGTAGAAACCTAAACAAGATTGAAACGATGTTTCTAGGCTACTGGTCTATCCGTCAAAGATGCCCGATGCTCGCGTATTAGCTCTTATTGCTTGTAAGTTTTCGATTCCCTCTGCACAATAATCGATAATTGAGTCTCAACGAAACCACCTATTTATGTAAATTGTATTACTATTACATTGAAATGGTTCTACTTATAACATATTTATCATCATAGTGATTATTTTTTAAGTAACAGTGGGTAATGTGGTAGACAATATAAAATAATAATACACAACAATGACGAAATTAGTAATGTGGTATCAATAAGTTACTTGGGTGGGAAAAATTTGAACGACGCGAAGAAAAGGCGTCTGAGATAGGCAACAAGCAAAACCGAGCCTCGTTGAGGGTAAAGTATAACCTGTGATCCGTAGAGCTACACCCGTTCAATACATATTACGAAGGTAAGACTGCACTAAGGCATGGTAAACGGTATATTCTTTACGGATGGGAACGGACAAATTATGGGACTCCAAAAAGAAATAAATATTACTAAAATAAAAGTATATAATTATGGTCAAAGAGACTGTTTAGTAACCGATGGCCCACTTCAAAATCAACCCGGTATGAAGAAATTGTGACTGTTTTATAATTTACAAAATAGTAAAAACAAGAAACCGGTTGATTCTGGATCTACTAATACTCTACTCGGCAAACAGGTACTTTCTAGATCAGATCCAGACTAAATCATTGCAAGGATTCGTTTGGTGAGCGAAGAATGCCAACTGTCGAAAATTGTACTCCACTCAGTAGGTACTGTTCGCAGATAGAAAGAATGCGGTTGGCCAATTTCCGAAGGGTATACCTGCTAACATAGACGACTACCTGTTCCAAAATCTTAGGTAGCCTGTTAAGTCAGGCTATTAAGAAATTAAGAAAGGGCCGAGCCTTAGTAATTGTAATCCAGGCATCGAGCAACTCTCCACTCAGCCAATTGTTAGGAAGGATTTTCATCTCGAAATGTGAGTTCACTTGCCCTTCTGTTTACCTTTCTGTCATCTTTAAAATTTGAAAGAAGCATCATCCTTTTGGTACTGGAAGCGTGATTTTATTTTTGAATGAATGAATGTACATTATCTTAATTGCTAAGACATTCCCAAGGGTAAGGAACCTGTTTTATTTGTTTTGTTTTGTCTGTAATAAACTAATCCTTTCACTTCATCATCGGTCGGTAGTCAACAACCCTCGGTCTCATTTTCCCTGGCTTGAGTGGCAGGTAGAAGAAGGACGATGTTTTTGGAATTGTAATACACATGGACTCCTCACCAAACCATCCGCATTCTTTCAATCTGCAAACAGTACTGGTCTGAATGGTCTGTTAATGCTGGGGAAGATGGAGGGCAAACATATCCCACAAAAATTGTATCAAGTTGGTGGGAGAGCTTCCGTATCTATCGCGGTCGTGAAGATAATCCGATCATGGTTATTCTTCATCGAAAGTGGACTGTATTGAACAAATTCTCCGAACTTGACTACGAAACTGAATGTAATAAAATCATTACTTGGAATACAACTAATGACTTGTAAATTCAAAATATTAGTCTAGTAAGAAGGCAACGAAAATTGTTGCATGGATCTAATTGGGTGGTGATTGGTTGGCGGGTGCTTTATATTTAACAATGGTTCTTAGAGCCAATCCTTAATACTATCTAAATTTGAGAAATTATTTCGCAAGACAAAAGACCTTTGATCCATCCAATTAATTGAGATCCGTGAAATTAATTGGAGGCACGGACAATCCATAAATATTTCATGGAAACCAGTCACTAAGTATGATTGCAAGAATTTTGAACAGGCACTCACAGAGACTGAACAGAATTTTATTCATATGAGGTAAACGAAAATGTGAGTAAACTTGCCAGGGACCTACGGCGTAAATTAAAAAAGCATGGAACATGTTTTAGCCCAATTCAGTGCAGAACCTTTAGTCGTAGGTACAGGTAATACAACAGTTATATTATCCCTAGCAACATAATCTAAAATGCATTAAGAAAAACTCGGCGCTTCGGCCTCGAAAAGAAGAGTGTTGAAAAAAGTGCGCATCCCCCTTCCGCGTAACGTTTTTCGGGTAGTTACCCTAGGGAAAAAACATGTTCCATGTGTAAAATGTTTCGTTTTTTTTTCACAGCCTTGGAAAGGCTTGGAATCAAAATGAAACTTAGAGGAAGGAGAATTAGCATGGCGCTTTACGTTGCAGGATACATGTTAGTCGGTAAACCAGGTTTTTTTTCGGAGAAGCAGTCCCGAGGGGTTTGGAGAAACCCAGAGGACTCCAGGCGCATCTATCCCCTCCCCTTTTCAGTTCCAGTTCGGTTCCAAACCGGATCGGCACTGCTTCTCCGAACAAACCTCAGGAAGATTACTTTTTAAAATGATATTATATGATAATATCATATTATGATATTAGGAAGGTATAAAAATATTATAATTAGAAAAATAGTCACTGGAACGGATATAATCGGGAATGTATCGTTATCACACGTGGTTGGGATGGTAGATAACAGCTTCGTAAATTCGAAGAACCATCGTAATACCTAGGAATAGTTATTCTAAGGTAAAAAAATACATTTTGTCTACGTAGGAATTGATCCTACTCACTAGGAAGGAACAAAGATAGGATTTAGGAGGGAGTGGCACCCAACAACACAAATGGGATGGCTGCAACCTTGTCGTGACACTGGATGTGGTGTGGAAGAAGTGTTGCAGATACTCGTGTTGCGCATCTTGACAGGTGTACTGAACAGTATCATCACCCGAGTCCTGCTCGGCTCATATTATGTAAGTTGGTGGTCGTTTTATACAAGCAAGATGAGGAAGGTGGGGAAGGGAGTGAGGGATGAAGGGAAGAGCCGAGCAGGACACAGGTGGTGGAACCACAGAGTACACCTGCCGAGATCCCCAAATCTAGTAACTTTGTGGCATTTTACTAGCGCCAAGACTCTGATGTTGTTGATGGCCACTTCTTTAAACTCAAACACCGCTTGCCATAAATCCTTTTACTACATAAACTTTTTCATCTTAGCCCGCTACATCTCCAAGCTGCCATTGACAACTTGGAGATCCATTATAATGCAAGACCCCTATGTATGTAGTGCACAAGACATACATGTGTATGTCCTAATGTTTTATACTATTCTCACAAAAATATCAATTAGTTGAAGAATGTAGGTTCTGTGTAAATTTGTGTATTTTATTGTACACATTCATCAAAATGCTGATTCCAACCAACAATATTTTGAGCAATATTTTGTAAGATAGTTAAAACGGCATTTATTTGTACAAAAAAACACGAAGCAAAAACGTATTTTTGAATGTTCAG
The DNA here is from genome assembly GCA_009739505.2 of Apolygus lucorum. Classification (NCBI taxonomy): domain Eukaryota; kingdom Metazoa; phylum Arthropoda; class Insecta; order Hemiptera; family Miridae; genus Apolygus; species Apolygus lucorum. The sequence continues at coordinate 20,170,066 of CM019182.2, read as the reverse complement.
TATGCGCAAGTTGGAATACATCCTAAAATCAAATTGAAGAAGACCCAATAAAACATGTAAAGAATCAGACATTCAATGAGCTATTCAAAAAAATACAGTATAGACATGGTAATCCTACCTACTTTGTGAGATGTAATAAATTTTCGAAATTTCCTTTTCTCTTTTGTTTACTTTTCAGAAAATTTCTTTCAGCAAATGGTTTTCTTTCACATTATTTAATAATAAAAATACAGCAGTAATGACCAGAAAAGGAGTTGAAATTGTATTGTCTCTATTCATTATGAGCAGCAAATTTCTAAAACTATGGAAATTGAGGGAATACTGAACTCTATTTCATGTACTCATACGAACCGCAAATAAGCGTAACATTTCTGTGAGCTGACAGTGATTATTGTGAGAGGGTCTCCGGTGAAACGAATATTGCAGTTTCCTTGGAGCGCCCCGAAGTGGAGAAGTAGGTAGGTATTTGGGTAAAGTACCAAGTCACCAACTGCGAGTACGTGGGTCACACAATAAATAATCCACATTAACATTAACCCGCAGCCGATTGATGCATTTTTGGAGTCTTTCCACCAGCTTTGATATACTTATCTGTACCACAGAGTTCTCCCGCCTGCTTTCACTCCAAGAATTTGACCTCCGCGTCATCGTCAAAGCATTAGACACTCTGGTGCTGTTTTAGGTAGGTGAAAAGGTGGCACTCGGTGCTAAATCTGGACTGTAAGGTGTTTGGGTCCGAACTGGTTCAAAAGGTCAAATTTTTCGGGTACCACACGAGGCATTGCCACATCCAGGATTCATGCAGTAGAGACACCCGTTTGGTCAACAACCCTACCTGCAATTCTGTACTGCCATTCGCAGTTTTTTGAAATTCTCACACATGCATCAGCATTTATTGTTGTTCCACGGCCATTGTAATTAACCAAGACCCCACCTTTCCAGTCCCAAAAACACTAGCAATTACTTTTAGAGTAGACCGAACGGGTTTGCATTTCCATAGTTTTGGCGAAGTGGAATGACGCCAATCAAGACGCCCAGTTTTCATTGCCCATGACGATGGAATCCAAAACCTCTTCCCTTCCTCAGTAGAACGATCGAGAAATGAGGAATTTAACCGAATTCTGTTTGCATTTTTCCTGAATAGTTAATGGTATGGGATAGATGAAAATTTGGTTGATTTTTGAAAATATGTCTCCTGTTATTTTTGGGAGACATTCAAAATTTATGATTTTCAAAAATAACCGGGAAAACGGACCTCTTCAACGTGAAGCGGAAAGGCTCGCTGATTGGCTGTTCAGATCCCCGTCCCCTCCCCTTGTTGCCCGATGGAAAGACGAAATCCAACAGTGTTGGCTCTGAGGACTGTACGAAGTGAGATTTCACGATCTCAGCGCTCAAAGGGGCCGTACATGAACTATTCCTGGTTGATGTCATCCTCCCGAGTTTTTTTTTTTAATGTTCATATTTTCTACACTGTTTTGTTTATTCGTAAATTAGTGAGTACGGGCTGAAAGTTTGCCATAGGGGGTTTTTCGAGGTGCTGAATCCGATTTTGGGGTCAAAAATAGGAAATTTCTCATTGAAACCATTCGCTGGCGTTTGTGGTCATCAGCCAACATCCATGGTACCCACCACGCACAAACGTTGATAAATCAATCAATTAATCAATTTTTCACTGACAATGGCATGAATGGAACCTACAAAAATTTTAAGAAGTAATGAGCAAAGTTCACAAAGCGTTACAGGACGATCTTGACGCACTTAAGAGTCAACTATTACGACCATTTCGTCTGCGACAGCTTTAATCAGTCATCTACTTCGTTCAATATTCATGAATGTTGGACCGTCCTTAAACCCACGAAACCATTTATGCACATTGTTGAAGTCCATAAGTATTCATAAACCTGTACAAAGTGCCAATAAATTTCAATCGGTGAAATTTATTGGCCAGTAAGAGAACAAATAAATTTGTGAATACTTGGCAAATCCAATTCAAACGACTGTCGCTCGGTGACAAAAACAGCCAGAAACACCAAGATGCACTTGCTTGAAAGAGAGGAGCCTCAGGTGTAGGGCAAGTGAGCTAATCTTCTTACGAATTTCCTTCTAACCGCTATCGCATTGAACACCTTACTTATTAAGTGACCCTCATAGTATGAATATAGTCTATTTTCTCAACCTTTACTCTCTAGAAGATTAGAGAATACTATTTTTTGGAAGAATATAGTTAGCTCCTACACAAAAATGGGCATTCCAACGCACTTGTACAGCCTTGGGCTGTGTGCTTGTGCTTTAGAACCATATTGCTGTAAAGATTAGTAAATGTAGATAAAAGTATGGGCTTCGAGAAGGTACAATCCTTAAGAATAAAATCCATACTAGCAGCAACCTAGTTTGCATTCCCTGTTGTACTATTGACTACACAGGAAACCAAATTTGACTATTTTCCATTTCCAATAAAAGAAGTGGTACATTAGATAGAAAAGTAATCTCGTTTTGTATCTAGGAGTGGTATTCTTAGCTCTAAGTACCTAGAACTCCATAATAACTGACAATTTATTGGTGGTTAGTTTGCAGCTAACTAATTTCGCAAGAACTAATTTTGTTTCTGATAGTTCCAATGACGGACGAGTTGACTGAATTTGTCGCAGTTCCTTGTCCGCAGTTGTGATACACGGAGCGGACTCCGTTGTAAAAGTATTCACAGACGGGCCCACCGCAGTACACGCAGGAATCGATAGGCATGTGCGCTCTTTTCTCGAAATGGTCGAGAACAGCGGCTGAGCTGAGGGGGAAATAAAGGTCGCACTCTTTGCAAAAGTACCTGAGATCGTCCGAAGTCGACGTCTCCGCATCAGCCATCTGGTGTCTGTAGCCGGTGAAGAAGGGATGGACTGCATCCGTCATATGCCTGTGAAACACAATTCATTTGTTGAAACATGAAACGGGCAAAGTCACTAAGTTTGAATGTTGAGCATTTTTGAATGGATTCCTGTGGTCATGGCTGCATTTCATAACAGGATTTCCATACTTTTTCAGGATCAAACGGTCATTCTTTAACTGAACTCCGTAACTTCAGGTTATTTACTTTTATTTTTTTATTATAAATATAATTTAATTGTATTATAAATGTACATTACAGTTTTGCATATAAACATTTTAAAACTACAACCATGTGTCGCATGTTTGAAGTTTAAGCCCAAGGCTATCTTCCTATTATTCAAGTTATTTCAAGAGAAAAAAAATAGGGTAAACTAATGCTGAAGAGGTATGTTGCTGATTGGATTTTATTAATGTTGATATACTATGGCTAACGGTTTTGGTTTATTGTAAGAATGTCTGCGTGGCGTTTTCGTTTCAATCTGCGGTCTGGACGGTTGGGTGGGATAGAATTGAGTATGTCAGCTGCTAGTGAATCGGGTGGTGGTGGAGTCTAGAGTTGAATCGAGAATATGTAGTAGGTATGCAGAACTTCATGAATAGTTGGGATGTCAACGTCCTTATGAAATTTGGACTTTCTGATGTACCAGGGCGCAATGGTTATTACCCTGAGAACACGGTTTTGGAAAGTTTGAATCCGTTTTACCTGTGAGTCGGAGGCGCCACCCCTTACGTGACCTCCCTATTCCCAAAGTTGCCTTATTAACATTAGGTATATAAGCCGCTTTGTGCTGAGTGTCAGGGGAGATTGCACTCCTAGAAGTGGCTTAAGCTTTCGGAGACGACGACGGCATCTGATGAGCACAGAAGTGATGTGTGCATTGAAGGTCAAGCGTTTGTCCAACGTTACTCCCAGGTATCGGATTCAAATGGGCCAATGTCGTCGCCAATGGTCAATTCAGGAACATCATACATGTGGAGGTACGTGAATACTACACAACAGGTTATCTTTCTGAAATACTTTTCTTGAATTTTATGCAGAATCCTCCAATATTTCACGAGGAATCAATCAATGAGGTTTCTTCCTTAGTATTAACCTTCAGATTTATGTACAATGAAACTTGTATCAGTCAGATTGATATAGCAAAAAGTAAAAGTATCCAATTTCGAGTATTATTTTGCATCAGTTTAAATAAGGAGTCACATGTAAGGCTTGTATTCACTGGGACTCTTCAAGTCAAAACATTCATAATCTAGGCTGCGTCGATTTATGCTCTGCCTGATCTCAGTTCCGCAACAAAGAAGCGCGCACCTAAATATATTCTGCCAGTCTTGTTTCGATTAGGTTCAGTCTACAATACGGCGTTAATATTCGACGCAAAAACGACAAAAGCGACGGCAGATGAAAACTTTTTTCCATAAGAGAAATCAGTAGGTAGGTACCCCACGAAAAACACCCGAAGACATGAATACCTTGTATGAAACACTCACAAATAATAAAAAAACAGTAAAACATTACAACAAAAATGTAACGGAAAAACGTCTTCTTCTTCACTTCAAGGAGTAGGCTTGCAGCCTGTTCCGTCTTCACTATAAATAACAAACAATAACAAACCAAACCTATACCCATCTTTGTCTTGGTCGGCCTCTATCCCGGTACCCTCGTGGTCTATACTGGAGCACTTGTTTGACCAACCGGGAGTCATCCATCCGGTCGATGTGTTGTAACCCATTTTCCCTGGCTTCCGCAATCTTTTCATTCACCGAATAGACTCCCAGCTCCTCCCTAATATGTTCATTGCGTATTTGGTCTCGCAGAGTGCAACCCTTCACTCGCCGGAGAAACTTCATCTCTACAGTCTGAATTTTCTGCTTGTCTCGCTGCGTAATCGTCCAGGATTCACTCCCATAGGACAAAACCGGGGTTGCCATCACTTTGTAAAATTTGAGTTCGGTTTCTTTCCTTACTTTTCCTTACTTCCTTACTTTTCACCTTTACGTACTGTGAATGGTGCCGCACATACGCTGGTATCTTCCAATCTTATTGGCAATATCATTCTCGCGTTCAAAGCTCAGGTCACTTCCCAAAAACTTAAAAATCGGAAAAACGTAATAAAGAAATTCTGGGTGGGCTTCATAGAATCAACAAAGGCGCAGTAAATGATAAACCAACAACACACCGGACTCTTCGAGTTTTGCTTCAGCAGGAATCACGTTTGATTCTATAAGTCGACTCAAAGAGTACCAGAGGGAGTATACCAGTAAGAGTACCAGTCGACTCAAAGAGTACCAGAGGGAGTATACCAGCAAGAGTACCAGTCGACTCCAAGACTACCAGAGGGAGTATACCAGTAAGAGTACCAGTCGACTCAAAGAGTACCAGAGGGAGTATACCAGTAAGAGTACCAGTCGACTCAAAGAGTACCAGAGCGAGTATACCAGTAAGAGTACCAGTCGACTCCAAGAGTACCAGAGGGAGTATACCAGTAAGAGTACCAGTCGACTCAAAGAGTACCAGAGGGAGTATACCAGTAAGAGTACCAGTCGACTCAAAGAGTACCAGAGGGAGTATACCAGTAAGAGTACCAGTCGACTCAAAGAGTACCAGAGGGAGTATACCAGTAAGAGTACCAGTCGACTCCAAGACTACCAGAGGGAGTATACCAGTAAGAGTACCAGTCGACTCCAAGACTACCAGAGGGAGTATACCAGTAAGAGTACCAGTCGACTCAAAGAGTACCAGAGGGAGTATACCAGTAAGAGTACCAGTCGACTCCAAGACTATCAGAGGGAGTATACCAGTAAGAGTACCAGTCGACTCAAAGAGTACCAGAGGGAGTATACCAGTAAGAGTACCAGTCGACTCAAAGAGTACCAGAGGGAGTATACCAGTAAGAGTACCAGTCGACTCAAAGAGTACCAGAGGGAGTATACCAGTAAGAGTACCAGTCGACTCCAAGACTACCAGAGGGAGTATACCAGTAAGAGTACCAGTCGACTCAAAGAGTACCAGAGGGAGTATACCAGTAAGAGTACCAGTCGACTCAAAGAGTACCAGAGGGAGTATACCAGTAAGAGTACCAGTCGACTCCAAGACTACCAGAGGGAGTATACCAGTAAGAGTACCAGTCGACTCAAAGAGTACCAGAGGGAGTATACCAGTAATAGTACCAGTCGACTCAAAGAGTACCAGAGGGAGTATACCAGTAAGAGTACCTGTCGACTCCAAGAGTACCAGAGGGAGTATACCAGTAAGAGTACCAGTCGACTCAAAGAGTACCAGAGGGAGTATACCAGTAAGAGTACCTGTCGACTCCAAGAGTACCAGAGGGAGTATACCAGTAAGAGTACCAGTCGACTCAAAGAGTACCAGAGGGAGTATACCAGTATGAGTACCAGTCGACTCCAAGAGTACCAGAGGGAGTATACCAGTAAGAGTACCAGTCGACTCAAAGAGTACCAGAGGGAGTATACCAGTAAGAGTACCAGTTGACTCAAAGAGTACCAGAGGGAGTATACCAGTATGAGTACCAGTCGACTCAAAGAGTACCAGAGGGAGTATACCAGTAAGAGTACCAGTCGACTCAAAGAGTACCAGAGGGAGTATACCAGTAAGAGTACCAGTTGACTCAAAGAGTACCAGAGGGAGTATACCAGTATGAGACCAGTCGACTCAAAGAGTACCAGTGAATCAGTCAAAAGGCTTCGTGGTCGAATCCATACAATTAATTTCTCTGTCCAAATTCTTCCTTCCTTTCACCCCCACTTTATTTACTAGCAGTAGTATCCATGATCAGAAAGAACTGCAGTCAAACCACATAATGGTGCGGAATTCTTTTTTTATTACAGAAGAATTTTATTCAGAAGAATCATAAAGAAACTAGCCAACACAAGACAAATGTTGAACCCAGATCACTGGCCCCAATTTGGAGATTCTCAAAAATTGTATTGGTTCATGAACCCAGAGTACCTGGAACTGGTGACCTGGAATCAGTTATTAGAAGACTACCTACATGCAAAGATTGTGCTTTTCGATTCTGTAAAATTTGAGCTTACTGTTCCTGAGATCCGTTTTCAACAGATTTTCCTTCGGCCTTTTTGAAAGGCACTCCATTGGATGGCATTGTCGGCCAGTTTAGGACCATCCGAACTCAAATGTGTAGAGTACTTATTGATATTCCGCCGATTTCTGAAAAAATAGAGAGGGTAGATAAGTATTGAGCAATGGAATGGTAACTGCCAGGACTCTGAGTTTTGATAGGCACCATAAGACGGAAAGGTCACTTGCTCTGATCCTTTGTAGAAGGTAAAGATAGGCAGAGTGACACAGTAGATTAGAAGAACAATAAATGGAAGGTCGAGAATTGGCAATTTGATGGCAGCAGGATTGTCCTGCGTGGTTCAATTCTGCTGCAAGTTAATTACCAATTAGTTTTCCTTCCTATCATAATCATAACCAACCTGTCCCAGAAGGTACCTAGGGTTATCTTTCAATAAAAATTGTTTCGGAATATTTTTAGTGAGGTGAGGTAGGCTGTGACTCTTCTCCCTTACAGAGATCATCTGGTTTTAGAAATCATTATTGCTTGTATGTATGGTCAAGCTGTTTCCTTGAAATATACTTTTTAGCTGAGTAATACTGTGTACATCTCTCTGTCCCGATACGTCACAACTCCTGTATCGACTTCCTGTTTAACAACTTTTGTGCTTCCGAGATCTCTGTTGGTCGTAAACACTGCCGTTAACGCATAACAAAACTCAAAGAATTAGAAGATAAGCGTATCGCTCCTGTTATTGCCTTATACGGAAATTCCTAGACAACATAATTAGAGCATCCATCGACCGTCTAATCGGATATAAATGTGCGCATGGAATGAATTTATCATTGACAGTGAGTCTGCTCAACCTGAATTCCATCAAACTAATTGAGAAAATACTGAAATACGGTTAACTAGACACATAAACCAAGAGAAGTGGTCAATCATGGTCTACATTCGAGAGAGGCCGGTGCATTCTATTATACGGAGCGTATCAATTATCTGTGACGTCACAGTAAAACCACCAATACACTGCACATTTATCTTAAGGTAATTTTTCGCTAAGCCACAGAGGTCCTAATCATAGTACCTACCATTATAACGAAATGTATCTACCACAACGGTTTCATCAGGTTTACTAGGGTAAATATATACCTATCCTTACATATATGCCTTTCCAATCCTACCTATTTTCAGATAGATAATCGGTATTTTGAATTTTGGTAGGAACATGAGTACTTAATTAGAGTTTCATATTAATTATTGAGAGTAATTACTCAATTAATGTGTCTCAGTAGTAACCTAGTTCAACTCACCTCAATCACGAATACTTCAGACGAGAAATCTGAAGATGTTCCATCATATCAAGAACCATTTTATCCAACCAAGTGAAACGCAATTATTCGTGTTTCGTTGAAAACATCGAGGAGATGAGAGAAAACCAATTTAGAAATCGTAAACAGCCAACTCGTTACGTTATCTTCCTTATCTCACTGAAATTGGCCCAATTCGGCGAACACGCATGCGCTGAAATGGAGGGTGGATTGTTGTGCCCGAAAGGGGCGTCCCAAAGGGCCAGGTGGTGCGTTGGAGGGGGGAATGATCGAAGATTGCAATCAGCCAATGAGAGAGCGATTTCTATCATTATCGATGTTATAAATCGATGTTTTACCAATCGAAGTTCGAAGTATCGAAATTTGATTGGAGATAATTCTCTCCACCTTGATTGGCTCCGCCCTTATTTCTCTTCCTCAAAGGTGTGTTCCAGTGAACCTGTTATCAACCACTTCACCGTTATCAGTCAATTTTCAGTAGTGGATCGAATGTGGAAAAGTGGACGGTTTAAAAATTCCGTTTGTGATTGTTTTTCGCGTCTTCCAAAGTGGCGTTTTTAACCAACTTCCTTATTGTATTTTCACTAGTAATGTTTGTTAACGTTGTGTGAAACGTCGGTCTTATTGGAACAGGTCTAATGCATCATTTTCCTCCAGCTTCTGCGATTTCCAGGTAACTACCCACGCATTCACTGATCTCGTAACTTACTATCATCAATCTTATCCTTAATCGATCTCCAACACTGAGCAAGTAGATCGAAAGTCGGCTTTCATTCTGTATCTTTTTATAATCTTTACCTAGGTAGAGACTTTGATTACTCTCACGCATGTATGCTAGCTACCTACCAGGTGTACTGAGATAACAACACCTACCTATGCGTGCGGTGATCATGACAGACGTGGGAACGTCTCCCTTCTGACACCTGGTGGCTACACCCTGGCACTGCCACTGCCCCAAGAGTATTCGATTTCCGTGGAGTCGTCAAGGAAAGTTTTTATTCAGTCAAGGAGCCTGAAAAGAGAAATATACTAAAAAGGCAAAGCGTTGCAAGTTACAATCGTGTTGCTGACCAAACGTTGATAGTAGTCAAGAACATGCATGGAAAACTTCAGTATTTTCAAGTTAGTGCGAAAATGATGTTTTTTTTTTCGCATAAAATCTGGCTCCTGTATGTTTTGAAACTGGGAGAAATGACGATTTGTTGATGATTTTTACCTAAAAATTAAATACAAAATTAATTCTTCAGCGATGTAGGTACATATTTGATTAAGTAGCAGTTGATTGTTACTTTTCCATGAACTCCTTATGGCCTTGAATGGCCACTGATGACAAATTTAACTTGTGTATTTAAGTACCTTGGGCCTCTAATGAATAACTAATCAGGGGATAACTTTAGAACCTCGCGACAAAATTTAATTTCAATGGGGTATTTCAGTCAATTTTTTTATTAATTTTTTTCAAAAGAGTATGGCTCAGGAATAACGGTAATCGGGTCTTTTCGTCGAGAAAATGTTTTTAAAAAATCAGAGAAGCTAAGGAAAGTTGAAGATTTGAATGGTGTGACGTAGCTAGCCAACTGTCTTTGAAAAAAGTATCCATGCACAGAAACCCTTGGAGGACCTATTGGATACTACAAAATAAGTACTACTCACACACGCGCGCGGCATAGTCCTTGCCTAGTGTGTGTGCATTTATAGCGGCCTTCCTTTTTCAAACGTGTGATCTCTTTAATTAATTTTTCTACCACATGTTATGGTATCATTGGGCCTAAAGTTGTAGTACTTAGGTTTTCAAGGGTGCTGAATCCAAATTTGAGGTCAAAAACCTGAATTTCCGACCCACCGAAATACCCCATTCTCAAATGACGTGTTCTACTTCTTCAAATAGCTTTTTGTCCTGTTAAATAATAGTATGAAAGGGGGGCTTCTAAGGGAAAAAATGATAATTTATTCATCTTACCAATTTGTATGTCCATAAAGATTGACTTGATGTGTATTGTCAGCTAGACTGGGACAGGGGTGCACTAGAAAGAAAGAAAGCTACTTCATACTCTGGCCTATTAGGCTTTTAGATTGACGCATTTTCGAAATGAAAAAACTAAAACTTCCGTGAGTTATCGTCACTTCCATGCCATTCGAAGAACGTTTCACTTGCAGCAGGTTTAGCATTTACTTAAATAAGTATTAATGGGGAATTTGCCTCACAATTTTTTAATTTTTTTGATAGAGGGTTTACTGTAGCGGAAGAAAACCACACTGTGCTGCTACAAAACGCATCCAAAAATTTAAAGAATTTTAAAATGATGGAAATTTTAATGTAGTGGAAATCTGAAAATGGGACCAGTCATGTTGTGGCGTGACGAGCTGCCCCTTACGACAGCAGTGCTCCCTCTGATAGCGCACATGAAACTATTAGTTTACGTGAACGAACACAGGAGTGCGCTGCAAGCTGGCAGAAAGAACACGGACGTAAAAGTGACCAAAAGAAGCAATTTTAGTCACTCTGTTGTACAATACGATTCTACGTATTAGCTTATCAGGCATTATTAGTTTTCATCTTCCCTTATTTCTTGTGGTCGCAAGGGCGCCTACGACTCTATCTGTTGACATTCTCTGACACTTTTTGCCAAAACTCCTTTTACGCTTCGCCAGAGCACAGTTGTTTTTTGGCAGAGGCTGCACTTGTATAGGTATTTTCTTCTACGTTGTTTAGGTATTTTCTCCCTTGAGTATTCCTGGTGTTAAACGTTATTCTAGGGCCCTATTATAGCGTAATGTCATACATCTATGTTCGTTAGTTCTCCATTAAAGTGAGATGTAGGAAAACCCAGAGTGGCATGAGGTGAGGAAGGGAAAGAACACGTCATCTGACGTCACCTCTTTTCCACTCTCCCCTCAACATAATAGCTAGAGTATATAAGCCGCACTCAATCCGACTTATCATTTCTTGTCTTATCTACAGCCCAGTTCTTCAGAGGGAACGGTTTGCCCCATAAAGGCACCGAACCTCTATCTCCCCTTAGGGACCTCTTCAGAACACTAGGCTTCATTAGGTTCCGCCTCCCACCAGTAGGTCTGGGTTCAGACGCCGAGGTTTGTGGATAGATATTTCAAGCACTTATCTGGAGGGTCGGCCGTGAGGCGCCGCGGATGTAGTTCCAAAGCCATAGGCTTAGGGATCAATCTCTCTGTTGAGTAGGGTTCAGGCTAGTTTACAAATCAGGGCATCGAGAGGACCATCGCCCTCACTCAAATACATGCAAACACAACATATATGATTTAACTTGAAATTCCAGAATCTAAAATTGAGGCAAATTCCCCATTGTGAAAAGTTAATCTCAATTTCAAATATGTTTCCGTCATGGCCTCCTTGTCAAATATTTTCTGAAATAAGCATGAAGTGCGTAGTATGCTGAGGCCACAGATGCTCGTGTCAGATGATGTGCATTTTTGCGTGGTTGAACTCAAGGCGCCTGCCACTCTTCTCCCCTCGTCCATTGGAAATTCCCCTACCCCTTTTTCTCAGGATTATATGAGGTGCTTGATTCCTACTTGTTGAAAAAAATCTTTTAATAGAATTTAGATGTATTTTGACAAATCCGTAGAATATTTGAGCAGAAGGTACCTCAAAGGCTCTTTTACTGTCAGCTCAAGAATGATCTTTCCAAAGACTACACTAGCGCTATCTGTGTCAGGAGAATCTGTCTATAAACGCAATTCTGTTGGAAGAAGGAAACTTGGAAAAATCTTCGGTGGGTTGTTGGAATCAGTTATTTCTCAAGTACAGAACCAAGAAATATGCTGTTGAAGGTTTATTTCATAGAGGGATCTGTGCTGCCTCAGACAGTGGCGCCATCTCTGACGAGGAAACCCAACTATTATTCCACAAGGTGAGGAAAGAGGGTAGGAGGCAGAGTTGGGCAAAATCATACTCATACTTGAAAAATTATTAATCCTATTATTCCTGTGATTAAGAAAGTACTCTTAATTATACTCCATGGTTATGATTTTATTCATACTCTCAGTGTGTGAATACGAATTGAATCTCAATGATAATCACAGAGGGTTTGTCTGGAACCAGTTCAGAACCAAACCGGAGCTGAAAAGGGGAGGGGATAGAGGCGAATGGACCCCTCCGAGCTCCTCCAGGCTCCTCCAAACCACTCTGAACTGTTCAGGACTGCTTCTCCAAACAGACCCAATAACATATTCCTGTGATTAAAAATCTTAATCATATTCATGAATATGATTTTCCTTAACTCTAGGCAGGAGGAGGTCCGATTACAGTATGTCAGCTCGAAAATTATTTTGTTTTTTCTTTGAGTTATTATGTCTTTATTATTACGTTTTCTTACACAATCGAAAGTTGAAGCATCAAGGTAGCCAACGGCTATCAGTTTTGGCTTATGAATGGATAAACTGTTGCAGGTAAACATCGGACTTCCAAAAAGATACCTCAGGATGTTAAGGGTTAATGCGGGTACTTGACTGAATAGGAAACTTTGTTGAATAGATCAACCAAGGTCTGAGTGACTAAGAAAACAAAACATAATGTATATCTAGTTTTCTAATTAGGTAGTAGGTAGGCGTTGGTGAGTAGGTACATATTACACTTTAGGGATAATTGAAGCGCTACTTGAATTTGGTTAGAAAAATTTTAGGGTTAGGTATCTTTAGAAATAATGGTCTTAAAATTGAGGAAATATACGTACTCGCACGTACTTAGACGTACCTATAGTTTTCCTTGGTAAAGATATGAAATCTTCAGGCCTTGGGCCTTATGAACTATTTTAGGACTATTCCCCACGCCCGTATGTTTTTGTTGGTAGTTACCAACTTACTCCCGGCAGTGGAGCTATTTCTATCCCTGTTCCTAATATTAAAAATAACTCGACCGCTTTATATTTAATCATTACGCCTTTCAATCAAATCTCGGTGGTTCCCGTTGAATCGCTCTCGGAAAATACAGGTCGTGTTTGGATTTTTCAGCGGCTGCGATGATGGAGTCCAAGTTATGTGGAGACCGGAAATGACGAAGTCTTCCTGACAAAAGTGATAGACTTGATTCAAGGTACTTTTATCGTATAGCACTCAAGTTTGGATTCGAACTGCAATATATTTGAAAACATTTTCAACATTTGATATTGTTGTTGACATCTTGTCAACTAAACTAAAGTGAACCCTACAGTACTTCACTGTCTATTTTGGCATCCTTCTATCCCTCCAAGCAATCGGAATCTTCCTCGATAATGTTCGGTTCAGTTAAACCTTGTTAGAGGCTAAGTATAGCTGTAGATTGAAGTTTTACAAGAAGCATCGACCTTGTGATAATTGAACTAAGAAGACTATATTTTATTACAATTATCTTATGGTTCACAAGAATTTGTAATAGGTATGTACATCTTTAAGGCCAACTATCTATATTCAGAGAGTAGGATACGACACGGTCAACGAAAATCATATCCAGCAAAAAGTTGTTTTTTCAGTTTCAAGATTTTGTTAACTTTTAGACCTAACGTTATCAAAAACGGCCATAACTTCATCTATAAACGCGTACAGTTGACAATAAGCATTGGTTTTATATATATTTCAACTAAAGAACAACCTGTTAGTGTTGGATCCAATTAATTTTAGCGGAAATTGCGCTTGAAAATCACATCAAGTTAAATGTGGAAACTTTTAAACTATTATACGACAAAGCATAATTTATTCGTGGCTCGAAATTCCTTTTTGCAGAGTTCAATCAACTGTAATTCCTAGTTATTTGTTTTGACATGAATAAGTATATCTTAGTGGCTAGGGTCAATCCAAAATTTTGTCCGCTACAAACATTCTTCAATGTTCAACCAACTAATTCAATTTCTCATAATATATTTGAAAATTTGAAATTTGATGCTTTGAAAACCCCAACATGTCAGGAAATTCGTTTTTACTCATTTATTTACAGATGCTTAACTTTTTCCTGGGGGGGGTTACATGTTTCAAAAGAAATCTCACCATTGCCGATTAAAGGTTACATACAAGGATGGAAATTTAAAATCTTCTTTGTAGTTCCTGTACAAGGCGTTTCTATCTTTTTTAAATTATTGGCGGATTATGGATGATCAGAAGGGTAGAGAAAATATTTTAACTCATTCACTACGTCGCCAAAATCTCGGACATTGCCGCATGCGTCAAACACTTTTTGACTTCGATTACATTCTTGTGTCGTTTTTCATCTATTTTAAGAAACAAAAAACACTATTTAGCGAAAAAAATTGTGTGTCGTGCAATTTGTGAAAAGGCCCAAGTGTTGGGCCAGATGCATGTGGGAATATCCGAGGTTATGCAATCCCGCAACTACTCATTCATTTCCTCCCCTGGTACATACTTTCATAACATTTTTCGTTGTAAATACAAGGTAAGTACAAGTAAACAATGGGATAAAGGGTAAGACTCATGTAATCAAATGAAAACCAGGGGACGTCCCATTGGATAAGTATTGGATCAGTTTAACCAGTTGGTAAGCAATAAAACTGTTTCACTCGATGTAATTCATTTATTACTTTAGGCAAGAAATACTGACCCCCCCCCCCCCCCCCCCTTTATCCACCATAACATTCCTAGCGGCATGGGAGCCTCGAATCTGAAGAGCATTTTGAAATCCATGATCTACGATACCCAACATGCGAATTCGAGTTCACCCCCCCACACCACCTCCCAACGCCAACAATGGTGCCAGTCTGGCACCAAAGCGGAAATACGTCGTAACATTGAACTTTCATCTGTTAGTTTTAGTAGGCAGTCCGTCGAAGTTCACATCCGTATACAAGGTGAAACACCAAAAAAAAAAAACACGAAATGTGCGGTTTATGGTGTCCTGGCACCATGGTGGCACCACTATTAGTTCCATGGCGGTACAGAGAATAATTCATGAAAATCCGGAGGTATAATGAGAATTTTTCCTCAATTTCGAAGCTTGGATACAATTAGTGAGCAGTAACGGAACCGAAATATTGAAAAATCGGATATTTTGTGAATATTATCCCCCCACTCACCCTCTCCCCTTGCGAATTTTGGTATTCTGGTAAAATCAAGTACAACTCGGAAGATATTTGAGTCAAACAAAAAAAGAAACACACAAATCGGTTGGAAATTGAGGCCTGGGCAGTGTTTACAAGATTATACCCGCAAACGCACGTTTTTTAAGCATTAACCCCCCCTTTCCCCCCTTAAAAAGCAAAATTCAAAATTCCGGCGCCGTAGTGCACAACTAGATAGTATTCCGCGTCAAACAAAAAAAGAACCACGAAAATCGGTTGAGAACTAAGGCCTAGGCAGAGTACACAAGATTATGCCCAAAAACGCACGTTTTTCGAGCATTAACCCCCCCTTTACCCCCCTTAAAAGGCAAAATTCGAAATTCTGGCGACGTAGTGCACAACTAGATAGTTTTCCGCGACGAACAAAAAAATAACCACGACAATCGGTTGAGAACTAAGGCCTGGGCAGAGTACACAAGATTTTGTTACACACACACATACACACACACAGACATACACCTATGGTTTTTTTCACGGATTTGGATTCAGAATGGTCTAAAACGGATTACTGTGTGGTTATTTTTTTTTTTCTGTTGAGTGTTGTCCTCCTTCACCCCAGATCGATCGCATAAGGACGCCCAAGTCTTACTGTGGGACGTCCTAAAAAGTCTCTACTCACAGATTTTTTTAAAAACAAAATTACTCCATTTTCTTTGACCTATTTTGATGAAACTCGGTATAATGGGCTCCATGTGGGGTCTAGTTGTGCCCTGAAGCTTTGGTTATGCTTATTTGGTTATGTCAGTTACTTCTAAGGGTTAAAATTTTGAAAACGCCCTAGCAAAGTTTTGATATATATTTAAAAACAATTTAATTATTTAAAAAAAATATAGATGATTTGTTTGTTTTTTTCATTATCTTGGTATAGTAATAAATTTATGGAATCGAATGGGACCACACCAACCGTAGGACCAACCATTCGGTCCCTAAGATTTTTCTGGTGAGAACAGATTTGGCACCTTGGACTTACTTTGAGTCCATTTTTTCGTCCCATAGGTTATAAATGAACAACCTTAATACTGACCTAATGGTACTGAAAAAACAATGTTGATGATCAAAATCAGAGTAACTCAACCTGTTGGATAGTAAACATTGAAAGATGGCTTCTAGCGGCAATTACACCATTTAGAATCATCTGAGGTGTCACCCCTGGTCTCCAGTAGATGGCAGGGTTGTACTGATTAGTAAAAACCTGCAAAACCCCCATTTAGAAGCGTACTGAGCTCGAAAAAAATCAAAGTCCGCAAGGTTTGTCGAGACGCATTGGCATAACAATGTCACGGCCCAACTGTTGGGTCAGACGCAGTGAACGTGTTAACTGTCATTAAATGAATGAATTTCGAACGTCATATTGCCTACAATCCTGCCAACCACAATAGTTTAAACAGTATTTTACACAGGTGCGCTCTGGCGAGAGATTTTGGTGACTATGTGATGAACAAAATAGAGTCCTTGGCGCCAACATTTGAATTACAAACATCACGATTTATAAATTCCTGAATCATACATTTTTTGTGTGGTTTTACCCTGCGGTTATAAAATCAATCAGTTTTTTTTTTAAGATTCGAATGTCCATTGGAATTAACATTATTTTTCGTTTAGAAGAAAATGGCGCTGGTTATGCTTCCTTGTGATCTTCCATGGTGGCCGACCATCGTTCGGCACCTCACTCAAATCTCCGAAGCCACCAATGTCAAAGAAATGATGGATCCGATGCAGAGGATTCACAATTTGTGCAAGTGAGTTTTGAGTTAGCGTTCAGATTCTAGACCTTGTGCTTCTGATCTTGGTAGATTCAAAAAGGATGTAAGGTCGCTCAGTTCGGTCTCAGAAGTCCCCTTTCATGCTGGACCATGCTGGATTCTTTGTTATAGCTTTTGATAATGGGAGTTGGTCCCACTAGTTCCTTTGGTGACTTGATCAAAAATCCTTATGAATCACTTTTACATCTCAGTGCCTCTTATATTTCATTCATATTAATTTAGGGTATTTAAGATATGATGTTGGGGTTAGTCGTGCAATGAAGGTGTATTATGAAAGATTGTGCTCTTAATTAATGCAGTTTCCCAAGACTTAACAGGGTCGTTAACATTTATCTTCTGTTCTTAGCGTTGGGCTGGATCCAGATGAATCAGACGCTCCAGATCTTGAAGTATTCAAAGGTCTCGAAAAGTTCTTGGTGGAATTCCTGGATGAAGAAGAGCGCTCAGTGTTCTTCACCCAAACCCTACCTTGCATGGCTAAGCGGGCGCTGGACTTGAAAAGACTGAGACCACCCAACGGATTACACTTCAGTCTTCAACAACAAGGTTTGGTCCTATCAGGAAGTCAATAACGGTTTGTTAAACTTTAATTTTAAGTACTTCGGATGTTCTTAGCTCGAACCTAAAGATAATCCATGAACGTAACCATTGTTAATGGTTGTATGGTCTGTGTCTACCAGTATTTGATATTCTGCACAGTTTCGTTTAGTAGTACCTAGTTGTTAACATGGGATAACAGGAAATCATTTCCGGTTGATAATTTTGGTGTTGGTGCATGTTTTTGCTGAATAGAAGAGAAGAAGAAGAAAGAGTTTATTTTACGAGCAAAAGAAAATGGTTACATGTGTAAATAATAAATAAACATTACGGCATTGGCCGAAACCGGCTGCCGGAAGTCAGGGCCGCGCATAATTATGTTTAAATGATACAAAATAATTACAAAATAAAATTAATGTAAAATCAGAAATAGCTAAGTGGGTAAAAAAATAATACAATAAATCAAAAATTAAATTCTCTCACCTGTAAAGCCAGGCTCGCCTACAAAACACCTCCAAATTAGACCAATTGGGCTCATCCAAAATCCCTATCGCCTCATCCCGCGACAACGTCCTCCGTCCGAATGCCGGCTGCCGAAACTCACTGAGAATTGGGCATCGGCAGAGAAAATGGAAGACATCCTCCCGCTCATGAAGGTTGCACATTGAGCACTCTTCGAGCCTGTCGGATGCATATGGCTTTGCATTCAAGCTCAACGACTCGGCCCGAATCTTGAAAGCCCAACGAGCCATGTGCAAAGGAGTGTTGTCATTCCTGACCAAGCTGCTGAATTTCACCTCTTGTTGAGCTCCCGGTACAGTGTAAAAAATTCCGACGATTCAGCTCGTCCATGGAATGCTGTTCGCTGTCGCTCAGTGACTTCTGTGATGAGACGCTCCATATCTGAACTCAGTATACGCGGGTCGAACGACGACAGGCTGTCTGGAATGTTATGGCTGGCACAAATGGATGCATAACGCTTTGCAAATCCTGCATGGCTCCTCACCATCTCAACTGCCACCACTCTTGGGAGGCCGGGCTCTTGCATCTTAAGCACTCTTAGAATGTAGGCATAGTGCAATCTAAGCGTGTACACTGACAGTTTATTCACCTCTGTCTCCAAGTACACTAGACAGCCCGAAGTGAAACGAGGGAGATGAAAAAGCTTCTTGATAAACAGCAACTGTACACCCTCCACAGAAAATTTTGCTGAATAGTACGCGGCGACAGAGATTCTGGACGTTTGGATCCTTTTTGGGTTCAGATGCCTGGGCCTGTATTGCCAGTCTCCTGAAAAAAATCTCCTAGGAGTCTTATTGTGGATCTG
Source organism: Apolygus lucorum (assembly GCA_009739505.2). NCBI lineage: Eukaryota > Metazoa > Arthropoda > Insecta > Hemiptera > Miridae > Apolygus > Apolygus lucorum. Next base: position 20,151,106 of record CM019182.2, on the reverse strand, counting down.
TAGACCAAATTAACGAAGTTCCAAAATCTTCGTATACTAGTTAGGTGGTTCTTTACCCCGGATCTTTACTCTTTCGAACTATCGACCCAGTTCTTATTGTTGGGGTATCTCACCCTTTCCTTCATGATCCGATGCCATCTCTTCAAGTCCATCCTCCTGGGGGTTGTATGTCTTGTGGATTCATTGAGTCCTTATCTTCGTCCATAGCGCTGTCATCAGTTGGCTTTCAAATTGTGTCAGTAGTTACTGTGAGTGGGTCATATTTATTTGTAATGAGAACTCTGTGACATTCCAAAAATACTAGTTGGTAATGTACCTAATCTTTATCATCTCCATTGCCTAATTTAACATTTAGAGGTTAAAAGTAGATTCAATTTTTATGTTGCAGTTGATCGTGTAGAATTTGAAAGAGACTTCGTGGCTTCTCTCCTTGCCAATGGGTTTTTCTCTACCTTCCCGAAACGAACTGCCAAAACTCATCCCACTCTTCAAGACTTCAACTTCACAAATTTCTTCCGCCACCTCGATTTGTGAGTTGCCTTTGACCATTACGCCTTGTTGTTTGAATATCGAAATGTAAGTTACACTTATGATTTTACCTTTTGTTTCAGAAAATACCAGCAGTGCAAGCTCCTTAGCATTCTTTATTATTTCAATTACCTAGAAAGATTGACCAACCATGACAGGAAAATCGTTCTTGCTAGACAGGTGTGTAAACAGCTGATTTTATTACAGTCGTATTTCTGTTATACCTGGATGTAAACCTAAAAATTGGACTAATAATTTCGAGATTTTATCCCGGAAAGGATCTACCGAGTCTATTTTTTTCAACAAGCTTTATAAGCAAGTTAGAAAGTGTATCGGAAAAACTAGTGTAAAATTCAAATGTGAAATAAGTGGGAGCGGAATTTAATTCCTTCAAGTTATTTTTTAAATTTATTAAATTTTGGAAGAAGAAAAAACAATGAGTACCAGTGGCGGCTCTTGCCCCGAAACTCAGGGGGTGCACAGAGATCAAGAGAGGCTATCGAGAAGGGAAAGAATAGGTGCTTTTCTCAGCCAAATATAAATTTCAACGATATGCAAATGGGATAAATAATGGTAACTTTTTCATCTTAAAATTGCAAACGATACTAAATACGTACAATAGACACGAAAAATGTTCTCTAGTGGTAAAAACATATTGTTTAGTAATGCATGCATTCCAGGGGACGTCCCATTGGATAAGTATTGGATCAGTTTAACCAGTTGTTAAGCGATAAAACTGTTTCACTCGATGTAATTTATTTATTACTTCAGGCAAGAAATAGTGACACCCCCCCCCCCCCTCACCATTATCCACCTTAACATCTCTAGCATCATGGGAGCCTCGAATCTGAAGAGCATTTTAAAATCCATGATCTACGACACCCAACATGCGAATTCGAGTTCACCCCCCCCCCCCCCCCCCACCGCCACCAATGGTGCAAGTCTGGCACCAAACCTGAAATACGTCGTGACATTGAACTTTCATCTATTAGGTTTAGTAGGCAGTCCGTCGAATGTCACATCCGTATTCAAGGTGAAACACCAAAAAACCCAAGAAATATGAGGTTTATGGTGCCCTGGCACCATGCTGGCACCACTTTTATTTCCATGGTGGCACCACTTTCATCTCCATGGTGGTACAGAAAGTAATTCATGCAAATCCTAAGGTATAATGAGAATTTTTCCTCAATTTCAAAGCTTGGATACAATTAGTAAGCAGTAAAGGAACCGAAATATTGAAAAATTGGATATTTTGTTAATATTATCCCCCCACCCATCCCCTCCTCTTGCAAATTTTGGTACTCTGGTGAATTCATGTACAACTCCGAAGTTATTTTAGTCAAACAAAAAAAGAAACACACAAATCGGTTGGAAATTGAGGCCTGGGCAGAGTTTATAAGATTATGCCCGCAAACGTAAGTTTTTTAAGCATTAACCCCCCCCTTCCACCCCTTAAAAGGCGAAATTTGAAATTCCGGCGCCGTAGTGCACAACTAGATAGTTTTCCGCGTCGAACAAAAAAGAACCAGGAAAATCGGTTGAGAACTAAGGCCTGGGCAGAGTACACAAGATTTTGTTACACACACACACACACACAGACATACACCTATGGTTTTTTTTCGCGGATTTGGATTCAGAATGGTCTAAAACGGATTACTGTGTGGTTATTTTTTTTTTCTGTTGAGTGTTGTCTTCCTTCACCCCAGATCGATCGCATAAGGACGCCCAAGTCTTACTGTGGGACGTCCTAAAAAAAAACTGAAAACTGAAATGAAAAAAAAAATCTGAAATACTTAATCTCAAGAAATGCATCCATCTTGTTGCAATAGCTGAAATGTAGCAAAATAATTTGTTAGTCACTTCACACCCACAAAGCCAATCTACCTTCTTATAATGTTTGACGTTAAACATACAGTGCGAATCTGCACGAATTTTTAATTTCAACGTCTGCTGGAGTCCAGGTAGAGACGCCAAGGGGTGCCCAGTTTCTCAAATGTCGCATTTTTCCACCACCGACAAACGTGAATAATTTACTTTAATATGATGCACCAAATTATTCATCGTTCCTACACTCATAAAAGCCAGGGACAAGGACTGGCAAGGCAGTAAACAAAATGGTGGACCAAAGACGAAAATCCCTTATCAGTTTAGTTTGCCTCAAACTCAATAAGGAAATCCTGATTGCAGAGCTCTCTGGCGGGGGCGCAATGAATTAATTCTGCTCAACACTAGAAAATCTCCTGCTCTCTGGTTGGTCAATATCACGTGCCTGCCTCCCTCGAAACACGTTACCATGACGTCACCCTCAAAACATACGGAGCAGAAAACCACTGATGCTCCTAAGGCCACTGATTGGTCAGGAAAGAGGGAGCTCCTGCCTCTGTTTTTGTGCGTAGATTCAACAAACACAGTACCTGTGATTGTGTCTTCTGTGACTAGCCAACTTACTCTTCAAACGAAGAGGAACAAACTTCGAATTTTTTTTTTTTTAATTGGCCGGGGGTGCGCAAATGCGCCTATGCTCCTATCAGTAGCCGCCCCTGCTGAGTACCTCAATTTCTTAAACTAAACTTCATTACTTCGAGGGTAATTTCGAGGCTCGAGGAAGAGCATCAGATGCTTCAGAATGGGGTTAGAGGATGGAGCACCCCTACCCCTACTAAGAAATTAGAGATGAGGCCGCTCCTCATGCTCAGAAAAAAATATTGAATATTAAAATATAGATGTGGATCCAGCACATATAACCAATACAAAAGAAGAACTCTCAATGACTTTCTTGCTCCTTTTCTGTGCCCATCCGTTAGCTTCATCCTTGTTAATAACTTGTTATAATTTTTTTTTAAATTGTATTTTACCTATTTACAGGTTATGAATAGTTCTCAATGGTTGACGATCGAAGATTGGTTACATTGTAAATTACCTCTGTGCCCTCTACTGATTCGAAGAAAAGGTGATATTCATAGCGTCGGATCGGACCATATCATTGTGTGTTCCACCCGAAACAGGATTGGAGGAGCTGTTTTAGCTGATGGAATTTCAATGGTATGTAGAAACTACGTAAAGTTTTGACGACGATAATAATCTATTTTAATAGTTAACCAATCGTCGTGAATCCTTAAGTATGTATAGTAAGTTGTATCTATACAGCTTGTTGTATCTATAGTGTTGTACCTATATAACAACTTGAAGAAATCAAAAATAGGAATCAGTGCTTCTTCAACCAAGAATTTCTTCTTTTTACTCTTGATTTCCTACGTCTACTTTTGATAGATAAGATAATCTCTTTATTCATTCATTCATTATGCTAATTGTTAAAGTGAAGCAGTGAGCTTGTGTTTATACTTCCATAAATTTAATGGCTAATAAACATGGCCACATTAATATGTGAGGCCAAATAAAATTAAAAAAAACAAAAAATCTCTTTATTCGTTGTCGAATGAACATGGACATGAATGTGTCAAAATTTTACAAAAATAAAAAGTAGGTACAATAATACTGCCCTCCTTAGTAAAAACGTCCTATGTCCATTTTTCAAGTTTCGAGAAAATCGCGTTTTAGTTTCGGCTTCTGCGCCACCCAAACCATTGAAGCTTGAGATTTCGTTTTGGTCAGCTTGAGGTGATGGTCAAAAAACGAAATCTCAAGCTTCAATGGTTTGGGTGGCGCAGAAGCCGAAACTAAAACGCGATTTTCTCGAAACTTGAAAAATGGACATAGGACGTTTTTACTAAGGAGTGTAGAATAGGTAACTGTAGATTAAAAAAAATATATATCTAAATAAATAACATATAGGAAAAATATAGATAACTGTAGGTGTATATTGCAGGTCATGAATAAAATAGGAACTCGTGTGTTTTTCATACTGCCTGATCCAGAAAATGGGGAAAAAATAAAGATAATAAAAGAGAAAAGAAAATAGTAAAGGCCCGGCCGGGCCCGGACCCACCCTCCATGGCGGCTCCCGGGCGACAAACCTTGAGTGTTTACACACAAAGGAATCCACCAGGGGAGGCGCCCCCGGCCCGACTCAATCACCCGGACTGAGCCCTGGGCCACCAACTATCGGACAACAAATAACACAAAAAATAATTCAGTAACAATCTTTAACAGAATAAGCTTAATTAACACGTATATCACAGTTGGTTAAAAAAAATCATAGGCTGGAATATAAAATAGCACAATAATCACACGAGTATCACAGTCAATATAATAAGAGTTTGAATAAATAAATAAAATATACACCTACTAAAATACAGACAAACCTATAAAATTTTGATGCTAGCAAGAGTAATTTTATTAAAATTCCTCTGCTGCATGCTGAGATCTACTTTTCTATTCATGTTCATTAGTTTATTAAATGTAATCGCGCCTTCTGGACTGGAAAGAGCTGAGTTGGAGGTGAAAAAAAGGCTGCTTTGAGTAGATCCCTCTTGGTGCCTAGGGAGACTGAGAAAGACTTGGAGTCAGACCGTTACCAACCAGGAGACACACCTGGATCAGCGTTGGTTGTAGGCGGGAAATAGGTCGCTTGTTGAAATAGGTAGAAATAGGTCTCGAGGTCGCTTGTTGAGGCCCTGTGCTTTCTGGCTGAGTAAAAGGACTCAAGTCCAACCACTCGGTCTTCACCAGTGTTCCCCATCTACAGCAAGGAACAACTAGTCTTCCTGGCCCTTCGATCGATGGTGGCAATGCAGAACAGCATTGATTTGAACCCATTCAAATGTCAACGTTTGAGACAAGCATGCCCTATTGGGTCACTGCAGAGCCCCCACATGTGAGGTAGGACCACCGAAACCATGCCAGAGAATTTTACGGAACTCCAACTCATCTTTTTCCAGCTCCGATCTCACAACTAGGTTGTATCATACCAGCAAGGTCTTTAGTTAATTATTTTAAACAAAACAAAACATGACAAAATCTTTTGTTTTAAAGTTCTCTCATGTTTCCGGTTATTACTGAAAATTATAAGACTGCATACCTTAATTTATTTATGTCTTTATCTCTCTATGTTGGACCTGATGTGCTGAATCATTCCACCATCATTAACCTTACTCTGTTTCAGGAATGCGTTCAGCTCATCACTTGCCCTGAAATGTTGGTTATCCTCTTATGCGTAGAGGCTTTAGAAGACAACGAGGTTTTGATCACTGAAGGTGTTCTCCAAGTTGCAAAGATATTCCAACCTCTTGGAAAAGTTGCGCATGAGAAACTCCAAAACCCTCACATGGTGCGTATTAAATATGAAAATAAATTTTACTAATAATTAGTAATTATTACATCCATAAAATAAGTTTGGTTTGACCTTCTTCTTGTTTATTTTCTACGCGTACAGTTAACTATTTGCTGCATGGATCCCGAAGACTACTCTGAGATACCTCTGCTGCAACTTCAGCAAGACAGCATATTGAGGGAATTGAACAAAGCGTTGCTCGGATTCCGTCAGAAACCTCCCCCGAACGGGTCGTTGCCAAGGAGGTTGTCTCCCATTGGGGAATCGTTCAGTTCAACACCTGAGAAAGACACGATTTTGAAAAAGACTGTAAGTAGAATCATTAATACGTGCAACTCCTAATTATTAGGTATCAAAGGCCTAAGACTATGGAGATCAGTTGACAAATGAACACTACCAATATTAAGAACAGTATTCCTCGCCTTTGGGTTTTCCTGAGCTTTCAATTCGACACTGGATAATCCAAAATGAAGTTTGCTGAAAACCTCTAGTTCTTTCTTGTGGATAGTTTGAGACGACATGTGGCTTCCATCTTCCCGCTATTGTATAAAGTCATACAAAACCGTTTATCTCATAAATTTAGGAAAACTGGAATCCAATTTTTCTAGGACACTCAAACCAAACTAAAGTTGATATTTTAGAGCACAGAGTAATAATTCATCTATTCTGCTATTATTCCAGGATTCCAAACCCACCGAGCATTTGCAAGTGAACCGTCGCTTCATAGTCCTCGGCTCCTCAGGCGAATGCTTGCCCATCACTCGAAACATATCACACTATTCAAGCTGCCACTCTACGTCTTCCCCTGATGCTGATGGTGTTTCGAACATTTCCCCCGATCGAGACTCAGAATTCCATTCCGCACGCACCAGTTTCACTGATGATGGCAAGTTTATTGGACGTTTTTCCTCTAAAAAAGAAAATATTAATACACATGCTGCTTGTAGATATTAATCAACTTTTCAAATTTGTGCATTTCAATCAAGTGTTGACAATGCATTTTTCAATTTTTTCAGATATCGATGATACGTTATCTCGTAAAGTGACTGGTCAACTTGATGAGAGGAGAAGTGCGTTCGCAGACCGATTGAAAGAAGCACTGGATCGTGCTGATGAAGCATCTACTGACTCCGACCAAATGTCTGATTCAAGGTAGGAGCTCTGCTGACGTACAATCGATTGATAAGCACTGTTTAGTAATATTTTGCTCTGTGGCACGGTGAGCAGACATTCACAATCCAGAAATTTTGGTGCCTAATTCGATTGTTTATTTATTATACATGTAAATTATTGTTTTTAAACTTCTTGGTTCATTCGTGTACTATCTAATATGTGTATTTACATAACTCAAATGAGATTCCACTCTAGGTTTCGTCGGGATGGATCTTGTGGATTCGTGCTGGAAGGTGAATCTGAACCGAATCAAAGCTTCTGTGAAGACTTCCCCCATCAGCGAGCTGCGTCTTCTAAATACAGTTTCACTACCGACTATAGTTCCGGTGAGTTCATACCGATTTACCCAATTTCATAAATGCACAGGAGTAGATATTTTAGCAGACTTCATGATCTTCACTTATTTCGCACTTGCACCTCTATAGTGAAGGTGATGTTATAAACCTTAACAATGATTTTCTTTCCTTCTAGAACTGGAATGCGTTTACGAACAACTCGGTCGCTGGTTAGATGAAGACTGCCCTGTTCCGCAAGACGGAGACCTCAAAGCGATCAGAGAGAAAGCTGTCATCCAGTTTGCCGGCAACCTCCTGAAAAGGACCCTTTCAGAGAGTTTCGTCGGGATTTCAGTGACAGACGGTGTGCAGGAAGAAATACCCGCCAAGAACATCAAGATCGCTGCTCGGAGTTTAAGCTTGGAGTTAGCTCGACACCGGAATAAACTCGCTGCTCAACTGGTAATAGAAATAAGTAGTACAGAATCGTAGTAGTACAGAATAGAATTTTTGTTATGTTTGCCAGAATGAATGTTAGCTAGAATGATCCTACACAGGTCTAAATAATGTCATATACAATAACCCTATCAGGTGGCAGGTGTTCCACTTGGGACCATCCTGTTCCATCAATCAGGCTGAGGCTCTTGCTGTGCTGGAGGCGGTCCGTTGGCTGGGGCGTCAGTGTATAGGAGCGCATCTCAGGAGTGCTGTTGTATGTACTGCTGTGCTGATAGTGCAGTTACGCTCGACTCACTCAGGAACCCCTCTAACCATCTATATGTTTATGAAGAAACCCGTTCATTGATTTTCCGTCTAATTAACGATGAGGGATGGGTTGAGGCACACATTGGTATAAGAGGAAACGTGGAGGCGGATATGTGGGCCAAGAGAGCAGCTGCCGACGATTCCCTCCGGGTAGCATTCGATCTGAGGCCGAGGTCTGCATTAAAGACTCAATTGAGGGCGGAGAGCTACTCGGCTTGGGAGAGCATATGGGCGGCGACTACGGATGGATCGCATTCCAGACGTTTCTTTCCTACCGTCAGGAATAGGTTGGACCTGAGTGTTTCCTTTTCGTGGAGACTCACCCAGCTCCTCACTGGACATGGAAGAAACAGGGCATACTTAAAACGTTTTGCTATAATAAATGATGATGCCTGTCAGTGCCCCATGCGAGTGCCCCAGACTTCGGATCATATAGTATACGAGTGCCCAAAATATAAAGAATTCCGCGCTAGGATGGTAAGAAGAATTGTGTTGTGTGGGGGTCGTTGGCCAACCTCATTCCAGGAATTATACTGCGACCATCGGGACGAATTGTTGACGTTTATAAACTCTATTGATTTTGACAATTTTTAAGTGATGTTATGTATGTATGTGTGTTTGCTCAAATTTTAAATATTTTAGTTGTTGATTGTTTATCTTGATGTTTAATATTTTACTCTATTGATATTGTTGAATAATTCATAATTTAGTATAATTTTCTATGTAATTTAGAACACCTGTAGTCGCTATGGGAGCAGGTGTGAATGTTTTAAAATTTAAACATTTTAAACATTTTTTATTTAATGAAAAATTTAAAAAAAATACAACAATAACCCTATTATTGGCCAATGGTATCAAAACAACGTTACGTGTATCACTCAGGAGATCCGAGTCCATGAATGGTGTACAGAGAAGTCTTTACTCGCTCGCACAGCACTGAGTTCTATCGCTTGCTTTGTGAGCACAACACTGGGGGGAAACGTGGTAGGTACTGGAAACACTTGACTGTGGGAAGGTGTGCTAACTTCAGGACAAAAGCGTCAAAGGAGAGCTTCATGTGAAATAAAACCAGAGACTGACTTGAGGGTTCTCTCTACCAAGTCACGTAAAGTTAGTGGGGATAGGTAGGCTTTGACTGAGAGGAAGCAACTCAGTGAGCCCCAGAGCTCACACTACATTTCGTTTTTGTTCATTAGATGGGTACCAAATCATCTAGTTTGTTTTTAAAGACAACCAATTTTTGAACAGTTCTGTCAATGTCATTGATACCAATATTTGCTCACTTTCTTCCTTTCCAGGCGTCAGTGGTTTTGAATAGAAACGACGACATCATGCCTCTGGCGACTTACAATTGGGGTTGCTCCTCAAGAAAGGGTGAACCTCAATTGAAACTCCTCATCCAATGGCTCGCAGCGAGTGTCGCACTTTTGCCTCACATTTTGTATTTTACTGCTGAAAATAGTGAGCTGAATAAGGTACGTGATGCGAACAGGTGTTATATGAAATTATTGCTTACGTTCCTTATTGGATCCGTCGTTACCAGCAAGTAAAAAAGAGTACACTTTCTATGGTCTGATGACGATGTCCTTACGTATATTCAATACCAAGTGTTGTATGATCTGTGAATGAAAGAGATACACAGAGTTCTCCATCCACGAGTACAAGTTGCGAATTGTATTTTATTGATATTGTTTCAGTTAGACACGGTGTGTAGAGTCCTTCTCGATCGCCAGTGGAGCGTCGGAGAGCTGATCACGTCTGTCCTCAAATACTGCGAACAGAAAATATTCCAACCCGACGACCACGATGCTCTTGATCTCTTCGAACAAATTATCGGAATCGATGAAAAGTGCTTCTATTTTGACGAGTCTAGCCCGGATGAATAGAGATTCTATCTCGATTCGTTGTTCAAAATACCGCCTCTATGTCGCTGTTTTGCTCGCAGAGAGCTGATTGGTTCAAAGGAACTGTTGAATTACCGGGCAATTCAAGAAAGATTGTACGTTGAGACAAACCAAGATCATTCAGGTAAAAACAATCACAAATTTGATTCGTGTTTTGAACCTTTCGGCTGCTCTGAGCTGTTGTTGAATCCAACTTCACTTGGTGAAGTTCGCTAAACCTGAATAAGCTCTAGATGGAATCACCAGGCTGCAAGTATATTCAATTAATTTCCAGCCTCAATAAATTCTGGCACAAAATCCAACGGTTAGTCGATTTGTTCGTCTATAACATTCCACTTTTGCACAAGACAGTATGTAGGTATGCAAAGACGTTATTGTGGACTACCCTTTTTTCAATTAAAACTTGAGCGCCCTGCCTAATTGTATTAGATACGTCCTAGAAAAGCCGCACACCTTTTTTTTCTCAAAGATCCACCGGCATATTGGACAAGTTCTAACGTAATGACTTGATGCACCAGATCCGGCAGTGGATCTGGATCCACCATTCCATTCTGTCAATTTTGATGGATTTGGGAATGCATCTACCCTTCATGAAGCTCCTGAATGTTGGACAAGTTCTGGCGTAATGAGGATGCAGAATAAACCTAGCCTGGGATCTGGATCCATCTTTCCATTCTGTAAATTTTGCTGGATCTGGGAATGCATCTATCCTTCATGAAGCTCCTGAATGTTGGACAAGTTCTGGCGTAATGAGGATGCAGAATAAACCTAGCCTGGGATCTGGATCCATCTTTCCATTCTGTAAATTTTGCTGGATCTGGGAATGCATCTACCCTTCATGAAGCTCCTGAATGTGGGACAAGTTCTGGGGTATGACTTGATACAGACCAGATCCAGCAATGGATCAAGATCTGCCATTCCATTCTGTCAATTTTGATGGATTTGGGAATGCATCTATCCTTCATGAAGCTCCTGAATGTTGGACAAGTTCTGGCGTAATGAGGATGTTGAATAAACCTAGCCTGGGATCTGGATCCACCATTCCATTCTGTAAATTTTGCTGGATCTGGGAATGCATCTATCCTTCATGAAGCTCCTGAATGTGGGACAAGTTCTGGGGTATGACTTGATACAGACCAGATCCGGCAATGGATCAAGATCTGCCATTCCATTCTGTCAATTTTGCTGGATCTGGGAATGCATCTATCCTTCATGAAGCTCCTGAATGTTGGACAAGTTCTGGCGTAATGAGGATGCAGAATAAACCTAGCCTGGGATCTGGATCCATCTTTCCATTCTGTAAATTTTGCTGGATCTGGGAATGCATCTATCCTTCATGAAGCTCCTGAATGTTGGACAAGTTCTGGCGTAATGAGAATGCAGAATAAACCTAGCCTGGGATCTGGATCCATCTTTCCATTCTGTAAATTTTGCTGGATCTGGGAATGCATCTATCCTTCATGAAGCTCCTGAATGTGGGACAAGTTCTGGGGTATGACTTGATACAGACCAGATCCGGCAGTGGATCAAGATCTGCCATTCCATTCTGTCAATTTTGATGGATTTGGGAATGCTACGTCTATCCTTCATGAAGCTCCTGAATGTTGGACAATTTCTGGCATGATACTGACCAGATGCGGCAGTGGATCAAGATCCACCATTCAATTCTGTAAATTTAGATGAATTTATAAATCCATCCTATGTCTATTCTTAAATTACCTGAATATTTGAGAAGTTCTTGCGAAATGACTTGTTGTAGACCAAACCCTGCTGTGGATTCACCATTTAATTCTGCCAATTGCTGAATTTTGATGGATCCATCCTTTATGAAGCACCTGAATATTGGACAAGTTCTGACGTAAGGGCGTCCACACACTGTCAGTTTTAACTGTCGATTTCACTGCAGGCCGAATGATCAGTGTATTTGGTATATCTTACGTTCGCCTGTTAAGGCGACGGCCTTACGGCAGCCTGTAGGCAATCGTATAGTGTACGGGCGCCCTAATGAAGTGCAGAATAAACCTGGCCTGGGATCTGGATCCTCCATTAACTGCTGTCAATTTTGCTGGATTTGTAAAATCATCGTATGTCCATCCTTGAAGCTTCCCAGTGGAGTAGATTCAATCTTTGCTAAGTACGATGAATAATAAAACAGCCATCTTCCCCGGTAACTGCTATCCAGAGGAAACGTCTGAAAAATGAAATTCTAGTCAATAGTGCCAACGCAAAACAGCAAGACTTGGTACCTCAATCTGTAGGGACATGAGTATAATAGGCTGTCTACATATTCAATATTGGTACCGTAGAAATTGACTCATCATGTTTTAATCGTGATATTCCCATCGTGTCATGTTTGTTGCATCTTATCCTTCCCTGATCATTGAAAATGTTGAGACTATAGTAAACTTTCTTAATTATACCGTTCTGTAACGTTTGGAACGTAAATGCTCCATAAATTCAAAGTACGAATTTTTTATAGTTAGATTGCTATTCTTCCTCGCTCGAGCTTCCAAATTATGAATAGGTTACATCTAATTACACTCCATAAATAGGTAGGTATTTAATTATTTCAAGTGTCAAGTTTACCTTCTTTGCGTCAGTAATTCGAATTATGAATTTAGGTGAATAAAAAAAAAAACACTTGATGTCCCTATTTAAATTCTAATAGCAGTGGTGGATCCAGAAATAGTTTGTGGAGTATTCAAACGATCCAGAAGAACAAAATATAATTCACAGCTATTTTGTACTTTGTATTTTGTCTTTGGGGAATTTGTCTCAATTTTACATTCTGGAATCTCAAGTCAAATCCTATAATAGGGCTGTAAAATAACGTTTAACACCAGGAATATCCAAAGGAAAAAAATTACCGTAGAGGAAAAGGCCTGAACAAGTGAAGCCTCTGTCAAAAAACACCGCGAAGATCGAGGGAGACTGATTACGTCACTCCCCCGGGTTCCTACCGCAGAACGATGCAAAAACTGATCTAATTCACACTGCTGTGCTCTGGCGAAGCGTGAAAAGAAGTCTCAGCAAATAGTATCAAGGAAAGACAACAGGTATAGTTGTAGGCGCCCTTGTGACCACAGGAAACGATCCACTCAAATAATGTGATTCAAATAACGAAACTAACAAATATAGAAACTAAATAAGAGAAGTTGAAGACTAATAGTGCTTGATAAACTAATCGTATTGTAAAAACGCTGCAAATTATTACACAAAGATTTATTATTCATCTATATAGATCACTCGTCTGCAAAGAACACGGCATTGCCATTGTTACCATTAACCAACATGAAAAAAAACATCGATCCCATTTCGGTCAGCTAAAATTTGAACGTTGCCATTAGGCCTCTTTTGCGATTCACACTTGTGTTTCTTATTTATCGTAAGTCCAATTCTTAAGTTCTCATAGGGAGCGTCTCTAAAAATTATAAAAATTCAATACTATCTTAACTTGATGGAAAAACCTTTATATCAAAATTTTTTGAGTTAGGGCGTTTTCAAAATTTCAACCCTTATTTTTCAACTCTTACAAATGACCTACATCAACCAAAAGCTTTGGGGCACCACTAGACCCCAAATGCAGCCCTCATACCAAATTTCGTCAAAATCTGTCAATGCTAACTGAGGAAAGTGCCGTGGACGGATGGCCAAATTTTTATTCAATTTTTGTATTCTACATACCTAGAAAGGTGAACCAACAAATTTTGATGGGGTTAAAAAAAAATTTCTTGGTCAATTCCAAAGGTTCTTTATTGAAAATAATGAACCAAAAGAGTGAGTAAAAATGCTTCTTTTGGTCACTTTCGCACCTGCCATTTTCCCTCCCCCAGTGGCTCACTCCTGTGTTGACTATGTAAGCTATAGTTTCAATCACTCTTCCAGAGGTAGCACTAGTGTTAGAAGGCCAGATACATCGCAACATGGCTGCCCCCATGAACAGGTTGCCGCTACATTTAAAATTTCCATCTTCCTTAAATCCTCTAAATTTTTTGGATGCTTTTTCAAGCAGCACACTATGGTTTTCTTCCATATCAATCTGAGGCGAATTCCCCATTGTTTGGGGAATTTGGAAATGGAGTTGTTTGGAAGATGACTTGTTCAATAAACTTAGATTGCTTCTTAATTTGAAAATGGATCCACCACTGCATGAAGAGGCGCAATATCGGCCTGTGGGAAGAACTTCCATCTAGTAATGGAAAATAATGATTTTGAAAAGTCCACTTTAATTTTGTCTACCTAAATTCTTAATTTGAAGTATTCAAATTCGTCTAATTGATCCCCGCTTGAACAGCTTCGCAGTCAAAATCGTTCAAGTATTCCCCATCATTCAAGTATATGAAGTAGGATTCATATTCGATCTCATACAAATCTTACTTCCTCGAGTCTTGTATTTTACTTACAAATGTTGATTCTCAAGTAGTGTTCGACTGAATTATCTCGTATTAAAACTTGTACCTACCTTCATATCATTGTGATAGTAGTCAGTATTTTACTCTAGAAGCACCCTCGCCCGATACAATAAAATCGTACAAATTTTAAACCGTCATATAAACAATTCTCAGGTTCAAGATGAGCATTTAAGAACTCACATTTTCGTAAATTTTGTTTTATTCTAATCTATTTTATTCGTCTAACGTTGTAAAATGTAACCGCCTAAGTAAAAGGTGTTGAACACTGACGATAATTTTTAATTTATTTACTAAGCATTTGGAGTTATCTCTTCGTTTCAGAGAAGAACTTGTATGTACCAGGTACATGAAATATGTTAGCTACATAATTGAACAATTTTATTGGCGTATGAGCACGTATAATATACTTTGTCACAAGATGTCGAATCTAGGGGTTATTTAAGGAACTGAATTCAAAAATTGTGACCGTTTAAAAAAGTTGGCTCGTTTAAGGTTTTATGGGCAGATTTCCGTTTTGTGCAATCTGACTTCTTCCATATTAAAATTTTTGGGAGATCAAAAAACCATGAAAGCAAAAAGCGACCTTAGATGAGACAATGTAAATAAACGGCTTGCTAAGGGGGTCGTCTCAGTCGGTCGCCGTTCGTTCCTCGTTCCTGGTTAGTATTTCCCTAGATTACCGGCGCTCAAAGTTTAAAAGTTGTATTTAAATTTGATATTTTCAAGGATTTTCGTAATTCATTAGTGCAGCAGCCTAGGGAATCGGGAATTTGCCTCAATTTTAGATTCTGGAATTTCAAGTCAAATCCTATAATAGGGCCCTAGAATGACGTTTAACACCAGGAATACCCAATGGGAAAAAATTACCGTAGAAGAAAATGCCTGAACAAGTGAAGCCTCAGACAAAAAACACTGCGAAGATCGAGGGAAACTGATTACGTCACTCCCTGGGGTTCCTACCACAGAACTGTAAAAGGCGTTACGTCAAATAGTGTCAGAGAATGTCAACAGGTAGCGTCGTAGGCGCCCTTGTGAACACATGAAACGATTCACTCAAATAATGTGATTCAAATATCAAAAGTAACTAATATAGAAACTAAATAAGAGAAGGTGAAGACTAATAATGCTTGATAAACTAATAGGTAGAATCGTATTGTAAAACATATTGTTTAGTAATGCATGCATTCCAGGGGACGTCCCATTGGATAAGCATTAGATCAGTTTAACCAGTTGTTAAGTGATAAAACTGTTTCACTCGATGTAATTTATTACTTTAGGCAAGAAATAAAAAAGAAAGAACCCCCCCCCCCCCCCACCATTATTCACCTTAACATTTCTAGCGGCATGGGAGCCTCGAATCTGAAGAGCATTTTGAAATCCATGATCTACGATACCCAACATGCGAATTCGAGTTCACCCCCCCCCCCCCCCCCCACCACCTCCCAACGCCAACAATGGTACCAGTCTGGCACCAAAGCGGAAATACGTCGTAACATTGAACTTTCATCTGTTAGTTTTGGTAGGCAGTCCGTCGAAGTTCACATCCGTATTCAAGGTGAAATACAAAAAAAAAAAAAAAAAAAAAACACGAAATAAGCGGTTTATGGCATCATGGCACCATGGTGGCACCACTATTAGTTCCATGGTGGTACAGAGAATAATTCATGAAAATCCGGAGGTATAATGAGAATTTTTCCTCAATTTCAAAGCTTGGGTACAATTAGTAAGCAGTAAAGGAACCAAAATATTGAAAAATCGGATATTTTGTGAATATTATCCCCCCACTCACCCTCTCCCCTTGCGAATTTTGGTACTCTGGTAAAATCATGTACAACTCGGAAGTTATTTGAGTCAAACAAAAAAATAAACACGCAAATCGGTTGAAAATTGAGGCCTGGGCAGAGTTTACAGGATTATGCCCGCAAACGCACGTTTTTTAAGCATTAACCCCCCCTTTTCCCCCCTAGAAGGCAAAATTCGAAATTCCGGCGACGTAGTGCACAACTAGATAGTTTTCCGCGTCGAACAAAAAAAGAACCAGGAAAATCGGTTGAATACTAAGGCCTGTGCAGACGACACAAGATTTTGTCACACACACACACACACATACACACACACAGACATACACCTATGGTTTTTTCGCGGATTTGGATTCAGAATGGTCTAAAACGGATTACTGTGTGGTTATTTTTTTTTTTTTCTGTTGAGTGTTGTCCAACTTCACCCCAGATCGATCGCATAAGGACGCCCAAGTCTTACTGTGGGACGTCCTAAAAAGAGTGAGTAAAATTGCTTCTTTCTGTCACTTTCGCAGCTGGGTTTGTTCTGCCAGTTCGCGGCACACTTGTGTTCAATCACGTAAGCTAGTTGTTTGATGCGCTTTCTCAGGTAGCGCTGCTGTTGTAACGAGAAACTCGTCACATCACAGACTCCCAGTACATTTAAAATTTCCATCTTCCTAAAATTCTCTAAATTTTTGGATGCGTTTTCGAGCAGCACACTGTGGTTTTCCTCCATATCAAGAAACCCTCTTTCGAAAAAAAATTAAAAAATTGTGAGGCAAATTCCCCATTGAAAAACTAAGAGTTTGCCGATTGAATCATCAAAATTGTACTATAATTGCCAGAGAAAAATGGGAAAAACCGTTTATTCAGTTTGGTTTTTCCATTTTTCTCTGGCAATTATAGTTCGATTTTGATGATTCCAGTGGCAATCTTTTAGTTTCTCAATTCCCTAGGCTGCTGCACTAACGAATTTCGATAATCCTTGAAAATATAAAATTTAGATACAACTTTTAAACGTTGAGCACCGGTAATCTAGGGAAATACTAACCGGGAACGGCGACCAACTGAGACCCCCTTAATAGCTACTCGTATCTTGTTGCAGAGTAACATTTTTTCTAAGAGTTATGAACCAAAAATAATATCTGCGCCAGCTGAGTTGGAGTGATGAATCCAGTCGATTATTATAAACATTAACCTACCTTCACTCTATCAACCAATAGTTTTTGTATAAAAAGCTACCTAGATTTTATAATTTTTGCTTGTTTTCAACAACGTAGTATCCAAGAATTCATCTAAAAATATGTAATTCTGTAGATGAGTAATTAGTCCAAGTTTAAAAGAATCATTACGAAGATCTTCCATTTGACTTTCATTTTTTTAATGTTTTATTATTATCATTATTATTATTTATTTATTTATTTTTTTTTTTTTTGAAATGTTTTGTCGCTGTCTTTTAGACTTTTAAGTATTGTGAATTCTAGAAAAATTCACTTTCAATTTACAAGTGATACTGAAGTCTACAAGCTCTTCGCCAATGTGGATTTTTCATCATATTCTTCCCCAAAGCTTCGTAATTGATCTAATCTAGTCAATATTGTACAATTGAGACTCAAGCAACGTTTTTATTA
The DNA here is from genome assembly GCA_009739505.2 of Apolygus lucorum. NCBI lineage: Eukaryota > Metazoa > Arthropoda > Insecta > Hemiptera > Miridae > Apolygus > Apolygus lucorum. Next base: position 20,133,407 of record CM019182.2, on the reverse strand, counting down.
GTAAAGGAATGTTTATTTTTATTGAAAACCTTGAATTTATTTAATTTATACCAGGTCTCCAACCAAATTCCATATCGCGGGGATTTCTAGGTTGATCAATCATACAAAAGTCTCGAAAGTAGTTATATGGCACATAGCTTCCTCGTATCAATAAACCGATTTTACAGAAAGATGATACGATGCATAGTGGCTGATCTTTAAGAACCTTGCACTACCCTCATAGAGGACCATCTACACGCCAATCTGAACAATCCTAGTAAATTTCATCAAATTCGGATGAAGAATGTAAGTGTTAAGGCTGTTACACGGATTTCACGTTTGCGCAAGCGCAGAGGCTACTGTCAATTTTAAGACCTTGATTTTCATTGGGGACCATCTACAACCTGATCCGCACAATCCCTGAAAATGTCATCGAAATCGGGTGAAAAATGAAGAAGTTATGGGTGTGACAAGGATTTCATGACAGACACGGAACCAAAATTGTTCAGAAAGGTCTGAAACATAAAAGGCGAGTGGAGATTCCGATTTTGGAAAACGTTTTTTTTCAACCTTGAAAAGTGAATATAAAGCTTCTGCTACCTTGGTAGACTCGGAAGCAATTTCCACTCGCCTTTTACGTTTTGAACAATTCTGGTTTTGCGTTTTTCGTGCCTGTCTGTCATAAAAATCCTTGGAACTCCAATTTCTATGAAATTGCCCTTGGAACGTGGGGGTCCGCGGGTGGTCTCATATGAGAATAATCGCCCGTGAATCGATTATAAAACCCTTTTACAATCGACCCATCTACCTTTTTCGAAAGAATACGATTCAATTTTCAGGAATTGTGCGGGTTGGCATGTAGATGGTCCCCTAAGAGGGTATTGCAAGGTACTTAGAGATTGATGTTTCGAGATTAGCTACTAGGTTTGTTCCGGCGCAAAAAGTTCACGAACCCGCTGGGTGTGAGAACCCGAAAAAGTTGGAGAGTTCATGAACTTTTTAGGTTCAGGTTTAGGAACCTGTGCGCTGGAACGTTTTTAGTAGTTAAGATGAGATTCGGCAGAGAGCGCGGAACTCGACTTTCAATAAACCTTGAATAACCTCCTCTCATCTCATGGCGGGATTTTTTAACTTTTAGATTGAACGATTCTTCACAATTTTTAACAAACAATTTCTCCTCGCTATTTTGTTTTCATCCCATGTTTTTTCAAGTTTTCTCAATTTGAAGATTTTTTGGTTTTACTGACTTACGTCATTAAAACTGTCGTAACTCCTGATATTTACCAAGTAAACTCAAGTTTGAGAAAATCGTTAAAAAGAGCGTTACATTTCTAAGCTAACAAGTGCAAAATCAAAATCTTTTAGCAATAAAACATTTTTAAAAAATCAAGTCAAAAAGCAAATTTCAAAGTTTTTACTCTGAATCCGTCTATTTCGATGGGCGCTCTTTGAAAAAACATGCTCAAATTGTCAGTTTTCCATTTTTCTTTTTAAAATTCATATTGTAAGAGAAGGTACTTAAATCAAGTTTTAGTGCCAAAAAAACGTGTTTTACTAGAAAATCGAGTGTTATACGCGGTTTACCATGGTCACCCTCGATCTCAAGATGAATTGACAAGTTTTTGGTACCATTAATTTCTATACATCGGAATTACATGTAATTGTTCATGCTTAATCCAATGGAGATACTTCTTGTCTGCTAAAAAGTGGATTTTTCGAAGAAAACCTTCATTTTTCGTTAAAAAAATACGCATTATTCGTAGATATGGCAGTGAGCATAAAGTAACACCTTTCTACCCAATAAAAACATCATCTTATTTGTGTTACGTTAACCCATTTTAAGCCAAGGGTAGAAATAACTGAATGATGAGGAGAGGAGGGTGAGCTGTTTTACAGAATTCTGGCCGAAATAAAGCATAATTTTTGGCTCACCAATTGAGAGCAAAAATACTCGATATTTTATAAATTTTACTTTTTAATGAGATGTGAGAGGCCTCTGATTACCAAATTGATATGATTTATCCAGTTCATTTTTTTGGTAACTGGTTTATGGTCCGGAATCTGTTTCAAATCTTGGCCCAGAATGCTCACTCACCCAGAATCGAATTAGAGCCTCCATAATCATACCTTTGGCCAAAGGCCTCCTTTTCAAAAAGTTTCCAAAATTGCATTGAGCTCCTGAACGTCAAAGACAATTTTTTCTGAAAAGTTTGAATACAGCATGAACGAGAAAAAATTCTTTTGCAAAGATTTTCCACTGTTTTCTATATTTAAAAAATCATGAATATGACGATGCGAAAACGCATCAATGGCCGGAAATGGGTTAAAGTTCAGTCTCATGAGTCTCAACATTGTTTCAGTAGACAAAACATTACTGAGTTCACACCTGGAGTTCGGAGGTTCATTTCATTGACCAGCTTCCATTATTTCTTCAAAAATTCACTTTCTAGCAGTCAGAATTATTCAAAAGTACTATCTCCATTGGATTCAGCGTGAAAAATTACTTAGGAAATGATACCAATCTTGTCAAGTCATCTCTAGATCGAGGGTGACTGTACTCTGCATAAAACACTCAATTTTCTCGAAAAAGCTTTCAATTCAACCCCAGCAACCCCCTTTTGTAGTCAACAAATCAACTTTTGCCCCATGTCACATGAGTAATCAATCACCCTATTTTACGATAAATGTTTTGCAGAAGAGAGGGATGATGTGAACTTCCTTGACATTCTCTCCGAATAAATCGGGAAAAATACGTAAAACGCGTCAAATTGATAGCTGAGACAGTGAAAACTTTTTGATTTCTTTATTTCCCGAAAGTTTGGTACTTACGCCCTTGCAAGAAACCGATTCACTTCTTTCGGTACTTGAGTATTAAACGGAGGCCACCTAACCTATAGAAATATTTCGTACCGGATACCAAAAATAACTACATAATTGGGAAGAACACACTTAAATAGATTTACAGGTGAAGTTTAGAATTAATCCGACGCCTGGTTCTGACGTTGTGCAACCCAGAACGCAGCAATGTCGGTCAGGATGGTAATGGTAATGGCGCGCGCTCCGGTCAACGACCCTGACCTTGGCCTACTTGGAGGGGATTCTGCGAGTAGACACATGACTCATCTGATAACGCTCACAACATACTAGAATGACTCACAACAATACTAGAATACAATTATTATCTACGTACCGTATTGGAGAATCCGTCGTAACCAGCAAGTCGAGTACAGGAGGCGAGCGCTTTCGATGTAAAGACATCATCTTCAGGCCGTCAAGAGAGTACTAAAGTTTGTCAGTCCGTCGTTCTGTTTATATAGTCTGGGTGAAAGGGAGGTAGGTTTAAGGATTAGAAAGGAAAGGGGACCACATAGTAACGAGACCACGTGGTGAAAGGTTGTTTGTCTGTCATGTCAAGTGAAAGGGGGAGATAAAACTAATCCTATTAGCTAATTGTACCTTCACCACCTGGTAACCACATGGTAACCACATGGTGACCACGTGGTCTTCTATTCTAAATTATGAATAAATTATAAACTAGCTTATATAACTAAATTATTGCTAAAATGATTAACTTATATCTATATCTATTTCTAACTTTTTTTTTTTTTTTTTAAATTTTTATTTTTGGTTAGTTGATTATTTTATTTATTGTTAGAGATTATGATATCCTAGGTCGTTTGGTTGTCTGGAAGTTAGTGGAGTCGTGAGGGTGCTGTTTGCGTTTGTACGGAGATATGGTAGTGTGTTCTATCCGTTGTCTTTTGTTGTTCAGGTTGTCAGTAAATCCGTCTGTGGGTGTTTTTCGTTTTTGAATGAGTTTGTCCAGTGGTTTGAATATAGTGTCTGAGGTAGTGTCAAGTAGGTTTTTGTTTATTATACGTCCGTCAAATTTACGTAGTTTGTATATTTCCATGTTTTCAAGTATGTTGAGTCGTCGTCCTTTCTGTTGTGGGTGGAGGAGTGTCATGCAGTTTTTTATGTCGGATAATTCATGTCCATGGTCATATGACTTGACATATCACTTGACATGACAGACAAACAACCTTTCACCACGTGGTCTCGTTACTATGTGGTCCCCTTTCCTTTCTAATCCTTAAACCTACCTCCCTTTCACCCAGACTATATAAACAGAACGACGGACTGACAAACTTTAGTACTCTCTTGACGGCCTGAAGATGATGTCTTTACATCGAAAGCGCTCGCCTCCTGTACTCGACTTGCTGGTTACGACGGATTCTCCAATACGGTACGTAGATAATAATTGTATTCTTATAACTAGCGGAACTAACCCCATTCATTTAATACCAATACTAGAATAGTTCTACTACAACATCTATAACAATTTAACCTTCTATAAGTGCCGCGGCGCGTTTCGTAATGGTGGCCTCCGTTTAATACTCAAGTACCCTTCTTTCACTTCCCCAGCTATTGACCGTAATGTTATCGTTCAACATCAATGAAGATTACGAAACAGGATTGTGAAATTCCTCTTGAAAACCACGTAGGACGAAAGGCAGGTGTTAAAATCACACGAAAACGCAGCCATAGTGACAAAATTGTATTTAAAATGAGGTTATCACCACTTTTCATTGCTTAGTTTCAAAAAGCAGCTTTGTACACGTGAGAAAGACTTGTCCACCCCGGGACACCTTCGGTTTCCTTAGTCAAACCTGGAAAGTTTCCAGAATATCACTTAGGTACTAAAAACTAGAGTTTGGAGGAGCAGTTTGACTAAGGCGCAAACAACAATCGTATGAGATCATTAGAAAAACGTTTCTGTCAAACCGAAAGATTGCACCTTGCAAAAATAACATTGAAATAAATGCCTCATTATAAAGTACGGAATGCTGTCCAAAAACTGTTGATAACTTCGCATGTTAACACCATTCGCATTAATTTTTTATATTTTTTTGTTCTTTTCGAGTTTTTTTTTAATATAAAGGAAAAAAAGGAACACTGATAAGGAATGATGTTTACATGCAAATAATACATGGAGAATAACCTTCAGGTAGTTTGACCTTCATTAAACAACTAAGTACATAAATGGATATAAGAAACTACAGTATGATTTTCGAAAAAAGTATGAGTTCAATTCAAAGTTATCAAGTCAACGTTTGCCTACAAGCTACTCACATTTTTCAACTATATGGTACATGCAATGACTTTTGTTGTGGATAAGTTTGTTTTTTCGCCGAAACTCCTGCCGTACCAGGATCAATACAAAATATATCAACAATCTCGGTCAAGATCAGTCCCAGGGTGAGAAAATCATCCCTCGACTACAAGTTTCACTAATCAAAATAAATCGAAAAAAAAAGATGAGACGTCTTCAGAACAGCTCGACCTTTCGAAAGTAACATAGGAAATAAATGTTCGAGTTTCCGTGGAGAATTTAGAAGTTTCAAGTACAAATTTCCACGAAGAAGGTACAAGTAGGAGTCGTTTTCCACTCACGTTCGTAACACTAAAATAACAGTAAAATCTATAACAATACTCTCATTTTATATGTGTAGCGTAAGACAGAATGAAATGCGATTTGCGGTATGTTACGAACCTGTTGCGGTGAATCAAAGGATGAGCTGCCGTGAAGCCGTAGCAATCTCCAATAAAGCTTTGTAATATCGATTTTTCGTACGAAACGATGACTTGATGAAAAAATAGTCTTCAAAAAAACAACACGCTATTTCAGAGCCCGCACTCTGTAAGCAACACATTTTTGACCGTATAATATACATAATGATCAACAGTTCAAATTTGTGCAGACAATCGATTGATATGCCGTTTTGATCAGATTCCCACAACCTTTTTTTTTACTACTTGATACGCGAAAATCAGCGTGAAGCCAACCGAATGGACTCAATTAAAGCTAAAAGCTGATACAGCCATTCCATCTATGTGTGTTCTACTCAGCAGGCTTCAAGCTGAATTTCAAGATCAATATATCAACGTATTTTGGATGAGGTCGTAAATTAGTGCCTTGGAGCGAAATTCATCATGGAAGTACACAAAGGTTACAAGGAGTAGGCATTTCGAGAAAATCCAAGTATTGCGAGTGCCTCGTACACAGGGAAGGTATGTTGTCGCCAGCGAGAAGTGGAGACGTTTTCGGTTGACGCACGATGATTCGGTAGGCAATGACTAGACAACAAGCCGTTGAAATTGTAATAAAAAGTGATTTTCGATTAATAACTGGAACATACGGTAGACTTCGTCGAGCATCTCTACTCGGTGGCCTACAGAAATTTACACGGAAAAGGAATACCTTAGAAATCCTGTTGCGTTTCATCAGATACGACGAACTGTCCTCGAATGATATATTTTTTGCAAATACTGCCTCATCGTGCGTCAACGGACCTTTGTGTTGTTACATGCGGTGACAAAACGAGACGGGGCCCTTAAAATACAGGTACTGCACCTACTCTATCACCAAAAAACCAACCAGAAAGGAGGAGAGCGAAAATTATACGTCTAGGTACATATTACAAGAGAAATTTCCCTCGTTCAACTAAATAATTCTTTTTTTACGGGAACTTTAGATCTTCGCAGGTCATTGATGATAAAATCGCGATTTCCAACATAGCAAAGATATAAGAAAAATCGATCCACCACAATAAGAGCCACCGAAGAAACTGAAGTCCCCTCCCAAAATACCCTCGATTGCGTGTTTAAAAGCACAAAATGTTGGGAATGGGAAGAATTAACGTCTGAAAATCAACCTGTATACAAAAAAACTCCATCCTTCTTTTGAAGAACCAGTACTACAATATTCTTTCTTTTTCATCTAAAACAAAATACTTTGTACAGTTTTTCTCATATAATTCAATATATTAATTACAAATCTCTATATTATGTCTTTACAAGGTACTTTTGTAATGTACTGTACTGGTGGTGATTGGTGTATGTAAGGCATACCAACTTGGACACAAGAAAAACTAGTGACAACCGCACTTTCAAAAACAATTCTGATCGCTCCCCACATAAATGACGATACATTTCATTAACCTTTATATTATTTTTTAAAAAAATTCTATACAATATAATATATCACTTGGGACGTGTGTGGCACGGGCAGATCAATTGAGGTCTCTATCCTCTAAGTACTTGTATTCGAAGGTAAAACCTTCTTTTTTCCTTTGTCCCCACTTTTCGTAGTCAAAGTAGATGTAAGTGCCCTGGAACAAGAAGTAAAACTACGTTGAAGTAAAATAGTGAATTCAAATCAATGAGGATTACAAAAAATAACGGTTCACCACGATTTTGGAGTTGTCTGAAACCCTGGGTTTCAACGCTAAATCAAATGAGACAAACTATATGTACCAACGACCAGTTGGGGTGCAGATCCTCAAACGGCCCTAATGTTCTACAGAGGGACGATCAGAAGCCGAGTCAATAACCTTGCGGGGAACAAATGACGAGAGTTTGTTTCGAAGTTTACCTAAGTTCGTCCGTAATGCGTAAAATATCCAATTTTTCAAAACGATACACTCTGCTTCAAAAGTCGACATCCGCAAAGATCAGTCCCGCCCCATCAATTGGCTCCAGCCAATAGCATCCAATTACGCATTACGGACATTACGCGCCTATCCTAACCAAGCTTAAGGGGGTTCACTACATCGAAATTTTCACTTTCTGAGTTATTAGAGAGTTTTCGCCACGTCTTTTGTGACGACCGTCCGCGTGTAATATCCATGCAACCGTCTGAAAATGGTGACTGCGCATGCGTGACGACTCGGACGGCGAGCTCAGTCGTCTTGGATGCCGGCTTTTGACGGCGTCGAGAACGACGGCTTTCTTGACGACTGTACCCTTGATAACCTCACACTTTTATAACCAATTTCAATTTAGATCGGATGTAGCCGGATTTTGTGTTGTGTTCGACGGTCGACTCCCGTGTTTTGGTTCTCGATTTTAGCTTTCATTTCTCGAACAGTTTTCTTTTTCTCGGGAATTATCAAGTTTTTCATCTCTCGAAACAAACTATTCGTCACCGGAATTCTGTTATCTTCACATCAAGATCAAGTGAATCCAACGTATACTGTACCTACTGTACCTACTCTAAATTATCTATAGATATGTTACGGACGTGTTGTAAGACAAACAAGGAACCAGTAGAAAGGTAGCTACTGCAAAATCGGTAGTTAGTAGGTATTATAGACCCAAAAAATGCAGTAAGAGCTCTGGAAAAGCTAGTGTAGTTCACTACTTTCTAAAGGTAAAAGGATCAAAATCATCAGTAGGTTTTATATCGCAATGTAGGGTCAGAAAGGAATGTAAATAGGTATCCAAGTAGTAAAAAATTTATTTCCTTTTCAATACGGCAAACATTTTTATTTTCGATCTGAAAAAGTCATTTCGAGACCCCCCGGAGTTTGAATCAGCTGTTCGCTATCGGCCTTTTTCAAGTGAATTCACAGGTCGGTAGCTGTTTAGCGTCACTTCCAGAGTCTGCACCTTATTTTGTGACGACTCGAAATCCACCAAAAAAAGTTAGCATCTGCGTCTGCTGGCCCCATCTGTCTCGAGTCGTCACGATCTCAAGTTGTCATGTCTGACGTGGCGAAAACTCTCTATTAGAGAGTTTTCGCCACATCTTTTGTGACGACCGTCTGCGTGTAATATCCATGCAACCGTCTGAAAATGGTGACTGCGCATGCAAGGCGACTCGGATGGCGAGCTCGGTCGTCTTGGACGCCGCTAAATGCCGGCGTCGAGGACGACGGCTTTCTTGACGACTCTACCCTTCATAACCTCACACTTTTATAACCAATTTCAATTTAGATCGGATGTAGCAGGATTTTGTGTTGTGTTCGACGTTCGAAGAACAGTTTTCTTTTTCCCGTGAATTATCAAGTTTTTCATCTCTCGAAACAAACTACTCGTCACCAGATCCTAGTATGATAGATCTATAATTCCGTTTTTGTAATAGTATGTACTTCCTGATAGGTAGAAACGAAGTACCTATCTACTCTAAATTATCTATAAGAGAGTTTTCGCCACATCAGGCGCGACGACTTGAAATTGTGACGACTCGAGACAGATGGGGCCAGCAGACGCAGATGCTAACTTTTTTTGGTGGATTTCGAGTCGTCACAAAATAAGGTGCAGACTCTGGAAGTGACGCTAAACAGCTACCGACCTGTGAAGTCACTAGAAAATGGCCGTTAGCGAACAGCTGATTCAGACTCTGGGGGTCTCGAAATGAGTTTTTCAGATCGAAAATTAGAATAGGTATTTGCCGTATTGAAAAAGCAATAAATTTATTACTACTTGGATAGGTAGGTAGGTACCTCTTTACATCCCTTTTGGACCCTACATTGCGATATAAAAACCTACCTACTGATGATTTTGATTGTTTTCACCTTTAGAAAGTAGTGAACAACACTAGCTTTTCCAGACCTCTTACAGCATTTTTTTGGGTCTATAGTACTTTACTACCGATTTTGCAGTATGCAAAATGTTGCAGCATTTTGCTTTCTACTTGTTTCTTGTTTCTCTAACAACACGTCCGTAACATATCTATAGATAATTTAGAGTAGGTAGGTACTTCGTTTCTACCTACCAGGACGAGCGGACTATTACAAAACGAAAGTAAAGATCTATCAAACTAGGATAGATGTACGAACTTATAGACGTAACACCTTAATGCAGATATCCATAATTAACCAAATACCTACTATTGTGTGAAAGGAAGGTATTTTTTCAAAGGTAATAAACTTGATAACTGTAGTAAGAGCATTTTTTCCAATTTTTCATGCAACTTACAAGTACGATGATCACAGCAAGCGGAACTATCAATGAGGAATTTCACCATGTCAGAATTTCCTATTTTTGACCCCAAAATCGGATTCAGCACCTCTAAAAACCCCCTAAGGCAAACTTTCAGCCCGAACTTCCTAATTTACGAATAAACAAAACAGTGTAGAAAATACGAATGTTTAAAAAAACCGGGAAAATGACGTCATGCTGGAATAGTTCATTTATGGCCGCTTGAAGCGCTGAGATCGAGAAATCTATAGTCCCCAGATGCAAAATTTCATGAAACAGTAAAGTTCGAAATCGAAAACTGAAGAAAAAAATAGAAAAAGCGAGATGGGGAAAATTAGGTTTCCTCTGTTTTTGTTTGATAACTTTTCTCTTAGAAAACACGATTTCGTCGTCCCAATGGGCAACACTGGGAGGAGATGGCTATCCGAACAGCCCAATCAGCGAGCGTTCCCGCTGCACGTCTGTTTTCCCGGTTAGTTTTGAAATTAAAAAGTTTGATTGTCTCCCAAAAATAACAGGAGACTTATTTTCCGAAATCAGCCCGATTTTCATCTATCCCACACCATTAACTATTCAGGAAAAATGCAAACAGAAATCGGTGAAATTCCTCATTGAAATCTTAAATGGTACCTACTTACGTGAACTGACTCTCGTCGCCTGTTTATTGTAGATCTGTAGTTAGGTGTGTTGGTAGATGAATAAATAATATACAACATTAAATGAAAAACAAGGGCGCATTTATTCAGAAATTTCATTGACATTCAAACAATGTAAAATTCGCACAGAGTCAACATTAGTATATACGATGGATTCACTTGATCTTGATGCGAAGATAACAGAATTCTGGTGACGAGTAGTTTGTTTCGAGAGATGAAAAACTTGATAATTCCCGGGAAAATGAAAACTGTTCTACAAATCAAAGCTAAAATCGAGAACCAAAACACGGGAGTCGAACGTCGGACACAACACAAAATCCTGCTACATCCGATCTAAATTGAAACTGGTTATAAAAGTGTGAGGTTATGAAGGGTACAGTCGTCAAGAAAGCCGCCGTTCCCGACGCCGCCAAAAGCCGGCATTTGGCGGCGTCCAAGACGACCGAGCTCGCCGTCCGAGTCGTCACGCATGCGCAGTCACCATTTTCGGACGGTTGCATGGATATTACACGCGGACGGTCGTCACAAAAGACGTGGCGAAAACTCTCTATAGATATGTTATGTTGCTGTTCATAGATATGTTGTTGTTTGTTGTGTTGTTAGACAAACAAAGAATCAGTAGAAAGGTAGCTACTGCAAAATCTTAGGCAAAAAGTAAGGTATTATGGACCCAAAAAATGCAGTAAGAGCTCTAGAAAAGCTAGTGTTGTTCACTACTTTCTAAAGGTGAAAACGATCAAAATCATCAGTAGGTAGGTTTTTATATCGCAATTTAGGGTCAGAAAGGGATGTAAATAGGTATCCAAGTAGAAAAAAATTTATTGCTTTTTCAATAAGGCAAATATTCTAATTTTCGATCTGAAAAACTCATTTCAAGACCCCCCGGATCACGTTATACGCGAGGCTCACGTTTTCGACGTGAGTCTCGCGTTTTTCACGTATCTTGGCCCGTTGCAACTCTCTACTATGTACGGTGAAAGTCACTCAATATCATCCCTGATGAGTCACTCAACATCGTCTAGTGCTTCAACCTGAGCCTTGGATACACAACGCTGTGAAGCCTTTCAACCACGAAATTCAGCATTTCGAACCAAATTTGTCTTTCCTATTTCACCATGCTCGACTATCAAGAAAAGGATACTTTCGTTCTTGTTTGACAAGGAACAGCATTCGATCAGTAATTTTTTCCTATGTGCAAATACAATTAAAGTTGTGATGTCGCCATTTTATAAAACCGTGTGCTTGTTGCCCTACTCGATGTAATTTTAAATGCCCTTGGCAATAAATACTAAGTGAAGACAAAATTTAAAAAAAGGCTAGCAATGCATACCTGTTCGTACTCCTCGTTGATGAGTTTGGGCTCCTCGTGCCTTTGAAACCACATCATGTACTTTGTGTGAAACCTCCATGACTGTTTTTTAAGGGCCTTTGCCGCCAGGTACTGAGCTTTACTACCTTCCATGTAGTAAAATATGAAGAACAGAGTCTCTGTTGATAATCTCTGAAAGAACTCGAGAGTGTCTGAGTGAGGCAACGGAGTCTGAAAAGAGAAACGTAGTCCAATTGGCGAACATAGAAATGGAGTGTCATGTTTGGGAGGAATTGTGACAGAAAATCCGACTCAACACACTACAAGAAATCATAATGCAGAATTATAACCAATGAGAAAGGTAGTCACGTCTTTCGCACAAATCAGCGCCCCCTCTAAGCGGTGAATCTAAATACTAATGCTGACCTCTCGTCTGCAAGCGAGAGATCTTTGTATTCATCTGCTTTAACAGTTCACAATGTAAGTAACCAGTGATCACACAGACTAGGCAATAAGAAATGAAATCAGATCAAAATAGGATAGACCCGTGAAACCCACATACACATTGGGGAATCCCTTCCCACTACAATCTACGACCCAGCTGGAAATCCTGAATGGGGTATTTCGGTGGGTCGGAAATTCAGGTTTTTGACATCAAATTTGGATTCAGCACCCTTGAAAACCTATATACTCCAACTCTTAACCCAATGATACTATAACATGTGGTAGAAAATTAATTAAAGAGATCACACGTTTGAAAAAAAGGCGGGCCGCCATAAATGCACACACACTACGCTGCGCGCGAGTGTAAGTAGAATTTTGTAGTATCCAAGAGATTCTCCAAGGGTTTCATCTCTTCTCTGTGCATGGATACTTTTTTCAAAGAGTTTTGGCTAGCTACGTCACACCTTTCAAATCTTCAACTTTCTTAGCTTCTCTGATTTTTTAAAAACATTTTCTCGACAAACAGACCCGATTACCGTTATTCCTGAGCCATACTATTTTGAAAAAAAAATAATAATAATAATAAAAAAATTTGACTGAAATACCCCATTAACAAATACCTACAACGAATATTGACTTACTTGGTGGTAGTAAACAGGTGTTTGACAAGGTGTGCGAGGGAGATAGTGTCGCACTCTCTCGCTGTCGGCAGGATGAGGCATGTGATAGTACGCCGACTCCATCATCTGGAACTGACACTGGTGTTCTTTCTGAAGTGGAACGGGACCGAGGGGTGCAACTCCCAGGAGCGGAGGTATGTGCGCTTCTCCAGTGCTGTTATTCGTTTTTGTCTCGTAATTACCTGAAGAGGGAGAACAAAGAAATATTAAACTTACTCGATTCCTTCGAGCATACGACTTCGCCCTTTCAACTAGGTTATGAAGCAACGATATATATCTCAGTGGACATTTGAATAACTAAGATGTCGCTTTTATTATTCTCAATAATGAACCTTTGGAATCGACCAAGAAGAAAAAATTGTAAGCCCCCTCAAAATTTGTAGGTACGTAGAATCCAAAAAACCGAATACAAATTTTGCCGTCCGTCCGCTGTTACCAACTTTCCTTAGTTACCATGGACCGATTTTGATGAAATTTGGCACGTGGGCTCCATTTGGGGTCTAGTTGTGTCTCGGAGCTTTTGGTTGATGTCAGTTACTTCTAATGGTTGAAAACATATTGTTTAGTAATGCATGCATTCCAGGGGACGTCCCATTGGATAAGCATTAAATCAGTTAACCAGTTGGTATGCGATAAAACTGTTTCGCTGGATGTAATTTGGTTTATTAGTTTAGGCAAGAAATACTGACCCCCCCCCCCCTCACCATTATCTACCAAAACATTTCTAGCGGCATGGGAGCCTCGAATCTGAAGAGCATTTTAAAATCCATGATCTACGATACCCAATATGCGATTTCGAGTTCACCCCCCCCCCCCCCCCCTTCCCTCACCAATGGTGCCAGTCTGGCACCAAAGCGGGAATACGTCGTAACATTGAACTTTCATCTATTAGTTTTAGTAGGCGGTCCGTCGAGGTTCAAATCCGTATTCAAGGTGAAATACAAAAAAAAAAAAACACGAAATAAACGGTTTATGGCATCATGGCACCACGGTGGCACCACTATTAGTTCCATGGTGGTACAGAGAATAATTCATGAAAATACGGAGGTATAATGAGAATTTTTCCTCAATTTCAAAGCTTGGGTACAATTAGTAAGCAGTAAAGGAACCGAAATATTGAAAAATCGGATATTTTATGAATATTATCCCCTAATTGCCCCCTCCCCTTGCGAATTTTGGTACTCAGGTGAAATCATGTACAACTCGGAAGTTATTTGAGTCAAACAAAAAAGAAACACACAAATCGGTTGGAAATTGAGGCCTGGGCAGAGTTTACAGGATTATGCCCGCAAACGCACGTTTTTTAAGCATTAACCCCCCCTTTACCCCCTTAAAAAGCAATATTCAAAATTTCGGCGCCGTAGTGCACAACTAGATAGTTTTCCGCGTCGATGAAAAAAAGAACCACAAAAATCGGTTGAGAACTGAGGCCTGGGCAGACGACACAAGATTATGCCCAAAAACGCACGTTTTTTGAGCATCAACCCCCCCTTTCCCCCCCTTAAAAGGCAAAATTCGAAATTCCGGCGACGTAGTGCACAACTAGATAGTTTTCCGCGTCGAACAAAAAAAGAACCAGGAAAATCGGTTGAGTACTAAGGCCTGGGCAGACGACACAAGATTTTGTCACACACACACACACACATACACACACACACACACACAGACATACACCTATGTTTTTTTTTCGCGGATTTGGATTCAGAATGGTCTAAAACGGATTACTGTGTGGTTATTTTTTTTCTGTTGAGTGTTGTCCAACTTCACCCCAGATCGATCGCATAAGGACGCCCAAGTCTTACTGTGGGACATCCTAAAAAAGGGCTGACATTTTCAAAACGCCCTAGCTCAAAATCTTTCGATATAAAGGCATTGTTTTTTCGTCAATTTAAAATAATATTGATATTTTAGAATCGGATGAGACCACCCAGAGCTCTGTAGGACTACCTGTTCGTCCTTAGCCTTGGATTTACACTAAATCAGAAACACGAGCGTGAATCGCAAAAGAAGGCTAATCTTCGTAAAAATTTTAGCTTGTCAAAAATGTTTCGTTTCTTCGAGTTGTACTCAGTTTTGCGTCCTTAGCAACTAGTAATCAAATTTACTAATGAAGGCACCCACAAGTCTTTATTATAACTTTTAATTAAACTTGATTTGGCAGAGCTGTGTTCCTTGCAGGCGAGTGATCTATAAAGAAAAATAGTGAACCTTTGTGTAATAATTTTCAGCGATTTTTATAATCTAATTACATACATTATACAGACTAATTCTTCAAAATGAATTCAAGAACTGTTTCTGCACACGCCAAAAAATAATGTAGTTACCTATGATAAAACTGTCAAAAAGGCGGGCTCTGCCTCAATGTAGTTACCTTCGCAGGCTGTAGAGGGCTAACCTGCCTTTTTATACCCTATCCTCTAGGCTCCTCGAAATTCCATAGACCTGAACTATTTAGCACCTCTAGCCAATATGCAGTGTAATACTGTACAAGTGGTTCCGGGGTGAGTCCTAAGCAGAGGGAGTGGGGTTTTAGTTGGAAGGCCTAATGCATGGGGAGTCCAACACTGTTGGGGTGAAAAAAGAGAGATCCCCCCCCCCCCGGAGAAAACCACATCAAAACAGTGAGTGTCGAAACACTTCAAAGAATTTTCCAAATGCGAATGTCCAATCCACAGATTAGAAAATTACGCCTAACATCTTTGACCTTTGAAAGAAACTGCTCCTCATAGAGCAGCTTGCCTGTAGAGACTGAAGAGCGAATAATCAGCGTATACCACACACCACTCCAAGATTACCATTACGAGGTACTGTCCTCCGATCAAAAGAATGAACGCAAGGCCCAACAGGGAGTTGGGTATCCACAACGCAGAACTACACCCTTTTCAGCAAATATACGTTTACAGGTGTAAAGTACCTTATCCAATACCCTAACCCTGCCATGAGTCATACTTTCTTCCTCCCCACTCGTAGCCCCTTCTTATACTGCAGTTTAAGTCATGCCTGATATCTGGTCAGGAAAAATACATTACGAACTCGCGATCGAGAAAGAATAGTGACCTGACGTAATGAAATAGCTCAACGTTTACGTAATAAAATAACTCGAATAACTCAATTACGTAATAAAATAACTTAGCTCGACATTTGTCAGGAGGGACTACTCCGTTTTTTGGCCTATTTTTTGGCGAAATTTTTACTCGATTTTCAGATTTTACATAGGTACCTTGATACATAAATCAACAAATTTTGAGAGGTGTAAATTTTTTTTTTGTCGATTCCAAAGGTTCATTATTGAAAAAAATAGTAAACCAAAATTGGTAGTTTCAACGGTCAAGTGCCAATTTGAACACTTTTGGTTTATTATTTTCCAAAAGTTTTATTATTGACCAAAAAAATTTAGAATCTCAAAATTTTTTGGTTTACGTGTAAATTAATTAACGTGTTGAATCCGAGAATCGAATAAAAACGCTGCAAATTATTTCACAAAGGTTTATTATTTTCCTGTATAGATACTTTAAGTTTTTGAAGGCGTTTAATTGATGAATCACCACCTGAATTCCCTTGTGAATCTCTTCATTTTCGCCCAAGCCTACCTAGTGGGAAGTCAGGTAAAGGTTTTTAGAGGAAGTGACTGAAAATGGGATTTCCTTGGGCGAGTGACAAGCTCGGAGGAGGTTGAACGGATGTTTTCAGTTTAGGGATAGGTCGGCCCCTCACGTTCATTCTTTTGATCGGGGGACAGTACATACTACTCACTGTTACATAAAATTGGGGAAATGTCCGAGAGAATCACGGCAAATAGGGATTAGATGACAGAACAGGGCTTCCCAAACTCTATCTGGTTGTCTCCTGATTTCAGGATAGAATGGACCACAGTCAGTCAATAGGCTGACCAATGGAAATTGAATAATTCTAGCAGTCAATTTTTGCTTCCGAGTCTATGATGCGTTCTCAATAATCAAAATGTCCACTCGCGTTTTACTTTTTAGACATTCCTGAACATTTTTAGTTGCGTGTCTGTCCGTCACGAAATCCTTGTAACGGGCGAAACTATGAGAAATTGTCCGATTTCGCTGAAATTTTCAGGGATTACGTTGGTTGGCGTGTAGATGGTCCCCTTTGAAAACCATCGCTCCTGGATTAACAATAAGGGCAACAGTAGCAGCAACTCCTACATTTTCCATCTGATTTCAATGAAATTTTCAGGGATTGTGCGGATTTGCGTGTAGATGATAGCGTGTAGTGCAAGATACTCAGATATTGTTGTTTTGAGAACCGATATACGACGAAACTAAGCGCCACAGCCACTTGGCAGGCTTTTTAATTGTCCTCTCGGATGAAGTGTACTTTTTCGGCAAAGAAGAGTCTCTCCGAATTGATTGAAAGGTCTCCAAATAAAAGCACGAGGTACCCTAACTTACCAGTCCTAGATGGTTCAGATGGTGGAATTTCAAGGCCCGCTCGATCTATGACTTGTTGAGCGATGGACTTCAAGGTGGAAAGCGTCGTGTCTGAAGTCGGTAAGCTGGGCGCTGGCGGAGGAGTGGGCGGAGCCACAGGGGCTGGCGAGGGAGCGCTGCTGACCGAAGAGGGTGGGGATGAAGACTCGGCTGTTGAGTTGTTCATGAGCGGCACGGGGGTTGACGAATGAGGTTGATCGGGGTGTGCTGTGCTGTTATTGTGGACGCCATTCTCCGTTACGTGGCCTGCAAAGTACAGCAAATATTAACATTCTGGTACAACAACCTACTTTGAGGAAGAATACTTGCTTCTTACTTGCTTCTACTTGGGGAAGAATACAAGCCATGCTTGTTTGATAGAAAAGAGAAACTACCCTAAACCACATTTCATCCAATTCCGGCCCAGCTAGGGCGTTTTGAACATAACAACGCCTATTTTTCATCACTCTAAACTAATTGATAATAAACAGATGCTCCACACTGGACTCTGTGGTAGAAAGATATTAGGAGTATTCATGGTCTGGGAGAATCGACGTCGAATCTACGAATTAGGAGATTCGATGCGAGTCAATGCGCATGCGCTCCGGCTTATTCGACGATTCGATTTACCACGGGCTGAAGGCGTCATAAACCGAGATTCGATGTCGAATCACAAATGTGATCCTAGTGGCAGTTGTGCGAAGCAACTATCATAACATCAAACAGATCTTCTCGTCCTTTCTTTCTGAGTTTTTCTGTTCTGTTTTTATTCTGTTCGAAGTGGGTTTTTTCAAGATTAAATGAGTGGAGCCACCCAAGCGGATAAGGAAAAACGCGACCATCTGATGGTCTGCGGGAGAATGGAAATGTTGCTTGCTGGCATTAAAGCGAGCTTAGCACATTCTCCTTTTTAGCATCGATCATGTTTCAGCCAAAGTAAGTACCAGCTAAGTACCAAAATGCGTTCATAATTCTGTGACGGAAGTAGCAAGGGTTTTCCTTTGAGACAAGACTCCTCATCGGTAGGGACCTATTCAGAAGTCTGAAGCATGATCCTTTTTTAATTCTAGCCGTAGATTTTTTCGTTCGTGTACTAGAAACTTTGTAATAGGATTTTATTAGAAACCTCTGAGGTATTCTAATTTTTAACTAAAAGGAAATTAATGAACGTGAGTTCTTTTGACAATGACTTGGTTATTGTCTGATGCCGCAAGGAGCGCTACGCACAATTCGATTTTCGACGGGGAAAAACGGGGGAGCCTCATGAAACCATCGAGTTGTTGAATCATCAAAAATTAACTTCCCTCGACCAGGGATCGATCTCCTATCGTCCGACTAAACTATATTTACACTTCCGAGTCGGAGCTCGTTACCACTGAGCTAAGGAAGCGAATGGACAGAAATGCGAAGAGGTCGCTGATCACAACATCTCCCCCCCCCCCTCCATTAGGACATCTTAGGTACTCCGTTACCTAGTCAGGGAGGTGATAGGCAGCTTTGGCCGGCGTTTTCCAACCCAGTGAGAACGCGCTATTTTTGACTGGCTTCGGAGTTTTTTGTTATTCTATTTATATTCTGTTATTCTTATTGACGGGGCGGGGGGTCTGCTGACCTCAACGTTTGTCCGAATAGGCGGTGGCTCGACTCGTGTTTTCGGAGGGAGTTGTTTTGATGACCCAATCTTAATGAATCAATGTTTCTCTGAGAAATGCTAAGGAGACTATTCGTGTCCTACTGACTGTGCCACAATGTTGAATCATCAAAAATTAACTTCCCTCGACCGGGGATCGATCTCCTATCGTCCGACTAAACTATATTTACACTTCCGAGTCGGAGCTCGTTACCACTGAGCTAAGGAAGCGAATGGACAGAAATGCGAAGAGGTCACTGATCACAACAGAGTTACCGCAGTTTCGATATACGACGATTCGACGATCGAATCAGACCATGAATACCCCCTGTTGTGAATTTCAAGAACTTGCATTGAATCAATTTCTAATCGATCAAAAGCACTCACTGCGCTGAGCTTTATGGGGTACTTTAAACTACTCCGTCTGCCCTACTCTCATCTCTACAGCATTGAACACTAGAGGTGGGCACTAGTTGAGAACAGGAACAAAACTTCAATATAAAAACTATCATGTATGCTTACTATTATGTTGGGCAGCTACAGCAGCAAAATTGCTGGCGTGTGTCACTGGAGGAGGAGGCGGTACCTGGTTCCCTGAAGATGGGGAGGAGTTGTTGGGAGTCGAAAATGAAGCCGACTTGCTCACTGGCGTGCCAGAAACTGGTTTGCTGTTGGCGCAGTTTAGCACGTTGTTGGTGCTATTGCTCGCCCGAACAGGCAACGGTTTGACGACTGTTTTCTGAGGTAGCTGCTCCGCTCGCCTCTTCTCCTCGTTAGAACTATCGCTGGAATGGTTGTGAGGGACTGGGGGTTGTGAGGTGGACAGCGTGGGCGAAGGGGGAGGGGATGAGGTAATACTAGTGGGCGACCCATTGCTGTCTGTGGTCGCTGAAGACGGGTTGACGCCTGACAACTCGATGTCGTCGATGCCAATGATATCGTCATATATGTACTCATTCCCTTCGAAGTCTGGGTCTTGTGATGACTCAATGTAATACTCCACATCCTCCTTGATACTGCGTATCTGCAACAAAACACCCGATTTGATTAACCTGTGCAACTTAAAATATATTAGGGTTCTCTGCATATAGGTTCAGAAACCTGCAGAAAGAACGTACCATAAACATAGAAATAACGTAAGCCAAATTTACGATAACTGATGGCGTTTTAAGAAAAGAACAACAGTCCTACTCCACGATCTGATCAATTCAGACCTCGTCAATTTTAATAGCAAAATCAGGCGGTTACATCTGGAGGTACGAGTGTTTTAGTAAAATAAAATCAAGCTTGCTGTTTAATCAATGACCGCGTAATGCCTGAAAATTTCACCAAAATTTGAACATGTGTGTTAATAAAGTTTTAGTGTTTAAAAAACAATAAAAAAATTCTCGATTTTCTCATTTTCAGTTGAAGAGTGAACAAAACATTCAACAAGTTTTGGTGTCTTTTAAAAAATACTAAAGAGTTCACGATTTTCTGATTTTACAGTTGAATAGTGAACAAAACATTCAACAAGTTTTGGTGCTTTTTAAAAACACTAAAAAATTCTCGATTTTCTGATTTTACAGTTGAATAGTGAACAAAACATTCAACAAGTTTTGGTGTTTTTTTAAAAACACTAAAAAATTCACGATTTTCTGATTTTACAGTTGAATAGTGAACAAAACATTCAACAAGTTTTGGTGTTTTTTAAAAAACACTAAAAAATTCTCGATTTTCTGATTTTACAGTTGAATAGTGAACAAAACATTCAACAAGTTTTGGTGTTTTTTTAAAAAACACTAAAAAATTCACGATTTTCTGATTTTACAGTTGAATAGTGAACAAAACATTCAACAAGTTTTGGTGTTTTTTAAAAAACACTAAAAAATTCACGATTTTCTGATTTTACAGTTGAATAGTGAACAAAACATTCAACAAGTTTTGGTGTTTTTTTTAAAACACTACAAATTTCACGATTTTCTTATTTTACAGTTGAAGAGTGAACAAAACATTCTCAGAAGCGAGATGAGACCGACTCCAACGGCGTTTTATATAGAAATCAGCAGTTGTCTATATATCCATAGGTCAGTGGGTGACGGTGGTCCTGGAGTCATGGAATTGCTCATTAAGATGCACGCTCGCAACAGTTTGACGAAGTAACGAGTCCGTTGAATTCCTCCAGTGCACAACACAGACCAACTGACGATGGAACTGAATGGATCAATTCAATCGATAGAATCAGGAAGCTTTCAGTTACGTTGGGTATGTTCAAAATTCACTAGGTTTCGGGGTCAGCACTACCAACGGCAGCGAGGGAGCAAAAAATCGATAAATGCTGTTCATTAAGATTTTCAAGAGAATAATCCCAATCTTAGAGAATTATCAACAAACCAGGAGTATTTTACCGTAATACAATCATGTACGTATAAGAGATAGCCTAACCACCTTCCTAACGGAGACAAAAATTGGCACTGGTCACACAGACTGACATCCAAGGCGTATTACCTACAACAACAGCGTCTAAATCGGACCATCCAAAGTTGACGGATCACCCTTCAAGAATCATGTCAACGAACTGCAATAATCAAGACTGAGGCCCACCAAACTACAATGAGAGGAGGTTAGGTAAACTTCTCAACTACTCAAACATTGGGTGAGAAACTAGTAAACATGAGTTCACAAACCTTGAGGGTTGCCCATCTCCATTCATAAATCCTCGCAAGGAAAATCAGATTTTAGGCCTAAGAACAATTGTTGAGGCTACGATGTCTAACGGCCACAGACAGACCAATTGTATTTTGGCTGGTACACAACCCATCCACTTACTTTCACGTTCATCACGGGCACTTCTTCGGTCATTTCTCTTCGTAATTATTAAAAAAAGGATACGAATTAAAAATTTAAACTCTAAAAATCCACCGATATGAATTAAAAATGTTTAAAACTCGAACAATCGCGAAAAGAAGTTAACCCTTCTAGAAACGGGAGTCGACTGAACGGAAAATACGAAAGAACAAAGAGCATAGAGAGGAAAAACAGATAACGATGCGTTGAAACTTAAGTCATTGTTGACGGTCGGGGGTTCAAGGTTTTGGAAACATGTCAAGAATCCTCACAACACGGGGCCGAAAAGCCAGCCAGTGCAATTCAGCTGCGAAGATGAAAGGTGCATTCAGTGCCAGACTCCAAGAATTCAATAATTGAGAGACGGCTTCGCATTACTTTCCTTATCGCCCGAGTTGAACGCGTTGTTGAGCTATGTAGGAGGCGACCTTTCAGATGGGGATTAGAAATCTTGAGTTTCGAGCTCCAAAAAATCAACGTGTTTCTCTGAACGAAAAAAATAGGGGGTTGCGGTTCCTTCGTATGGAAATTTGATTATAGGTTGCTGGAAGCAAAACTGAATACAATTCGAAGAAACGAACAGCGATCGCATTTTGGTAGCTAAAATTTTGCGATTCACACTCGTTTTTCTGATTTATAGTAAGTCCGACCGTTAAGTTCTCGTAGGGAGGGAAAGGTTTTTCCTACAGAGCTCCGGGTGGTCTCAAAAAAATCTAAAAATTCAATACTATTCAAAGTTGGTGAAAAATTGATACCTTTATTTCGAGAGTTTTCGAGCTAGGGTACTATTGAAAAATTCAACCCTTAGAAGTGACCGACATCAACCAAAAGCTTCGGGGCACAACTCGACCCCACATGGAGCCTATAAACCAAATTTCATCAAAATCGGTCCATGGTAACTAAGAAAAATGCCGCGTACAGCGGACGGCAGGAAAATTTTTGTTATTCGATTTTCGGATTCTACGTACCTTGAAACGTAAACCAACAATTTTTTTTTGGGGGGAGGGGGGTTAAAAAAACGTTCTAGGTCGATTCCAAAGGTTCATTAGTGAAAATAATAAACCAAAATTGGAAATGCGAAATTTATGATGAACTTAGAAGTACCCAGCACAAATCCAACCGGTGTAAAATTCGAAATGAAAGACCCAAAAAGTACTTAAAATCTACAACGTGAGACGCGGTTTCTGACATCCAATGGGGTGTGTGCATGGGTCGGAAAAACTGTTTTTTATTTTTAATCTAAACTAGACCTCATTCTGAGAATTTTGACACTAACCGCGACCTTCTAGCCTGAGAAGACCTTCTTCTATAATTTTCCAAAGTTTTGAATGTTCATGACGTCACAGTAGGCTGGGGGGTCCCGCCCAGGCGGGAGGGGCGCGTGACGTCATAAACATTCGAAACTTTGAAAAATCATAGAAAAAGAGAACGGGCTGGTGTAAAAATTAGCAGTATGAGGTCTACTTTCGATTAAAAATTTCTAAAAAAAATCAGGCGCACCCCCCATTCTGGCACCATCGCGACACCACTTCCTCAGTGGCATTGAAGAAATCCAAAGATTTATTCGGATTAGCAGTTTTCCGGGAGTTTTTCTTGGGATTGTAGTCTCACGAGATTGAAGACTCTTCTCATGAGTTTGTAGTCACTTAAGACTGTAGTAGGTACTTGTAAGATAATATTGAAGACTCTTGGGATTGTAATCTCGTAAAATTGTGGTCTCTTGGGATTGTAGTCTCATGAGATGTTAGTCTAGTGGGACTGCAGTCTCGTAAAATTGTAAAAAATCTGATAAAATTGTCCTGTGGTATTGTAGTCTCTAAGATTGAAGACTGTTGGGATTGTAGAATGAGGAATTTCACCGAATTCTGTTTGCATTTTTCCTGAATATTTAATGGTGTGGGATAGATGAAAATCGGGTTGATTTCGGAAAATAAGTCTCCAATCATTTTTGGGAGACAATCAAAATTTATGATTTCAAAAAATAACCGGGAAAACGGACCTCTTCAACGTGAGCGGGGACGCTCCCTGATTGGGCTGTTCGGATCGCAGTGTTGCCCGATGGTACGACAAAACCGTGTTACCTAAGAGGAAAGATATCGAACAAAAACAGGGGAAACCTAATTTTCCCCATCTTGCTTTTTCTATTTTTTTTCTTCAGTTTTTCGATTTCGATCTTTACTGGTTTTGTGAAATGTTGCATCTGGGGACTAGAGATTTCTCGATCTCAGTGCTTCAAGCGGCCATAAATGAACTATTCCAGCATGACGTCATCCTCCTGGTTTTTTTAATCGATCATATTTTCTACACTGTTTTGTTCGTTCGTATTCCGATTCTCCTCCCCATGGTTGACAGCAAGTAGCTAATTTCGTATGAGCAAATTAGAAATAATCGGTTCCGAGCTGGTTTCTTTTAGTCCCAAGGTAAAATGTGATTCTGACACTGGGATTTTCAGTTAGAGTGAGTAATGAGGATAACGAAAAAAATTCCCATCAAATTCGGCTCACCTGTTTACAGTGCAGAGTTGCTTATTTCAGACAATGTTCTAAATTATCCTACACTTTCCCAGCGCGATCGTACAGTCGGTATACATGTATCGACTGAATGAAAATAGGTTGAGCCAATTGATAGTAATAGGTTTCGGATAGACAAAGTTAAGGCTAATAATATCAAACGCAGTGATAATCTAAAACCATTTCAAAATCCATCTTCGGCGTTCTTCAAACGCGTAAGCTCAAAAGGAGGCCTGATCCCGGAAGGGAAAAAGGTGTGAGTTTCCACTATTTGACCTCAAATTCGGATTTAACAAGCACTCTAAGAAGACCCTTAAAATGCAATGCAATCAACGATTGAATACGTTGAAAATAACATGAAAATAACATGGAATGACTCACCTGGCCCACTTCAACAGACATGTTGTCCAACATTCGAAGCAGCGTTTCGAGTTTTCGTATGTGGTACCTATGCTTGTCGAGTTTCGCCTTCAACTCGTCCATCCTGTCCTGTTTATCTTTGTCAAGCCTCTTTTTCTTCGCTGCTAGCAGCGACTCGATTTCCGATTCGAATTGATCTTGCTGCAAAAATCAATTGAAGAATGAAAACCTTGCGTCATCAAAATATAAGTCGTAGGGTCCTAGTATGCAGGTTGATGTTTTTGCGTCTAACGTGTTTTTGGGGTAGGGATGAGTGGAACATTGAGACATCAATAAGTATAAAGGAACCAGTGAAACTCAATGACGACAAATAACTTAAAACATTCTCATTAATTGATATTTCCACTTTTTCCACACAAAAATTTCCAACCTTGTCTTGCACAGGAACAGAATTTTACGCAATGCGTTTTACAGATTGCAGATTCTGAAAGTTTCTAAAAACCAATCAAGTTCAAAATTTGGTGGTTTACGGCGTCAGTCGTTGGATGGTTTGGTTGATTTTGATTATAATAATTAGATAAAAATTATTTGGTTTCAATGCATTTACGAGGGTGTTTTCAAAAGTATCACGGATTTTTTAAAAATCAAAAAAAATAAATAAATAATAATAATAAATTCAAAAAATGGTATATTTTCCATTGTTGGCATATTGACTATTTTTCCACAGTTCCCATGGACTTCCAAACATTTTTGGTACCTGGTTTTCAGTTTTGTGATCCCCTCTTCATACCACTCCCCCGCCATTCCAGCCGAACAAGTTTCGACCTCCTGCGTGAGCTCTGTGTCGTTACCAAAGCGCCGACCTCCAAGATGTTTCTTCAGTTCGGGGAACAGGTGGTAGTCGGAAGGTGCCGGAATACCAGGTCCGGAGAATACGGTGGATGGCTGTTTTTGGCCATCCCAGTATAGCCTTTCTCAGACCGATTAAACACCAACAACGCTAATTTTCTGCCTGTTGCATCAAATATGATTCAACGGCTTGATTCAAGTATGCTGTTATCTGCAAAAGCAGATACCAATACGGAATAATCTTCGAAATAATCCAGTCTAGGGTTGAAGCAATGACTCGGACATCCATGAAGTCAGCTTACCAATAAATTTGCATCTTTTGTGAATTGAATTGGTTTCAATCGCAGTCTTTACTTGAGGTTGAAAGGAACTTGATAGTATTGTAAAGAAATGTGAAAGAGGGTAAATCATGAATTTAAGATTTTTTGTTTCTTTTTTGGTTGCTCAGTGCAACCTTTATATTTTGTCAAACCAATATCTTCTTTCTTCCGTTTTTATAAATACAAAGGCTTGATCCGTCCAAATGGTCTGTGTCCTCAAACGTAGGTTGTTCTATTCAGGCTAACGACTTTTCTGAAAACCAGGATTGCCCTACAGTACAGTACAGTACTATTCATCTCATATTTGTAGAGTCAAGGGATCCACTTCGTGATTTAATGCTCAACTTTTATAGTTATTGCTTCCATTTTATGCGGAAGAGGTATTTAATAGATGGCCGGCGAAACTGTTCCATCAAAGCTTGGGTTTTACGGTCGGAGTGGGGGCGAGCATTGTCGTGAAACAAGAAAACGGTTTTTGACAACATGCCCCACCGTTTGTTTTGAATCGCCCGTCGAAGTTTCTTGAGAACATCACAATAATGCATCTTGCCGCGTTAATTGTTCCTCTTGGAAGACAATCGCTTTGCTAACGACACAGAGCTCACGCAGGTCGAAACTTGTTCGGCTGGAATGGCGGGGGAGTGGTATGAAGAGGGGATCAAAAACGCTGCAAATTATTACACAATGGTTTATTATTTTTCTATATAGATCACTCGTCTACAAAATCAGCAACCATCCAATATGAAGAAAATAAATAAATAAAAAAATAAATAAATAAAAAATAAAAGAAATAAATATAAATAAAAAAATAAAAAAAAATAAAAATAAAAAATTTAAAAAAATATGAATTACCAACCATCGATCGCATTTCGGTCAGCTCTAATTTGAACGGAGATTAGGCCACTTTTGCGATTCACACTCGTGTTTTGATTGATATATATATATACATATATTTCAATATAAATCCTTAAATTTTCGTAGGGAGCGAACGGTTTGTCCTACAGAGCTCCGCATGGTCTCAAAAAATTCAAAAAATTCTATAGAATCTTAAATTGAAGGAAAAACAATACCTTTATATCAAAATTTTTTGAGTTAGGGCGTTTTCAAAATTTCAAAATTGATTTTGGAACCCTTAGAAGTGACCTACATCAACCAAAAGCTTCGGGGCACAACTAGACCCCAAATGGAGCCTACATACCAAATTTCATCAAAATCGGTCAATGCTAAGTGGCAAAAGTGCCGCGGACGGCGGACGGACGGCCAAATTTTTATTCGATTTTTGGATTCTACGTACCTTGAAACGTAAACCATCAAATTGTGAGGGGGCGTTAAAATTTTTTTTCTTGGTCGATTCCAAAGGTTCATTATTGAAAATAATAAACCAAAAACTGAAAAC
This sequence comes from Apolygus lucorum, assembly GCA_009739505.2. NCBI lineage: Eukaryota > Metazoa > Arthropoda > Insecta > Hemiptera > Miridae > Apolygus > Apolygus lucorum. The sequence continues at coordinate 20,106,247 of CM019182.2, read as the reverse complement.
CAGGTACCAAAAATGTTTGCGGAAGTTCATGGGGACTATGTGGAAAAATAGGCAACAAATTAACGATGAAAAATATAACATTTTTTTAATTTAAAATTTTTTTGATTTTTTAAAAATCCGTGATATTTACTTTTGAAAAAACCTTCAGAGTAATCCTGCCGAATATTATAGCAACAATGGCTTATTATATGGAACAGGAGACAAGAGGGGAAAACATATTAAGCTTTGCATGGAAATGTTGGTTAGTGAGCAGTGCTATCCTGGTTTTTTGATAGTTGGAAGTTGGTGTTTATAAATCTGTTATCAACTTGACGCAGCTTCCTCCTCAAGAGCTTGATAAAAACCATCACAATTTTCCTTCCTTCGACATGATTTGAGCACCCAAGTAGGTTCTTACTTACTTAGGTAAAATACTCCCACAAAGTCATCAGAACGTACTATCTCACCATTAGGTTGGACCAAATTCAGCCGAGAAGAGACTTTTTACTCTTTTGGGTAAAAATTCGACTTCTGAACATTTTAAGCAAAACACTCGTCTGCAAAGAACTCGGCTTTACCGCTGTCACCACCTACCCACCAGGTACCTAAAGCGATCCCATTTTTGTCAGCTAAAATTTGAACGGAGATTAGACCTCTTTGCGATTCACACTCGAGTATCTGATTTATCGTAAGCCCAACCCTCAAGTTCTCGTAGGGAGCGAACGGTTTGTGGTCCCTAAAAATTCTTAAAATTCAATACTATCTTAAAATGATGGAAAAACAATACCTTTATATCAAAATTTTATGAGCTAGGGCGTTTTCAAAATTTCAACCCTTAGAAGTGACCGACATCAACCCAAACTTCGGGGCACAACTAGACCCCAGATGGAGCCTATAAACCAAATTTCAACAAAATCGGTCCATGGGAACTAAGGAAAGTGCCGCGTACGGCGGACGGACGGAAAAATTTGTGTTCGATTTTCGGATTCTACGTACCTTGAAACGTAAACAACAAAGATTTAGGTAGTGATGACGTACTTTTATGTTGAGCTAGAGCCAGAAGTTTTTATCGCTATCAGTTTAAAAATTTTAAACTGATCGCGATAAAAACTTCTTTATTAAACTTTATTAAACTTTTAAAAAATCTGTGATTTAATCACAGATAAGCTCGTTGAATTGTCACTTATGACATAAGAACCACCAAAACCCGGCTCATTGGATATGTCCTCCGAAAAACTGGATTCTAGCGCACCGATGGAAGTTGGGTTTTAGAAAAGGAGGGAACTTGGGTGATCGAACTAATGTTTAGGAAGACCTTCAGTCATAAGTCCATCAATGTCCAAATCTGTGGAGCACGCACCACAAAACTCTACTTTTGAGTAGGAAACATTTTACATTCCACTACACATCTATGCAATACACATACAATACATGAAATACACAAAAGTAATACCTGTAGATTAAGAGCGTCTATTGACTGGATTAACCATGCGCTGATCTCCTCCCTTTCCTTCTGAGCTGGATCCATTTTCTGGGCAGCACCGAGCCCTTCTTTGGAGTAAGCTTTAGTTTTCGTTTCTCTCTCCACTACCTTGAACCTTTCCATTTGCTACAAAGGTCAACAAGACATCAGTGCTTGATATCAAGCGGATAATCAACGGTAATAAGCAATAAGCACCAATATGACCGTCCCTTACAGTTTCGATAAGTTTCCGGTAGTCTAGAAGCGTGCTTTTGTCCTTGATTTCAGCGGAAGCGATCCAACTTTTGATTTGATCTCGGAGCCGCTGGAGTTTCTTGATTTCTTTTTTAAGGTCGGCTTCATACTTTTCCTTTTGATTGCTGTTCGTCGCATTGTGCACTTTCTGCCAGATGTCCTCAAACGTTTCCACCCCTTCCGTCACTTTTTTGAGACACCTCTCAATTTCACCTGAGAACGAAAGTAGAAGATGAAGGAGCAACTCAAAACAACAATAAAACCCAGGAGCGGTGAAAGTTGTCACAAAAAAAAAAACTGTTAATGAATGTAACAAACGTTATTTCAAAATCGGATACATAGAAATGTTGACGGTGAGATTCCTTCACACTTAGTGGGCCTTTAATACAAGGCCAGAACGCGTTAGATGTGGGAGAAATTAAAAAAAAACCGTCTATAAAGGCCAGATTAAGTGAAAACACGGTCCAACCAGTATGGTCCCGGATAGAACACAAAATTTGTGTAAAATAAAAAAAATACCGCAGGACGAGACATTGGGATGAAGGAAAGCGTAGTCGTCGGATAACAGCTAACCCAGTCCAATTAGGTTAAGCTGGCCACTCGCTAGCGCTCCAAATGGCGTGGTGTGGTGGATTTTGGACGGCCCGGGTTTCCGACCCAACCGACCGCTCCATCGGAATCGATGGTTTTTCCCATTCAAACAACTACTTTGGCGTGCCGCCGCGCCATTTGGCTGGATGGAGCGATAGTGAATGGCCACCTTTAGGATTTCCTACCCATTTTGGTGGACTTGGACAAATAACTACTATTTGGTTTTAAGGAGAGCCGATCCAAAAAGGATTTCGCTACCCCCTCCATCTGCATGCAGATAGATGAAACCCCGAAAACCCTAGGAGGGTGATCGAGGGAGTGGAAGGAACTCACCACCCGGGAGCCCCAGGGGAGCTAGTCATAGCTATCAGCTCCTCTATGTACCTGTTTGTATTAACACCACAGGTTAGGCCGAACCTCCTAGCTAAGGTTCTACCAACTAGACAGGTTGGTACCCGAGTTCATAACGGAACTCACATGCCAAGAGACATCTTCAGGGGGCTAGCCCTTGAGGAGGCCATCTCTCCCCTTAAAACCTTCTTGGTACAAGCCCATGAAGTAGGGTTTGATCAACCACGACCACCACAAATCCAACCTCAACTGAGGGGCAGGCAGGTGATGCTTTGACCGAGGTCGGTGCATCTGTAGCCTGGGGCTCCCCTCGCCCTTGGTATTGGTAATTGAGATGAGTAAAAAGCGTTTTACTGCATTACTGCTATCCCCAGAAGCCCGACCAGGTAACAGGCCCGGAAGCAGAGAATTTGTACCTGCTCCCTAACCGCTCTACTCCTGTCAGAGGCAAGTGCCAGAGCCCTAACATTAAGGGGGTACGGGAGAGGGAGGCATGATGCGCGGCGGTACCCATAAAGTGGACTTGGACAGTCGGGCATCTCTTCTCACGCAATACAAATGGAGTTAAAAATTCCATCCCCTACAAATTTTCAGGCAGAAGAAATATGCAAATAGCTGCCAAAGTATGTGGTGAGGGAAGCCATCGTAGTTGAAGTTGTCATAGACCAATGGGGCCTGATCGTCGAAACCGATCAAAATGGCCATGGACTGCTGAGTGATAAAACTTACTAACTCGGCTATCCCCATCTCTGTTCATAGTCCAACTGGTTGGTTCACAGTCTGACCTCCTCAAACTCCATTTTGTAAAGTATCCATGTCAACCATGGATGTGGATGGACCGAGTTAATTGACCAGTTCATACGTTCACTACATTCACATATTTACATCACATTGGGTACTCGGAGAAACATGTTTGCCACTTATAAGAAAATGACTTATTTTGGTTTTGAATTTTCAATCATCTTTTCCTGCACGTGGGAAACAATGATAAGTTGAGGGACAGATTGCTTTTTGGAAACAATAAATTGTTCCGAATAATTCAAATACTTAAAATATCCACAAGCTATCCAAGTCGAGGTCTCAACTTCCAGGGGTGGTAAAAGTAGTTTCTCGCACATCCAACAGAGAGCTCTGATGAATGACCTACCACAGCAAGTGATATTACTGTTTGAACTCCCCAGCTGTTACATAAACGGTGATTTCAAATCTACTGCCTCAACCGTCTAGACCCAGTTCCGAAGTGCCTTGACAGAGGTCAGTGCGACCGCCCTGTTCTCACCCCGATTAAAAGCTATATCCCGACAAAACATAAACCGGAATATAAGAACCTGTACGAGTGCATTTGAATACAATCAAAGAACATTAAACAGTACAGAATAAGTTCATTTTCCCGAAAGTCAGAGTGGATCAACGTTTGCAACTGCCTGCCCCGTCCCGCCAACTTCCTCAGTCCAGATACGATGAACGACCCAATAACCGCTTTACATTGACTGCTGCTTATTTCCCGTTAATTACCGCCACAGAGTACTGGAGACAAGTTAACAGAGGAGAAAGCTAACGTTAAAATGGTGTGCAAGCGTTTTTGAGGCTGCCTCAGTTGCACCATCTACTTTCAGCTGAAGAACTACTACAGAACTAATGGTGGGGGATGCCACACTCTTTCATGCCGCTTCTTTTCAAATCCTTTCGAATGACCAGAAAATATCAATTTAATTGATAACTTTTCATTTCATCTTCATTTAGGTTTGCAAAAATTACTTAGAAAAACCAATCTATGCGACCGGTATTTTCCAAGTTGCCCTGACAATCGTTGTTGTCCCTATTGCCAGTAGTGCAAATGTTCAATCAACAACAGCCACCCATAGAAACGTTTGAAACCCAGTGTATTACTGAAAATCGCTAAATTTTTCATACATATCGAGATTATAACGAAATGATATCAAATTAATTACTTCGATGTGGCCAGTAACGCCCCAAGGAGAAAAATATGTGTTTAAACAAGGTGACTTGTTGCGATGAGGTTGGGAACAAGCGATCATGAACGCAATCTGTTGCACTCATCTAGAACTACGTCCTGGAGCTCCACCAATCAGAACGCTTCTAGGGCTCCCAGCTTCAGCTTTCAGCTCAGTTTAATATACCCGCCTTATGCCGATAATCGCCGTACTCATTCTACCATATCCCGTGGTGTAATCAATTACAGTGTGATTGATAACTTTCAACATTTCATATTTTATTGAGTCGGATGATATGCCTTCTTTCTGAAATGAAATAATGTTAAAAAGACCCATTTTTTTACAAAAAAGAACCCAAAAACCCCTGAGTCATTTCGCCATCCAACAGAAGATAAATTAAAATGTTGGCGCTCGAAAAATTCGACGATCTCTCGAAGGTAATTTAATTCAGAGCACTCTATTGGACATTTGAGAAACTACTTTACCACCAGCTCCCCCACTGGGAGTTGGGGCATCCTCGATGGATACCATCTAGTGAAATAACCCCTCATTGTAGTAATGTAGTCATGAAACAGTGTCGCAATGGACGATAATTGGCAGGAGACTTATGTAAACTTGAACAATCCAAACCAATAGGTAGGCTATATTTTACAAGTGCAGAGATTGCAACTACTCAAATACAGAGATCTTCAAAATTTGAACTTATTGAATGAGGGATTGCCCTCATAATAATGCCTAAAACGTACTTCTGTGGTATCTAAAAAGGGGGTCACGCATAGAACAGAACGCACTGGTCTAGTCCAATCATAGCATATTCACGGAACCAAGTCATCACCGATTTTCTTACTTTTTCACCTGGTTAAAACTAGAATGAGAGAAAGTAAAATAAATCCCGAAGCATATTTGGGTGATTGAAAATGAAAAAGGTTTTAGTAGGCCACTCAGGAATGCCTCTGAGGGTTGCCCAGGAATTTCCACTACAGCGCGCATTAGAAAAAGCTAATCAACTGGCCGTGGGGAAGACATTGGAAAGTTTTAACAAGCTGTGTACAGGTCTCAGGAGAATGATTCATGGATGCTATACTAGCAGACCTAATTACATTAGGTACATCTGTGACGCGGACAGGTATACACTTGTTCTATCTATGGGTTTGTTTTGGCCCCAGGCTGTTGTGTATCCCTCTACTCCTTCAAATGTGCGATCTAGCAGGATTTTTCGAGCCTCTCCTACAGGCACCCCTGAACGCCCTTCAATAACCTATCAGCCTGAGGCCTAAAGTGATATACAGCTCCCAGGAGCTCAAGCCTCGAGGCAGCAAGCGATGTCAAATGTGTCCATTTGCTGCCACCTGTTGCTCTCAGGGTTCACAAGTATATCATCCATGAAGCAACGGTACAACAGCATCGGTATAAGGCTTACAAAACTTTCTAATTTGTAATGTCACAGTTATGAGTTTCCCACATGTATTCACTATGCAATTTCTTGTCATGATCTTTAACTACGCTCAATGGTCGACTAATCAGAAAGTTTCTCGAGTTTTTGGACTTGGCCTTCACCTGGGTAGACATGAGTTAGGAGTTAACTCTCGCACAAAGGATTATTTGAGAGGAGGATGGTTGGATGAAGGAACTGAAGTAGAGTATTACCCTCCTCCTGCTGTGGTCGAATTCTCCGCTTGGTAGGCATCTACTTTGGGATTTTTTGAAGTCCTTGAAAGTCCTTAGTGCCAGGATGGGTTCAACAATGAATTCTCAAGAAATCTTCCTGGGAAATTGTAGACAATGTCTTTCTACGTCTGGAAAGGCATACCTAAGTGGAACAAAGTACTTCATCATTCAACAGTACACATAAAAGGTCATGGACTCACGGGTGGACAGGCTCAGAGAATACCTATATATTTGTGGTAGGTATTCAAGTCAGTCTAGGTAGTCACAGGTCCCCAACAGACACTGAGATGACTGGTCTCAACCGTTCCATGCACCAGCTAACAGATTTCACCACCAAAATAATGATTACCACAGTGTTTTAGGAAAATTCAGAAACAGTTGTACTATGCTAGATGTTCTGTTAGTAAGTTCTAGTCGAATTCCAAGTAATGCTAGGATAAGTTATCAAACCCGACCACAGATCTCAGGGATGTTGCATGAAATGGGTCATCCGGTATAAACACTAGCTTCAAATATGTTCATCAAGTAATACAGTCTCCCCTAATGATTAATCCTTATTGCGGTAAAACACTCCACGTAAGGCATTGATAACATACCTGAGTGGATGAGTGAACTCTCCAGGGTTGATAGATACTATTCCCAGGTCGACAGGCGTGACAGTATGATTTTGTGTACAAGTACTCTATTATAATATATTTATATAGGTAGGTGCACACCGTTATCACGATAGTGAGTAGGTACATAATCATAAGTGGCAATGTTTATCTATGTACTTACTCAACGATTTTCAGATATCGTCAATTCACGAAAACTCGACGGAATATTGACGAAATCGAATCTCCAAAATATGGGCCACTCGGCGCTCACCTCGGGATACTAATTACGCAGGTAGGCACAAAGATAGGTAAATTCAACGTCAGAGAGAATTCAATGGAATCGGACCACACCGGATCAACACGACAATCGGAACTATAGAACGAGTTCAGTCGGATCTGCAGATCTTAGATGAGAATATCGGTGAAAACGAGGAAAGTTTTTTCGGAGCTGGGTCGCTGAGCCGCCGTCCCTGTTTCCCCCATTGATGAGCCTTCCATTGATCCAGATCTTGTCTAAGAAAACAACAACAAAAAACACGGAAGCAAACCATGCAATATTGAAAAATACTGTCACAGATTCGTCCAACGAACCTTCAAGAGCCTAACTGAGGGGAAAAACGATCGAAATAACGAAATTGCTCAACGATATCGCCACATATAAAGGGGTCTGAAATGTCAATGGAGGACAGGTTATCGAGATGCTTTCACCGATATGCGATGAAATATCCACGGAAACCGTTCAAAAACCCACTAGGGACCTTCCGCACAATAATTAGAAAAGGATTATCTCGGTAATAACGCGAATATTTGAAGCAAAACGCAAAATAAATAAATCCAGGGGAAGAGGTTACTGTGGAAAAAATAACGGTGTCGTACTCACCTTGTAACTTTCTTGTAGCAGCCATAGCTATGAATCCATGAAAAACAATCGCTCAGACATATTATACAAAGGAGAACAAGTTCAAATATTCGATTGAAATTCTATAAAAGCGAGTTTTAGATCGCTGAAGCTTTGTCCATTCAACAACAAGATGGCACCCAATCCAATAAACCCTTTCAATCCCACAAAAATAAAAAAAAAGTAAAATATAAGGATGAAAAGACCTACTAGGTGTAGCACATGGATGCTAACTCGAACCTTTTGTCCTCCCTTTACTTGTCAACAAATCTCGAAGATTTGAATGATTTATAAATTGAATACTACACATTATTAAAAATTTTCTATTTTTTAAATTTGTTTAATAATATTTGTATTCGAATGGAGAGGGAAATAAGAACCAATTCCCATGTAAGGAAGAGGGTCATGTATCCACCATCATCCATTGACACCGAAATAATTAACGAAAATAATCCAATTTTAAAATAGTTATGGAAGGTGACGAAGAGAAATAACGAAAAATTTTAACAAAGGCAACACGGCGCTGAAGGAAAATCGATAGATGGACATGAAAAAAAAGTTGTACCTAGACACCGGGATGAATCGTGGCGCATGCGTACGAACGCGTCTTCATTCGATTCCCGCCAAACGAGAAGCGCCCAATTTGATTTGAGATTCTACATTCCACCTTTCTACCCCATTGATTTTCATTCATTTATTAGTTGCTAAACTAAACGATCGTTTTTTAAACATTATTCGTGATTTGTAGTTAATTGTCGACTTCGGTGAATCGAACAAACTACAAGTGGACTTCCGGTACGTATTTGCATCCCACGTATTTGTATCCCAAATTCTACTCTCATAAATCATGGTGCAGCTAAAGTTCTTTCTCAAAACGTTGTCCTAGGGGTTTAGATAACGATAGTATAGTATGTATTTTATGAAAGCAGATACTTAAGTGCCAAAATAGTTACAAACCAATATTTTCCATCGAAAACGATCGTTCCCATCACTTAACCCATTCAACCCCGATGACATCATATGATGTCAGGGCGGAATTTCGGTCGGCCCGGTGACAGCATATGATGCCATGGCTCACAGGTTACCTCTATCTCTTCGAAAATGTTGGCTGAGGCCTGGGAGGGTTTTATAACCTTGGCCTGGCAGTTTTCCCGTTAGCACCCCTTGCTCGACCTAGATAACACGATGGATTGTGGAAATCAGCTGTTTTGCGCCTTTACCAGCCTCCTGTTGCATGGCCCCTCCAGTTCTCCCATTCCTCGCATTCCGCAGCATGGGCCGTGGGGTGGGAGAGCGTATCAGGCTCGGGGTTGAATGGGTTAAGAAGTTGCCTGTTGGAGGGTAGCTACGAAGAATTACAATTGTTTGATAACTATTGACGTGAACTTCATTGGTAGGTAACTATTAATGTACTTAACTTTCATTAATTGACGTTTCAATTAAGAATGTATCTGTTGGAGGGTACTTACGAAGTGGAATTAGAATTGGTTGACATTTCAAATTAGAAGTTACCTGTAGGTAGGATTGTAGTTAGAAAGTGGGAATAGAAGTAGAATCGTTTGCGTTGAGGACACAGTCATTCTTGAAGGGCGGGAGTCTCAGAAAAGGACGTCACCGCTGCTGCTGATACATGGTAAGGAAGGTGGAACAAGGGAGGAGGCCCTGCGACGAGTGATCAAGGCTGGTGGTATTCGTCAGTGTTTACCTACCTTTCCATGCATTCCAGTGGATCCTTTTGTAATTTTATGACTTTGGGATTAAGTTATTTTATGACTTGATTCTTGAGCGACCAAGTTTCGATTTGAATTTTACAATTGTAAAAAAAAAGAATTAAAGTTTTCTAAGAGGTAATTAGGATGAATTACTTACCAGAGCTTACTATCGTTAGTCGACTGCTGAGAGTGAAGATGGCTTTACTAATTCGGGTGGTTGCGTGTGACCATGGGTTTAAGGTTACTGATTTGCTACTATATGATATTATGCGAAATAAATGTTGCTAATGAATTAATTACTGTTTATATGAATTATCCTAACACCTTCGAAAATGAGTGAAAACTATAATTGGATGAGGCTAGGGGTCTTGAGATAGAGGGTTATCTTGGACTACGTGCTCAGAGGATAAAGATTCTACCTGAAAGACACCTAGGGTTGCTGCCACCACCTGGGTCGAGTATTGACCCCAGGAAATACCCAAAGTTCACTAAATGCAATATACCTGATGTCCGTTTGAGTTGGAAAGGAAATACCTTCTGAAATGAGGAACACAAGTTGAAAAACACGTAGGGTTTTTATTCACGAAATTTATAAGGTTATTACCGTGAAGCGGATTTTAGGGGCTCGGAAGGAACCTCCTCAAATAAGAAAATATACTTGATTGAAATTTATATGTCACACTTGACTCTAAGAAATGGTGCACAAAACTTGCAATAAATTGGCTTCTTAAGTACTTAAATTGACTTAGAACTTTTGACTGGAAAATTATGATTAATACAAATTATATATATACGATTTCACTTCTCCTTCCTCTATTCGTATTGACGAATTTACTTATTTCACAAATTGCGTTATACTTAATTTACTTTTACTTTACTCTTCGTTTCTACTACTAATACAATTTCTCTTTTCTTTACTTTTACAATTTCTCTTTACTTTACTGTTACAGGGCGTTATTGGTTACAGGGGGGGTTTGTTGCCAGATTTGAATGAGTGTAGCGCTTACGTGGTGTAGAGAGAATGGGCTCACCCTTGGCCGAGCTTGGATCCTGTAGCGAATCTCCGTAGCTGGTATCTTGCATCCAGACCTCTTCTTCGTAATGCTGTAGGGGGGGTTGCCTGGGATCGAAGCAGATTTGCCCCGGTCCGGGTTCGTTCGGCGTACCGGTCGATTGGCGAAATGGAGAGTTGGCGGCAGAACTGTAAGACTCGCGCCGTGGCTACTCGAGATCTTACAAGGACTGACTGGCGGATTCGATGAACGGCTATTTGGAAATGTCCCGCAGGTTTCACTTCACTTGCACAAATTCTCAGTTCGTTCAACGACACTACGTTATGGGGGATGAGACTTGAAGTTGGGTTCTATGCTTAGAGACGCGTGGCTTCAGACTGAGGCGCGGGGGAGGGGGCAGCCCCTTTTATCCCCTCGGCCATCTTGCCCTTGGGTGTTGGTAGGTCCCGATGAGGGCGCTCTCGGTGTCTCTAGCGGCTGATGGCGGACAATGCTGGGTTAGGTTGAGATTTGGCGGACAGCGATGTGGAGTCAAGTGTTGCTGGTATGGATGTAGAATGAAAGAACAACGTTATAGGAATGGACGGAATTTTTGAGTCCATTACACTTTCTTCACCTTATTGTAGAAAAAATTCCTAGTGATGTCTTGTAATACGTGTCGTCACCGGTGATCGCAGCTGCGTAAAATTATCTCTATTATGGTTATTTGCATAACCAATAATAGATAACCAATATCAATAAATAATAGGTTTGTATAACCAATAACAACCTGGATGACAGCAGATGATGTTTCATGAAGCTTACCAATTCACTTTATTGAAGCTTATCATCTTATGAAAAATTATGAAACCTTGTATTTACCACCAGACTGACACACAATTAACATATTTCAAGCGGAGGGTAGAAATTGCAGAGTAATTGGAGGAGGAGGATGAACTATTTTACAGAATGCCGGCCGAAATAAGGCATCATTTGCTCACAAATCGAGAGCCAAAATGCTCCACATTTCATGAATTTAACATTTTATAGGATTTGAGAGGTCTCAGTTTTCCAAATCGATAGGCTTTATCCATTTCATTGTTAAAAATCTAGGTAAAATGTAAAAATCTATTTATGGACTGGGATCTGTTTCGAATCATGGCCCAGAACGCTCATCCGCCCAGGATTGAATTTGAGCTACCATAATCACGCTTTCGGCCGAAAAGCCTCTTTTTCAAAAAAAATGCATAACCCCCATTGAGCTCCCGAATGTCAAAGAAAATGTTTTTTGAGAAGTTTAGGAACAGCATGAACGGGAAAAATTCTTCTAAAAACATTTTCCACTATTTCAATATTCAAAAAAAATCATTATTATGACGATGCAAAAATGCATCAGTGGCCGGAAATGGGTTAATTCAAATTTCTGACACATACCTACGAATATTGATGAACATTGCTAACGATTTTGTTTATTGTGGGAGCGGTTTTTTCAGATGTTTACCAAAGCTGTGATTGTTTAAGGTCAAGTACAATATTAAAAGGCTTTTCAATAATATTCGGGAACATAATTTGTGACATTTACTCCTACTGACTGTGCCGATTTATGTCCCTTTTACTGAGCCTCTAGAAGAACGTTGGGGAACTTGAGAATAAATTCGGGACGCACAAAGGAACTTCAAGACAATAATTAGGTCACTGACCAAGCTTAAAGTCCACCAGGGACATCCTTATACCTCCGTCACAGGGACGCCCCCCTCTCCTCCAATGTTCCACTTTCCCTCCATGTATCAGCAGCAGTAAAGTGAAGTCCCTTTCCAAGACTCCCACCCTTCAAGACAGACAGTGTTGTCCGTCCACAATACTTGGTAACAATTTACGTAACTTTCATTGGTAAAAGTATGTAGATGCTTGAAAGGTATCATAATTTAAGTAGGTAACCTGGGAGATAAGGTATTTCAAGAACCTAATCGAGAAAAAGATTATATTCATTGGTTTATTGAACGATAACATTTTAAAAAATATATTGGGAAGGAGAAATGAATTGGCTCTTTTGCAATTTACATCTGGTTCTGATTTTCAATAGTGAGGGTACGGCCATTTCAGTTCCAGTGCCATCATCGTCAAACCTAGAGGGAAAAAACAGAACTAATTAACAAACAACTACAGCTAGTTAATAAAATAATACTAATGAGGTACCATAATGGAATTTTTAATAGTGATTAATTATCCTTGTGATGAGTATGATTGAAATGTTCATGAAGACTACCAATTCAAATAAAATTCGGATGAACAGACAATATCAAAATAGGGAACACACCAGTGAGGTCGATTCTCTCCTTGAGACCAAAACCCAATCATGAAGCTGTTTCTGCTTGTTTGTAATTTGCAAAAAACCCTCCAAGCGTTAGAAATTCTTTTTCCATCTCAAGAGCACTTTTTTCGGTGGCTGCTTTCGGCATAAGTTTGGAGAGTTCAGCCTTTTGATGGATCTGAAACATAATTTGTACGTAATATGCAATCAAACAATAAGATTATGAGATATCACTGGTGGCTTGACTCAAGTTCCATTAGGTTCTTCCTAGCTGCTTTAGTGCGAAGATATCGTAGTCAATAAAACGTGGAAAAACTCTTTCCTCATACTTGAATCTTTGAATGAAAGGACATACCAAAATTCTCTTGTAGCAGTTTCGTAACGTCCCTCCCACATAAAGCATTCTGAGATTGATGCTATCTTTCCCAATCCTCGTAACAAATGGTAGAGAACTGGTAACCAATTTGTGGGCTCCTAGTCTGGTCCTTATGATGGCTATTCTCGTCAGTTCATTGCAATAACTAGCTGAAACAGTGAAGGTGACAATACATTATTTTATAGACAGATAACTTAAATGGTTGACTAGAAAATTAGGATTAATGATTAAACAAGAACAGGTTTTTAGTCTGTTCATTGTCAACACGTACCTGATAGACCAGAGCGAACTGCAGCACATCCAAAATCACCGTGTAATGTCTGAACTGCTCTCTGCACTTCTCTAAGTAGCTCCTTAGCTTCCATTTTACCCTTATGTTTCGCAGCATAATTGACCTCAACAGTCACGTACCTACGAAAATAATTCAAAATAAACGCATCAATTCCTGCTATATTAGGCACCTACCTAGGAACATTTCATACCTCTCAAGATCGACATACGCTTCTACGCCTATTTGACATCCTACAAGTCGTCAAAATCGTTACAGGAAACCAAACTTCCTAAGCTCAATAATTACAAATTGTTACGTGAAGAAATTATATTGAACTTTAAGGGTAACACTACAATGAAAGAACTGATGTACCCGAGGACCAGCGATGGAATCGTGGGTATTACATGCCCTTGTCTAAACCATCTGCTATTCGGGTACTTTCACGTTTCACCATAAGAGGACCAGATTCCTAGAATGTTACCAAGTAATTTCGCCAACATTAATAAATTAGGGGCTCAGAAACCTTTATACCTACGAGTATGTTATGATATCCCCACAAATTTATACGCACCTGTTCTTGTACCGAACCATTTCAAGCTCTTCGTCTTCAGGTGAATTATTACTGCATCAACACAACCTAATAACAAAGCATAAATCTACTTTCTCTTATTAAACGAGCAAATTAATAATGAATCTTACATTTTTAATACAAATCACAAGATAAATCGATAAATGAAGCGTTGTTTACAATCTTACTGAAACCTTCCTAATGTTTATATGAACGTCATTTGAAGGCTGAAGTGACGCTCACGTCGGCAACCCTTTTCCGCGCTATTTCAAAAATTCGAACGGAAATGTAGGATTCGACTCGCTCATTGAATTTAAAGACATTTCTTAAAATTCCAAGAAGAGAATTTCCAAGTTTTATTTTGTCTTCTTTATGTTTTTTTAATTTACTTTTTAAATTGTTTGAATTCAGAACAACCTGAAAGGTACTGCTTTCACTCTCTTGTAACTAGGTATTTATGTTTATGATGATATCTTCCAATTCGGAAATTTGTCTGATGATGACGAGTCAGCTAAGGCAGGTTGTATACCCAAAAACTTTATTATCAAACTTTTCAAGAATACCTACCATAAAGCAAAATTTATTTGGGTACTTATGTACGAGACATGACACCTATTGTGGCATGACTGGGAAAGATAGGTAGGTAATTGCTAAATGTATATTTATTCCTAAAAGATTTCGTTTTCAGATATTGAGAACTTACTTGGTATTTGCCAGCCTCTTCATTACTTTCTCAAAAAGTTATTTTAGACGGAAGAATGGACCTCAACGACCCATGTGAGTTTTTTATTACCACACATGAAGGTTCTTGTTCGTACGATGAGTTTGTACCAACAAATATAGTTTGACCTCCTGAGGATCTTTAGTAATGGTAGGTTGGTACCTCATGGGTTCTCAATAAATTATCCATTTTATAGCACAGGAATTGAGCGAATTTTCGAAGCATGCAATGGCTCAGACTATCCCAGGTTTCCCTAAAAGCGAAATAACTGATTCCAATCTTTGACACTCTTGGGTAGTAATTTTTACCACATTTACCGAGTTTCTAACTGACCTACGAACAAATCAGCTTGGGGACATACTAGTCTTTATTATAAATATTTATTATACCTTCTTTGGTACTACTATAAAAATAGCCAAAAATTCTAGTCAATGAAGTATTAATATAATAAGTCATCAATCATTATTAATAATCAATCATTATTCCTGTCGGAAATTCAACTCCCCATTCAATACCTTTAAAACTTACTTCATTCGGGAGTAAACATCATCAAGGAGTTATAGACCATAATAGGGTGTGCGCCTGGGTAGGAAAAGCTGTTTATTGTTATTTTTAATCTAAGGTAGACCTCATTCTGAGAATTTTGGTACCAACCGCGACCTTCTAGCGTGTGTAAATCTTTTCGTAAGAATTTTTGAAGTTTCGACCGTTTATGACGTCACAGTGGGCTGAGGGGTCCCGCCCAGGCGAGAGGGGCGCGTGACGTCATAAACGGTCGAAACTTTGAAAAATCATAGAAACAGATCTACTCACGCTAGGAGGTCGCGGTTGGTGCCAAAATTCTCAGGATGTAGTCTACTTTCGATTAAAAATCTAAAAAAAAAAAATCAAGGCGCACCCCCCATTACAGTAAACTTAGTTACGGTAAACAGATGCTTCCACGAGGCACACCAGAGCCCTCTGCGAGACCCTCTCGATACACTTCCTTCTTCTTTGACCGAGATGGTTGCTCTGCTGACAGAGAAGTAGTGATGACGTGAGGAGGCCAGATCCTTGTTAGTAGGCTACACCTACACACCCATGGGTGCTTACAACCTAGGATAGGAGAGGTCCCTGTACGCAGGTGCTAAGAAGTTCAGTAGTTAGCTGATGAATTCCCAACAACTATCATGAAGCAAATTTACTAAATTGTTCTTTTCTTTTAAAATGGAATTCCATTGTTCATTTCTTCACAAATTAATTACCCAACAATCCCATGATTAAATACATTTTATGACAATACATTAATCATCTCCAGGCCGAGATCCATGCCCCTGCTGTCCTCACAATTATAACAAACCTTGTCCGCACACTTCAACAGAAGACGTTTTGAAGAGAATATGTGCTATTGTATCAGACGACGATGGATATCTGCTCATAGACCGTCAGTTGACCCTAGTTAATCATTTACTGGGGATTTCGAATGGACGAATCGTAAGCAAACCCTATGAGGGAGTAACGTAGTTCCAATTGAAGCAGGCACATACCTAGTTGTTTCCATGTAACAATGAATATAAATAAACAAATCCACATTTTAAAATTATTATCCAGACCACCCACCGCCTCAGAAAATTCAGTTACCTATATAATAAAAACGACCCTTGTCGTAAATGTAAGTCTTTTGAAAACTCCATTGTTCAAAGTCGGTAAGCATAAAGGTAATTCAAGTTATGTCTTTGTTTCAAACAAGAAAATGAGGGAAGTTAAATATCTCACAATTGTTTTGGAGTTCTTCAGCGAATATTTGGCGGAAACTCCTCAATACAAGAACGCTTTATGGTGTCTTCTTAGACTCTGCCAGAAACCTCCTCTGCTGACAACAAGAAGTGAAATTCTTGGGGCAGAAGAAATATTGGCGGATTACTTTACTGGTTTGGGTGAGTGTAAATTTCATAGACTGCCACTTGTAAGTTGTTGAGAAGTGAAAACAAAAGTTAACACGTTTGGTGGCAGCTTTTTCATTCATTGTCACAGCTAGTATCATGTTCTGAAAATCATAACTAACCTTACTAAATTGATAATTATTTTCCTTTTCTACAGGCAACTGCTTGATCATAGTTGAAGACCCTGAAATAAAAACGCTGATCATTGAAGTTCTTCATAACCTCTTAGGAAAGAGGGATCAGGAAGATGTGCCATTCGATGTTTGCGTCAAGGCTCTAGTTAAAAGCAAAATCGGCGACAAATTAGCGAAGTTGATTTACGTGATTGACGAAGAATTCTATCCTGAAATCCTGGATTTGATACTGAAGTATGCCATCATGTCCAAAGATTGCGGCAAGTGGATTGAGTAACTTATTAAAAATAATGACAAATGATGAATTTTTATTCTAAAGCATTGTCCACAAGGTCTGTGGAGTTTGCAAGTCATATTAGTCACTTTTCAATCTGATTGGCTATTGAGCCGCCATATTAGCGGATCATAGATGTTAATTATAGTAAGAGAACCAAACTGAGTTCATGAATACTCTACAGTAGGTACTGCAGTTAGTTGGTTATATTTGGTCTGTTCAGAGAAGCAGTCCGGAACCACTTCAGAACCAAACTGGAACTGGAAATGGGAGGGGATACAGGCGCTTGGACTCCTCCGAACTATTCAGGACTGCTTCTCCGAACAAACCTATCCTTTCAATCTTCTCTCTTGTTTCAATCTGTTTTCTCTAGTACAAAATTTTACGTTCAACAGCAATGGTACTTCTTGATGGTGATATATTATTTTGGTTACTGAGCCGCTTGGAGTTGCAACCATGTACCTACAGCACCGTTCCTGCAGCCATAAGTGAACTAACCAGCTCCATAATTTGGCGCCTGCTCAGTTACTTGGGCAAAAACAAACTCAACCAACCGTTGAATTTACAAGAAGAAATAATGAGGTCAGGATGCTAAACTGTCATACTTTTTTCCATGGAGTGACTTGAGAGATGAATACAAATACATACCTTCATAATTGTATTACATTTTGCAGGCTTCTGAGAAGTTGGTTTAGAAGAGAAGTTCTGTATGGCCGCCCGCAAGTGAGAAATGATGTAGCTGCCATTATATGCCGAATTTTGTACACTTATTCAACGAATAATATTTTGAAATCTGGAATATTTGAAGGTGAGTATAACTGAATTTTTTTTAAATGTGCAGCATCATCAACAGTATTGGACATTCATTGTTGGAAGAAGCTAATAAATTATGAATGCTTGGGCTTCCAGATATTTGCTTGCTGGCTTTTGCTACTGAATTTGAATACAAATACTCCTGGGCGAAAAATGTGACGTTTCCCCCGACACTGGAGAATCTCAATTTAAAGAAAATTCTGATTTTGATCGTGTGTTCTATGTTCAAACACCCAGGAATAAGAATGGTAAGAATTGGTGATCCTTATAATTTATCAAGCTTCTTGTCTTCAACTGCTTGCACACATTCGATCGAGCTCTTAAACGTTTGTATGCGTTAGGTGGCGGATATTTACAACGTGTTGCCTGGACTGTCTTTGCTGATTAGTACAGACTCTGGAAAGTCAGATACTGCGAGTTGGCCACCAGAATACAGGTGTCAGCTGATTTCATACGCTCTCCACGCGCTGCCCGTCCTAGCAGAATATCTTCCGACAAAATACATTGCAAGTGGAGTGACTCGCAAGTAAGTGGCATTCAAAGACATTGTTTTAGTACGAAATTGTATGAACCAGACAGTTTTATACGAATCGACACTCACCAAAACAGGTACCTTCAAATGGAAAACTCAAAGTTTTTTTTTTTGTTTACGGAAGTGGGGAAGGGGAACCACACCGCGAAGGGGAATTTCACCCCAACAGTGTTGGACTCCCCATGCATTGGGCCTACCAACTAAAACCCCACTCCCTCTGCTTAGGACTCACCCTGGAACCACTTGTACAGTATTAAGTGAGCCCTTGTACTTCAGGGTGAGCCCTTTTTTTGTGCCAAATGGCTGCTTCTACTTCTGGTCTCTCCTTCAATTCTATTCCTCATCTTCTTCCTCCCATCTTCCATCCAGCTTTTTTGCTTTGAGGACTGATATGACAAATACTGCCATTGCGTCCCAGCTCGACTTGTTCTTAATCATCTCATGTATGATTGCCTGTGGACGCTACGTTCCAATGACCTCTTCCGCACTCCTCCTCATACCCTCCCATTGCGGGCATGTGAAGAAGGTGTGGCAGACATCATCCTCCTCTATCCCACAGTATCTGCACTCTAAGTCAGTGGCTTTCCCGATCTTTACTAAGAAGGAGCGGAAGTATTCATGCCCTGAGAGGAATTGAGTCAGGTAGTAGTTCACCTCTCCGTGTTTTCTCTCCAACCAAGCCTTTAGATCGTCAATTATGAGGGCTGTCCACCTTCAACGGGTTTCACAGACAAGGTCTGCTTGCCACCTATGGATGGTCTCCTCGCGCTCTTCCCTCTTTACTATGGAAATTGCCTCTGCCTTCCTCATTCTTATCCTTTTACGCTCCAGTGCCTGGTGGTATATTGGGATAGTTCCTGCTATCACTTGTGATGCTGGACCTGAGACAGCTCTAAATGCACTACTGATTCTCAGAGCTCCTCTCCTCTGTACAGCTTCCATTCGTGCCCTGTACTTTTGGTACCTAAGGGAGTCTGCCCACACTTCTGCTCCATACAGCATAATTGCCTCTGCAGTTCGCATAAGGAGTCTCCTCTTAGCGGGTGATGGGCCCCCTAGATATGCCATCAGTCGGCTCAGCTTATTTACAATATCTGCAGCCTTATTTGCTGCTCCACTGATGTGCCTCCAGAAGTTTAGTTTCCCGTCCAGCATCACACTAAGGTAGCGAATGGCTGGAGAGGTGATGATTTCCTGCCCATCCACATTCATAGGATCATCTCATAGGATCTCTCAATTCTCGCTAAAAAAATCCTAAGAGGTTGAACTTACTAAAATCAAGGTAGCAAAACTACAAAAATCTACATTGTTATTCTTTCTAAAATGTTGCATTTTCACATATTTCAGGATTTTGGACCTTTTGGAAAACTCTGTCAAGCTTCCACAAGCTACAGAGCTCATGAAATGTACTTTGCATTGTTTGAATAATTTGATCATAAAAGGAATTTGTCCGAAACACTTCCCAGATGAAACTGTTCCGGTAGTTCTTGGTAACTGTTCAAATATATTTACAGTCAGAGCCTATAACCTCTTCTTTGAGAGAATATGCAATTTATAGGTAGAATAAACTCTTTTTTAGAATTTTCTTAGATTCGGTCAACCTGGAATAGTAGAGTCTAATAATGGACCACATTAAATGTAAACAAAATTTTTGTTTCTCAACAGTTCAAGGACTACTGCAAGGACTAATTACAAGAACTTTATAAAACATGTCAAATATTTATTCAGGATATGAAAATGAAGGGGTGGTGGTCTCTGCACAATCAGCCATGTTCTTCAGATTTGTATTCCAGTTTTCAAAAGATCGGTGCCGGGAAAGTGCCACGGAGTTGCGCATCTCGGTAGGCGTACTCCGTGGTATCACCACCCGTGTCCTGCTGGGCTCATATTCGAACTGGTGGTCGTTTTAGAGAGGCACTTCCCTTCATCCCTCTCTCCCACCCCTACCTTCCTCATCTTCCAATATCCCTAGGGCCGGCGTCGGGTGAGTCCTGGGCGTCCTCCCCATTTTATTTGACGTATTTATTTATTTTGTTTTATGGCTTGCCCCCTCCGTCACAAAAGACAATTTGTCTTTGAGGGGTCAAAAAAAAAAAAAATAAATAAATAAATAAAAATAAATAAATAAAATAATAGGTTCCAATCCCGCCAGAGCTAAATTTTTTGATCCCAATGCTGCTTCAAGTTTTTTACTGGTAAACTTAGGTAGGTACCTAAGTGTATCTGTACATATTGCTGAAAAAAATTGAAACCAGTATTAGGTAAGAACCTATCCAACAGACAAACAGTTTTCATTCAAATTTCTTTCCAGACGTGGCTTATCGTATTTTGAAAAAGCCTCTTACATTAATCAACCAACTATTGCTGAGCCACAGCTTCATGTTGATATCAAAGCTGAGTGAAGTCCGTCCTCTGAGAAGCGAGAGCTACCATCTTATTTCTTCCATCGGGCTGGAGGTCATTCGAAGACTTCACCAACCTGGTGAGCTCGACTCAAAACTGGACGGAAGGTACAATCCCAGTTCTCAAGTTGTGTCATTTGACTTACCAAAACCTGAATTCAAACTAAAATGCCAACGATTGCTGTTTCCAGCCTCAAAATAACAGCTGTCAACTATATCTGGCACACGATCGTGAAACATCAAAAAATCAGGAGAATATTTTTGGATAGAGGAGGCGTATATTTACTATTAGACCTTGCAAAAGTAATGCTTAGCATTAGCACAACTATTATACTGATATACCAATATTTAGATTTGATCTCGCACTATCTAGTACTTTTTACAATTTTTATTAGTTAGAGATTAGACAATCAGCTCTGTTATGCACTTGGAGTCAACCATGGTCGAATTATAAAGGCGCGTCCACACAATGCCGCGATTGGCTAAGAAAAAATGGGAAAGCCAACTGCTGGCCTCCCATCTCCATCTGAGTTGGCATTTAGTCCCACAATGTCTGCCAAGGATTTACTCGTTGCTTCGGCTGCGTTGATAATCATTGAAAAATGGCACACCAGGTTCTTAATTTTTCTTTCTACTTGAGTCTTTATCTACATCAAAGCTAGCAGCAATTTCTAGCAAAGCCTCAAGTACTTCCCTGATATGCTGTTTCCAAACAACGCACATTCCTCAATTTGAATGAAACGTTGTTCCCTTCAAATGTTAAGTTGAATTTTTACAGACATCCTGCCTCCCAGTGCAAGTCTTACTTATGGCGGTACTGGCTGATTTGAGCAATGACAACAGTACAATACCCCAAATCGTAACGTGGAGGGGAGACACAGAGAAAGAAACTGTGCTGGCTCTACTTAGCTCAGTATGGAGGAAGCAAGAAGCAATGAAGGAGGTCAAAAGGGACGGCAACGGATGCATAACTGGTGAGTTTTAATGGAAACGAATAAATTTAACTCTTGAAATGTATACCGCTTACATTTTACCGCAGTACATAATTTATTGGACAGAGAGTGTATCCACCCGTCAATCATTATTGGTACCTATTCCAGAGTCCGACATTATTTTAGAAGGCAGAATCCAAGCAGGTCTTCTACCATCATGGAAATATTGTCCAGCTGCCACTGAAATGCAGGGTTGTGCTCGCCCTAAAATATACGCTATTTACTATAACATTATTCGTCGACACAGTGAAACTGCAGAGTCTTCTAGGGAAGCCTATGGAGTCGACATCCATAATATAGGATTCAAAGACGAAGTAAGTAAAAGTGTGCTAGCATAAAGTCAATACGGAATTACACCTAACGCACTGCCACTTATTTTAGATCACTTTGAAAATCATCGATAATTTCGAGTTTTTCAAGAAAGGTGAGGTGTGGAAAAACCTATGGTCAGGACTTCTGAACATCAAAACAAGGCTACTACCTCAAATAGAGACAACTCTTGTGATATTGGCCAAAACCTATCTTTATACAGCAGGCAATATTGCAACGGTACAGCAGAGTGTTAATGCAAAAGAAATCAAGAAAGTAAGGTTCAAAAGAACAGTATAAGTGATACAACTAGATTCTGTTCAAAGGTCCATTTTGTGATATGATCTTGGTATTTATAACAGGATCTTGATAGAGAAAAGGCGCTGTACGACGAATTGCGATCTTGTATGCTGACAGAAGCATTGGATTCATTCATGATCATTAGAAACGAGCTTTATAGCACCAACAGGGAGCAAGCAACAACGGCCAAAGTCTTGCTGGAGAAAGAATTGACGGATCAGAGGCAAAGAATGGACATCGATGTTATGGTGCCCGAATATCATACAACCCGCGTCATTGGTGTTAATCTGGCAAAGGTGAATATATCGTATCAGAATAGGTCTCTAAACCCAGGTTGTGACATAAAGTTAGCAAGGAAGGAGTGGTGAGCCAAGATGTAGTAAAATAAGCTCATGAGTGGTTCCATTACTAGAACTCACTCAACTGTAGTGTTGAACTATTTATAGTTCCTTTACTGGTCATAGTGAGCGCTGAACTCAGTACTTCCTTATTATTATCGTAAAATACGATATGGCAGCATTTTTGCCTTATCAGCTGGCCATTTTCTTTTCATGCCCCATTTTATTTTGGTGTTCGTATACAAATGTTCTCCATAAAAACTATTCAGCTTAGAATACTGAACTGGAGCAAATCAGTAATATTTCCTCCAAAGGAGCAACTGAGGCAACAAAGGTTTTTTTCAAATGTCAGACTAAAATTTCTGTTTTTTCTATCAAGTATGTAGGTATTCCAACCTGTGATTGATAAGGAAATACGGAGTGTAAACAGAGGGCAGCCAGTGTGACCAATAGGTTGGTTCCATCAGGAGGTAGGTATCTTCAGTTGGACCGTGGTTCAGTCTTCTAAATCGCTGATCAAAATCTGTCAACAGTGACTGTTTTAATCAAAAAAGAGTGAAAATACACTAACACGTAAATATGTCGGGAATAACTTGATAGAAACCCAACTTAGGTAGGAAACGAAAACTAAAGATCAACGGAATGATACTTCAGAATGGAATAACAATGTAACATGATAAACAAACGAACGTAGGTTGGGAACGAAAAGTAGAAATCATGGAAACGATACCTTGGAATGGTGTGTTGGAATGAGTTTCTGAGAAGGTCCCTGAGATAACCTATTAATAAATAACAGGTTATTGGAACCTATTACCCACCCAGAGCAGTAATGGTGGAACCTAATATGCAAATGTAACCGTTTCGCTCATCTCTACAACAGTCTAACATCACCTATGAAGGCTTCGAGCCATCCAGTTTTTAGCGTTACATAAAGCTCGCGTTACTCTTGAATTTCAGATTATTTTATGTCAGGGAGTCCATGAGATGTTCAAGAGCGTATATCCATATTGTGGATATTTCCATATCCAGAAATTACGCCACGATACCAATAATACATATGCCATACGTTAATGTTAAGATTGAGACGGTAATTTCTACAAAAACTTTTTTCTAAATTTCGACCCCTTAGATAGATTTTATACAAAGATGAAAAAGGGTTAAACTTTCGGAACATTTCAAAATAGATTTCATTGAAGAGGCCATTGCAATAGATTTTTTTGTCTTGAAAATTCTCCGAAAGAATTGATTAATTAAAAAACGTAGGTAGATTGGATTTCATGGTGAGTTGGTGAGGGGAAGTGGACGATGGGAGATCTGTTTTTACAATGAACAAAATGTAAGAGGATTGCTTTTCAACGGCACTTTAACAGAACTACTTGGAATTTTTGACCTATGTCCAACTGCAGTTAACTGAATTATCCTGATGGAACATTGATTGACTTGATCTGTCAGATGGGTCGTCCTGATGGAGACGAGTCTTGAACTCAAGAGGACAAAACATACTTCACCAGCTGGCCTCTGCAGAGTTGCTGCTGGTCTGTTAAGAATGATCTGTTCTGCAAATATCATCCTCGATTCTCAGTAAATTTTACCCTCCTCGGAAAATCTCAGCAAATATTTCAAGGCTAATGAATCAGATTACAAATATACGTCGGCCGCATCGCTAGTATTCAAATTAGGCGCTACCAAAATATAATAAGATCTCTGAATTGGCTTCTGGATGGATTAAATGAACGAGAAGCATATTGAATCAGCTATTGATACTGGACGGGCGTATCAATGTATCGAGAGGGGCACAGGCAGTTCGAGAGAACCCCGCTAAGGAAGGTCGGCCTGGTAATAGAGAGTTTTTGGTGCCAAAATCTCACAGGCCCCGTTAGGAGGAGACTAGCGCGAGCAACAGAGGATGCTACCCAGTTGAAGGAGGTGGGGGCACCCTTTCATCGTCTCCCGCTGTTGTCGGGAGGCAAATCCATCGTCACCCGCGAACTCCGTGCTTTGTGAAGAGGTTCCACAGGCCCGTTAGTGGATGCCAAAAACTCTCTAATGTTCCACAAGTTAAATCCAATCGTAATGTCGAGTTATGATTATGGAATACACCCTCTACGACATATATAATACTAAAAATTCCGATGAGAAATGGCAATTCAAAGTATGAAAACCCGCTGATAATTCATGGTATTATTTTTCAGAGTCAACCATCTCTAGCTATCAGAGTTAGAAAGAACAGCAACCTCATTAGAGCAGAAGAGCATCTTAACAAGAAACAAAAAGAAGATGAAAACCCCGGGTATTCTTTTGTACTCTACCCTAAACCCTGAGTGTTGGTTCAGATGAGCCTTAAAAAAGATTAATGAGTAAAACTTAGTCAATAAACGGCTAAGGGGCCATTAAAAAACCACAATTTACTATGATTATATTTTTTATTCAATAAAATTTTACATTACAGTTAGCGCAGCATTAACATAATTTTCAAATGGTACCAAGGTTTCGCAAGTACCTACTTATACCTTTATTTCCAACATTAATTTATATATAATTATTATGACAAGCAGTTTTGTTGCACAAATTTTGTATTTCACGTAATCTAAAAAGATTTTTTTTTGATAAAAAAAAACTAAACAAATCCAAATTTGACGTCTTTTTTCAAGTTTGGAGACTGCTCGGCATTTGAACGGTTGACCCGAAAAACTTTGCAATGAGCAACAATGAACTTTTCAAAACGAAAAAAATACTTATTTGGAGGAGTGTGGCAACGCTGTTCCCGGAGCAGGTAAATTTGACACGGAATTCCCTTCGTACTTTTCCCCATTCAAGGGAGAGACAATAAGTTTCAGAAAAATCATTTAGTTACATTATTAGTATCCTCATTTTAGAGGACAGCCGATGACGTTTGATAGAGGCAGGAAACGTATTACACTGTCTGGGAAGGCCACTTCATACGACCTCCACTGCAATTTTTTTTATATTAGAAACGAGAAGAAGAAGAATGAGAATGTAAATATTGAAGTGGAATAAGTGATCAAAACTGAAGCTGTAACGTGATTTCATTGGCGATACAACAATACAATCGTTGGAACAGCTATACCAAAAAATGAAAGTTCACCATCAGGAAAGGTGCACTTCTTCCACTTCATGTATAGAATACAACTCGTGTGATGCAGCAACGCCTGATTCAATAAAACGCCAACGCACTGGCTCTTAAGTAGTTCAGGCCAACCATTTTAATTAACTCAGTACACGTAGTGCGAATTTCAGTTTGGAATTAGAAAAAAAAACAACATTCCTGAGCCATATTTGGTGGAATCTATTCAACGTGATTGTATACGTTCAAATCATAATTCATACGTTTCCATGGCAACCTTTACCACCTACACACCCCAAGACCCTACCATCTACAATACTTGGTACAAAATTTAACTCATTTTTTCAACACAAACTCTAGAGTAGGTAGCATTCGACAAGTTTGCAATGACGTTCAATCAGTAAGAGGTATCCTGATACTTGGATGTCGTTCAATTATCACAATACTATCAAGATACTACAACAATATTGGCGCAGGGAAACGGAACTGGTCAAAATAAAGGGAACGAAGCACATTTTCTCATCTCAACGTGAAATCAGCGGGATTTGGATACTAATTGGATTATCATGGCTTCTATTTAAGAGTGTCTACTCACGGTTTCGTACAGTACGAGTGTAACAAGATGAAACAAAAGATTGCAGGTCGCACTTGAGAATGCTTTTACGCATTTCGATTTGCTACAAATGATGTGTTCAGTGACGGATAAGAACGATTTTGTAAATAAAAATGATCGGTTAAGCACGTGAACAACAAAATAACACCAACAATATATTTTTAAATAAAACAAACTGATTTCTTAACGATAATTAAAGTGACAACATATAATTTTCAAAAGTTCATAACCGCCTTAGTTCATCTTATGGTAATACACACAATTCATAATATTTCATTGATATTTTAATGTAACACTAGAAGAACCTCCCCAATACGTGTAAAATACTCTTCCGAAGGAAAATCAAAAATTTTATGATCGCGTTTTCCTTTACAGAAACCATTGCTGCACTGAATCGAACGATTTGTTTTGCCTGTTTTTGGTTTATTATTTTTAAAATAAATACATCCAGTGTTTTGAGACCAGATCAAACCTAGATTATAATTGGTAGGAATCTGGCTACGCTATCAGGAGCCAAAGGAAGATTGTGATGGCCACATAGAGGAACAGTTTAGATAGAACCTCGTCTTCAGGGTTAACTACGCCTCGGTCTGAAATAAATAAGATTTCTCTTTTAATGAGATTTCCCTTGATTAGTGAGCAATCGCTTAACATAGTGTTAGTTCAAAGTCACTCGAAAGGGTCTGTAAGACAAGTCTGAAAATCTCCTTGGATTCGATTCTACAACTATCAAATATTCAGTTGAAGTTAATACATTATTAGAAAATTATAACCGCAAGATATCGCAAGTTGGCCATTCACTAGCGATAGCGATTCAAGTGGGTGTTGAACACAACGCCGCGCCTCCAGGGCTGTTCTGGACACCAAAGAACCCAGGTTGTGTACCTTTTATTCGATTTTTTGACATGGATGAAGATTCCCTTCCGTATATGCGGCTGTTTACTTCAGTCAAGAAGAGGAAACCAAAGAGTAGGGGGCGAAGCAATGGTTTCTAAAGATAAACAAGTTCACTTATTGAGTGAGGCTGCGTATAGAAGGAATCATTTGGATGGACGAGGAGTCGTCCCATTTCATAAGGCATCTCCAAAGATACCCAATATAGATACAAGGATGAGGAGATGCATTAGCCCTCACGAGTGGCTCCAGGCTACACTTCAACTCCTAGCAACTGGAATAAGGTACAAAGAGCAAAAGTTCGGCACTGCTATATCAACACAACGTTCCAGAAATCTGCCTTGCTGGACTGAACACTTAGAGGGACCTCCTTGGAACTTTTGTGAGGGTTGGCGCAGTAGTGAATGGTGATTCCCTCAATGGCCCGTTTAGCGCATCTTCTGGAATTATTCGCCAATCACACAAGTTTTGCAGGTCCGCCAAATGGAGCAGCAAGTTGGATTTTGGACTGTTCGGATATAAGCCTTCCGACTGCTGAGTGACGAAGCTTAAATTCGACAGGGATGCCTGGAAGCCCCTTGAGCTGCTGAGAGGGCTCTGAGGCCATATTTGATCCTAAGAAGTTGACTTTATTGACAGAAAATCTCCCTGGGACTGCTGGAAACGAATGATCGACCCAGCTGAGTAAGCTTCGAGGCTGTTTTCAACCTTGTTCCTCCTACGATGTTGAAATTTGACAAGGAACGACTTCGAAACGACTGAGATTAAATAGAGCGGAGTAGGGTTGGCTATCGTTACAAAAGTAAAGATATTTTGTATCGATACTGTATCGTATTCTAGTATCGATATCTCATATATCGTTTGGCTTGAGTATCGATATTTCAAAATATCGAGTATCAATACTTCAGTGTCGAAAAATATCAACATTTCCAATTTCTTGGGATAAATATTTTTCAGAACAATGTTTATTCATTTCTAACCATGAAGAGTCCAAACTGAGCATATTATTGAACATTTTCTCATTTCTAAGTAATGACCTAACAGCCTCTCCACCATCTTCATCTCTTCATTTTCTAGACATTAATTTGAATTGTACACAAGAACTATATCAATATTCGATAATTAGAAACATCGGATAGTACTGTATCGATACTAAAAATATCGAGTATCGGTAGGAAAGTATCGATATTTTGAAATATCGGGTATCGATACTCATCCCTAGAGCAGAGTGAGCTTTCAGGTTATTTTAGCTGCGATTTTGCGACAAAGATGAAATTTAACCAGAAAGCTCTGAGTTTAATACCTCCAATGAATTCAGCAGGTATATATTTAGGCAGCCTCAGAACTGTCAGTTGAGTAACCTCTACTCAATACTAAGGCTACTTCAACTCTCTTACTCCCCCTGCAGCTACAACCTTTTCGTTGTTGGCCCATTGTATTATTAGTGCGACGAGCGTTATTATATTTTTGAACAAAACTGTCCCCTTCAAAATATGTTTCATGTTTCTAGTCAGGTGCGAAAAATCCAAAAATCGAGTAAAGTAGGAAACCTCGCATTTTCTTTGATACGAATTAGTTACAGAATCGATTCTCCTAGAAGATTCTTTGACTTCCATGTATACTTGAATGTTAGTTAAAGGCTCCGAATAAAAGGTAGCTGTTCTACTAAAAGACCAGTAGATCGATATAGCTGTGACTTGTTTCAATATTAGGAGCTGATTTTGACTGACCTTGAAAGATGTGGGGTCTTTGTTCGTGTCCGCCGTTGAATGTAGATGTGATGAAGCCAAAAGGAAAAGCACCAATCCCGAATGACATGTGAAATCCGCCATCTCCGAATCCGAAACCAGGAAATCCCTGCAGGAAGGAAGTTTAGTAATATAAATCAAATGAATACCCATGCGATATAAATAATGATACTAGTACTTACATCACTATTGGAGTTCAATGTAACCGAATACGTGACCATACAGTCTACAAGCAGCAATTATTAAGACGCCTTCCCCCATCAACTGAGTCCACGAGGTTGCTCACAACCTCAAGTCTAATGCTATACAGGATACATTAGAACGCGCGAAGTATTCCCAGTATTCGATGAGTGAATCTAGAAAGGCGAACAGCCAAAAATCTAGAGAGCCGCCTGGACGGCCGCCGACCTGCAGCCGTTTCTCAGAGTACCTTGAGAAAGTGTTATGCATCGGAACTACGAAGTGATAAACCCAAAACTATTGAGCAAGTTGGTTCTTGAGGCTCGTAAGTTTCGACGAGCACTTTGGGTTCAACAATTCTTCATGTCTGGACAGGAAATGCGGACATTCTGTCAAACGTTCCTCTTCTTAAATTCATTCCAGCGTCATCTCTTCTACTGGTAACATCTCTCTACCATTGAATGGACGAACGGAGTTGTCTTGAATTGATTGAGTGCTAAGAGAACTTTCCATTGTTGTGGAACACCAGTGATAAAAACTACTTCAATAAAAAAATGACCGAAAGTTGAAATGTTAAGCAGTTCAGGTTTATTCCTCTGGGAATATAAATTTTTTGGCCTCCTTAAAATACAAACTTTCACGGCAAGGGTACCAGCACACACAAGCAGGGGCGTGGCGTCCATAAGGCCACATTGGGTTTAGCCCCAGCAAAATTTCCCTCTCTGTAAGCTAGATGTTCACCTCACAGCTCAAAGTTGAAACTCGCTTCGATAAGTATTCCCCAAAGTAAAAAAAACCCTAGGAGAAAGTTTTTTCCCTCAAAACTCACTGATCCATGATGAACTATGAAAGCATGGATCTTTTACAAGTGTAAAATAATTTTACACTGATATGAGTAATTATTATGTCAAATATCCATGTACGATGTAAAAAGGAGAACTAGGATGGATGTTGGTCACCAGAGGCTGTCCCCACGACCAGCACCATGGACCTAAAGAGAAGAAGGAGGATGGAATCGATAGTATGGAAATCGTATATATCTGCAAAAATAACATGTTGCTAAGGAAACTCAGGGGCAAAAACAATTCTGCCCCAGAGTTGCTATGGTTACATGGTATGTTTTTAGTTTTTTCCCCGTCCGCACATGCGCAGTAGTGTAAAAATGCAGGCCTCATCCGTTTACCCCCTTCCTTCACAGCCACAGCCAGGGAGGACGCAATCAATATTCAAGACAAGTCGCAAATCGATTTTTTCAAGTATTGATTCAAGTTGATGGATGGATGCTTTGTTGAAACATCCATGGAAGTTCCGTGTAAGGCATGGGCTTATCCCTACGGGATAATAAGTCCACGGTGTAAGGCAATAACGAATGGAGGATTCTCTTGCAGGAAAAAGATTCAACTCCTTTTATCAGTTGTCATATCTTGCTTGGAAAAGTCACATTATTGACTAAATTTGATCCCCGAATATTTTAATTACTGGAAAGAAGTTGAGGTGTGATTGTTCCCCAGTGGGTCCTTTGTTTGTCGCAAAAGTAGGTACGTGTGATCCTAAGGTCAAGTTTTTGTATTTTCTGGTTTGGTGCCCCACCACTTTCCCCCACCCAACGCCCCTGCACACAAGTGTAGCTCATGGCTACTCTATAGCTATTGGGAGACCATTTGAGAGGAAAATGTTCACCAGTGTGGACAAGGCTTTAGACAACACAAGCTCAAAACACGTTTTTTCCTTTCTCGTACATCCCTAGGATAAGTATGGGTCAAAACCCAGCTCTGGAGCTTAGGGCTGGGACAATGGGTTAGCTTTTCTGGTAAAATACTGAGGTAATCACGAGGCTGAGCATGAAGCATGAGGCTACCCCTCTCTCCAGCACAACCCGGTCGCGCAACCCGGGCCCCCTGGGATGAACAGAGGTGGTGCTATTAGGTTTCCCTGGTGAACCCCTCTTGAAGTTC
This sequence comes from Apolygus lucorum, assembly GCA_009739505.2. Classification (NCBI taxonomy): domain Eukaryota; kingdom Metazoa; phylum Arthropoda; class Insecta; order Hemiptera; family Miridae; genus Apolygus; species Apolygus lucorum. Next base: position 20,075,050 of record CM019182.2, on the reverse strand, counting down.
CAGGGGTGGCTGAATGACCCTCTGGCGATTAGGGAGGGGGCCCCTGTCAATGGGTCCCCTGACCCTTCTTTGCGCTTCCCCGTTATGGATGACAACCTAACCGAGCCTCATAACCCCCGCCGGCCCATTGGCACGCGGGGTTCTAGGGGAGGCGCTCAGAGGCGCCCCAGGCAGGGGCGTCGGCCATCCTCTCCCTCCTCCTCTTCATCATCATCCCTTCCCTCTTCCTCTTCCACAGCCTCTTTAGACCACCAGTGTGCCCATTGTGAGCGAGCATTCACCTCCAGGTCTGGCCTTGGTGTCCATGTCAGACGGAAGCATCCTGTTGCTGCAAATGAAGAAATTGATATTGAACGAGTGCAGCCTAGGTATGCTCCCGAGGATTTGCGCAGGATGGCGGCAGATGAGGTGGTGGCTGTGCGCAATGGGGTACGTAATATAAATGTTTATTTAAGCGAACGTTTTCCCACGCGCACAGTCATTGCCATCAAGAACCTCCGCCTGAAGCCCCACTATAAGCAGCTTGTCCAGGAAGCTATCCTGGCAAATAGCGGTGGGGCTTCTCCCGCATCTCCTGTTGCTGGCATGGACCAGCAGTCTGCCATTCAGTATCCCTCCCCCGGGACCTCCGGTCTTCTCGCCGATTTGAAGACCGAAGTCTTGAGGCTCGGGGGGCAGGTAGGTCGTATTGAAGGCTATGAAAGCACCTACCTGCAGGATCTGGCGAGGCGGGCTGCTGAAGGGCTGGACAACCTGGAGGACGAGGTTGCAGCCTATCTAGGGAGAATCTTCCCGCGGGTTGGGGATGCGACCGTGACGCAGCACCAGGGGGGACCTCCTCCCAGAGTGGTGTTGCGTGGAGGTCGCAGAGCAGCTAAGCAAGCAAGACGGCGGGAGTACCACCGGGTTCAGAGTTTGTGGAGGAAGCATCCGGCACGTGTAGCTGCGGAGGTACTGGAGGAGCCTGGGGAAGATCAAGTTCAGCCCCCTCTTCAGGAGTTTGTGGATTTCTGGGAGCCACTTTTGAGTGCTCCCAGCCACAACCCTGGGGAGCGAGTGGTTCCCCCAGTCTCCACCAGGGATTCCTTACGCGGCATTTTGTGTTCACCGGTGCTACTTGACGAGGCACACAAGTGCCGTGTCAAGAACTCCACATCCGCTGGACCGGGTGGTGTTTCTGCCCGTCGCTGGAATAAAGCACCAAATACGATTAAGCTGCTCATCCTCAACCTGCTCATGCTCGCGGGAAGACCCCCGAAAGCGTTAACCCGTACCCGAACCGTATTTATTCCCAAGAAAGGGGGAAGTGGGCCTGGAGGCTATCGACCGATCTCAGTATCCTCGGTAGTCTTCCGCCACTTCCAAAAAGTACTGGCATCTCGCCTCCAGGTGGCTGGTGTCATTGGTGACGTCCAGAGAGCGTTTCGGCCAGCGGATGGCACAGCGGAGAACCTTACAGTTCTCCAAACTGTCATCTCGTTGGCCCGTATTAAATGCCGGCAATTACATCTCGCCGCTCTGGACATCGCTAAGGCCTTTGACACAGTCAGTCACCTTGCCCTGACCGATTGCCTTCGTGGTGTCGGGGCCCCATCTCGATTAATTGAGTATGTGGCCTGTCTGTACCATGAAGGCGTGACGGTCCTCGAGGCAGGAGGTGAGGTGTCAGGGGATGTACGGATAGGGCGTGGGGTACGCCAGGGGGATCCCCTATCACCACTCCTCTTTAACCTGGTCGTGGATACGGCCTTGGGTAAGCTGCCCACAGAAGTAGGGTTTGATCTCGCCCCTGGGGTGCGAGTAGGAGCATTGGCCTTTGCCGGTGATGTTATACTACTCGCAGAAACCCGCGAGGGCTTGCAGATTGCCCTCAATGCATTTGCTAAGCAGCTATCCAGGTGTGGACTCGTGGTGAACCCCGATAAATGTGGGTCGGTTTCCTTGGTCCCGTCGGGTCGCCAACATAAAGTGAAGGTTGTGGATGGGGGTTTTGTCATAGGACAAGCCCCCATTCCTTCTCGATCTGTGTTGGAGGTCTGGCGGTACCTTGGAGTCGACTTCATGGGGGTTGCCACCATAACTGCCAGCCGTGTGGACCTTGGTAGGGCACTAGCCCGCATCACCAAGGCTCCATTGAAGCCACAGCAGAGGCTGCGCCTCCTCCGCACGTACTTACTGCCGAAGCTAACCTACGGGTTAGTCTTCGGTAGGCTTACGGCGGGGAGGCTGCAGGAATTAGATCGAGAAGTCCGCTCTGCTGTGCGCTCTTGGCTGAGGTTCCCACCTGGTGTCCCAAGTGCCTATATCCATGCACCGGTCAAATCCGGTGGGCTTGGCATTGTGGCTCTCTCCGCATGTATCCCTTCTCTGCGCCGCCAGCGCCTGTTAGCCCTTCAGGGGTCGAGCTGGGAGGTCGCCCGTGTTGCTGCTGGTCTTGATTTTGTCAGGCAGCAGTTAGCATGGTGCGACCGAGCAACACCATCTGCTCCAAAACCCAGTTCGTCTGCTGAGTTCGCTGCTGCCCTGCATGAGTCAGTAGATGGTAAAGAACTCCGACAGTGCTCCGAAAGCCTTATCTCATCCCAATGGGTGGATTGGGCTTCGGAGGGCATTGGGGCCCGCGACTACCGGAACTTCCACGCCGTCCGCGTGGCAACACTGCCAACAGCGGTACGGTGTTCAAGGGGTAGTCGTGGGATGACAGATACCCTTTGCCGTGCCTGTCGGAGTGGAAATTAACACCTGTATCATGTGGTGCAGCAGTGTCCACGAACTCATGGGGGCCGCATCCTACGTCATGATGCGGTCGCCAAGCAGATAGCAGGTGCCTTGTCATCCAGCGGCTGGGATGTTGAAAGGGAGAGATTATACCACATGCCAAGTGACCAGGGCAAGAAGCCTGACATTGTTGCCGTCAAGCCCGACAGGTCTTGCATTATCCTGGATGTCCAGGTTGTTAATGGCAGCATGGACATGGAGCAGACCTGGCGGGCTAAGATAAGAAAGTATGATAGAGATGATTTACGGCAAGCAGTGTCAGAGCTAAAAGGAGTGGCACCCAACAACATCAGGGTGATGGCTGCGACCTTGTCGTGGCGCGGAGTGTGGTGCGGGAAAAGTGCCACGGAGTTGCGCGAGTTGGGCATCTCAGTAGGTGTACTCCGTGGTGTCACCCGCCGCGTACTGCTCGGCTCATATTTAAACTGGTGGTCATTTTATAGAGGCACGTCCTCCCCATTATTTTATTTATTTATTTATTTTATTTTTCTGGCGTGCCCCCTCCGTCAAAAAAGACATTTTGTCTTTGAGGGGAGTTCTATAAAAAAAAAAAAAAAAAAAAAAAAAAAAAAAAACCGCTCCTCCCATTCTGTTCCATGCCTGGGGGTTTACAATATATAATATAAACTCATACATGATATGTACATAATATGTACATTCCTGAGTCGGAGCTCTGACCACTGAGCTAAGGAAGTGAATGGACAGCAATGCAAAGAGTTAGCTGATCAGAGCAAATACATTCGATAAAATATTATTCCTAGAGCTCATAAGATCAATACTTATGCCAAGATAAACAATCATCGTTTAACCTACATGTACGAATGAAATTGGGACTTACTGTATTTTCTGGTTCAGTTCTTTGTCCTGCTGGGCGGGGAGGTACCTTGTTTCTGGAATAAAAAATAGTAATAAATAGAAAAAAACATCTATTGAACATTTTAGAAGTAAAAAAGTTAGACAAGGACTCCAGCAATTGTCGAAATGTAAGGGATTTGCCAAAAGTTTTCCAAAAATTCAAATTGAACTATGCCGAAGGGGTTTTTTTTTTGCGTACGTGTGTCTGTGAGGCGTTAATTTTCTGGGAGCCAAATAGCTGTTCCATCCTCCAGACCGAGTCCTCGGAAATGTTTCCTTGGGCCTCATGGAAAACGCTCGATGGACGGAGACTTGAGTTTTCACTTGCGCCCACATCATCACTTCAGCGTAGGATTTGGACTATTTGATGAGCGGCATTCTCGACAAAACGCGTTCTCTTTATGTAATGCTCCATTGCATGAAATTACGAGTGGCATGATAGACCCTCTCAGATGTTGAGCTATTCTGTCGTATCTTGACAAGTCAAAGTCTGCTGCCAGTGGGAGGACGCTGAGCCATTGGGATATTCAACATGTATTTGTCAAGTAGTTTTCGTGTATTATTTACTTATCGAGTCCACTAACGCCAGACCTAATAGGTATCGTGGTAAATGTTTATTAATAACTAGTTTATCTAATATAACTCAAACTAATGGTTATCCACTTATGAGCAAAGGGATGGTTATAAACGTATTGTTGAAATTCAATCCGACTAAATCTATGTATGATTTGTTGTCGTAGATGAAAATGTGTGTTGTTAATTGTGTTATAGTATTGAGAAAACATATTACTGTCATTCTCTCTTAGAAACCACAAAAAATTCGAAGAATGACAATAATAAACTAGGTAGGTACCCTTAAAGATTTCAGAATTTTCAAATTTTATAACAATCGGACAGTAAAAAAGTTTGGCCAAGGACAAGGAATTGATGGCAAACACGGAGCCAAATTTATTCTAAAAGCGTTGAAAAATTGAAGACGAGAAAAGAAAATATTGACTAAGGGAAGTAAACTTTGTTCAATCATTTTGAAAATTACTTTTGAAGAGAGGAAGCAAAACTCGCTTTAAATATATCATTGACCTCCTCAGTGGTTGGATCTATTTACGAAAATTGTGGGAATGATAGCACTATTTATTTACAATTCTAAACGAAACGGCCTCGAAAAGCCGTGAGAGAACAACAGTTTTGCGGTGCGAATACCGATAGGAAGGTACGTATTTGAGATGACGAAGGTGGGGCGTCAACAGTTACGTAACCGCCTCAGATTCAGAAGAAGAAAAAAGCCCGACGAAATACCTTCTCAATCTTCATCTCAGGGAATTGAATGGATAATTCATAATGGGCATTCATTTTAAAGGCATTTCATTAAGGTAAACATCGCGGTTTCATTGTATTTTTAGTTTGTCAAGTAATTTGGTTTGGGTGTTTGAGAAGAGCAAGGTCTGATATCTTGATTCCTGGTAGAGCTGGTAGTCGTGTTTCGGATAGAAATAAGCAGGAAGACAAACTAAGTTTTAAAACGAAAAATCTAATGGTAAGAATGAACTATCCAGAATCTAACGATGGATTTATAGCATTTTCAAAATCTTCTTGCAAAATAAATTCGTCTTTTTACAAAGTGAATTCGCCCTTCGTAAAGCGGAACCAAATCTTGAAGGCGATCAAACTAAATGATTATGCAGGTACATTTTTCTCGAGAAATAATTATTTATTTGTTGGTTTGCATGCTTAATAATGACGCTGAATAAATTTGACATAAAGGAAAAAAGTACAAGAAATAAGCAATTAAATTTACAGAAAGGCACAAGAAATTTATAAGTTTGCTAGAACGAAAGTTTACCAGAACAAAACGTTCAAGGAGTTGAAAGTTTTTTCTCAATGCAGAGGCCGCTCTCGGCATGAGAAAAAGCATATGCATTACAAAAATGGTTTAGCTATTCGGAACCGGAAATAAGGAAATTCCATTGATAAGTCACCAGGTACTCAGAAATCATTTGTGTCTGTTGGGCGGGAGATGAGGAATGAGATGCAGAAGATTTCCGAGCCCTAGCATTCCGACCGCCACCGCTTTGCCGAGCCCTATACGCCTCCTTGTTTTCAGGTAGCCTCAGAAATAATGGAAATAAAATAAATAATACCTACATAGGTATAGCAAACGAATAGGAATTTTATTAAAATTATCTCTAGGCTTCGATTCAGCTACCACAGGCTCCCCTCCCATCTCTACAAGTAAGAATTTCGGACAACCCTAACTGGTTAAGCTGCGACGAACCAGAGGGAGACTCAAATCACATTTTCTTCAAATGCCCCAGTTTCCAGCAGCCAAGAATACAATTAATGGAGGAGCTCATCAAAAATCACAAAGTAAGTGAGTTATTCATTTACTACGAAGACATAATGTATAATGTTCAATTTCTCCCTTGCGAGGGAAAAACATTAAATCATGTTTAATGTTTTTCCCTCGCAAGGGAGAAACTCAGCTGATCAGTGACCACTCAGGCGCCTTCAGCATTCTCCATTGACCCTGCTTCTCAAATTTCAGCTTCCTGCGTTCAACAGGAGAGAAAATGGCTTTGGAGCTCACTCAGCTGATCAGTCACCCTTCAGGCGCCTTCAGCATTCTCCATTGACCCTGCCTCTCAAATTTCAGCTTTCTGCGTTCAACAGGAGAGAAAATGGCCTTGGAGGTCACTCAGCTGATCAGTGACCACTCAGGCGCCTTCAGCATTCTCCATTGACCCTGCTTCTCAAATTTCAGCTTCCTGCGTTCAACAGGAGAGAAAATGGCCTTGGAGCTCACTCAGCTGATCAGTGACCACTCAGGCGCCTTCAGCATTCTCCATTGACCCTGCTTCTCAAATTTTAGCTTCCTGCGTTCAACAGGAGAGAAAATGGCCTTGGAGCTCACTCAGCCGATCAGTGACCACTCAGGCGCCTTCAGCATTCTCCATTGACCCTGCTTCTCAAATTTCACCTTCCTGCGTTGAATAGGAGAGAAAAAAGTCTGCCAAGTTGGGTGGGCAGTATAGCTTCCTCACTCATTGTAACATGGACGTATAGAATCAGTTGGTCCACCGTCTAGGACCTAACCCACACAATCCCTGAAAATTTCATCGAAATCGGTTGAATAGTTGCGGAGTTTTGGTTGTAACAATAAATTTAAAGTTCGCGCATGCGCAGCGGCTATTGCTTGACCAATTTGATTGAAACTTATAGGGTGTCTCTTAGAAGTTAGTCCCTAACTAACCTCCAAATTTGAGCAAAATCGGTTCATTAGAAACCGAGGTCCCAGGAAATTCACGTTTGCGCATGCGCACTCGCTCCTATTGGTCCGAAGGTGCTGAAATTTATAGGGGACCGTCTAGGACCTAACCCGCACAATCCCTGAAAATTTCATCAAAATCGGACCACAGGTTAGTATAGTTTTGCCCGTTGCAAATTTGCGTGTCGGAATTCACAGAATGACCCCCAGCCCTAAAACATTAAACATGTTAAAAAAAAACATTGAATTTCCTACGAGAGTGCAGTGCTTACTGGACAATAAAAATACGTTTAAAGCTATAGTTAAATCCATTAAAATCTCGAACATTGAACTCTAGAAAATAATTTTATACCATGATGGCTAAACAAAGTTTACATGTGAGGCCAAAAAAGAAAAAAAATCATTTAGTTTGATTCCCTTCAAGATTTGGTTCCGCTTTATGTAGGACAAATTCATTTTGTAAAAGGGCGAGTTCATTTTGAAAAAGAACGAATTCATTATTCAAATTGGAATTCATTTTGGAAATGCTGTATCTTCAATAGGATCATTTTTCAAATTTATTTTCATTCACTGACTATTTTATTAAATAATATGTTTGAACGATTGTTATTTTTTAAGAACGTAGTAATCAAAAGTACTTGCCTGGGATCTTCTTGTTGCTTGCTGCCTCTGCCGTAGAGCGGGATGACCTTGTCTTTGCTGATGGCTGCTTTGCAAACAGGGCAAAGCTGCTTCATCGGGCGCGTCTCCAACCATTGATGCAAGCAGGGCCAGCTGAGTAAAACCCACATTTAAGTAACAGTGGCGCAGAACTGATATAGGTGGTTATTAGCCATCAATAAGGGTAGAAATTACAATCTGCTTATGCAGTGAAAACACCGAAATGTGCAGTTCAATATTCGCTTCAAAAATCTTGAAAAAACACAACGAAATGTGAACAGATGAGTGCACAGAACATTATTGCATTGATAGTTTTCAAGATATTGGCGGTTTTCCGAGCTGACAAAAGAGCAACACGATTGATCGTCGTTCGCGATTATGTTTCTTATTTCTTTATTTACGGGCGAGCCCAATATACATTCTATAAAAAAAAGTAGGTCATTCTAACGGGGAGAGAAATTTGGTCCAATAAAAGTTACATATGAGAATTTAGATTTTTAAGTTAATTATAGCTGAATGGGGAGGAGGTGATAAGTGTCTTTAGTGATGGGAGAGGGGAGTTGAAAAAGTCAAAGTCGGGGTTCAATGACAAGAAGAGGATTATGAGAATTATGTTGATGAATTTTCAATTTGTGTACGTACAGTAGTGCATTTTTCTTGAGTCCAGCCCCGTACCACCCTCAAAAAGTACATCAAGACGCTACTTCAATAGAGATTCACTACACAGAAAAAAATTAAGAAATATACCCCGTTGAATTTATGTGGTACTGTGTTGAACATGAGAATCCTGAAAATGTTTGATTTTTGATTGACTTCGAAGAATTACCTTTCAGCACCCCCCCCCCCCCCCCCCTATCCTTTCTGTCTGTTCAACGTTAAGTTCTTCAATTGGGTGGGTTTGGATTCGGTCTTACATTAATTTCTTCCTAAAACCTAGGTATTTCGGAGGATTTTCTCTCCTGATATTTTGGTGGAGACATTTTCGCAAGACTCCGCGAATCTCCCAATTTGTTTAACGTTCCATTGAGCCGTTTCGCCACCAGTAAAATCTTTATCTTTTTTGCTCGTAACTACTGCCATTTCATCGTGAAAATAACTGACTGACGCAATGATCTCCTTCCTGAATTTATTATCTTGAGTCATTTGTTATGGGTGATGCGACGAGTCATATTCAAAACAACAGTTTCTGGAATTAGTCAATGATCTTGAGTAGGACCTGCTTGATTAATAGGTACCTTAACTATCCAAAGTACTGGAGAAAACCTTATTAGTTGGGTCTTTCAAAATCAAAGTTCTCTTATACATGTGAGATTTCTAAACAATTTTGGGTTTTCATATGTTATGGAAATCCAATAAAACAAATCAAATTCATGAAAAATTCATACCCGAATCGATTTGTTTTATTGCGCGCAACCTGGCTTTTTGAACGCTCTACTCAAGTTTTATTGCGCAACTCCACAATGGGGAATTTGCCTCACTTTTTTTTTTCGAATGAGGGTTTATTTTTATGGAATAAAACCATAGTGAGCTGCTCGAAAACGCATCCAAAAAATTTAGAGAATTTAAGGAAGATGGAAATTTTAAATGTGGTGCCAATATGTAAGAGGCAGCCATGTTTGAAACGTAACGGATATTCTACCAATCTGACTTCAAAGGAGGTTCTGTGGCGCTTACCACAGAAGCGGAACATACACGAACTTTTAGCTTACAAGGATTAACACAAGTGTGTGTGAACTAGGAAGGAGGGCAGAACGCAGAACTCAAGACACAAAAATGACCGAAAGAAACAATATTACTCACTTTTTTACAATACGATTCTACCTACTAGTTTATCAAGCATTATTAGTCTTCATCTTCTCTTATTTAGTTTCAAGATTTGAATCACATTATTCGAGTAGCCATTTCACTGGATCGTTTTGTGTGGCGGTGCTAGAACTCTGTCTGTTGTCGGAGTTGTTTTCGCGTCGTTTTTTTTTTCGTATGACGTCAACAATATTCCTCGATTTTCGCGGTGTTTTGTAACAGAGGCTTCACTTGTTTAGGCATTTTCTCCTACGGTAATTTTTTCCCCTTGGTTATTCCTAGTGTTCAACGTTATTCTAGGGCCCTATTATAGGATTTGACTTGAAATTCCAGAATCTAAAATTGAGGCAAATTCCCCATTGCGCAAAAATTAGGTTTAGGAGAACCCTTGGTGTGGCACATGTTTTTTCATCATTTTTTGACGCTGAATCGCAGGGAGTCATCCGTTTTGAGGAAAACCAAGATTTCAAGAGGAAAAATTACCATTTCTATCACGAAAACATCCGTTTTGTGGTCGAAATCATGTTTCTGTTTTATTTTCTCACCTCCTTTTGAACCACGGGCTTGGGGCCGTCTACGGTGGAGTTAAAAATAAAAACTGGCAGCACGATCATGCTTGAACTGAATAAAATTGCCTAAAAACTCATAACGATTTAAAAAGAGCGATTTTTTCACTTATAACAACCAAATTTTTGGCCGCCATTTAGAAAAATTCCATTCAAATTGAAAAACGGATGACACCATGTGATTTAGCGTAAAAAAATTATGAAAAAACATGTGCCACACTCAGAGTTCTCCAAAATCTAATTTTTGTGCAATCGTGGAGTTGCGCAACTTGGAGCGTTCAAAAAGCCAGGTTGCGCGCAATAAAAAAACGCTGCAAATTATTACACAATGGTTTATTATTTTTCTATATAGATCACTCGTCTACAAAATCACCAACCATCCAATATAAAGGAAAAAAAAAAAAAAAAATCAAAAAAAAATTAAAAAAAAAATCAAAATCACCAATTATCGATTACATTTTGATCAGCTCTAATTTGAACGGAGATTAGGCCTCTTTTGCGATTCACACTCGTGTTTTGATTTATATATATATATATTTCAAAATAAATTATTGAGGTTCTTGAGGGTTGGTCCAATCAAAAAAGTGCTTTCTTGATTGGAAAAAAGCACTTTTTTGATTGGACCAACCCTCAAGAACCTCAATAATTACTACTAGTGGTCGAGAACAGCAGAATCTATTTCAAAATAAACACTTAAATTTTCGTAGGAAGCGAACGGTTTGTGCTACAGAGCTCCGCGTGGTCTCAAAAAATTCTAAAAATTCTATAGAATCTTAAATTGAAGGAAAAACAATACCTTTATATCGAAATTTTTTGAGTTAGGGCGTTTTCAAAATTTCAAAATTGATTTTGAACCCTTAGAATTGACCTACCTCAACCAAAAGCTTTGGGGCACAACTAGACCCCAAAAGGAGCCTACATACCAAATTTCATCAAAATCGGTCAATGCTAAGTGGCAAAAGTGCCGCGTACGGCGGACGGACGGCCAAATTTTTATTCGATTTTTGGATTCTACGTACCTTGAAACGTAAACCATCAAATTTTGAGGGGGTGTTAAAATTTTTTTTTCTTGGTCGATTCCAAAGGTTCATTATTGAAAATAATAAACCAAAATCGGTTCGGGTATGAATTTTTCATGAATTTTGACGTAGAATCCGAATCTGTAATAAAAAAGGGGGGTTCTATTTGAAAAAATAAAGTTAGTGTCAATTGCGCACAACTTATTTGAGCAAAAGTATTTTTCCTGAGATCCTCACAAAAAATCATGAAGAATCGCGTTGGTCGGAATCTTTTACGCTGTATTTTGCGAGAATGAAGAGGGGTGTAACCTTTTCGTGAAACACCCTGTATATGTATTTATTTTCGTATAATTTGCGGTAAATATGTAAGAATGTTGGTATGTATTCAAAAATGTTAATAAATTATATACTTGGAGTTAATGTTTGGAATTCACTGTGCGTAATTTGATTGTACCTAACATGTACAACATGTCTTATGTATTCTTCGAAATATTTTCATCTTACGAAAAATATCAACTTGTCCTGGTATTGTATTGAAAATCTCAGTATGATCGTAATATACTGTAATACTGAACATGGTTGGAGGAAAGCTTTGATCAATAGATCCGGTCAAGCCAATTCTGAAGGTGGTTTATGATATATAAAAAATTGATTTTCTACGCATTGTAATATTTTTTGATTGCCATTCAAGATTGAAAATAGTCACGACACAACATAGCACATTTTTCTCAGTTACATCAAATAAGATAATAATATAAATTAGCTTTCAATATACAAATAGATCAATAGTAAATTATCAGGTTTGGAACCCCGACTTTGTGAGTTCCTGATTATCAGTTGTGTACCCGCTTATTATTAATTAATTCACAATGACTTTCTGATAACCCTTAATCGGTATGTACTTAAGCCGAAAATTCGAGATCAAGATACAGTCAAATATTACCCATCTACCATCAACTCGTAGTTTAGTAACAATATTAGAAGTTACATCATTCGAAACACCATGAATAAACAATGCACTCGAGAGGTGTTCACGAGGCCGCGATCGGGGGCGATGAAATCGATATCAATTTAAGTTTAATTCGATTTCGTAGTCAAGAAGAAATGTAGAGAGATGATTCAAAAACAATTACGTATCTATTATATAACTAATAACATATACTTTTTTTTTTAAACAAATCTGAGCGGCTGAACCAATTTTTTTTTTTTTCTTCAAATGATAATAATTTTGGATTTTAGGGTGAAATCTCCCTTAATCAAGAACGAGATTATCCTTTCTAACATAATTCGAGTAAACAGTTCACAAGTTGCCCTAGATCTACGGTTATGTTTACCAGATTTCCACCATAAGTAATTGCAAAGTTCGAGTACATACCCGGTAGTTCAAAAATCGTCTTAAATATGGAAATATCACGGAATTCACCGACTTTTCCGGTTTTTCAGAGGAAATACTTCCCCAGACCTTCAGGAAGTGCGAGTCAGTTCCGAACGGTCTTTGATGCTATTACTAATTCATGGCCATTCAATTCTGATGAATACCAAACAAAAGTGACCTTATTACGAACGCACTTGGAAAGGTATAAAACACGTTGAAGTGTAGACATTACCATAAACAAATCGATTTACACGTTAGATCTTTAGAATAATGCATCATGATTGGGTAGCGAGCAACAGTTAAAAATAACCAGGAGATGTATTGTACCGATTGTAATTGCAAATCGGAAAAGGTCAATAGTCGTTCCAAGTAGCTTCATAAACTAAACGCGACTCTATGGATATAGGTCATGCAATCTCTTATGTTTTCATGGCATTGTCATTTGCGGAAATGAACGTGAAACTCACCAAAATAAGTGACCACACATACTGACAACAGCATCTTTGGCAGTATCTAGGCATATGTTGCATTCGAACATCGGGTTTTCCTCCTTGTCATCGTTGGGAGGGCTTTTGGACGGACCGGGAGCATTTTTGGTCTCCATGGTTCAATTCTTGAAGATTGTCAACTGCCGAACAGTAAGAGAAGAGCGAATAAATTAGTTGATTATTAAAGGGAGAAACACAAGGCTAAACCAAAATGGGGACTAGCTGCGAATGGGCGTTAGCGCAATACGAGAATAATTATCTTCAAAGTTACATTCTAAACACGATTTTTCAACACAATTCTGTCAACTGTGGCTAACCGACCTCAGATGCAAGAGCAAGGGATTAAGAACAGTCAAGACTCGTTATTACATGGATTGGCAATAATTGATAAATTATCAGGGACGTCATAATACACGACACCTCAATAGCATGACTTGGTTTAGACACGTTTTGCAAGTATAATGGTGAGAACGGGAACTGGAGCAAAGCGATAGCATCAATCGGATGAAACTTACGAGCTGAAAGAAATGATAGTATGTCGTTTCAGGCACTAAACAACACGAAATACACCAGATTTCACCATCCGTTTTCGAGATAAGACGTCTTCATTTGACTACCTGAACTCGATGGGACAACCAATCCAAAACCAAGACAACCTGTCCGAGAAATCTTGCGCGATATCACTCTGCGACACTGCGCTATGATCACTGCGCATGTTTTCAGCCCCACCACTTGATGAACAAGAAAGCTGATTGGTCGTTGAGAGACTTGTCACGTGACTTATCCCATGAAGAAGGTATTTACTGCATGGATGTGAATGTACGAAATTATCTTGCAATACCTTCTGTGTGAAACAAGTTGGTTCAATAAATCTAGGGAAAATCATAAAAGATTTCATGAGAAAAGCGGTAAGGTTTGTACGAAACTGCTAACTTATTAATTATTCTTTACATTTTAACGACTGAATGTGTTTAGAATTGGATTCAGAATCTTTGTTGTTTTCAACAAACTTTTTAACACATTTCGTTAACGAAAACCAACCCGATGCTAACACGGAAGCCGGCGTGTTTGTAAGTGTCGCGCTCTGGTGGCAAGCGAAGCAAACCATAATTTTACCAAGTTGAACGTGATTTTTGATTGTGTTTATTGTGTTTTCTGTCGAATTTTTTATTGTGTGGCCTCATTTCGTGCTTTTTTGAGAGCTCGTAGAGTTTCTTCTCAATAATTAACACCCTCAAACATGTCTCTGACTTGTGCAAGTAAGTTGTGAGTTTATTTACCCGTAGATACTTGCTTTATGAAGTAAGTTTGGTGGACTGCGGGTTGCGCACATAGCAAGCGTTTCTTCCTCTTTTGTTAAAAATACCGTTATTATGAATGTCTCAAGTTTGTCGGATGTTTTTCTTGTGTATCCATATTGGGTTAGAATCCTTAGAATTGATTCTACCTACTCTCAAAATGTCATCTCTGTTGTGCAGTTTCAAACGAGGTACCGGAGCACCCCGTGATCTCTCCAGTGTCCGGTTCGATTTTTGAGAGGAGGCTCGTTGAAAAGTTTATTTCGGAAAATGGAACCGACCCCGTAAATGGAAAAGAATTGACGGTACAGCAGCTGATCGACATTAAAAGTAAAGTTCATTGTACCTATCTATTTTACTGCTTACTTTATGATCAGAGTTTGACGTGTTTTCACCCAGGTATACAGTCTGAGTATGATGAGGGAGGGGGTTAACGTTTAGTGAGGTTGGAGGTTGGAACAGGAAAGGACGTAGTGATTCCTTTCGCTCAATGAGGAATTTCACCATGTCGGAATTTCCTATTTTTGACCCCAAAATCGGATTCAGCACCTCGAAAAACCTCCTAAGGCAAACCTTCAGCCCGAACTTCCTAATTTACGAATAAACAAAACAGTGTAGAAAATACGAATGTTTAAAAAAACCGGGAAAATGACGTCATGCTGGAATAGTTCATTTATGGCCGCTTGAAGCGCTGAGATCGAGAAATCCATAGTCCTCAGATGCAAAATTTCATGAAACAGTAAAGTTCGAAATCGAAAAACTGAAGAAAAAAATAGAAAACTCAAGATGAGGAAAATTAGGTTTCCTCTGTTTTTGTTTGATAACTTTTCTCTTAGAAAACACGATTTTGTCGTCCCAACGGGCAACACTGGGAGGAGACAGCGATCCGAACAGCCCAATCAGCGAGCATTCCCGCTTCACGTCCGTTTTCCCGGTTAGTTTTGAAATTAAAAATTTTGAGGGCCGGTTTATCAGTCACTTTTTACCACCCGGTAAAGCAGATTTATCCGACGGTCATCGGGTAACTCAATCGCTCGCGTTTATCAGTCCCCAGATAGCCGTTATCCGTAGTTTAAAGTTAACTGGTCGTCCGAGGACCGGATAAAAAGTTACGGGGGGGTAACTCGATTTATGCAAGGCTTTTTAACCTCAAAGAGAATTCACTTCTCGTGTTTTTGTCTCCCAGAACGTTCGTTTTTGCAAATTGCGTTGTTGATTGTTAGTCAATTATGCTACAATCGAAAATGGATGTGTGGGGCTCTTTTTCAGACAGCAGCGACGAAGATGTGTGTTTTTGGTCGAATTCCTGCAGTGGGGAAGAAGGCGGAAGGAAGAAAGGCGGCAACATAGTTTGATCACGGATTGACCATTTGGAGAAGTGGGACGATTGCGATTTTTTGATGAGATTTTGATTGGATAAAAGTATAAAAAACCATGTTGGTGTCTGTCGGCGACTTTAGTGGCGTCAGTAAAAGCTCTGCCTGTAAAATTGTCAAGGAGGTGTCCCTGGGAACTGCCAGGCTATCCGCCCAATTTATCAGAATACCAGCAACCAAGGAAGTAGGTATTATTTCAATCTCGGATGGAATTTTATTTAAAAAACAAAAAAGCCAGGTTTCCTGGAGCTGTAGGTGCTATGGACTGCACGCATGTAAAAATTCATTCGCCAGGAGGGTCACACGCCGAAAATTTTCGAAATAGAAAAGGGTACCTAGTACTTCTTTATTAATGTACGAACTATTTCGTCTGCAAATTTGAAAATTCTTGACATAAAGGCTCGGTGGACGGGGATCTTGTCATGAACAGACAATTTTCAACAAAGAACAATAGTTACTGCCGTACCAAGAAAGAAATAAGTACCGAGATCTAGAAAAGAAAACACCAAAACAAAGCATATTGCTTCATCCTCTTCTAATTTATTCTTTTTTCTGATGCAAAACACACTGCGAAAACGATTTTTTTATGTGGAGGAAGCTCGATTTTATTACATGGAAGAAGTATTTCTTCCATGCATAATCGATTATTCGGCCTAACAGACAGTTAATTTTACCAGCCAGTTAATAGTTACCCGGGTGTAAATTTCGCACTGATAAACGGCACCTTTATAGTATCCATAAGTTATACCACCGTTAAAGTTAACAGGGGGATACGTAAACCCCCGTTAACTTTGGTGACTGATAAACCGACCCTCACTGTCCCAAAAATAACAGGAGACTTATTTTCCGAAATCAGCCCGATTTTCATTTATCCCACACCATTAACTATTCAGGAAAAATGCAAACAGAAATCGGTGAAATTCCTCATTTAGTGAGCAGTCTGAGGGAAACGCCTGGCCTGACTCGACTGGATGGACACATATTTAGAGATACCCAGTGGTTGAGAGACTGTGATTTATTGAAATTGGGAATGTTAGCACTTTACATTCATCATGAACTTTCAAGACTCCGATCAATCTGAATGTTTGAATTTTTGAAGTTCTAGGTTTGGTCCACGCATGGTGAGTTTGTGTTAAAAGGGTATCTCTTATGAGGTGATCGGGGATCTATCTCTTTATTCTTATGGTCTCACCAAATCATAGTTGGGGTGAGGAGAGTCTAGCCCCCAGAAAGTATTGTCGGGTTTCAGCGCTACCTACCGCCACTTCAGCGAACTACCATCAATTTCAGCTCGATGTGAGCATGGTCAAGCGGCATTTCTGAAAAGTAGTCTTACCTCGATTTCACCACTTTAACTTCTAAGTTTGGCGGCTTTACATCTCTGCCTTTTTAAATTGCGAGGAAAAGGAACTTGTTATTGCATTATTGTGTTTCGGGGTGACGAATCAAGCAGAATTTAATCTATATTGTAATCTTATGAAAACTGCAAGCTAGAGGAGCGACGGTAATGCGGTTGCGAGTGTGATCACCTGATAAGATATCAGAAATGGTAGTTCGTTGAAGTGGCGGTAGGTAGCACTGAAACCCAACAACACTTTCTGGGGGCTAGACTCTCCTGTTGGAGTGTAGCCTTAATCTAGGTCAACCATCACTCCCATTGGGTGGTCACCCATCATTCCCTAAGGAACCTGTGCAGTATCTATATCCATAATAGTATCCACTTCTCATAGTATCCTTTATGTATAGCATACACAGTGTGGTTAGAATACCTACCCATCTTCTCCTTGCACTGTAAATTGATGCATTACCGAATATTCGAATTATTACCGACATTTTTTAAATAATTTTACCGAAAGCTCGGCGAAGAAAGTGTTGTGTTCTTAAGCTTCGTTCATAGTGCAGTCTGGGACAGTTCTAGATCAGTCCGGGCATGCGCAGTAGGGCTTTACGCGTTCGCAGTGCACGAATTCCGAGTTCTGGAACTGAGTCCGCTGTTCGCAGTGACTTTCGGACACAGTTCCGGACTAGTTCGGAACTCGGTTCTGGCGTTCCGGATTTTTTCTCGAACTCGTTTTCAGGACACCTACAAAGGAGCTCTCTGGTGAGGGTTTCAAGAAACTTTAATAAGAGGCGGCTACGTGGCTTATCAGGAATTTTTTGAATGCAGTGCCTCAGATTACTTAATAATGATTACTTATGAATCTACCATGTAGCCCAGTCAATTTATACATTGCAAACGCGGAGGTATTAACGAATTTCGTTGTTGTTAGGATCCCTAATGATTGGTAGTTTATCCCCAAATGTGCAACGTTAAAACCCTTCGTTACTGACGAAGTGCCCTGAAAACCATTAAATTGTTGCTCTTTTGAAACCACAAAACGTAGTCACTTCCTTCCTTATTATAAATTTTGGTAAGGAGCCAGTTTTTTTTCCTCAGTATTTCATTCATACCAGATAACCTGAAACTGGATTTTGGTTTATTCCTTTTTTAAACCCTCTGGAATAGAACAAGAAAAAAATACCCCCATTAAATATTTGATGATTTTCGTTTCAAGCTATGTACAGTCCGAAAATACAATAAAAAATTTAACAGTCGTCCGTAGTTGGGTAGTTATTTACATTTAGTTTGGTAATTATTTTATATTTTCACTAATAACCAAATAACAATGCTTTGCTGGTAGAACCTTATTCGTTTCGAAATGGACTTGACAATGAAGCTGTCTTCGTTGCAAGCATGTGATCTATTATAAAAAAAAATAAACCGCTGTGTAATAATTTGCAGCGTTTTATCACGATGAAGGAGAAAGTTAGGCGATAACAGATTCGGTACAGCAGTTCCGATTCATGAAAGCGTTCGCAGTGTAGAAAATCCGAGAACACGGTTCGAAATTCTGGGCGGCCGTTTTTCGGAACTCCTCCAGTTCCGGACAAGTTCTAGAACTGCACTACGAACGAACCCCTTGTTGACCCCAATCCCGATCGATTGACGTATGTGAGATTCAAGTGTTTATTTTGTAATCCTAGACTGCCTGTTCTCCCTGAAATCTATGTTATTGGGAAGAGTAGTGGAAATGACTTGAAACTCTTTCAACTTTCATCCGATCGCGTGGGCGGCAACCTGCCACCCGCAATGACTGTTGCACGCCAAAATATAGCTGGCATGCAAGAGAACGGGAAGATGCAGTTGTATTCTCTAGTTGGACACTTTTCCACAGGATGATATGAAGAACAATTTGATTTATTGAAGAGAATGTGGTAGTTTAGCTCAGGAAGAATAGGTATTATGACGTTATTTTTTTTACTTATGTTTATAAATATTGTTAACACTCTCAACGCGGGTCAATAATCAGTAGGACTGTCCCCAGCCTGGACGAAAAACCTTCCCGTTGACTCTCCTATTCACCATCCTCCATGTGTGGTTTTCGCATGTTATGTTGGACAGACTGAAGGGTTATAATCTCTCACGGGACTTTGAAACTATTTTACCGCTGAAATACTGATTTTTGAATGTTTGAAAGTCTCCTTCAAACTTCGCCTCGTCCACCATGTGTGGACGGCAGGCTGAAGGAAGGACCGCAGCGTCCACCACCGGTGGACACCCGTGTTGAGAGTGTTAATGAAAGTTTCTCATTCTAAATAATGTGTATGAACTCACAAGATGACCAATCCAAATCCTTGTCATTATCGAGTTGAAGTACCAAAAAAACCATTGAAATTGGGAAAATGTGACAGGCAGTTGTTAGCCACCCTGCGATTGCTAGTGTGACTCAAGAGAGCGCTAGTGGATGAAGGTTAACAAGCCTCCGTAAAGGAGGCCCCAACTCCCGCTAGGGGCGCTGTTGGTAAAAGTAGTTTCTCTCAAAAGTAGTTAGCACTCAATTAGACGTACAAGAACTACTTTTACCACCAGCGCCACTAGTGGGAGTTGGCGCTTCCTCGATGGATACCGTCTAGTCTCTTTTACTGCCTTAGATTCAATGTACACATCACCTAATCATCAACATTTCTCCTCACAGCCACTTCCGTCGTCAAACCAAAACCACCCACAGCCACATCCATACCAGCAATTCTCAAAACCCTTCAGGATGAATGGGACGCGGTCATGCTTCAAAGTTTCACTCAACGTCAACAGCTTCAAACTGCACGCCAAGAGTTGAGCCACGCCCTCTATCAACATGACGCCGCCTGCCGTGTCATCTGTCGACTCACTAAAGAAGTTACTGCTGCCCGTGAGGCTCTTGCGACCCTCAAACCTCAAGCTGGCATCGCTCAACCGACTGTCACTCCACAGCCAGTCAGTTCCTTACATCTATTTTTCACGATTAACCAGCATTTTGTTGTTGAGTCTCAAATATCTTGTCAAAAGTCTCATCCTGCTCATTCTGAAATTTGAACTTTTCTGTACAGGCTATCGCTGCTGAGGCTAGTGGTATTGCTATGCAGCCTACTGAACAAGCTGGTATGTCTGCTGAGGTTATCCAGAAACTCCAAGATAAGGCTACTGTACTCACTCAAGAACGTAAGAAGAGAGGCAGAACAGTACCAGAAGATCTGGTCACTCAGGAATCTATACGAAACTTCAAAACAATTGCATCTCATCCTGTAAGTTTGAATATTGGAGACATATTCATTAGGAAACCGCCAACTAATATCTAAAGTTTTCATACCTGATCTGTGGTTTGCTCTGCTCCTATTGCATTTACTTGTGTGCCTTCTAAGTTCTCATACACATTGATGGAATACTCAAGTTTCAAGTGCTGGGTAGGATTGTAGATGAATCCGCGGATCAGGGTGATGTGAGCCCAAAGCATTGAAGCCTAGTGGCTTATTGTGCTAATCCGCGGATTCCGTTATTAGTCAAATATTCCTAGCCCTTTGGTAAGGGCCAGTAGCGGTTTGACTAGATTTGTGCTGGGTAAAGCCTCCATGGGCGTAGGTGACCCAAGGAGATGAAACCTGCGATTTGATAGCACTTCGCAATCGAATATTATGTGGGAGGCTTTTTCTTCAGCCTCTCCACACAGCCTGCAGAGGGTTGTATTCTGGTTTACCCCAATGCGGTTGAGAAGGAATCGGAGTGGAGTAAAGCCTGTTACCAGGCCAACCACTAACCTGATTTCCTTGCGGCTAAGCCGCAGCAGCTCTTCTGTGGCGCTGGGGTTAGGTTTGGCCACCATGCGCTTACTTAGAGCATGCCCTCTAAGGTTTGGCCATCTACTAGTGGTTTCATTGGAGACCCACCAGTTTATGGTCGCCCTAAAGGAAGATTTGGGAATGCCGATGGCTGGCTCTGGACCAATGAACGGGGTTAGTGAGCCCCTTCTAGCCAGCCCATCTGCTTTTTCATTTCATATTACTCCGCTATGTCCTGCCACCCATTCCAGAGAGACTGTTGTGTTGCGACAGGGAGCAGAGAGTTTGGAAGCACTTCCACACTAACCTTGAGTTAATGGAGGAAGCGGCTAAAGCCTTGACCGCAGCCTGGCTGTCCGAGAGAATGCGGATGGAGTAGAATGCTGGGTAGGAAGTATCACTTTACAGAAGTGGAAAAAGAAGAAACTCTGGGGGCCGTCAGAGCTTAAATGTCCTCAAAGGACTCTTTATCCAATCATTGACTCCACCATCTGCTTTTCTCCCAAGTCCCACTCACATCACATAGTCATTCTCCCCACCAAAAAGAACAGGTTTGGAACCGAGAACTCGTGGTTTTTTAATGATTTTGTTCCTCTCATCAAGTCTCCATACAGAATCATGTTGTTAAAGCCAAAACTAACCAGAGCAAGCAATTGAAGTAATAGAGAGTTTTTGGTGCCAAAATCTCACGGGCCCTGTTAGGAGGAGACTAGCGCGAGCAACAGAAGATGCTACCCAGTTGAAGGAGGAAGCCCGTGAACTATGGACAGGGGGGAAGGGAGGCGCTCGTGATGGTGGTCCTCTAGGAACGGGTGACTGTCTGGGGGCACCCGTTCATCGTCGCCCACTGTTGTCCGGAGGCAAATTCATCGTCACCCGCGAACTCCATGCTTTGTGAAGAGGTTCCACACCGTTAGTGGTTGCCAAAAACTCTCTAATGGCTCCTCAATTTTACAAGGGACGATATATATATATTTTTAAATTTTATCCTAACCATCCATGTCAATAAAGGAGTCATTATCGTAAACCTGTATAAGAGCTATTGACACCAGTGCTTGACAACGTTTTAGTACGGTATAGGTTCTATATCATCGAAAAATGCTTTGTGTTAAGCTTACTTTTGCATCATCCAGGGTGTCCAGTGACCTGGAATACTCAGGGAATTTAACTCTACTGGAAAAATCAGGAAAAACTCAGGGAATTTAAATTTTTCCCGAAAAAACCTGGAAAAAGTTTTTGTGGGAAGTAACGACAGTTTGAGAGAGAATAGTTTAGATAAGGTTTTAGTAGTATTTTTCAATTATAAATGTTCCCAATGCAGAAAATGATTACTATAATATTTCAATTATAAATTTCTATTAAAATAGGTAAATTTTTTTGTTTTTTACATTTTTGTTATAACAATTTATAATGCCATTGCAATATAGCTTCATATTTTCTCGAAAATTTCTAAGTGTTCATAAGGGCACACTAGCCGCTATGAATGCTAACCTGCTCCGCGTACCTATGTTTTCCCTCAACTTACTAATGTGATTCTGGTTACCTTATTCATTTTCATAGTGAGATTTCGCTTCCGAGTCTACCAAGGTACCGGAAGCTTTGTTTTCACTTTTCAAGGTTGAAGAAAAAAAGTTTTTTTTACGTTTCAGGCTTTCCTGACAATTTTGGTTCCGTGTCTGTATGTATGTGTGTCATGCAATCCTTGTAAAGAGCAAAAGAAGTTATTGTCCGATTTCGATGAAATTTTCTTGGTTGGCGTGTAGTTGTCCCCTATGAAAACCAAAAATCCCCGACTACATTCCTTGTGACAGCTGTAACTTCTCTATTTTTGTTCAGAAGAGATTTTAAGAGATCATGCAGATTGGGGTGTAGTGGTCCCCTACGAAAATCAATGCCTCATGGATCGATATTAATTTCAGGGATTATGCGGATTGGCGTGTAGATTTCCTATGAAAATCGTGGTCCCTGAATAGACTGTAGAAATCTACAGCCATAACTTCTACATTTTTTTTACCCGAATTTGATGAAATTCTTATGAATTGTGTGAGTTTGAGTGTAGATGGTCCCCTAAGATGGTAGTGCAAGGTACTGAGAGATTGTAGTTTTGAGATTAGCCTCGTAGCCACATTGTTGACTTGCATCGCACCATCTTTCTATACAACCGGTTTAATAGTACGCGGAAGCTATGTGCCACTCCCACTTGTCAGGTGTTGTATAGTGCTTTTTTATTTCAAAATATCCTTGAAAACCCGAATTTTGAGAAGTTATGATTATATTTTAGTTCATTTATAACTCTGGGAAAAACGAATATTGACCCTGAAAAACTCGGGGAATCGCTGGACACCCTGATCATCCCTTTGGAGTGTTCCATCGGACTCTTCAACTGTATAAAATGAGTATTTTTGACATGGATATGTATTATTTAGCTTGGGGTCTGGGGAATAAATGTGTAATTTTTTTTTCATCTGGAAAAAATGTAACTCGAGACCGAGAAACAAATACGGTACCTAAACTGCGAGGATCATTAGTCTGGACGAGGGCACGATTCCAGGCCGTGATATCAAAAAATTGTGTAAACTATCTAGTCATATCCATGGAAGGAAAAATTAGATGAATTTATCCAAGCTTTGAAACCTGTGATAGTGTAATGGTCAATCTGGGTGTCACTAATTCTATTCGTTTCAATTTTCAGGGCTTACACAGTGCTTCGATCCCTGGAATTTTATCTCTCGACATCCATCAGGCTGACACTAGTAAAATTCTGACCGGAGGTAACGACAGGAACGCCACAGTTTTCAACAAAGATACGGAACAAGTTGTTGCTATTCTGAAAGGTCACACGAAGAAAGTCACTCGTGTTATCTATCATCCAGAAGAGGTGAGAGGAAATTTTCGACTGATGATTTCAGTTTAAATTTTGATTTGTGTATCATCGTTGGTCTGATACTTAGACGTAGCTATGACGATTTATATGACGCTAAATCAAGGAATGGTAAGAACTTGCGCCATACAAGTGAGGCATTTCTATTCATTTTAAAACCTTTCTGTAAATCGTGAAATCTATTTCTCAGTTCTCGGTTTGTTTTATGTATAGCTTTTTCGCGTCAAATTAATTAAAACGGTAAAGCGCCGTCGTTTTATTTTTATTTTTTTTAAATTTGTTTTCCGAAACAAAATAGAGGTTTTTTGAGACGGTACGGGGCCAACCCTTAGTCACTAAGACCATAAGTTTGATCTATTGTGACTAAATTACCTTTTCCTTTAAATACCCATTTGAAAACCTTTTGTCTCACAAAGTGAAGAAGATTTTCGGGCGTTTCCCGAGCAATTTCGGCCGGGAGAAGAGTACCCTTACCGAAATGACGGAATCTGGTAGATGCTACAGGGCACTCGCAGAGGATGTGTTCTGCTGTCTCGACTCCTTCGCAGCAGAGCCGGTATTCAACTGTCCTGGCCTTGCCCAACTTGCTGAGTATCTCAAGGGGCAGTGGCCAGTTAGGAGGCCTACTAGAGTGCGAAGGTTTTTCCTCCTTTGTGACAGCAGAGCTTTTGCCCTATTTTTGGATATGGTGATCAGCTACTTGGCTTGCCTTTGCTTCGGAGTGTTGCGCCAATATGCAGCTCTTTTACTGTCCTCCCATTTCTGGACCAGTTGAGTAATAAAGCTCTTGGTAACCCCAAGCAGGGGTTCAAGACCAAAACATTGGGACACCGATCCCTGCTAGGCGATGCGATCGGCTTCTTCATTGCCGTCTACTCCCTCATGGCCAGGGACCCAGAGCAAATTCAGTTCATTGCTCTGAGCCGCAGCCTTCGGGGAGTTCAGACAATCCCAGGTTAGCCTTGATGTTATTGAGTAGGATGCAATGACCTTCAGGACTGCCTGGCTGTCACACATTATCTATGTAAAATCTCGCACCTTTGAGTCGTTTTGTGGCGATCTCTTGTGCGCATATTTCTATGGCATGGGTTTCAGCCTGATAAACGGTCGCTGTTGTTCCTAGGGGTTTGGTCGGCTCTTAGTTTGGGCCTTTGATCCCTAGGCCAGCTTTTCAATTCATCACAGACCCATCTGTGTACCACAGCAGTGAACCTGGTTCATATTGAGGCTTGCATTTTTTCCAGCATTCGCGATCATTAATGATCAATCTAAAGGGTAGGTCAAAGTTCATTCTTTCTAACATAATGTCAGGAACTGACTTAGCCACTGGATCGGTGTGGACTTGGTCCAGTATTTCCAAGTGGCTCCCTTCACCGGGGGGTGAGTTTTCCCGAGTGCATCATTCTGATAGCCCCCAGGAAGGCTGTCATGTACACAGAGTACTTGAAGGTTTTCCCTTTCAAAATAAAGATAATTAAGATACGTTCACTGTAGTAGCGGACTGAAACACTTTATGAAAACAAGCCAAGGACAGCCTGCCTGTTCATTCTCTATCGAGTTTGATATCCTTACGCATGCTCAGGGAGATGTATAGGGGACTGGTTGTCCAATTTTTTCCTCAGGTCTTTTGTAAATGGGGGTTTCTGTTTGTCGTTAATTCACGACAAACCTTTTCATAGATACTAGAATGGTCTGCCGTTTATGAAAATCAGGCGCCCACACGTAGTGACCACTCAATAATGTGATTCAAATATCGAAACTAATACAGAAACTAAATAGGAGAAGATGAAGACTAATAATGCTTGATAAACTAATAGGTAGAATCGAATTGTAAGAAAGAGTGAGTAACTTGCATACGAGTCTGCAACACATTGGGACATTTTCTTGTCAACCACTTCACAACAAGGTAGTGAAGTAAGGTTGTTAGTTCATGTACCCAAGCATCAAAACAGTTGATTGTTCTCTACGCAACACAGTGAGTCTATTTTGTTTATTGGTAGCGTGAGCAAGTTTTCGTGACGATTTTTCAGTTTATGTGCCAAAGCAAAGACATGAAAATGTCAAAATTGCTTCTTTTGGTCACTTTCTTGTCTGCGTTCTTTTCTCTGCCAGTTCGCATCACACTCCTGTGTTCGACCATGCAAGCTGGTACTTTCATGTATGCTTCCAGAGGTAGCACTGCGGTCGTAAGGGGCAGCCGGTCATGTTGCAACATGTTCACGCTGCCCCCATATACAAATTGCTGCTGCATTTAAAATTTCCATCTTCCTTAAATTCTCTAAAATTTTTGGAAGCTTTTTTGAGCAGCACACTATGGTTTTATTCCGCATTAGTGAACCCTCTTTCGAAGGAAAAAAAAAAAAAAAAAAATTGTGAGGCAAATTCCTCATTAGGCCGGTCAAATGCTGTAGTTTATGGTATCCTAGGGATGTCATTAACTCCTTCAAGGTCAGGCTGTTACTTCAGCTAAGGGGTTTCTCTGGTTTGTTTCAACTACTGTCGTTACCTTGAAATTCAAACGTCTTGACTTTTCCAGGACATCGTCATCACTGCATCGCCTGACACCACCATCAGGGTTTGGAACGTGCCGAGTTCCCAGCCGCTTCAGATGCTCCGCGCTCATGACGGTCCGGTCACTGGCCTCTCGCTCCACCCCACAGGCGATTACGTCCTCTCCACATCAACCGATCAGCACTGGGCGTTCTCTGACATCCGCACTGGGCGCTTACTCACTAAGGTACACCTATTATCTCATCCAGGTGGTAATGAGAAACCCAGAAGTCATGTTTATGCTTCCTCTTGCCACCCACAAAAAGTCCTACCTATGTATTCTCATTCGTGTTAACGATTGTCAGTTTACACAAAAATCAACATGATCGTGAATTGCCTGCTTATTAAATTATGAGAAGCTATGAGTCGCCTACTTCAGATTCATTTTTCATTCAATATCGTAAATTGAGTGTGCTCACTAAAGATCATGAAGTCAGATCTCCACCAGGAAAACGGAGAAACCCTCTCAATTATGTAGAATTAACTGAAATCATATCGAGCAGTATGCAAATTTCCCGAGAGGACTTTATGCTCGACTCTTACATTTTGAAATTTTACCGTCAAGAGTGCTCCATAAATGATGTCCCACGAACCTATACATATTTCGGGCGACTTAGTTTATTTTGGGTTAAATAGATGGTTTTTTAATATCAGGTATCTGTTGTCATTTCTTAAGGTGGCCGAATCTGGAAACGCTACTGCTTTGACTACAGCACAGTTCCATCCTGATGGACTCATCTTTGGAACTGGAACATCAGACTCCCAAGTGAAAATTTGGGATCTCAAAGAACAATCTAACGTGGCGAACTTCCCAGGTGAGCCAACAAACACTACGATAAAAATATATTGTATCCTACATAATTAGGAAGTAGATGTCTTCGAGAATGTTACCTCACAGAACTTTTAATTTAGGCGCGTTTAGAACCTAAGGATGAATCATGAATATTGATGCAATATCGTTTCAAATCATAGTATCCTAAGGTCAAATACATCCTTGTCAAACTGAAAACTGTACATGAAAAAAAAAAAAAAAAATTTAATTGGGTGAAATTGGGGGATGGAGAGAGCTGTAAAACGACCAAATGCAAGTTGAGAGGAGGATACCGCGGAGTACGTCTGCCGACATTCCCAACTCGAGTAACTCCGTGGTACTTTTTCCACACCACACCCCGTGCCATGTCGAGGTTGCAGCCATTACCCTAATATTGTTGGGTACCACTCTTTTTATCTCCAATACCGCTTGTCCTAAATCATTTTTGGCATACTTTCTTATCTTAGTCTATTAGGTCTGATCCATGTCCAAGCTATTATTAACAACTTTGACATCCAGGATGTTGCTAGACTTATCAGGCTTGACGGAATGTTAGGCGTCAAATAGTGAGGAGCAATATAGGCAAGGAATGTGTGTCTGAAGCGACGTTCCTGAGAAATAAGTGAGCTTGGAGTATTCCAGGAGCTTCGTGGCTCCACCAACCGTTGATAAGGTTGGCAATGGAGCCGACAATGAAAAATTTAACTGGATGTCAGATGGTAAGGTTAGTGAAGCTGCGTCCAAAAATGATGAGTCTGTCACCGTTAGTAGATTCTGTTCCATTGCTTGAAGAACTGGAATCGATGCACGAAATGCCTGGAAGTTATTATTTCCAAGATGACATGAGATGTGTTGAGGCAGGAGTGGATATTTAATTTCGATTAAGTTGAATTCTTTCTCATTTAGTGATAAGAGTTGGCAGAATAATTGAGTATCTTGTGTGTGAGAAGTAGCTGTTGGCAGCGCGCTGCGTACCTCAGGGGCTATGGGCATAGGTTCGTCTCTTAGGCGAAGTTCAAGTGAGGAATGAAGGTGAGGAAGCCAGGAATGATGGGTGATTTTTTGCCCTTTTACGCCAGATGAACCTAAGTAGTGACAATACAGGGTGTTTCATAACTTATGAATCATAAGTAACGGACCACCCTTTCTATTTCAGTTATTTGTGTGAAAATCAAAAAACTTGTCGAAGTAACCTCCCCTTATTTGTTTGCAAAGAATTCGAACATCTCATAACATCGCATAAGCGCAAATGCGCGCAGTGTGCACCAACATTGTTTTTTCAAATGGAACCCCCCATTTTTTATTGCTGATTCGGATTCTACGTCAAATTTTATGAACATTTTACTTCGAAAATTTTTTTTTTTTGCTTCCTCACTACCGAAGGTAGGGAAGCTTTGTATTCGTGAAAGAATTGAAAAAAAAAATGTCCTCCAAAATCAAAATTTCCACTTGCTTTTTGCGTTTTAGAGCTTCCCGGAAAATTTTGGTTCCGTGTCTGTCTGTCTGTGGTCAATCCTTGTCCCGGGCAAAACTATACTAACCTGTGGTCCGATTTTGATGAAATTTTCAGGGATTGTGCGGGTTAGGTCCTAGACGGTCCCCTATCAATTTCAGCACCTTCGGACCAATAGGAGCGAGTGCGCATGCGCAAACGTGAATTTCCTGGAACCTCGGTTTCTCGGTTTCTAATGAACTGATTTTGCTCAAATGTAGAGGTTAGTTAGGGACTAACTTCTAAGAGACACCCTATAAGTTTCAATCAAATTGGTCAAGCAATAGCCGCTGCGCATGCGCGAACTTTAAATTTATTGTTACAACCAAAACTCCGCAACTATTCAACCAATTTCGATGAAATTTTCAGGGATTGTGTGGGTTAGGTCCTAGACGGTGGACCGCTAAATAAAATTCTACGTTGAAAACGTATAAACACGTTTGAAAAATTGTACGTTGAAAAATTGTACGTCCATGTTACAATGAGTGAGGAAGCTATACTGCCCACCCAACTTGGCAGACTTTTTTTTTAACGCGCGCAACCCGCACAGCGAGCGCTCAAAGATGCGCAACCCAGGGATTGTGCCAAAATTGAGATGTAGGTAGACCTCAAGTGTGGCACATCACTTGCCACTGTTTTTCTACGCTGAATCGCGTGGTGCTATCCCTTTCTTGATTTGATTTGATTTCACCGTATCTACAGCCGAAAAAGTCGCTTTTTGAGGAGTAAAACATCGATTTTCTGTGGAATTTTTTTCCGAGTATCGTTTCCTTCACGAATTATTTCTTCTCTGACACAATTTTATAAGCTTTACTGTTTTTTACACTTCATTAGGATCGATACATTATATTTCATTTAAAAAAAATATATCGATGATTTCCTTTTCAAAAAGTGACATTCACCACGCGATTCAGCGTAGAAAAACAGTGGCGAGTGATGTGCCACACTTGAGGTCAACCTTCATCTCAACTGTGGCGCAATCCCTGGGTTGCGCATCTTTGAGCGCTCGCTGAGCGGGTTGCGCGCGTTAAAAAAAAGTTGTCGAAGTAAAATATTTATAAAATTTGACGTGGAATCCGAATCTGCAATAAAGAATGGGGGTTCCATTTGAAAAAACAAAGTTGGTGCACAATGAGTACATTTGCGCGTATGTGCGTCGCACGAAAATGTGTTCTTCGAATTCTTTGCTACAAAATAAGGGGAGGTTACTTCGAAAAGGTTTTTGATTTTCACACAAATAACGGAAATAGAAAGGGTGGTCCGTTACTTATGAAACAACCTGTATAATATAAATTCAGTGTGGCTATGAATCAGAGAAACATCTATTCTTGGAAGCTATGTGGGGCGGTCAAGGAATTGAGAGCCCCAGAGGGAGGGTAAAGAAAGCAAGGTGTATTAGAAAAAATAGTATTAGTTTTGAAATCGTTTGGATGTAAGTTTGGTACAATAAGGATTAACAATCTTCCATTTGAAGATGGACCAAAGTTAAAAGCGGATCAGACATTATTCACCTTAAGGTGCAGAAATAAAATGAAATGACACTTCAGAAGATTATTTTCATAATATTCCAATTCTATCGCATTTTATTCATTGTCAGGTCATTCTGGACCCATCACCGCCATATCATTCTCCGAGAACGGGTACTACCTGGCTACGGCTGCTGACGACGCCTGCATCAAATTGTGGGATTTGAGGAAATTGAAGAACTTCAAAACGTTACAATTGGACGACGGTTACGAAATTAAGGATCTGTCTTTCGACCAGAGCGGAACTTACCTTGCTGTGGCTGGAACTGACATAAGGTAAAAATATTGACGAATCTCTATGTTGTGATCAGCGACCTCTTCGCATTTCTGTCCATTCGCTTCCTTAGTTCATGTGGTAGGAGCTTCGATTCAGAATCGGAACGATGGGAGATCGATCCCTGGTCGAGGGAAGTTAATTTTTGATGTTTCTACAATATGGCGCAGTTGTACCGGACCCGAATGGTCTCCTCAGCATTTCTCAGAGAAACAATAATTCATTAATATTAGGTCATCAAAACAACTCCCTCCCAAGACACGAGTCGAGCCGATTCGGACAAACGTTGAGGTCAGCAGATCCCCCACCCCGTCAATAAGGAAGAATAACAAAAACTCCGAAACCAGTCAAAAATTGCGCGTTCTAGATAGGAGATCGATCCTCCGTCGAGGGAAGTTAATTTTTGATGATTCAACATCTAGGTAGCAGTTGGTAGACGTGGAATGGCTCATTTTCGATTTGAGTCGTTTTATTATTTAGGTCAAGGTCTTATATTCCAGGTATTCCAGGAATAACTCACTCATGAGCGTTCCCCACACATCTTGTTTCAGTAAATCCTGGTTAATTTCGGCGTAGATAAAGGGATTTTGAACGGAGATTTGGCCCAATTCTGTCTTCGTTCGTTGATGGCTCGTATCTTCCTCTCAATTCGTATTAAGAGTGGAACGATTGATTCGAAATTTATGTATTTTTTCTGATGGTGATTGAAGAATAAGTATTGAGTCCATGTTTAGTTGCGTAGGAAAAGTCAACAGAAAAAGAGGTTTTTTGCAGATGGTTGATCTCCCACCTCCTGTTTTCTCTAATAATTAGAGAAAATAGGTGGTGGGAGATCAACCATCTGCAGAGAACGTATTTTCCTGTTGACTCGTCCACAATTATTGTGGACGAAAAAAAATCGGGCCAACACTATTCTTCATATTTTTTTGCGTAAAATTAAAAAATGACGAAATTGCGCAATCGAGATCAACTTTGTTTTCCCAAATGGAAACCCTCAATTTTTATTGCAGATTCGAAATCTGCGTCAAATTTTATGAACATTTCACTTCGCAACCCGCTCAAAGATGCGCAACCCTGGGATTGCGCCAAAGTTGAGATCAGGGGCGTTGGGTGACCCCCGAAAGTGGTGGGGCACCAAACCACAAAATTCACGAACTTGACCCTAGGATCGCACATACCTACTTTTGCGTCAAACAGAGGACCCACTGGGGAACAATCACATCTCAACTTCATTCCAGTTAATAAACTATTCGGGGATCAATTTTTATCAAAAATGTAAACGGAAATAGTCAAGCATTACCAAGAACTTTTTCATCGAACAAGAAGTCCTCTGATAACAAATGGGTGGCTTTTAATCTTTCCCAGCTCTTATAGCTAGTCATAATGTACGGAGGTAGCTAGGCCTACCTACACCATGAGATAGGTATAAGTTGATTTATCTATTGAATAGTATATAGATTTACGAATGAGGAATTTCACCATGTCGGAATTTCCTATTTTTGACCCCAAAATCGGATTCAGCACCTCGAAAAACCTCCTAAGGCAAACTTTCAGCCTGAACTTCCTAATTTACGAATAAACAAAACAGAAATAGAAAATACGAATGTTTAAAAAACCGGGAAAATGACGTCATCCTGGAATAGTTCATTTACGGCCGCTTGAAGCGCTGAGATCGAGAAATCTATAGTCCTCAGATGCAAAATTTCACGAAACAGTAAAGTTCGAAATCGAAAAACTGAAGAAAAAAATAGAAAAAGCAAGATGGGGAAAATTAGGTTTCCCCTGTTTTTGTTTGATAACTTTTCTCTTAGAAAACACGATTTCGTCGTCCCAATAGGCAACACTGGGAGGAGACGACCATCCGAACAGCCCAATCAGCGAGCATTCCCGCTGCACGTCTGTTTTCCCGGTTAGTTTTGAAATCATAAATTTTGATTGTCTCCCAAAAATAACAGGAGACTTATTTTCCGAAATCAGCCCGATTTTCATCTATCCCACACCATTAACTATTCAGGAAAAATGCAAACAGAATTCGGAGAAATTCCTCATTGCCGTTGTAATTCCAAGATGAACTGTGCAAATGTACCTAGGTGGATTTTCAAAGTGCACTATTACACAGCTAGATCACGATGCGAACTCAAATCACGTAAATGAAAATGGATGCGTTAAAATCAATGAAGAATAATAAATCCTCAAACCAAGATAAGATAACAACTGATGACTGATGAAAGAATTCATCGAAATCGAAACTTGTCATGATCAGAGAAAATAAAATCGATTGTGTCTTCCCCGGCAGGGGCCGAGAAAGGGAGGGGTAAACGGACGAGACCTGCTTTTTGGTTTATTATTTTCAATAATGAACCTTTGGAATCGACCAAGAAAAAAAAATTTTAACACCCTCTCAAAATTTGATGGTTTACGTTTCAAGGTACGTAGAATCCAAAAATCTAATAAAAATTTGGCCGTCCGTCCGCCGTCCGCGGCACTTTTGCCACTTAGCATTGACCGATTTTGATGAAATTTGGTATGTAGGCTCCATTTGGGGTCTAGTTGGGCCCCGAAGCTTTTGGTTGATGTAGGTCACTTCTAAGGGTTCCAAAATCAATTTTGAAATTTAGAAAACGCCCTAACTCAAAAAATTTCGATATAAAGGTATTGTTTTTCCTTCAATTTAAGATTCTATAGAATTTTTAGAATTTTTTGAGACCACGCGGAGCTCTGTTGGACAAACCGTTCGCTCCCTACAAAATGTAAGGGTTTATATTGAAATATATATGTATATATAAATCAAAACACGAGTGTGAATCGCAAAAGAGGCCTAATCTCCGTTCAAATTAGAGCTGACCAAAATGCGATCAATGGTTGGTGATTTTGATTTTTTTTTTCGTTTTTTTTTTTTTTTCTTTTTCTTCATATTGGATGGTTGGTGATTTTGTAGACGAGTGATCTATATAGAAAAATAATAAACCATTGTGTAATAATTTGCAGCATTTTTACCCTACTGAGCATGGGCGGAAGGGGCATAAACTAAAATAAAATTTAAAAAAACACCTTACTATGGGAACTCCGGGTTCTAAACAGTTTGTGCCCCAGTGTTTCCTTGGCAACTGTTTTTTCTGCAAACATTGGAAATTTGAGAGTAGATAATCGATTGTTGGATACTTATCAATTCCCTACTACTTCTTCGTCTTCTTCTTCTCTCTAGGTCCTCTCTGGTGACTAACTTCCACTATCTAGTTTCACCATGGATACTTGACATAATAATTACTTGTAATTTAATACTTTTAAAAGATCCAAGCTTCCATGGATTAACAGTGGGTTTTGAGGAAAAAAACTTTCTACTAGGGATTTTTTTCTAATTTGGGGAGAAGACTTTTCGAAGCAATTTTTTCAACTTTGAGGTAAAAATCTAACTTTTTAGGGACATTTTGCCAGGGCAGGACCCTGAGTGGCCTTATGGACGCCACGCCCCTGGTTGAGATGAAGGTAGACCTCAAGTGTGGCACATCACTTGCCACTGTTTTTCTACGCTGAATCGCGTGGTGCTATCCCTTTCTTGATTTGGTTTCATTTTACCATCATCATTTTTATCTCTGGACACACTAGAAGGTACCAAAATTCTCAGAATGAGGTCTACCTTAGATTAAAAATGACAATAAACAGTTTTTCCTACCCAGGCGCACACCCTATTAGAGAAAATAAGTGGTGGGAGCGTAGTTACTTGGTCACCCTGTATACAGAAAAATAATGAACCGTTGTGTAATAATTTGCGACTTTATGTGATTTATTTGATCATATTGTAACCCAATTTCATTCCAGGGTGTACGTCTGTAAACAATGGCAGGAGTTGAAAGTGTTCAACGACCACACGGCGATGGCCACCGGAGTCAGGTTCGGAAGAAACGCCCAATTCATCGCGTCAGCTTCTATGGACAGAACGCTAAAACTGTACAGTGTGTAATTTTTAGGCTCTTCCCACCAAAAACTTTCCGTACCGATTTAATTTATGTGTGCATTAATTCCTGAATCGGTGTAGCAAAACATTTTTTACCACCCAATCAAAATTGATTTCGACAGTTGTAAATAAGAGTCCTCGTTTTGATAGATTTGTGTTTCATAATTGACGATGATTGCATACAATAAATATATTGTTATTTACCTAATAGGTAATTTTTTATTTATCTTGTTTTCACTATAAACGTAGCTACGATAATGATAAATAGACCGAGATTACAATCCGTCTTTTGATCAAATATATTCTCAAGTGGTCGTCAATAATTAGTGTTGATGAGAAAAAAAATTTAATTTTGACGAAGTAAATAAAACTTGACAGGCAACATTGTATCAATTATTTGTTCATACTGAAATTATAAGTTAATAAAGATTTTCATCTCAATTCAATTTTGTATTTTATTCTTGCATTCCTACCTGCTGCGTGCAGTGCCTAGCAAAATTTCATTTGTTTTATAAGAAGTTATGAAAGTGGATTTTCGGACGAGTAGGAAGAACCGAAAAAAAGGTCAGAGGAAACGTGGAAAAGTCAATGGAACATTTGTAAGTTTGCTTAGTTATATCAGTTTCATAGGAAACGCCATCTGGTGGTGTGTTGGCAGTCCACTTGTGATTTCACCGTAGCTCTCTTCCTTCAATTGTCTTCTATAGGGTTGTGGCCCTAGTATTGGATGGGAACCGTTTATTTTCACCCTAACTGAGCAATAACTGGTTTCATTGCCCTTCTTTGCGAATAACTTCAGCTCTTTTTTCATTCTGTAAGAAGATAAATGAAGGATTTTGTAAATACCATCACCTTGTGATAATACAATCCTAGCGCTTGGGATTTTGCGGCGTTGAGTAAGGGCCCACCATTCGCGCTAGACGTTATTGGGATTCCATCCTGGCTTCGGCTTTTGACGAACAGGGCCGAACATTGCCGAGCAGTTGTGCAACTTGAATTGAAGAAGAACAAATTTACTTGTCGCGTTATTGCCTTGGTAACAGGAAAGCATCAAGTGGGGCCTTCGGCAATGTTCGGCCTTGTTTGTCAAAAGCCGAAGCCAGGATGGAATCCCAATAACGTCTAGTAACATTCGCTCAGCACCATTTTTTGTTTATGAATGCCGCTCGAGCAACTGCTCCTCCCAGATATTTCATGCTTCCTCCATGGGTGCGTTCTGTTGTGTCCGTGGCCCCTTAGCTGTTCTTATTATTGTTGTTGTTTTACCCGCGAGTTCGGACGTTTTTCTCCTCTCTGATTTAGTGCATTTTTTAATAGTTTTCCCAAGAGCAGTTTACCTATTGCATTTGACTTACCAAAATAAAGTTTTAAGAAAGGTAACTCGTGATCTATCGTTTTATTGAGTACCTAACACGCTCCAAGCGGATGAACCTTTACTAAAATTAGCATGGAACATGCTTTAGCCTTGGACTATCCTCCTGAGATGCAAGATGCGTGCAAGGGACGCCTAATGATGACAGTGGTGCAGTCAATTCTCTTGTATGGAGTGGAGGTATGGGCAGACGCATTGAGTGTGGCATATCTCTGACAGAGATTAATAGCTGTGCAGCGTAGAGGAGCCCTATGAATCGCCTGTGCTTACCAAACAGTATCAGAACCCGCTATCTTTGTCCTCATGAATGTCATACCCATTCAGCTGATGGCTTCAGAGAGGAAAAGAATCTTTGAGAGTAGGACCTGCAAAGCAAAGGAAGAAAGGGAGCGCAGAATGGCAAACTGGCAAGATATACCTGGCATAGATATAACTGGCAAGGTATGGACGGGAGACCATAGAGGAAGATGGATATGGAGGTGTTTGGCTGGTGCCAAACATTCAAACGTGGATTGAAAGGAAACATGGAGAAGTGAACTTCTTCCTTACGCAGTTCTTTACAGGACATGGACTTTTTTTTAATGCCTATTTGCATACAATTGGGAAGGTATCTGCTCCAACATGTCTACACTGCCAGAACAATGATGATGATGATGTGCTCCACACTTTCTTCAAATGCACCAAATGGGCGCCTGAAAGAGACCAGCTGATGGCAGACCTGGAGTTAGCTCCCCAGAGTTCATCACCAGAGGATGTTGTCAGCACGATGCTGGAAGGTGGAAGGAGCTGGACTGCTGTGGCAGACTATACAGAGAGCATACTGACAAGGAAGATACTCTTAGAACGAGAAAGAGTGAGAAGGGAGCATCTCGTCCGCCCTCTCATCCAGAACCGATTAAACGCCCCAGGACTCAGCCCAAAGTAATGTGTTAAACGGATCTGGGCTGAGCTCCAACATAGGAGAAAAGGAGGTGTTTTTATAGTGGGTTTGAATCCCACATATGAGATCCAACTCCACCTATGGGTCTTAAAGATTTTCTCACCTGCCTGCTGAAAAATACCTCCTGAGAACGTTACATGTGGTCTGTTCAGAGAAGCAGCCCAGAACCAAACTGGAACTGGAAAGGGGAGGGGATAGAGGCGTTTGGACTCCTCCAAACCGTTCAGGACTGCTTCTCCGAACAAACCTATGGAGAGGGTGACGCATGTGTGTCATGCAGAGGTTATTGTTCACCCCATCCCTACTCTGCCAAGAAAACCTGGGCTACACTTCGATTATGTGCCTTTATGGTCCGGAAATTCTTTTTCCGTTGGAACGTGTTTTTTCAGTTTAAAAAAGCCAGCGAGTTTTGTAATTTTGCTTCCGTAGCAACTTTGCAAATTCGGGAGAACACAAGGTGACTCAATTATTCAATTTCTTACAAAGCTACTTCTTTTAATCGCGGCTAGAAGAGTAAAATTGTAATCTTATGGAAGTGGACTTGGAGAAGTTCAGAAGGTACAATTATTTTAGAACTTCATCATTTAGCTAAATCATTATATTTAGATAGTCGAGGTACATTCAAATTGAATAAAGCTGTTTCACTGGCCACATGGGAATATGGATTGTAACTAAAACCTAACGTACAAACAACAAAAGGTACTAATGTAGGTATCTAATTCTAACTCAAAAAATGTTATTATCGGGGATATATACATTTTATTTACATAGAACTTCCTAGTCAGTGGAAAGTTTGTGTATTGCGATCTTGCCCTTATCTACTCATACATAGTGAGCAAAGTTTATTTACTGCGTGATGCAAAGGAGTATGATTGATGAAGAAGGTTTTTACAAGTCGGTAGTGCGACGAGCTGTTGAAATCTAGTAGAAATCTTCTTCTTTCAACTTCGTGTCCGCCTCTTGATTCTTGATCTGATCTTGGTTGTTGTACATGTCAGCAATCTGAAAAAATATCAAATAATGTGTAGGAGGATTTCGAGTTACTTGATAAGATAAATTAATAATAAACTTGATATTTAAGGACATGACATTGATAATAATGTGAGTAAGGATTAGATGGATACTAAATAAGGGGTAAACTATACAGTAATGAGTCACTTGAGGATAATCCAGGTTTCTGGGTGCTCGTTTAACTTTGTTTCCAACTTTGCTCATGTATTCAAAATTTTGATAAATTTTTTCTTGTTTTCCTCCGCATGTTACGAAAAAAGATAAACCCAACAAATTCACAATGGTTTATTATTTTACAGTGTAGACCCAACAGTAAAGCACACAGCTTTTTCACTGGTCAATACAAATATAAACTGAAAGAAAAAATCTGCCTACTGGGTGTGGCACATAGCTTCCTCGTACCCATAACCCGATTGTATGGATGATCCGATGCAATGTAGGTCAAAACTCAAAACATCAATCACTGAGTACCTTGCACTGCTTTCATAGGGGACCATCTACACATCAACCAGCAAAATCTCTGAATATTTCTTCGAACTCTGATGGAAAATGTGAAAGATATCGCTGTGACAAGGAAATTAATGTCTGCGCATGCGCAGGGGCTACTTCAGTTCCAGCCGATGATTTTCCTAGGGAACCATCTACACGCCATTCCGTACAATCCCTGAAAATTTCATCGAAATCAGGCGGGAAATGCAGAAGTTATGGCTACTACAAGGAAAGAAACGTTTGCGCATGTGCAATGGCTACTATCAGTGGAGCTGGGTTCATCAACACCTCAACTCAAAACATTACCAAGCACGAGAGGTCACCAATCCAGATAGTCTCACGGGAACTTTCATTAAACCAGCTAACTTTATTTAACCTCTGTCTTGAAGGAGCGATATGTGCCATAAGTACTAGGACTGGAGGTACTACGATATACTCGTACTGTCGGATGATGCAGTGCCTGGCATACATGATGATGAGATGATGGCGAGGACGATTGCTGCTCTATCTGGAGCGCTCCAGGAGTTTGAGGGAGTAGCAAAAGAAAGAGAGCTCACGGTTAATGAGCCAAAGACCGTTTAAATGACCACGTGAATATCCCAGCCTGCCCGACAACTTGAGTTCATTGAAATGGCCGGCTACAACGTCCCAGTTCATCTGCAGTTGAAGTACCTTGGTGGTTCAATGGTGATGGAGAAAAAATACATCCCTGCAGGAATAAAAGCCCAGATGGAAGCAGGAAACCGATGCTTCTGGTCACTCAGCAAGGTCCTCAGGTTCAAATGCTATCCCAAGAAAAACAAAGCTGAGGTTGTACAGTCGGCCTGTGGTACCATATGGCTCAGAATCGAGGGTCCTCTCTCAGGAATGGGAACGAAAACTACGGGTTTGGGAACGGAAAGTCCTGAGGCGCATATTTGGGCTGATCTTTGACCCTGACGAGATGCGCTGGAGGATTCAGAAAACAAGGAGCTTTGGGAGCTGTACAATGAGCCTAATATTGTAACCTTCATAAAAAAGAGCCAACTGCGCTGGATTGGGCACGTGGAATGCCTGGTTTCCACCCACGTCCCTAGGAAGCTGCTCTATGAAGAACCAAGCGGCAGTAGAAGAAGAGGCAGGCTGCGTATAAGATGATTCGATCATCAGCCTCCAAGAGTTTTAGGGGGCCCTCATAATGAAATTTGATTTTTGGTTCTACTCATCCTAGCGAGCAATCTCTGCACTAGGACTTTCTTTAGATGATAGCTGAACTCGGGGCACCCTTTGGACTGAGGTTTCTGCACACCTAACCCATCACCCTTCCACTTCATTCCTGTCTGGTTCATTCAGCCAGTCATC
Source organism: Apolygus lucorum (assembly GCA_009739505.2). Lineage (NCBI taxonomy): Eukaryota > Metazoa > Arthropoda > Insecta > Hemiptera > Miridae > Apolygus > Apolygus lucorum. Next base: position 20,035,795 of record CM019182.2, on the reverse strand, counting down.
ACAGAGTTGTCTGCTAGAATGTGTGCAAACCTCGTGTTTTACGACAACGAACATGGGAAATAATTTAGAGGCTTTCTAGTGGGGCTGAGGAAAGTAAGGAATTAGATCCTGATGAAACCGTTTCCTACCAGTTGCTTCGCAGGTCTCAGATTATAGTGGTCAGACCCATCCACTCCATCCTTTGAATATTTCCTTCAACTTCATGAGTAAGAGTTCCCGAGGAAGAATTTCTATATCCACCAATGCTGAGGTACACTTACAAACTTAACTGAGGTACCTTTACAAAAATTGAAGTTATTTGCATAATTTTATCAGAGTAAGAACATTGCGAGTGTTGACTGCAGAAAAAAAACTGAACAGGGGGAGTCCTACGGTCCTTACAAACCAGGCTCAGCACTCAGAAAGTTTATTGTGCTCAAGTTTAGAACATGTATGTTTCAAACTGAGAGAAATCAAATATGGAAATTGGTTTCTTAGACCCTAGAGAGTTTTTTTTTCAATCGCTGTGAGATTTCATGCACACAGAAAAATGTACCAGACTATAACAGTGCACAATAAATCTGCCGTGTGAAGGAAGAACGACTCAACTCAACATTGTCGAAATCCCAGAAATCAGCTTCGAAGTTTTTCTGGAAAACTCGCCATAAATTCACTCCAGATCACTCCCGTGACCGCATTTTTTCTCAGACCTCATATGTTGTTCAACTCAATCGACTGGTACAATTATTCCTCTTTACACACGTACCTTCAGGAGCATCTGGGGGAAGAAAGTGGTGGAACGGCGTGAGCGCTGCCTAGCAAAGATAAGATGAACCTTCCAGAGCTGAAAAACTTAGGTTATCTCTCTGATCAGTTGGCTTATGTGATGTAGGTATCGTGTGTTGTGTTACTAATTCTTTCGTAAATAATAGAATGCTTTAACAATTAATGTTGTTTACCTACGAGTACATATATTTCCATTTCAGACTGAATGCCTTTCTTATTGATGCCTCAAACAGATTTGATTGCCTTTTTCATTGAGGGCAAATTTCTGGTTCCATATAGATTAGGCTATGTCTCCTATAGCTTAGGATCTACAGACATTCCCACCAGTCGATAATGGAGGTGCATCCATCTTGCCAAAATAAGAAGAGAAGGTTCATCTAATCGTTGCTAGATAGCGCTCGGGCCGTTCCACCTCTTTCTTTCCCTAGATGCTCTTCGTACCTTCAATCGATTCGTGTCATTTGAGTCAAATATCGACAACCATACGAGACGCCTCAACCCGATCTTGAAGCCAACAATGTGGAGGAAAAACAACTCAACGGCGTTTTCAGTGAGTTGAGTCTTTTTTTCTCCACAAATAAATAGCAAATCTAGCTAGTTAGGGTGTTTTAATCGAGGAGTTGAGATGTTTTTCCTAAAAAGCATGGAGTTGAGACGTTTTTGCTTAAAATTAGGCAATTTTCAAATTACACCCCTAACGATTTCAACCCCTTCCGGGGTGAATTTCGAAATTTTGACTCATTCATCGGAAAGGTGGGGGGGGGGGGAATTAGAGGGGATACGTAAAAACCCCATTTTCGAGTTGAGTCGTTCTTCCTTCACACGGCAGAAATCGGGTTCGTACTTCCACAATCCTTGTCTTACTTGTTGTGCTGATGTTGCATCTTCTACATTTTTGTCTTCCCGAATGCGAAGGAAACGTGGGAACCTAAGCGATATGCCTCGTTCTGGATCAACCTGGAATATCAAAAGACAAGTAAAGAGAACAAGAAATATTTCAAGGGCTCCGCATTATTTCCTATTTCAAAACTGTATGTTTATTCGATTATTTATAACCGACAATAGGGATCTACAATTTTTTTTAAATCGTCAAAGAACAATGTATTTCTTATTTTGAACTCACAATTCCGATGGCAGCTCGGTGTACCGGTGATAATGATAGATCTGCACACTTGATCTCCCAAACTTGAACTGCGTCGAACCAGTGATCAGGAACATGAGATTTGTCGAAACGATAAAAGGAGCGAGGGGTTTCAATAACGTGCTCCTTGAAGAATTCTGTGTGCTTCTGAAAATCTTCATCACTGAACCCTGTGCCAATCTGAAAATTTCAAAGGTTAAATTTGTAAGAACTTATGGGTGTTGAATCTTGTAAAAGTAAAGTAAACAACCATTTCAGGTTGGATTTTCGTCCAACTGCGATTCTTGACGTCGCGGACATCATCAGCTGACTTCACAACGGAAGATCAGAATGTGTATTCTGATGATTTCGCTCATGGCATCCCATTGGCCTCACCGCCCTGGGTTGGGACGAGGGCGAACTGCGACCGGCTTACCCGAAAATATGCTCCCGAGGTGAGCCTCGAATGCACGGCCCCGCAACCGGTCCGAGTCTCGTCTCCAGAGACACATGCCGCAGCTCGCTTGGCCACAGCTGAACCCCCCCGTTGAATCTTGTGTCTTACAAGACTTGAGCTACAGAGCTGTAAAGGATCTTGTGATACTGTTGCACTTCGTGATACTTACTTTACAAAGGGACTGGTACTCCTCGTTCTCCGGGTCGTAGCAAGCCAATAAGAAACCACCATACAGACCCGTCCTTTTACCCTTGCCGAGGTAACCACCCATCACCACAACGTCTATGCTGTCCCCGACACCGTCCATGTAATCTTTCTTCAGTTTGAGCCAATTTCGAGATCTTTTGGCTATTTCGTACGTCGCTTCTTCTTCCAAAGTTTTCACCATCAACCCTTCACAGTTCCCTGGAAGAAAAATGTAATAAGAACCAGAAAAAAGATAATTATCAGTAAAATAACCTGAATATCGAGGCACACAATTTATACATATTGACATTGTAGGCCCACTGCCACCAGTTCGGGGGTAACGTTATTGTTTGACATTCATAGATCGGTTTTCTAGATGGCCTGAAGCATTCCCCATATCAGACATCAGAGCCGAGACTGTGGCAAATTTAGTCAGAGATGCATGGGTTCCACGATATGGCGTACCATTGACCATCACAACTGATCAAGGAACCCAATTTGAAAGTCAACTGATGGCTAGTCTATTGGAAAGGCTTGGGTCGAAAAGAATTAGAACGACGTCATACCATCCACAGGTGGCACCGAACACTAAAGGAGAGGCTAAAGTGCCTAAACAGACGGGACTGGGTTGAGAGTCTGGCACCCATTATGCTAGGGTTACGGAGTACCGTCCATGAGGATTTTGGTGTTTCCTCCGCCGAGCTGGTGTATGGAGTAACCTTAAGGCTGCCTGGAGATTTTTATGAAGGCCCACCTGCAGATCCTTTAGGTGCATCCGAATACGCCCAATTGCTAAAGGTGCAGATGGGGGAACTCCGCATGCCAGAGACAAGGTGCCAGCAGCCCCACATCTATGTGCCCAAGGACTTGAAGACGGCAAAACATGTCTTCGTTAGAGTTCCAGGGTTAGGAGCTGCGGTGAAACCGCCCTATGAGGGTCCATACCAGGTCCTGCAAGCTGGGGAAAAAGTGTTTCCGCTCCAAACACCTCAGGGGACAAGAACAGTCAGCATCGACCGTTTGAAGCCAGCCTTCATACATGGTGGCGGAGCAGGTTCCTAAAAAGAAGAGGAGGGGAATTGTGTAGTGGGTACCACAACATTATCCACTACACTGCAAGTTTATTGTTGCATAGTGCATCAAATGTTTTTTGTTTACCCTAGTTTTAAAAGATTAATAAAAATTCATTCCGGTGTTCGCTATCGTACAACTTGTATGTTTTTTCTTGAAGTGTACCAAAAGTACAGATACGTAGGTACGGACACCAAATCACTAATTAAAGAAGAAAAAGAACTCATGTTGCCATATAATGCTCGATTTCAGCAAACTACCAAATATAATTAAACTAACAGTAAAAGTAAAGTAAACAACCATTTCAGGTTGGATTTTCGTCCGATTGCCATTCTTACGTCGTGGATGTCATCAGCTGTCTTCCAAAGGGAAGATCAGAATTTGTTCTGATGATTTCGATCATGGCTTCCTCATTGGCGATGAGAGCCCCAGACACACAAAAACTCACGCTGCCGGCGATGAAACCCACCGCAAAAGTCTGTCCAAATTCCACTGCCCAACAACGCTAGCCCCAGCAACTGTAGCTACACTGGACCCCTTTTCAATGGGGTGAGCGCATGGGTCGGAAAAACTGTTTATTTTTATTTTTAATGTAAACTAGACCTCATTCTGAGAATTTTGACACCAACCGCGACCTTCTAGTGTGAGAAAACCTTTTTTAAGATTTTTCAAAGTTTTGAATGTTCATGACGTCACAGTGGGCTAGAGGGTCCCACCCAGCTGAGAGGGGCGCGTGACATCATAAACATTCAAACTTTGAAAAATCATAGAAAAATAACTACTCATCCAAAAAGAGAACGACTGGTGTCGAAATTCTCAGAATGAGATCTACTTTCGATTAAAAATTTAAAAAAAAATCAGGCGCAACCCCATTACACCAACCTCAACATCACCAATAGAATTACATCAAGACAGTACAAATTCCGTAACATCAATCAATGCACCTTTAATATCAATCAAATCCATTTAATACCTTTAACAGATTCTTCCAAAAATTCCTGAACCTCTTCCATTTTGTTGGTGTCAATGCTGTGGGCGAAAATCCACTGACCAGCAACCTCCGAGAAATGTTCCTTGAGCAGAGCTCGCCTTTTAGCCAATGGTTCCTTCACAAGTGGCTCACCGTTGAGGTACAGAAGATCAAACATGAAGACACAGACTTGAACTTTGATCTCTGCTTCGTTGGCGTCCTACGAACAAGTCATGAAGAAGTAACAGTAAACACAAGGTTCGTATTAAGCCGCGTCCACACTTGCAACATTTGGCCGCTCCGAACCTTGCTCCGATCCTCTGGCGGAGTGCAGTCCGATTGCTCCATTGGCGGTTTTTCATCTTGCATCAAAGGAATGATCGGAGCAGGTTGAGCCAAGTGTGGACGGGATTTTTGATGCGCCGCTCCGCTCCCCCGAACGTTCCCCTCTCCTCAATAATTTCGTGAAGTGTGCATTTTTCATTTCCTCACTCTGCATTTCCTGTCACAATGGAGTGGACAAAGCAAGAAACTTTTTCATTGATTGATGATTTCAAGGCAAGAGGGCTGTTGTGGGACCCTAAAAACCCCCAATATTTCAATAAAGTTAGGAAGCGGGACGCCTGGGAAGAGAATTTCAAGAAAGTTGGAAAACCCATGGAAGAAGTAAGAACAAAAATGGAAAGCCTATCATCAGGAGTGCGCAGGGAGAAGGCGAAAATATCAAGGGTGCATGGGCACTGGAAAAAGTAAAATCTATCTCTAAATTTGAAAAGAATTGGACTAGCTCAAAGCGCTGTTAATTTCCGAATTCCCAATCAAATGTTCTAAATTCTCAACATTATTTTTTAAAATTTGCACTTTAGTACACACTGTATGACTGGAAGATTAGATGAATGACCACGATATTTTTTGTAGATTAAAAAAAGTTAAATCATTAAATAGACTGTTTGTAGACAAGATCAAAACACTTTCTTTAATAATACGAGTATTACAGTACGGTAGGTACATTCGTATTTACTTCATTCTCGTGTATTAGGCTGTTTTCAAGATTTAAATAGAACTTTGTGGTCCACCGACACGATTTTCTATTCTCCTTTTTAAAAACGGAATCCATCACTATACAGGGTGTCTACCATTTGGACAGACCAAACTTCAAGGATCGATTCTACAACTAATTTGCAACAAAAAATGTCTCATAGCAATTTTTTCGTAACCCACTCAAAATTCTTTTTTTTTACCACTTTACAGTTTTTATTCGTATTTCCGACCTTGCAGCACTAAAATGGTCATAACTCCCTTAAATTCTCATGCTACTTCAAATCTGAGTACACCGTTGGACAGAGCGTTAAATTTCCTATCCATTTAGTGGGAAACCCAGTTTCTTAAAGCCATTTGTAAAAGTAAAAAAATAAATCAAAGTCAACATTTATAATTTTTTTCGAAAATCGACATTTTTCAGGCTAACGATTCCCCCTCAAAAAATACCGCTATCGTGGTGCACTCAACGAGAAAAACTACCCCAAGATCTCACCTTTCCATCGGCATGTCAGTTTCAAGGTGTAGGAGGGAAGTTTACTTGGAAAAATTGAGTTTTATGCGAAAAAACGTGCTTCTTTAGGCATATTCCGCTAGAGAGTCGACCAAGTATTATTGCTTTCACTTTTCACGGATTGCATTAAAAAAGTCCACTAAATTAAATTTCCACTCGTATTTTACGTTGTGGCCCTTCTTGAACAATTTTGGTACCGTGTCTGTCCATCTGACAGTCGGTCTGTCTGTCTGCAAGTTCTTGTAGATGTCAAAAGCAATACGAAGCTACTGTCCGATTTCGATGTAATTTTCGGGATGTTCTCCATGAAAATCAAAGTCAAGGCATTAAATTTTCAAAATCAAATTCAAAAATTTTAATTTTTTTCTTTAGAAATTACCTACCATTTTTTGGTATATTATTTTCAATAACAAGCCTTTGGAATCGAGCAAGAAAAAAGTTAACCCCCTCTCAAAATTGTTTTATTGTTTGCCCGTAACAAGTAGCGCTATCGCTGGGCCAGTCAACGGCCAAAACTACCCCGGGATCACATCTTTTGTACGTTAAGAATCAGTTTTTCGTTTAGTTAGAATAAATATCATGAAATTGACTTTTTGTAGCAGAAGAATCAATGGAAGAGTTTCATTGACAATAATACTTTTTTTTTACAATTATTGACTTTCCACTCCGATAATGATTGTCCTTCATTGTACCTACCAACACTTTCTACCAACGTTACAATGACAATTTTTTTTCTGCTAATTGTTCTTTAATTTTATTTTAGTTCCATTTTTAAAATCAAAATGAAAATTTTCCGTTGAGTGGCCCGCGGTAGCAACTTATTCCAGGTTAACAATAAACCTAAAAATGGTAATTTCTAGAAAAAATTTAAATTTTTGAATTTGATTTTGAAAGTTTAATGCTTTGACTTTGATTTTTATGGAGAACATCGCCGATACTTACATCGAAATCGGACAGTAGCTTCGTATTGCTTTTGCCATCTACAAGGACTTTCAGACAGACAGACCGACTGTCAGATGGACAGACACGGTACCAAAATTGTTCAAGAAGGGCCAAAACGTAAAATACGAGTGGAAATTTAATTTAGTGGAGCAATCCTTGAAAAGTGAAGGCGGACCAATACTTGGTCGACTCTCTAGCGGAACATGCCTAAAGAAGCACGTTTTTTTCGCATAAAACTCAATTTTTCCAAGGAAACTTCCCTCCTACACCTTGAAACTGACATACCATTGGAAAGGTGAGTTCTTGGGGTAGTTTTTCCCGTTGAGTGCACCACGATAGCGGTATTTTTTACGGGGGAATCGTTAGCCTGAAAAATGTCGATTTTCGAAAAAAATTATAAATGTTGACTTTGATTTATTTTTTTACTTTTACAAATAGCTTTAAGAAACTGGATTTCCCATTAAATGGATACGAAATTTAACGCTCTGTCCAACGGTGTACTCAGATTTGAAGTAGCATGAGAATTTAAGGGAGTTATGACCATTTTAGTGCTGCAAGGTCGAAAATACGAATAAAAACTTTAAAGTGGAAAAAAAAAGAATTTTGAGTGGGTTACGAAAAAATTGCTATGAGACATTTATTGTTGCAAATTAGTTGTAGAATCGATCCTTGAAGTTTGGTCCATCCAAATGGTAGACACCCTGTATAAGCAGCTGTGGCCACTTGAAGTTGAGATACTATGACCGAGGACTGAGGAGCGCTCGATTCTCCCGATCGCTCTCCCAAGGTTCGGAGCGCCCAAATGTTGCAAGTGTTGAGGCGGCTTTAGTTAGTGATGTGAATTATTAATTCAACGATCTATAAATATTTCAAAACCAAGAGTAACTTGGTTACTGCAGTGATCCCCCCCCTTGCCTCACTGGTTTCCCTCCCACACAATGTTGTGAGATAAGCAGGCTTCAACCTGACAATAGAGACTATTGCACACCTGCTGCAAGCACAGGTCTTTGCCCAGGCTGAATGACCTTGAATGGTCTTCATAAGGAAGTTTCAGAGAAGCTTTTGGTCTGTTAATTCTCAAAACTGCTTTTACTCTCGCATTTATTTGTCTGAATATTTGAAAAATTAGTCAAGAAGATCACAAGAAATGAAAGCAAAATAGAAAAATCACCACTTTGAAATACTCTCGACAACTGAACGTAGATTTTCCGAAACCCGCATAGCTTTCAAGACGCTCAGGAATAGCAGAAAGGAGAATACTTGGGGCCCTCCTGTCGCCTGTGATGCTCAGAGCGGGCGCAATCAAGTTAAAAAAAAAAAAAAAAAAATGCGGTACTCAGCGCCGCTTAGATTGCACATAAGGGTTATACTGGGTGGGATAAAGATGGAGATAATATTTGAATGAGAAAATCCATACCCTTCAAGCTACCTACTTCATACACTCCCCATAATTTAGTTTCTTACACATTTTACAGGCAAACATGCAGATCTATTGAGTTAAAAACCTTCAGTTCGGTTCCTTACTTTTCTTTTTCGAGTACTCAGAATTTGGAAGGGCTTTATTTTTTGGGTTTCCAAATCCCAAGCCACGCACTCGGAATCGAGAATGAAAGAGGTCACAGTGTCTTTTGTGCAGGTGTGAAGGCGCGAAATGATGTCTGGGTACTTGGACGTGTTGTTTTCTTGGTTTCTGCTGTAAATTGAAACCTTTCCATCTTCCGACTGATGAATCTGAAAATAAGAAACAAGGAAGAATGGAGATAGCTTCATAATAGAAATATCTGCCTAATTGAAGCATCCATGTTTTTTGTTTAAAGTTCAAACATTTCCGAACAGACTAATAAGTATAAGAGAAGCAATCCAGTTATCTAGACTTGGAACAGAGTGGCACACAGTAGAGCATGGATTCTTTGGTGGATCTGACTTAATTTTCAGTTTTCACATTATTGGCACAGACATTTATTCACAGTGAAAGTTGAATGTTCACCTAGTTCAGTATCAATTTTTTTTAACCGAAATTTTCTTCTACAGTATTTAGATTGTGATTGAAATTTCCAAACAACCTTTTCAAGTTTGATTCTGAGATCAAATGAAGGGTCACGGGGAAAAAGGATCAGACTCCTCTTTTCGTAATTCCGAGAAAATCGAAAAACAAAGTTTGAAGTCGTCCCAGACAGACGCTATGCATAAAAAAAATGAACTATTTGGGCCACCTGACCAGGAATTTAATTATGTTCAAGTGACAAGAAAGAAAATTAAGTAGATCGAGGATAATTTCCAGAAATAATTAGAAATGTCAAACAAGGTAAGGACTTTGATCTTTTTTCCCCACAAATATCCGCGTTTCGGTAACCATAATACCTAAAATTATATCTCCATGTTACCTATTGTTTATTCAAATCTCGTAATTCACTTCAGAAAATTTACTAGGGTTTGTAGGTACCTTACTGTCACCTCCAGAAAAATGTTGGGCAAAAAGTGGCTTTATTTTCCAAATTAGGTTGTTTTGTACAAAACATTAATTGCAAAAAGGCAAAAAAATCAATAAATAAATCATTCTTCTAAAGGGTTGTCGCAATATGAAATGGCGTCATTATCTCCTACATTCCCCAACCTGTTGGCCTGTTGGACAGCGACTCAAAAAATGTTAACACCGGGGTTGACGAGAAACTGACACAAGTGTTTTAAATAGGGATGGGTATCGATACTCGATATTTCAAAATATCGATACTTTCGTACCGATACTCGATATTTTAGTATCGATACTGCACTATCCGATATTTTTGGATATCGATACTTTGGATCCGATATTTCTAAATATCGAATATCGATACTGTTCTCGCGGAAAATTCAACATAATGGCTCAAAAATAATGAAGGTAGAGAGGCTTTTGGGTCATTACTCTTTGATTGCACAAATAACGTTTATATCATGGAAAAATCACTCTGCTTGGACTCTTAATAGTGAAAAATTAATAAAAGTTGAAAAAATTATTTTTCTTGAGGAAATTGGATAATATTGATAGTTTGTGACACTAAAGTATCGATACTCGATATTTTAAAATATCGATACTCATGGCCAACGATACTTGGGATATCGATACTCAGATACGATACAGTATCGATACAAAATATCGATACTTTTATAACGATACCCATCCCTAGTTTTAAATCCTTTGATTTTGCTGGTTTTGGGGCCATTGTGAAGGTTTCCCAATGTTACAGCTGCTTTTGGTACTGAAGTCTTCTTCTTCGAGGTAGAAGGGGTTGTGAAAACTGTCTGGTATCCTTAGAAGTAGGAGCTTTTGTGCTTGATGAATCTTTGGTGTGATGCCGTACAACTCATGTAAAGGCGAGGAAAGGGGTCTTTAAATCGGACACTGATCTTTCTTCCCTGCGAACACACGGAATCTGATCCTTTTTCCCCGGAGCCCCGTATTTGTTTTAGCTTTAAAAAGAATGAATGCGATCTTTCTTCCACAAAGTGAAACAACCCTTCCGTTCTACTCCTCCCAAGCTACACGATGGCGTGCCTATCTCAATTCGGCCAAAAAATGGAGTTTGATCCTTTTTCCCCGTGACCCTTCAAATGGAATCGCCCATTTTGGCGGAGTACCTAGACAGGTAGGCGCAGCGGCGGGATTGGCTAGCAGCGGCCCCACCTCGATCCAGCCAATCCTTGAGTATGGTTCCATCATCTGGAGCCCTCAATACGAATGCCACATTGAACAGATCGAGCGGGTTTTCAGAGCCTTCCTTCGCTACCTTGCTTTTAAGTTTGGCATTCCCCACGATCGGTTGAATTATGCTGACCTTTCTCGCCGCTTCAATCTTCTCTCTCCTCGTCACCATCGCCTCTTTGCGGATGTTACCTTTCTTCATGGTCTACTTTCTGGAAGGACTGATTCGCCCGACCTACTGGCCCACATTGGATTCCATGTTCCCCGCCCTGCATCCCGTACAGTTTTCCCCTTTGCCGTCCCGTTTTCCTCTACTAACTACCTACTCCATCGTCCCTTTAGTCGCATTCCTCGTGAGGTAAACCTTCTTTCAACTTCTCCTTCCTTCATAGACATCCTCTCCTCGCCACTCTCCTCCATCAGAACGCTTCTCATAAACCACCTACACTCAGTGACTTGAATCTTTATACTTGAAAATACTACATCTTCAATATTGTAATTGGGCATGTCCCGTTTCTACCATAATAAATAAATAAATAAAGTTGATCCCAGACGCCTAGCTACAGTCTGGTACAAGTCTTCCTATCTCCCCTCCTATTCGCCCTTCCTATCTCCAAGTATTCATCGCAGCGACGACGGACTTCATCACCAAGCCCCACCGTCGAACGTCAAAGTGAAGGTACCACGAGGAGAGACTTTAGGAAGTTCTTTTCTTTAGGAAAATCACTCTTTTCCGTATTATCACTTCTTCCTTAATATTCAGATCCCAATCAAAACAGGCACTGACAGTACTCTAGTAGTTTAGCCCAGATGAATTGCAAGTTTCTATGATGTGTTCTTGCTCTATTGTACTCAGTCAGGAATAGATGATTTGAAATATTATAGCTTAATTCTTCGATGTCTAATTCTTTGATGTACCTATAAGGGATTCTTACGATCCATTTTGATGGAACTGCTCCAATCAGCTTGTTCCTTACAGCGTTTCTTCTGTATTTTGGTTAGGTATGATCACCCAAGAAGGTGAAAATAGCTCTAAGTTAACCAGTCATCAAGTAAAGAGAGAACCAAAGCCTACTGGGCAAAGGCCTATGATTGAGTCGAGCTCATCATCAAAACGATGGCCAAAATCCGTGGCATTCTGTCACCAAACCGGACAAAGTTGATCAAGCATCTCCGATGATTAACTCAGATACCTACAAGGTTGTATCTCCATTGCCTGTTCCACCACAAACAAGCTCACTCCAATCCCGAATTACGTATTCAAAAATATGAGTAAAACACTGAGAAAATATACAAAAAACAAAAACAATACCTGCGCACGTTCACCGTCGTATTTCCACTCGCAAGTGAACTTGATTCCATCGAATCGGTTCAGCACCTCCTGTACTCCCTTCGTCGGTTGAGCCAACATAGGTTTTAACGGAAGTCCAGGGGTCAGGTGGCAGTGGTCTGGTAGAGACTCCAAGCCATGCTCTAGAATAACTGGAACGATTCTGTCGTAATTGGGGCACTCGCTGAAAACGAGAGGAATGTGCATGTGATACTCTGAGTTCAATCGTACAACTTGGATATTCTCTGTCCAGGGATCGGAGTCTATAGTTGGAGTCAAATATTCGTGCGGGTGAAACCTCAGGAGGGGGGCCCCCTACTCAATACTCTTACCTTACACCCTCTTAAGATAGCCCGATCCACTACCTGCCATTCTCCTGATCTGTTTTCGTCTGAGTCAATGAGCCTGACCAGGTATCAGAGCTAAGAAAAAGGTCTAGTCTAGTTTTACCGTTTATTTCATGTTTTAATTATTTTGTTGCCTATGTAAGTCAATACTTTTAATTTATATGAAAGCAAACTTGACTTGTGTAATTATTTTCATTCCACTTTCATGTAGCAAAACGCTGCACAGTATTACACAAAGTTTAATTATTCTTATTCGATTTTCGGAACCAACATATATTAAGGGGGGGGGGGGGGGATATTTTTTTTCTTGCTCGAGTCCAAAGGTTCATTATTGAAAATAATAAACCGAAATGGCTCGGTGATGGCTAAAGTTTGACACCCTGTACGCTGATACTTGGTCAAGTTTTAACGTGACAGCAGACGTCTCTGCGCTTCCTCAACCACCCTCTAACCCCTACTTAACTGCCTCAAACTGTCCCACCATTCCTCCATAGGCCTGAGTCACCCGCATGAATATTTGACGCCAAGTATAGGGATGGCTAGAGTTGAATGGTGCGACAGCCACTGTTCCCACAAAATCGGACAAAACTTGACTGAAGGTGTGGATCTCTCTCATACGGCGAGAGTGGCAGCGCACGATGGAAGGCTCTAAGGATCGTCTTGCGGTACAAAGATACTTATGTTTGCTACATAGAAACTGTGTCTTATAATTTAGGCAAATGTTCACTCGCATTTACATACCAATACGTCGTTTTCAAAATCAGGGCACTTGAATCCACCATCGATTTGAACTTTTCAACAGAGAGTTTGTCAGCCTTGTTCATGATTTCAGGAGGATATTCCTGGCCAGGCGGTGTGTGTGTACAAGCCTGAGCTAACGCCTGAAAAATGAATTACGTTTTGATTGAATAGAGAATTAATGTTTGACACTCCCATACCAGTAAAACATTAACGCTTCAATTTACCTGCAAAACTGATTGTTCAGCCAAACCAATTCTCAATTTCCCTGCGAGAGATCTTATAAGGTATCTCGCTTCTGGACCTTTACAAGCGACGAACATGGATTGAATTTTGTCGACCTTCTTTGCAACTGCCTGAAAAAAAATTAAGTAAGTACATCACGTAAAACAAGGTAGCAATACATGAAGAGCATCACTGAGATTATCTGCAACTTTTTAAGATGAAAATAAATTGAATATACACAGGTAGAGCAATATTGAACTATACTCACTGCATGACCGGTCATTTTAGCGATCTCTTTGAGCTTGGTGTAGACGGATGCCACGGTGAGCGCTGCAGGCGTGAACATCATGCGTTGAGAACATTTACTTTGTTCCGCAACCAACCCAAGATCGCCAAGTTCTTTTGCGTCGTTTTTAATTTGCGCGACGCTGCGACCCGTTGTTTGAGCTATGGCCTGCAGTAGAGAGTATACATTTGTCACTGAGGAAACAATAATGAGGATACTTAAACTGAGGGAACAAAGGGTTCCAACTTTTGGAAACAATGAACTTCACATTACAATTTCCTCAGAAAGACTGTAGGTAATTTGTCTTCAGGAAACCCTAAATGGCCAATCCGATTGATCAAACAATAAGGAATTTCACCATGTCGGATTTTCCTATTTTTTACCCCAAAATCGGATTCAGCACCTCGAAAAACCCCCTATGGGGAAACTTTCAGCCCGCACTTCCTAATTTACGAATAAACAAAACAGTGTAGAAAATATGAACGTTTAAAAAAACCGGGAGAATGACGTCATCCTGGAATAGTTCATTTACGGCCGCTTGAAGCGCTGAGATAGTGAAATCTATAGTCCTCAGATGCAACATTTCACAAAACCAGTAAAGTTCGAAATCGAAAAACTGAAAAGAAGAATAGAAAAAGCAAGATGGGGAAAATTAGGTTTCCCCTGTTTTTGTTCGACAACTTTCCTCTTAGAAACACAATTTCGTCATACCAACGGGCAACACTGGGAGGAGATGGCGATCCGAACAGCCAATCAGCGAGCGTTCCCGCTTCACATTGAAGAAGTCCGTTTTCCCGTTATTTTTTGAAATCATAAATTTTTATTGTCTCCCAAAAATAACAGGAGACTTATTTTCCGAAATCAACCTGATTTTCATCTATCCCACACCATTAACTATTCAGGAAAAATGCAAACAGAATTCGGTGAAATTCCTCATTGTCTCAAACCTTGACTCAAAGACAATTTCATGCATCTAACCAATTGGAAATTTAATGCTCTTTCCAACGGTATCCTAAAATTTGAATTTACGTAGCAAATTAAGAGAGTTATGACCAATTTAAACTTAAGGTCAATATCACAAAAATACCTAAAAATTGAAAAACGGGATTAAAAAAAATTTGCTAAGAAAAATTTCTTCTTGCAAATTAGTAGTAGAATCGACTCCTGTAGTATGGCAGACCTGTTTGGCTTACACCCTGTAGATGTGTTATGCAAACGAGCAATACGAGTATGAAAGTCATACCTACAATTATCATTCTGCTATTTGTACTAATCTCGTAATTTTGTGTTCCTCGAAATAATTTTCAGTCATTATAGTTCTTTATCGAATCGTTTGGTCTGTTTGGAGAAGCAGTCTGTAACCAGTTCAGAACCAAACTGGAACTGGAAGGGGAGGGGATAAAGGCTCTTGAACTCCTCCGGGCTTCTCCAAATCCCTACGAACCATTCAGGACTGCTTCTGCGAACAAACCTTTTATATCTAATCTCTTTATCTAGCTTCAGTGTTAGGTATACTTGGTTGGTATTCCAAGAGATTACAATCTAATTTGTTCAAGTTTTCAAAAGTACCACAAGAAAGAACGTAAATAAACAAGAGTTTACCTTCATCAGAATCCCTTCGGCGATCCCGAGTTCTAGCCCCTCGTATGCAGGAGCCAACTGGTTCAAGCACAGGTACACAGATGGCAGAAGATCAGAAGGGCTGAGCACAATGACTGAGCGGAAGTAATTACTCAGAATCTCGATAATTTTCAACCTTTTCGAGATTTCTTCGATTTTAGAAAGCGTCACAGCCAACGCATGGTAGGGAACCCTGAAAATAAATTGTAGATCAATACTTTTTCCAAACACGCAATTGAATGGACGGAGATTTTATTTTTTGTGTTATGAATTATCGGTGCGCTTCCGCTTTGTGGAGAAATTGCGTCCTATTCTGATGTGATCCGGACTGGGAGGGAGCTGGTATAAGAATCCAATATCGTGATGGTCTACGAGTCGAAATTGGTTGAGAATTGAGAACTAGCGCTCTCAAAGTATTGCCCTTATTGTTCCTTATTTCCAGTACATAACATAATTCCGGCGCCTTAGTGCACAACTAGGTAGATTTCTGCGTCGAACAAAAATAACCACGCAAATAGGTTGGAAACTAGGTCTGGGCAGTGTCATACCCATTCAGCTGATGGCTTCAGAAAGGAAAAGAATCTTTGAGAGAAGGACCTGCATAGCAAAGGAAGAAAGGGAGCGCAAAATGGCAAGATATATGGACGGGGGACCATAGAGGAATGTGGACTGCACGGCTGGTGCCAAACATTCAGACGTGGATTGAAAGGAAACATGGAGAAGTGAACTTCTTCCTGGCAGTTCTTTACAGGACATGGACTGTTTTATGCCTATTTGCATAAAATGTGGAAGGCATCCGCCCCAACATGTTTATACTGCCAAAACAAAGAAGACGATGATGTGCTCCACACTTTCTTCAAATGCACCAAATGGGCGCCTGAAAGAAATCAGCTGATGGCAGACCTGGAGTTAGCTCCCCAGTCACCAGGATGCTGGAAGGTGAAAGGAGCTGGACTGCTGTGGCAGAGTACACAGAAATCATCCTGACAAGGAAGATACTCTTAGAACGAGAGAGGAGGGAGCATCTAGTCCGCCCCCTCACATAGAATTGATTAAACGCCCCAGGACTCAACCCGAAGTAATGTGTTAAACGGCTCCGGGCTGAGTTCCCACGTGGGGGAAAAGGAGGTGTTTTTATAGTGGATTTGAATCCCACATACGAGATCCAACTCCACCTATGGATCTTGAAGATTTTCTCATCTGCCTGCCGAAAAAAAGGTCTGGGCGAAGTATTATGACAGATTTCATCACACACAGAAGTACACCTATGGTTTTTTTTTCGCGGATTTGGTTTCAGAATGGTCTACAACGGATTTATATGTGGTTATTTTATCTCTTCGTTGAGTGTTGTCCTCTTTCACCCCAGATTAACGCATAAGGACGTCCAAGTCTAACAGAGGTTTGATTCGTTTGAAAATTTGATTTTTCGAATCCTGGAGGGCATTTTTCACACCGTTTGGCCATGATAATGGAAGGAATAATGGCTAATCATTATTAAAAAGGTTATGACGAAACAACAACAGTTACTGGATTTAAATATTCGGGATTTTGGAGTAATCCTTGACTCCCAGCTGACCTTCTCTGATCAAATTGAAGTTATTACAAGCAGGGCACTTCGTACTTTGGGTTTCCTGAAGCGCAACACCCTGACGCACCTCTACAAGTCACTCGTCCTCCCCATCTTGGAGTATGGATCGGTCGTGTGGTCTCCATTCTACAACCACTCTACTAGGTGGTTCATGGCAGATATTACTTTCCTTCACAGACTTATAAATGGGAGTCTAGATTGTCCCTCATTGCTTTCTAAAATTAAGTTCAATGTCCCTCAGTACTCGACCCGCTCAAACCACCTATTTTTTGTACCCTTTTCCCCTGAAAATTATATGTGTAACCTTGAAGTTTGCCAGGAGGTTGATTTTTTCCATTATTCGCTCTCCTCCTTGAAGCGATATGTTAAGTTATTTTCATGTTAGATTTTCAATGTACTTAACATCATCTAGTAGTTCAATGTTTTGTTAATTTTGTTATTTTGTGGCCTGCACTGTTATACTCGTATTTTCTATAATCTTATTTATATTGTTGTTTCATAATCATAATTAATGTAATGTAATTGGTATTAATTACCGTATAGTAAATAAATAAATAAATGAATAAATAAAATAGTAAATTATACCGGAACAATTTCTTATAGGTAACACACGAGAGATTTTGATGATTTTGTGAATACTCGACAATTAAACTAAATGTTTAATTTTTGTAACACTTCTGATATGATTTACAACAAATATTTCGTCCAATAAAACCACTTGGGAGTCAAACCTGGAATGGGGTATTTCGGTGGGTCGGAAATTCAGGTTTTTGACCTCAAATTTGGATTCAGCACCCTTGAAAACCTATATACTCCGACTTTTAGCCCAATGATACTATAACATGTGGTAGAAAAATTAATTAAAGAGATCACACGTTTGAAAAAGGCGGGCCGCTATAAATGCACACACACAAGGCAAGGACTACGCCGCGCGCCTGTGTGAGTGGTGTTTTGTAGTATCCAAGAGGCCCTCCAAGGGTTTCTGTGCATGGATACTTTCTTCAAAGACAGTTGGCTAGCTACGTCACACCATTCAAATCTTCAACTTTCCTTAGCTTCTCTGATTTTTTAAAAACATTTTCTCGACGAACAGACCCGATTACCGTTATTCCTGAGCCATACTCTTTTGAAAAATAAAATAAAAAAAATTGACCGAAATACCCCATTGCCAATATTACCAATACAAATGAGGTCAAGAGCACGAAATTTTGCACGTTTTAGTTATGTACTGTATGTAGTTATGTACTGGAATAAAAATGAATGAATTGAAAATTTGCATTGAAGCAGTGTTTGTGAGATGAGAATGGAACCAGAAAAACATGCGACTGGCGAATAAGAGAGTTTGATAATCGCCCAACTACCAGAGAGCTCAAACGTGTCTTTTGAATGAGAAAGACCGACTTACTTTTCATCTTTCTTCCAGCAGGCATCGTCAATTGGGTGATAGTTGTTTTTCCCTGGATTGTAATCGACTTCCTTTTTCTTGTCGGAAGAATCAGCACTGTTTTTGGATTCTGAAATTAAAGATTGTTAAGTCAATGCCCAAGCTAACGAGTTATTCTGACTTATTTCACCCTTGTAAGTTACCTAATGGTTTCTTACGAGTAAGTAAAGAATGTGGAGTCAAACATCTCTGTAATTTTGGAGAATGAAATGCGTTTTCAGGAGTTGAATATTCTCGCTTTCTCCAATTCAGCCCACACCATGCACGACAGCAAGATCCCTCTCCTACTTGTCGACTGTATCGAAGCAAAATATCCATTGAATCAGTTTCTAAGAGTCCCTCCTGTCAGGGTCAAAAAATGAGAAGGAAGTAGTTTCAGAGCCCAATAATAGATGGAGTATGAATGTAACAAGATTGCGCAGGATGTTAGAAGAATGCTATCACGTAGTAAGAAGTTTTTGAGAGCTCAAGTTTTTAAGAAAAAACTAAACTGAAACTGGGAAAAAACAAGACCCTTGAAGTGATGCTTGATGTGACTTCAAGTTTGACGTCGGTCCCCACCATGAGCCAATGAAGGTTGGCATCTCAGGCTGCACCCCCCAGAGTCTTCTAAAATTCTTCATTATCGAGAAAAGGCAACTTACTGAAAAAACTGTGAACTTCTTTCTTTTTCTCCACTACTGGGCTGCTTTTACTTTTCTTGTCACTGTCTGCCGTTTCTTCTTTCTTATTGGTCACTTCGACTTCTTCATTGGTTTCTTCTTCAGCAGTCTCGACTGCTTTTTTAGCATCCACGCTGTCGCAAGTTTTGACATTCGCGTCGGAAGTCTTTGATTTTTTGGGAGTTTTGGTAGCTTTTTTGGAAGCGCTCTCAGCACTTTTGGGGCTTTTAGAAGCGGATTTCCCTTCGCTCGATTTTCTCTTTTTGGGAGCCTCTTTGCTGGAAGATCCGAGCTTGATTTTAGGTGTCGCTGGTCGTTTGGGTGTAGTTTTCTTCCCCTTTTCCGGAGAACCATCATCTTTAGACTTGTCATCAGAAGCATCACCTGCAATTCGGGAGTATTTATTGAGATCCCTCAAATCACATAAGAAGTAGGTAGGTACAAAGTCAAAAATGTTTCTAATTTCACATTTATACCTATCGTACTGACTACTTACTAGAAGAAGGAATAGTTGACGTTCACTTACCCTCTGGAGAATCTTGCTCTATTTTCTCAATTTCTCCATTACCATTAGTTTTTTCCTCGTTATTCAGCACGGCTTTTTCGCTTTCAGCAACCAACGGCGACTTACTCCTCTCTTTTTTGCTTGAATAATCAAAACAAAAATAAATTATAACATGAAACAACAATACAGCAGCTAATGTATTATCAACATTTAAAAAAAAGTGGGGAGTTCCACCGTCAACTAAGCGACACTACGCTATTATTTTGTTTAAACCCTGGTCTCTGTATATTTTAAGCGAAATATTTCTTACCCATTTTGAACGTCATCTTCTTCACTATCACTCTCAATCTTCCTTGTGCGCTTCCTTTTCCCATTTACTTTTAGAGGCGAATCTAATACATCGGATTTCTTAGGCGACACATCGGATTTCTTCGGAGATACATCGGATTTCTTAGGAGATACAAGAGCTTCTTCGTTTCTGCACCAGGACACAGACGTTAAATTCGAATAATAGCGCACGACAGGGTGACATGAGGTTCTAACATATTTTACGCCGCTATAAGTGAGCACCGTCTTCAACAAGTCGAACGACATGCGAATATTTCTTTGCATTTTCATTCGTCATACAATCGTGAAAATTAGGACTTCAAACGTACTTCTGGTCATCGTCTTCTTCTTTCTTCGCTTTGGTGGGCGAGGGAAGTTTCTTGAAAAATGATCTAGACATGAAGAAAAAGATCAGCTTCAAGTGTAGGTACAATAATACTTAGTTGCCGTTCAAGGTAGAATAGATTGGTTACGATGCCCACGAGAATAACATAGGGTAATGATCAGTTTACAGAACTTCAAGAAGATAAAGTATGATTCAGATTTTAGTATGTACTGACAAACACAACTACTCCTATGAATTTACCTACCGAACTAACTTATTCATCTCAGGCTATGTATGTACCTACATGATCTTGTGTCTTCAGTTGGAATTACCAACACGAACAACCAGGCAAGGTCAAAATGACGACTTATTTAGGTAGATAGTGCGCAGAAACTGAATAGATAAGGAATAATTTCTAGAGCTAGTTCATGCAAATATTGTGAGCAGGTGAACCTACTACCTGGACAGCACAGAGATGATATAGCAGTAATCGTGTCATTCGACTCCAAAACTACAACAAAGTCGATTCGAAATGTCGTCTACAACCTACTAACCACTCACATCTAATCAAAAACCGTGCAAAATAATTGAAATTTGATTTAAATTGTTATATACTTACGTTATACTTCGTTGAGACATTTTCCCGCTCGTAAACTAGTTAAATTTTGAAGTAACGTAGAATTATTATAACCTTCCCCGATATAACCATGGACCTAGTATCCCTAGGATATAACCATGAACCATAGAGAAGGTTTGTGTAGATAGATATTCCAAGGAGGAAGATTAGTGCCTTCTATGGAACAGAATAGATACACTACTACTATTATTTTTCCACTAATAGTTTCCAGAACAATACGAGGCAAAATATTGTCAGCAATTATAAATTGGGTAGGTAGTATCGTGAATTTCCAAGTTCCAGAATCAAATGTTTGACGTTCAGATGTTGGTAGATGGGCAACGAAACCTCGTTACAGAAGAACCAAGTTCCAGAACAAAAGAACCAGATGGTTCTAATGGAGGAAAATACCTGGGGAACCCTCTTTCTCTACAGCTATTAGAAGTAGAAGCTGTAGGCAATGGCCTCAAAATTATAGGAAATTAGTTTTGAAATACTCTGTTTTCTGGTGTTTAACACTTTTACACGATGTGAACGGGTACCCATATTTTGTTTGTATTTATTTGTATGTGCCACAGAAGATAAAACAACGAGATCTAGCTAAAAAATCGCAATATATAACCGTCGTTGCAGTAGCCATATATTGCTTGAAAAAACTCATCAATAACAGCATTTTTTAAAAAATGTTCAACTTCAGGAATCGTCCAAAATGGATTTCCATGAAATGATTTTGAAAAATTCGCCTATTTGAATATTTGTATTTATTGCAACAAATTTTTAAATCAATAGTTTTAAAAATTTAATCTCGAAACTAAATTAGGGTCTAGCGTAGAAAATGTAGCTATTGGTACCTATAGTCTCAATCAGAATTTATAGGAAAATATTCTCCATTGTTTTAAAAACATTCTAAAACGATAACTCCAAGATTCATTTATTAGAAGGTCACTTCATTTATCTTCTCATCCTAAGATCTAGTAGCGGAAACCCCAAAAATTGTGCAAACACGTAGCAATAATTAAAGAAAGGACGAATTCGATGGGCCCAAAACTTGTTTTTTCGAGGTTCAGAAATAAAAATCGCTTTAATCAATCACCTATTTGAAAACAATTTTTCCTATCGTCTTACTTAAGAACTGTAAAAAAAGACTTGGAAAACCAGATCCCTCCTACTCATACTAAATAAGTGCCAGGAATGGCAGTCGGTCGAAAATCTAACCTCAAATGGTTGTTTACTTTTTTTGCTAAATAAGTTATTTGCTCTTGATTGTTTTCAGATATCCACAACGTGAATAAAGACAACACTATTTTAATTATTATTAAGTAAGGTTACCTGAAGTAAAAAAGGTTACTTACCTACCTACAATTAATATTGCTTGCCAGCTAATAAGTGATCATTTGGTTCGAGCTTATTGCCTTTCCCTAGTAAAATGCATATTTTTTGGACCATTCGATAGGTACTTACTTATTTTTTAAAAAACGAACAAAAATTGCAAAGGTTACTTACTACTCATATCAATGACAAAATTAATTACTGACCTTGTATACTCTACGTTTCAGCACTTGAGAATCAATATTATAATACCCATTACAACAAATTTCATAGGAAAGTACCTACTATATTGAAAAAAAATAAGAGATATTTATACCGACAAAAGTTGAAGAATAATCAAATAATACAACCGGATTGGAGCATTTAAACTCATGTTTAGGAATTTAATGAAAGAACTGTTTATGCAAAAAAATTAAAGTTGACCTCATCCAGTCGTGCCAAGAACCTAGCTAAAACGAAATTTGAAAAAAAAGATGCCAAATCAATCTATTTCAAACAAAAGGGTACATTTAATATTCTGAGTCAAAATTATTGTTGATTTTTTTGGTTCCACAATACCGAGAAAAAGATCTAGGAAGTGAAACTGAGTATTAGATGCTATGAACTTGAGACAAACCAAAGAGACTTATCAAGAGTGAGCTAAAATTAGATCAATTCCAAAAATAGAAATTCCACCCTTATTCCACAGAAACGCTAGTTCGACTTCTAATAATGATCATCCAACGTGAAAGGCAGAATGAAATTGAAATGAGGGCGTGAAGAGGAATCAAAATGCTAAAATACTATTTTATTTTTCTGTATTTCAACTTCCATAATTATTACATATTTATTATCAAGTACATAACTATAAAGCCAAATTATTGCAGTATGAAGTGCTAACGCATCGTTCAAATCAGCAGATTGCCCATTGAAATTTTAAACCACTCGATATAATATAAATTCAGTATAATGAAGTACCTATTAAATTCTTAAGTAAGGTTCCTAAATTTCAAACTAACATCACAAAAAAATGAGGATTTAAAATATAAAAACTGAAAATAAACAAGAATTAGTTTTAACGAAAAATGCAATTTAATTTTTCCAATTGAGTTTTCTGGTGTAGTATCACAGAGGTGCCAGAAATTGACACTGCTTTAAATATGTTGTTTCACCAGGCCTAACATTATTGACAGAATATTCGTTTTGTTTGTTTTCAAGTGCAAATTTAATTAGGTAATACAAAAACACGTACCGCAATTGGAAATACAAGTGAACGAGGTCCACGAGTAGATCAAAATCTTTAGAACCGGATCATCAGGGTAGAGTGTAGCGGACGTAGGGAACTTCAACGTCGTTGCCATCCGTGTCGTTGCAACAGAGTTCAAACACTAGAGCTTTGACGTGGGGTTCCAACCTTCTTTTGGAGACTCGGCGAACGACTTCAGACATGGGAAGGTTGAGGCGGTCCTGGAGTTTGTTCTGAGCCATGAAGAACGAGTAGAGCATGCAGACTCCCTGGGACAACATGGTGATTTCCAGGCCGTGCTTGTCTTTGAAGTAGTCCATGAATTCCTTTAGAGTCATCTCTCCTTGAACTTCGAATCTGTCCCAGAGGGTCCATTCGGTTTCGTAGTACTTCAATTTGGGAGCGCAAATGGGCTCTGAGAAGCCGAAGAAAGGAAGAGACAGGTTGACGAAGCCATTTTTGAAGACAGTGATGTCTTTGACCCCAGCAGCAAGTTTGTAAAGCTCTATGCACACGAGGCCAGCGACTACTGAAGTGGTGGTGGCAATAGCAGGTATGATTTTACCGGCAATCAACTTGCTCTTATGACGGTCTGCTGTAGGAATACCGTAATTCGTAGCCCTCAGGTTTGAAGCTGCTACGATAAAGTCCATGTGAAGGTTGTTGTCATCGTCTTTCTCAAATTCCAGAGGGGTGATGCGTAATCCATTCAGTTCATCGTTAGTAGGTAACTCCCTCCTGAGGTCTGACAATCTGTCCTGGTCGGCTGTGGCTTCAGAGCCATTGGCCATGAGTTGAGCATCGTTCACAGCAATTTTCACTCCAGATTTGGGTATGAACTCAGGAACCACCACGTTCATGACCATCTTGGCAACTTCATCACGATTACGAACCTGAGGTACGCCGTAAACTTCAGCTTTCAAGTTAGCAGCAGCAAAAACATAATCCAAATGTAAAGGATCGTTAACGTCGAATTCGAGAGGAGTTGGGCATTTCTTAGGCCCAGACCAGAACAGCTGTCCACTTGTAGTGAGTTGATCGGGAGGGAAATTGAACAGAAGTTGCTTGATCTGGTTAGAGTACTGTTCCTGCCAGTAATTCCTTGCCCATGCAACGCAGTCTTGGAAGTTTTTGGGTCGTTCGTCGACAAGAGCGAGTTTCAGGGACTCGATGACTTCAATCGGCTGAGCTCCCGGGAGATGGAGAGTTCTCTCTACGAAGTTTGAGTCACTCAGATACAGAGCTGCGTTATCTGCACATTGCTTGAAGAGACCTTCGAAAGCGTCTCTGGCCCATTGAAGGGTGTGTTCGATAGCATTGGGGAAGTTCTTCAGAGTGCAAATAGGGATGCTCTTTTCTGGGGGGTCTTGCGAAGAACTGTAGGATTCTGTAAGGAATGGAACCACCACCTGCGTGTTACCTTTGGTGCCCAGAGTGCCTGACTCCAACAGTGGTTTTCTGTAGTACACACATCGACGGTCCATGTATATTCTAGCATCCACGTTATCCAAAGCATTGGCCACACCGTCGAGATTCTCAAAGAAATCGTCGTCATAAACTTTTTCAGTTTCGACCCCCACTCTGTTTTCGTGGGGAGTAACGTTCACATCGGGATTCATACGTTTGACAGCCTTAGCAGCAGTGCTGGATTTTGGCTTTTGCACGTCATGTGGGCGGAAAAGGAACTGTCTGTTCAGATTAGACTTTTCAATGAGGTCCATGTCAGTCACAATAATCTCACCTCCCTTGGAGCTGATGCCCATCATCGCGAAATTCTTGAGCAGCTCGCATCCAATGGCGCCGGCCCCTACTACGAAATATTTCAACGCACCGAGCTTATCTTGGAAGTCCTTGCCGAATACGGCAATCTGACCGTCGTAACGCGAACCAGTCATTGGGCAGTCCTTAGGAGAGAGATCCTCAGCTGGCAAGCACTCGATCGCATCGTAGTACATCCACTGATAAATTGGGTGGAATTTTCCGCTGCACGATTTCATAACCTCCTGAGCTACAACTCCACCGCAAAAAGCATTCAGTGGATTGATATTACCCATGCAGGTTTTAGAAAATTTGCTGATCAAATTCGCGTTAAGATCTACTTCACAGCCTAAAGTGGTCGCCGTAGTTTTGCAAACTTCTAGGAATGCGTCGGCACTCTCGTTGTCCCAAGGTTTTGGAAGTGATGATTTATCTTTGACGTACGAATCGAGTGCAGCAAAAGCGACGTGCAGTTGTTGAGGATGATCGAATTTCGCGAAATCAGTGATCAAAAACTCGGGTTCTTTCAAAGACTCCGAGAGTTTTTTGAAGTTGAGGATTTTGGGCATTTTAACTTGAGTGACGACACCGCCTCTGACGTACTCGGAATTGGAACTGGTGTTGCCGATAGAGAAGGTATATGGACCCAAAACTTTGATCTTGATCGGCTCACAACCGTTCAACTCAGTCATACCCTGGACTTCCGAGAAAGTTACATGATCGCCGTCTTCTAGGCCATGTCTCGTGTCGTCGAGGCAGGTTACGACTCCCTCGTCTTCACGAGAGACGCTGGCGATCATTGCGGAGACGGGATTCTCTCCTGTCGTGTCCACAACTTTGAAGCCTTCCCCAAAATCGCAAAACACTTGGGCGAATACGCCGCGGGTTTTGGCGATTATCAAGGCAATATTTTTAGCGTGAGTGATTTCAGAAATGCGCAACTCCTCCTCTAGGGAGCAGTCAGTGAGGACGACCACCGTGAAATCCTTGATTTTCTCCTCAGACAAAGGCCCCGTGTAGGCACGAGTGGGAACATAATTATTGAGTTCAGAAAGGTGCTTACAAGATACCTCAGCTCTGTTCTTACCTAAATCCGCTTCAGTCACATAAAACTGGGAGGATAAGTCCGCGACAGACGCAACTTTTTCATCGTGCAAAGTGACCGACTTCACACCACCCAAAATCACATTTTTGGCTATCTCGACACCGAGTCCACCCAAACCGGAAATTAGAACATCTGACGATGCCATTCTACGCATAGCATCGTGCCCCAAAACGTACAATTGACGGCTATATAGTCCCTCGTCAATGTCCTCACTCGGAGCTGCAGATCCATTTTTCGCCATGGTTGAAGTCGCCTTTGAAACGGAGTTGCTGGGAGTACTCTCTCCTATTTTCCGCTTCTTGGCAGGAGGATCTATCGAATTTGCCGCCACTTCAGCACTAGACATCGGACAAAAAGGCCGTCGTTTCAGCCCAGTTTATAGATTCTTCTACCACTAACTCTAATTAGAACGGATTTTGATGAAATAATAGAATAAAAAAATCACACAACGAACTGTAACTACTATGGTGTAATGGCTGACTAATCACTGGTAACCAAGGTTGCCAACTGCCTATCATCAAATCCCGCTAGGTGATGGTATAAAAAAGCTAAATTTCCGAATTTTTATTTCACAATACAAACAGTATCACTTCAAAGCAATACACTATGATACGGCAAACAGTTCGATTTTTACTCAAAAGGTTAGATAATTTAAGAATTTATTTCATCGATTTCCTGAAGACGGAGAAAGACGAAACTTCTTCTGTCTCATCTTTTAATGTTTTTTTGATCGACTATTTGGTAATTTTATTCAATGTTTTTAATTAAAATAGATATTGCAGGGAAAATCCAGATTTCCTACGAAGTGGGATTTAATTTATTTCCACTACTGCTACCCTTGAAAAAAGCTGAATCTAGAGGGGAAAAAGTTAAGTTGGCAATGCTACAAGCATTCGGTGATCAACAAGCGCTAACTTGATTATAACTCATTGATCTGAAGAAGACAGTTGTTTTCAATAATCTCCTTTTCAAACGTGTTAGTCTTTTTGAAAACAAAACAATAATACATTTCTGCTATTTAAATTTAAGAATTAGAAAAAAAACGGATTTTAATGGAAGAAATCACAAGATGAAAGTTTTTTCTTTCACTGTTGCGCATGCGTGATCTGTTAACAGCTGATCCATTTGGCTGACTCATCCCGCAAAAGGCGGTTCATTCAAATCTTCTGTCTCATTTTCGAATTCGAGTACATGGTAGGTACCCAAGTACCCAACGGTAAATTATTAACATTGTTTCTTAATTTCACGGGGGTAAATTCTTATTGAATAACTTCTTTCTTTTGGTGATTGGTAGGAATCATCTTTTGATGTTGGTTGAGGATAGACGTTTTGAAATTAGATCCTTTGTAAAGTTTTTCGTTGTACCTAAGTACCTATTTCAGATAGGTATGTTTTTATTGGTACCTACCTACTTGAAGAATACCTACTAAATACGTTGGTGGAAGTAAGTAAGATGTCGTACCTTCAACAGTCTAGTGCTTAACTCTTCCAGTAGGCAAGGTAGGAATCTCCGAATGGGCCTAGGTAGACATCCGTTTGAAGCCAGCGTAAATATATCGCACTTTCAATAAAATACCTATTAAGTACAACGAAGAGATAACCACAAAAATAGGTAAGTACCTTCTTATTAAAAATGCGAGACATCTATACTTGATTAAAATCTCGTATGACAAAATTTATTTGGGACCATCTTGTAGCTCAACTCTAAATTGTCATCAATATCGAACTATGATTTCGAAAAGATGTGACAAGGATTGACCACAGTCTTACAAGGAACCGAAGTCATTCAAATACACTGCAAATGATAACACAATGGTTTATTATTTTCTATATATACTTAGATCACTCGTCTACAAATCCCCAACCATCCAACATGAAGAAAAACATTGATCGCATTTCGGCCTCTTTTGCGATTCACACTCGTGTTTCTGATTTATCGTACGTAAAACCCTTAAATTCTCGTAGGGAGCAAACGGTTTGTCCTACAGGGCTCCGCGTGGTCTCAAAAAATTCTAAAAATTCTGTAGAATCTTAAATTGAAGGGAAAAAATATCTTTATATCGAAATTTTTTGAGTTAGGGCGTTTTCAAAATTTCAAAATTCATTTTTGAACCCTTAGAAGTGATCTACATCAACCAAAATCTTCGGGGCACAACTAGACCCCAAATGGAGCCTACATATCAAATTTCATCAAAATCGGTCAATGCTAAGTGGCAAAAAGTGCCGCGTACGGCGGACGGACGGCCAAATTTTTATTCGATTTTTGGATTCTACGTACCTACCTACCTTGAAAAGTAAACCATCAAATTTTGAGGGGGTGTTGACTTTATTTTTTTCTTGGTCGATTCCCAAGGTTTATTATTGAAAATAATAAACCAAAAGCTACGCAGTGCAAAATGTAGAAAGGTATTTTGATATTAGAGGAAACATAGGTAATTTTTCGACTAGCTACAAGTTGGAAGCTTTCTTATCCTCGATTGTAAGGAAGCTAAATGAGAATTTTATTTGAAAAACGCTGCAAATTATTACACAAAGGTTTATTATTTTTCTATGTAGATCACTCGTCTGCTAAGAACTCGGCTTTGCCACTGTCACTACCTGCCTACCATATACCTACAGCGATCCCATTTTGGTCAGCTAAAATTTGAACGGAGATTAGGCTTCTTTTGCGATTCACACTCGTGTTTCTGATTTATCGTATTATAAGCCCAACCCTCAAGTTCTCGTAGGGAGCGAACGGTTTGTCCTACAGAGCTCCGCTTGGTCTCTAAAAATTCAATACTATCTTAAATTGATGGAAAAACAGTACCTTTACATCAACATTTTTTGAGCTAGGGCGTTTTCAAATGTCAATCCTTATTTTTTCAATAACCGACATCAACCAAAAGCTTCGGGGCACAACTAGAACCAAATGGAGCCCTCATACCAACTTTCATCAGAATCGGTCCATGGGAACTAAGGAAAGTGCCGCGGACGGCGGACGGACGAAAAAATTTTTATTCGATTTTCGGATTGTATGTAGGTACCTTGAAACGTAAACCAACCAATTTTGAGAGGGTAAACATTTTTTTCTTGGTCGATTCCAAAGGTTTATATTGAAAATAATAAACCAAAATGACGTAAAAGATAAAATAAACAATTTAAAAAATAACACGTAAATAAAAAATGCAATTTTATTTATTTCTCAATCGAGTTTTCTCGTGTAGTATCACAGAGGTTCTAGAAGTAGATGCTTTAATCTATGTTTCTTCAACACAACCATTATTGACAAAATTTTATTTTTATTTTTTCAAGTGCTTACTTGATTTGATTTTACAAAAAACGCGTTGCCTCAATTGGAAAAACCAGTGAACATGATTTTCAAGATCAACATCTTTATGATCATTAAGGTAGAGTGTAGCGGACGTAGGGAACTTTAACATCGTTGCCATCTCTATCGTTGCAACAGAATTCGAACACTAGCGATTTCACTTGAGGATCTAACCTTCTGTTGGAGACTCGGCGAACGACTTCAGACATGGGAAGGTTGAGGCGTTCCTGGAGTTTGTTCTGAGCCATGAAGAACGAGTAGAGCATGCAGACTCCCTCAGACAACATGGTGATTTCCAGGCCGTGCTTGTCTTTGAAGTAGTCCATAAATTCCTTTAGAGTCATCTCTCCTTGAACTTCGAATCTGTCCCAGAGGGTCCATTCGGTTTCGTAGTACTTCAATTTGGGAGCGCAAATGGGCTCTGAGAAGCCGAAGAAAGGAAGAGACAGGTTGACGAAGCCGTTTTTAAAGACAGTGATGTCTTTGACCCCAGCAGCAAGTTTGTAGAGCTCTATGCACACGAGGCCAGCGACTACTGAAGTGGTGGTGGCAATAGCAGGTATGATTTTACCAGCAATCAACTTGCTTTTATGACGGTC
This sequence comes from Apolygus lucorum, assembly GCA_009739505.2. Classification (NCBI taxonomy): domain Eukaryota; kingdom Metazoa; phylum Arthropoda; class Insecta; order Hemiptera; family Miridae; genus Apolygus; species Apolygus lucorum. The sequence goes on along the minus strand of CM019182.2, from coordinate 20,005,714 downwards.
TGCTGTAGGAATACCGTAATTCGTAGCCCTCAGGTTTGAAGCTGCTACAATAAAGTCCATGTGAAGGTTGTTGTCATCATCTTTCTCAAATTCCAGAGGGGTGATGCGTAATCCTTTCAGTTCATCGATAGTTGGCAACTCTTTCCTGAGAGATAAAAAATCATGGTCAGCTGTGGCTTCAGAACCACTGGCCATGAGTTGAGCATCGTTCACAGCAATTTTCACTCCAGATTTGGGTTTGAACTCAGGAACTTTCACTTTCATGACCATCTTCGCTACTTCATCACGATTACGAACCTGAGGTACGCCGTAAACTTCAGCTTTTAAGTTAGCAGCAGCGAAAACGAAATCCAGATGAAGAGGATCGTTTATATCAAATTTGAGAGGTGTGGGACATTTCTTAGGCCCAGACCAGAACAGCTGTCCACTTGTAGTGAGTTGATCGGGAGGGAAATTGAACAGAAGTTGCTTGATCTGGTTAGAGTACTGTTCCTGCCAGTAATTCCTTGCCCATGCAACGCAGTCTTGGAAGTTTTTGGGTCGTTCGTCGACAAGAGCGAGTTTCAGGGACTCGATGACTTCAATCGGCTGAGCTCCCGGGAGATGGAGAGTTCTCTCTACGAAGTTTGAGTCACTCAAGTACAATGCTGCGTTATCTGCACATTGCTTGAAGAGACCTTCGAAAGCGTCTCTGGCCCATTGAAGGGTGTGTTCGATAGCATTGGGGAAGTTCTTCAGAGTGCAAATAGGGATGCTCTTTTCTGGGGGGTCTTGCGAAGAACTGTAGGATTCTGTAAGGAATGGAACCACCACTTGCGTATTACCTTTGGTGCCCAGAGTGCCCGACTCCAACAGCGGTTTTCTGTAGTACACACATCGACGGTCCATGTACATTCTAGCATCCACATTATCCAAAGCATTGGCCACACCATCGAGATTCTCAAAGAAATCGTCGTCATAAACTTTTTCAGTTTCGACCCCCACTCTGTTTTCGTGGGGAGTAACGTTCACATCGGGATTCATACGTTTGACAGCCTTAGCAGCAGTGCTGGATTTTGGCTTTTGCACGTCATGTGGGCGGAAAAGGAACTGTCTGTTCAGATTAGACTTTTCAATGAGGTCCATGTCAGTCACAATAATCTCACCTCCCTTGGAGCTGATGCCCATCATCGCGAAATTCTTGAGCAGCTCGCATCCAATAGCGCCGGCCCCCACCACGAAATATTTCAACGCACCGAGCTTGTCTTGGAAGTCCTTGCCGAATACAGCTATCTGACCGTCGTAACGCGAACCAGTCATTGGGCAGTCCTTAGGAGAGAGATCCTCAGCCGGCAAGCACTCGATCGCATCGTAGTACATCCACTGATAAATTGGGTGGAATTTGCCGCTGCACGATTTCATAACTTCCTGAGCTACAACTCCACCGCAAAAAGCATTCAGTGGATTGATATTACCCATGCAGGTTTTAGAAAATTTGCTGATCAAACTTGCTTTAAGATCAAATTTATAGCCTAAAGTGGCTGCCTTAGCTTTGCAAATTTTCAGGAATGCTTCAGCAGTCGCGTTGTCCCAAGGTTTAGGAAGAGATGATTTATCTTTGACGTACGAATCGAGTGCAGCAAAAGCGACGTGCAGTTGTTGAGGATGATCGAATTTCGCGAAATCAGTGATCAAAAACTCGGGTTCTTTCAAAGACTCCGAGAGTTTTTTGAAGTTGAGGATTTTGGGCATTTTAACTTGAGTGACGACACCGCCTCTGACGTACTCGGAATTGGAACTGGTGTTGCCGATAGAGAAGGTATATGGACCCAAAACTTTGATCTTGATCGGCTCACAACCGTTCAACTCAGTCATACCCTGGACTTCCGAGAAAGTTACATGATCGCCGTCTTCTAGGCCATGTCTCGTGTCGTCGAGGCAGGTTACGACTCCCTCGTCTTCACGAGAGACGCTGGCGATCATTGCGGAGACGGGATTCTCTCCTGTCGTGTCCACAACTTTGAAGCCTTCCCCAAAATCGCAAAACACTTGGGCGAATACGCCGCGGGTTTTGGCGATTATCAAGGCAATATTTTTAGCGTGAGTGATTTCAGAAATGCGTAACTCCTCCTCTAGGGAGCAGTCAGTGAGGACGACCACCGTGAAATCCTTGATTTTCTCCTCAGACAAAGGCCCCGTGTAGGCACGAGTGGGAACATAATTATTGAGTTCAGAAAGGTGCTTACAAGATACCTCAGCTCTGTTCTTACCTAAATCCGCTTCAGTCACATAAAACTGGGAGGATAAGTCCGCGACAGACGCAACTTTTTCATCGTGCAAAGTGACCGACTTCACACCACCCAAAATCACATTTTTGGCTATCTCGACACCGAGTCCACCCAAACCGGAAATAAGAACATCTGACGATGCCATTCTACGCATAGCATCGTGCCCCAAAACGTACAATTGACGGCTATATAGTCCCTCGTCAATGTCCACAATCGGAGCAGCAGATTTATTTTTCGCCATGGTTGAAGTCGCTTTTGAAACGGAGTTGCTGGGAGTACTCTCTCCTATTTTCCTCTTCTTGGCAGGAGGATCTATAGAATTTGCCGCCACTTCAGCACTAGACATCGGACTTCGAGGCCGTCGTTTCAGCCCAGTTTATATATTTCACTACATACCACTAACTTTAATTTGAATACTCACATTTTGATGGAATAATAATCAAATTGAAAAAATATCACACTACAGTTGCAGCCTGTAACTACAATGGGGCGGTCACTAATCTCAAGTATAGCGATTTAAGTTGTTAGAAGAAATTGTGGGGCCGAGGCTTTCTTGAATTCACTTTTATTTGAGGTCAATTTTGTCGAAATTTGTACTTCTATTACCTATCTTGATTTTGTCAATTTTGTACTTCTATTACCTATCTTGATTCCGAATTTTGGTCTAAGCGTAGCGAGAAAATGTGAAATTAACTGTTGAAGAATAATCGAAAAAATATTCATAGTTTCTGGTGTGATTGTAGAAGATCGATTATGGTCTTAACGTGTAAAATTAGGTAGTGAATTCAGAGTGGTTCTTTCGGCATTAGAGGTTAAGGAATTACGTGGATTCGGAAAGTTATGCAAAACCCTCACGACTGCTCGGTATTGAAGGAGGGGAATCGTCTACGCCGTGATGTAGTTGGTTCCTGTATTTGGCTTCTTTACTACCAAAACTACATTCTTATCCAATCGTTGAAAAAAATGTAAATAATCCAAATTCAAACATTTTACTAATATTTCGCGTTCAATAGCTTTTTGAACAATTTATTTCTGTTCCAGGGAACACTATAGGAAAAAGTTTTAGGGTAAAAAATCAAACGCTTGCATACGAGTCTGCAACACATTGAAACATTTTCATGCCCCCCCCCCCCTCCCCTCCCGACACATGAACTACATCGCCTCAGCTAATCAGGGAGCTCGATTTTCGCCTCAGCTGATCTGGGAGCTCGATTTTCGACTCAGCTGATCTGGGAGCTCGATTTTCGACTCAGCTGATCTGGGAGCTCGATTTTCGACTCAGCTGATCTGGGAGCTCGATTTTCGACTCAGCTGATCTGGGAGCTCGATTTTCGACTCAGCTGATCTGGGAGCTCGATTTTCGACTCAGCTGATCTGGGAGCTCAATATTCGAGTCAGCTGATCTGGGAGCTCAATTTTCGACTCAGCTGATCTGGGAGCTCAATTTTCGACTCAGCTGATCTGGTAATATCAAACTGTAAAGTACCTACCTACCTAACAACTTCACTTCTGATGGTCATAATCATCATTGTGGCGACTTGGGACAAATATCGTTGCAACAAATATCGTTGCATCAAATTTCGTGACGATTTTTTTTTTATGTGCCATATGAAAGACATGAAAATGTCAATAACGATTCAATTTTCGATGAAATTTCTAGGTTAGATCGGTGCTTTCGCGCCCAAGCAAATTTTTGCCAATGAAAAGTAGGAATTCTCTCAGGATCTGTTGGCCCGAGCTGCTAAAATGTGAAGGGTAGTTTGCTCATTAATTTCATCACGATCCGATCGGTAGTTATCACTGAAAAATGGGCAAAATCACCAACATAATCGCGATCAACTTCTCAATCATGATTAATAATTATGTATTATTTATTCATTTATTTTTATTAATGATATTATTATATTTTAATTTATTTTGTTAAATAATTTATTTCCCTGTTTATTATATCATATTGTTTTTTGTTCATGATATGTATGAAGGTTTTGAACTGCCCACCTCATTTCGCTGACGTTTCAATGTTTGTATCTATGAGACATTTTCCCTACGAAGAAGGTTGAAAATTCTGGTTTAAAAATTATAATTCAAAATTAAGTAAAATAGTAAATTTCTTCAAATTGGTCAATGTGAAATACCATTATCGACTTTAAAAAGTAGGGAAATCTCTGTTATCAGATAGCACAATCAAATAAAGTATTAGATTCGACGCGTAATATGCGAATATTATTCGCCTTGTTGTGTTGGTTACATAAGATGGGGCTCGGCTGGAATCAGAGCTGGTTCGAGAGCTGAAGAACCAGTCGTAAGAGCAGGTAAACAACTGTCATCTCTCACGAGTTGTGACTTGCGACCTTCTCGGAGCTCCCAGGCGGGCGAAAAAGTCTATTTTTACTCGCGAAACCTCATCGGAACCGCTAAGTTCCGGGGACGTACAATTTTTGTAGAAGTTGATCGTCATATAACGGGTAGATGTCGAACGATGGCACAAAGTGTTTCAATAGAAATGTAGGTGAGTAGGTAACTCCAAGTTTCAGACGAGGAAGCAAAAGCATAGATGGGTAGATGAACAACTTGGAAAATTTGAATAATTTTTTCAATAGAAAAGGTAGATGACGAGGTAACTCCAAGTTTTAGACGAGGAAGCAGAAGCATAGATGGGTAGATGAGCAACTTGGAAAATTTGAATAATCATGTTGGGTAGTCAATAAGGCTTCCTCTAAAAAAAACTTTTTCAAAATTATTGGAATTTATTGCTAATAATTATTATAACAGTTGGTAGGTTAGACAGGTGTTCTAGAATTTTCTATTAGTCTTAAAAATCGTTGTGAGGAACGCTAAATGAATTTTTTAAATCCTGATTCTCACTGAACAATGGGGTGTGCGCATGGGTGGGAAAAACTGTTTATTGTTATTTTTAATCTAAACAAGACCTCATTCCGAGAATTTTGACACCAACCGCGACCTTCTAGCGTGAGAAGAACTTTTTCTGATTTTTCAAAGTTTCTAATGTTTATGACGTCACAGTGGGCTGGGGGGTCCCGCCCGGCGGGAAAGGCGCGTGACGTCATAAACATTCGAAACTTTGAAAGATCATAGAAAAGGGTCTTCTCGCGCTAGAATGTCGCGGTTGGTGTCAAAATTCTCGGAATGAGGTCTTGTTTAGATTAAAAATTTAAAAAATCAGGCGCACCCCCTATTTTAAGGACTTGCGATGTCGCCCGCGAGCGGTCACCAGTCCAGATAATCCCAAACCGACCAGCCTCACCTTCGGAGATCTCACGGGAACCAGGTTCATTAAAACAGCTAACAGCTAACTTTTGAATCTCAACATTGACCCAAATTAATAAAATTCGGAATTTATGTTTATACAGTTTTTGTTTGGGGTCTAGTAAGTTGTAGAGCCTCAACGATGAGAGTGAGAAGAATGATGAAAATGTTGAAACATCCTTCCGAGAACTCGAGGGAACAGTTCCAATTTCAAATAGATCACAATAAATTAGTATTGAATGAAAGTATGACCGAATCACTGATGAAATAAGCTTGATGAATTAGATTCCAACGTGGGATAAGAACTCATCAATCTGTGTGATTTTTTCAGTTCCTTCATGTGTTGAGTAAATCTTCCTTTGAAAAACTATCAAACCTATTTCCTACAACTCAAATACACAAGTAATAATATGATCTTACACTCCTTCTTAATGCAAATTTGTTTATCACGGACCAGCCTCATGGTCACAAACAAGCAGAACGGGTCGAGGAAGGAGTCGACAAGCCTCTCGACTCGACCAATCAGAAACTTCGGATATCGGCCGAGCCTCTTCATATAAAAAGCTCCCTCTCTTTCTAAAGGACTTGATTTTACATTCCAACTTCGAACAACTCGAGTCCTCCTTCATTCTTTACTTTTCTACGAACGTAATGGTAAGGATAAACTAACATAGTAATTTTTTGTATTCCTATTTTGATTGTCTCTTTGATGCAATAATTCTGTATCGTATAAGGTACCCATCATTAGGCTTCACAAAAAATACCTAGTAGCATTATGAGTATAACGAGAAAGGATCAGATATGAACGATCAGAAGAATGGTTACCTACGTAGGATATATGGATTCCGTGGACATTTTGATGTTATGGATAATTTGATATGCTGGAAATTTTAATAGGTTGTATATTTTGATAAGTTGAAAATTTGATACTTAGACGTTTTAATACATTGGACTTTTGGATTCCTTGGAAATTTTGAAATTACGATTATTTTGAACGTTGGACATTTTGAAACGTTGAAGATTTTGATTCGTTGTAAATTTTCATACTAAATTGTCATTTGATATGCTGGAAATTTTAATACGTTGGTTATTTTGATTCGTCGGACATTTTGATACATTGAAAATTTGATACTTGGATGTTTTAATACATTGGACATTTGGGTTCCCTAGAAATTTTGAAATTACGAATATTTTGATACGTTGGAAATTTCGAAACGTTGAAGATTTTGATACGTTGGAAATTTTTATACGAAATTTTCATTTGATATGCTGGTATTTTTCATTCGTCGGATATTTTGATACGTTGAAAATTTGATTCTTAGATGTTTTAATACATTAGAAATCTGGATTCCTTGGAAATTTTGAAATTCCGAATATTTTTAGACGTTGGAAATTTTGAAAAGTTGAAGATTTTGATACTTTGGAAATTTTCATTTGATATGCAGGAAATTTTAATACATTGGTTATTTTGATTCGTCGGACATTTTGATACGTTGCAAACTTGATATTTAGATTTTTTAATACATTGGACAATACATTAATACATAATAATCAATTATGTATTAATTTATAATCTATTAATACATCAATACATTAATACATTGGTTCCCTGGAAATTTAGAGATTACGAATATTTTGATACGTTGGAAATTTCGAAACGTTGGAGATTTTGATACGTTGGAAAATTTCATTTGCTATGCTGGAAATTTCAATACGTTGGATATTTTGATTCGTCGGATATTTTGATACGTTGGAAATTTTGAAACGTTGAAGATTTCGATACGTCGGGAATTGTTATACAAAATTTTCATTTGATATTCTGGAAATTTTAATACGTTGGTTATTTTGATTCGTCGGACATTTTGATACGTTGAAAACTTGATATTTAGATTTTTTAATACATTGGACAATACATTAATACATAATAATCAATTATGTATTAATTTATAATCTATTAATACATCAATACATTAATACATTGGTTCCCCGGCAATTTTGAAATTACGAAAATTTTGATTCATTTGACATTTTGATAGGTACATAGAAATTTGGATATGCTTGCAGTGTTGATACGTCGGATATTCTGACACGCAGAACATTTTGATACGTCAGACATCTTGATATTTCGGATATTTTGAGACGTTGGACATTTGGATTCCTTCGGACATTTTGATCTTTATGATATTTAGACACCCCAGACATCAACTTTTTGATACGCTGGGCATTTTCATACATTTGAAAGTTGTATTCCTTGGAAATTTTACCCCTTTGGACATTTTGATACTTCAGATATTCTGATACGTTGAATATTTTCATATGTTAGACATTTCTATTTTATTCCAAAGGTTCGTTTTTGGAAACATTAAAGCTAAATATTATCTAAACATTGGTTACTAGTTGGTTCAATACAATAACAACTCTGCATTGATTCTTTCAGACTACCTACACGGACAAAGGACCTCAGGTGAGATGAAGTTCAAATGTTTTCTGTTGCATTTAGATCTTCTTAAAGAATCCGACTGGTATGTTTACGGTTATTCTTCTCTTTTCAGCCCGAGGGTGGAAAATTCCTATCGTTCGATCACATCGTTTTTTGGGTCGGAAACGCCAAACAGGTTTGTGAGCTCATATAACAAGGATAGGGCCAGAGTCAGTCTTAAGGAGGAATCCTTTATCTAAACGAAATAAATAGATCAACAATTATCTACCTGAAAGTGACAAAAAATGAATTCGAAGAATACTTAATTTGCTTGGAAGTTTTACACTCTAAAATCAGTCGCAGAAATGAAAAATTGACTATTTTATTGTGTTTTAACGATAATATACCATGTATATTTTTTATGGGTACTCAAGGCATTCAAAATTGTAATACGCTGCAAATTATCACAAACAAACCCATTATTTTGTTCTTCTGTAAAGTTCACCCTTCAAATACCTTCTAAGGACCAGGGGCGGGTTTGATGGGAGGGGTTTGGGCCTTCAAGGGAAGACTAGAGGGATATTGTTAGCTTTGGTATAATTGGTATAATTCCTTTCTTAAAAAAAATCACTATCCTAAATTAATGAAAACACGTCAAGGAATATTACTTATTTAGGTAATTAATTATCCCTATGAAGCAAACGGTTGGTACCTCATAGCTCTGGGTAGTATTAACAAATTTTTAAAAAGTTAGGACGTTTTAAATTAATGAGAAAACAGTTCCTGTATTTGGAAAATTATCGAGCAAGGGCGTTTTGAAAATGTTTTCCTTCATTTTTACACCTTAGAAGTGACTGACAACAACCAAAAGCTTCGGGACTCAACTAGACCCTAAATGAAACGGATATACGAAATTTCATCAAAAACTGTCAATATGAACCGTGCCGTCAAATTGCCGAAAACCATCAAATTTTGAGGGGGTGGAGAGTCAGTTGTTGTTGCTCGATTCCAAAGGTTCATTGTTGAAAACAATAAACCAAAATGAGAATTCCATGACTTTCATTTACATTTTACAGTTTGTTTGTGGGTTCAGTCCAAAAAATCAGAAAACAACGTTTTATTGTACCAATTGTACCTTGTTTTTTCCCCTTTATAAATTACTGACTGATAAATTACTGTGAAGGGCTGACATTTTGCTGCTCCATCCTTCAGAAAAAAACGGAGCCTCACAGATAAAATCACCAAACTATTCTAACTATGATTAAAATAAATCACTGTTTTATCGAATCAGTAAAAATGTAGCTACTAGAAATCAATTAATGACAACCAATTAATGTTTCTCCATTCTCATGAAACATTATTTTGTTCAAAAGGATGATTAGCATTTTAATCTTTGTTTTAGCTTTTTGATCGAAAATTCAGCTGCATGGTGAAGGTACTACTAGTGGTTGTGATTACGATTGATAATGTGGATGATGATACTATGGTTGACTAGATGAGAAGCCTGCTAAACAAATCGTAGACATGTGAATAAAATTTGATGTCACGGTCTGGAATCGAACCCGGATTTTCTAGTTTTTTTATGTGTGCATTATTTTAGATGTTCGTAGAGTTTACCATCTATACCTGCTCTATGAGTACCTTTACGAAGTCTTCGGTCTCGTCAATAATTTCGTTCTCTTCTGTCCATCACCGTCCAAAATGCAGAATCAATTACTAATGAGTTGTGGGTTGATTTTGTGTTGAAATAAATAAAAAGAAAGGGTTGAAAACAGCAGAAAAGCACGTAGCAGAAGTACTGTGGTAAAATAATTTCAGTTTATTCCATTTGACTCAGTGTACTTGTACTTCTAACTGATGTGTCAAAAAATGTACATGTATTTGTAAAAACGTAGGTATTTTCTGAAAGATTCGCTTACAAACCTCTTCAGTATAACCTAACGTTTCAAATTTGAAATTGTTCAGGCTGCCAGTCATTACTGCGCGCGTTTGGGATTTGAATATCTCGCTTACAAAGGACTGGAAACTGGTTCTCGGGAGTATTCCTACCACGCAGTAAGGCAGAATAAGGTAAGAGAAATTCATGAGTTCTTTTCAAGCTCCATTGATACAGGCAGGCAAATTTGTCTTTCTTCCAACTCCTTTCATTGGAGAGAGAGAACATTGATACTTGTGTGACTAGCAAGTAATCTATTATAATTATAAGCTGTCTACCTAAATTTAAGGCATCACGAGGCAAACTTTTCACTATTTAAACGAGTGCAGTTTAAACATCTTATCTTGATATTTGGAATTGTCTAGATCGTATTCGTGTTCGTATCTGCGTACGAACCAACGGAGAAGGAATTGAATCGGCACATAGCGCAGCACGGGGATGGCGTGAAAGACGTGTCGTTCGCTGTTGAGGATATCGACATCATTGTGAAGGTATAAAGCATCGAATAATTAGTAATATTACTCATAATTAGGGTTTTTAGCGAGTTCAAGAAAGAGTTATTCCAATGAAGTTACTTTGCAATTACCCCGTATTCTTCGTTTATCTGGGGCCAGTTGTAGACAGGGTCCTCTTGTTACTAATAAATAGGTACTTATTTTACTTTCCAGAAAGCTAAAGAAAGAGGAGCAAAGATTGTAAAGGACATTTGGGAAGAGAAAGATGACTATGGGACGGTTCGGATGGCGATTGTACAAACGGTAAATATGCACACACAACGGAAAAAACTAGCCTCAAGTACCTCAGAGAATGTCCTCACTTGTCTAAATTTGTTTATTTATAGTTGCTTTACACTAATATACCACAGGAAACATTAGTTAATTTCCATGTAGAAGTAATCAGATTATAATTATTTATTAGTTTTAATTTTAATAATCCTGGTAATTTCTAGATTGACGTCCTAATATTTTTAGTTTATGCAGTAATTCAAACCGGTTCAAATTTCAGTTTGGGGACACAACGCACACATTCATCGATAGGTCGAAATACCACGGTGTTTTCCTCCCCGGATTCGTGAAATCCCCTTTGAAGGATGCGCTTAGCAAACTATTGTAAGTATGAAATGAAATCACATCATTAACCCGAATAGTCCGTTTACATTTGTGTACCATTGATTGGAATTTTGTTGAAACGAAGTGAAGTTTTGAAGCGAACTGGTAGCCCCGTAGCTATACAGGGTGTCCGGGAAAGATACGGCCAAACTTCAGGGGTCGATTCTACAAGATATTTCCAATAAAAAATGTGACCTAGCAATATTCTTTTAACCCCTTGTTTTTTCAAGTTATTTCAATTTGAAGATTTTTTTTCGTATGTTGAGCCTTGTCTCACTAAAATTATTATAGCTCCCTTCAAATTTGATTACACTGTTGAAAAGAGCACTAAATTTCCCGTCAGATGAGCTGAAATACACATTTTTAACCTCACATCTAGTTAGAGCTTTTCTAGTCCAAACTTAAAACGTAGCAATTTTTGGGTTTTTTGACGAAATTCTTAAAAGGTTTTCACCCATTTTCTGTAGAGGAAATTCGATGAGGTTTTCAGCAAAAACATCCTTAAAATCTCAGGTTCCCAACAGTATAATCAGAAAATATTTTACACTCGAATTCAGGGGAGAAATCTGTGTTTAAACGCGAAAAAAGTGAATTTTGTCAACGAAATCCAAGGATTTAGGGTCTCCTCCGTCGCGGCTCCTCTCACTCTCCATCCAACCCCGAATCCTCCCGTCAAACGCTTACGCAATATTGATGTAAAGTAGATCAAAATGTAAATAATGTTTCATGATGTTTCTATTTTACAGGCCTCCAGCTAAATTGGACTTTGTGGACCACGTTGTCGGGAACCAACCAGACATGGCCATGGAGGACGTCGTAAAATGGTATGTATTTAACTTAGGAGACTTATTATTATTCATCCTCAACTTATCAATAATCTTATAAAGAGTTGAAGAAAAAAATTCCACTCGCATTTTGCGTTACTGAGTTTTTGTTCATTATTTTCAATAATAAATCTTTGGAATCGACCAAGAAAAATTTTGGTTTATTATTTTCAATAATAAGCCTTTGGAATCGAGCAAGAAAAAAAAAATTTTAACCCCCCCCTCAAAATTTGATGTTTTACGTTTCAAGTTACGTAGAATCCGAAAATCGAATACAAAAATTTCCGTCCGTCCGCCGTACGCCGTACGCGGCACTTTTCTTAGCAACACTGGACCGATTTGGTTCAAATTTGGTATATGGGCTCCATTTGGGGTCTAGTTGTGCCGCGAAGCTTTTGGTTGATGTAGGTCACTTCTAAGGGGTGAAAATTAAGGGTTGAAATTTTCAAGAGTGCCCTAGCTCGAAAACTCTCGAAATAAAGGTATCGTTTTTTCACCAATTTTAAATAGAACAGAATTTTTAAAAATTTTTGAGACCACCCGGAGCTCTGTAGGACAAACCGTTCGGTCCCTACGAGTATTTGAAGGTTTTCCTTCGATAAAACAGAATCATGAGTGTGAATCGCAAAAGAGGTCTAATCGCCGTTCAAATTTTATCTGACTAAAATGCGATCGCTGTTCATTTCTTCGATTTGTATACAGTTTTGCCTTCTGCGTAACCAGTAATCAAATTTCCATATAAAGCTTTCTATTTTTCGAATCGAGTGTGAAGCGTTTAGTTCTTTCTAATAAACTTGATTGTGAAGGTGTGAAGCCATTATAGTGTGGTAGGTAGTACCTACCAATAGTTGGTTGGTAAAAAAAAATTGGTAGGTAAAAACAATGTTTGTAGGTAAAAAACGCTGCAAATCATTGCTCACTGATCAGATCACTGATCAGCTGAGTGAGCTCCGAAGCCATTTTCATTGCTATTGAATGGAAGTGCTCTTCCAGGCGTCTCCAGCATTCGAGGGTATCTTCTTCACTCCTCACATCACTGATCAGCTGAGTGAGCTCGAAAGCCATTTTCAATCCTATTGAATGGAAGTGCTCTTCCAGGCGTCTCCAGCATTCGAGGAGATCTTCTTCACTCTTCTGATCACTGATCAGCTGAGTGAGCTCCGAAGCCATTTTCAATCCTATTGAACGCAGGAGCTGAAATTTGAGAGGGAAGGTCAAGGGAGAATACAGATGGTGGTAGGTGCTATTGATGGATCTATACAGAAGGATGATCTACCTATACAGAAAATAATAAACCTTTGAGCAATGGTTTGCAGCGTTTTTTTCAAGTTACTACGTAGAATTCGAAAATTGAATAAAAATTTGGCCGTCCGTCCGCCGTACGCCGTACGCGGTACTTTTGCCACTTAGCATTGACCGATTTTGATGAAATTTGGTATGTAGGCTCCATTTGGGGTCCAGTTGTGCCCCGAAGATTTTGGTTGATGTAGGTCACTTCTAAGGGTTCAAAAATGAAATTTGAAATTTTGAAAACGCCCTAACTCAAAAAAATTAGACATAAAGGTATTGTTTTTCCTTCAATTTAAGATTTTATAGAATTTTTAGAATTTTTTGAGACCACGCGGAGCTGCTCTGTAGGACAAACCGTTCGCTCCCTACGAGAATTTAATGGTTGGACGTACGATAAATCAGAAACACGAGTGTGAATCGCAAAAGAGACCTAATCTCCGTTAAAATTAAAGCTGACCGAAATGCAATCGATGTTTTTCTTCATGTTGGATGGCTGGTGGCTTTGCAGACCAATGATCAATATAGAAAAATAATAAACCATTGTGTAATAATTTGCAGCGTTTTTTGAACATCTTCTGTGTCGGCCGGGGTGTTCCGGGCCAGTGGCGCCTCCTCCAGGCAAACATAGCAAACACTGTTTGCCTTACTACAAATAGGCAAAATAAATAAATAAATTTTTGTTGAGATTCTCCTATATTTCCATTTTTTGTAAGTAATATTTAGCTGATTTTTAAACTTTCATATTATTTAGGGACTATTTCATTATTATCAAGGAAGTTAGATTAAATAGGAGAATGGAATAAGAAAGTACGTATTTTGCTCTGGATACTAACCCGCAACACACCAGAGACTTGGAGAGGTCGGTAATGTAGATGATTGCAGATGATACGCGGTGCCTGGCGATCAAGGCAAGCAGTTCAAACAAATGAATTTTTCGGGACTGTTTAGAGTGAGAGGCGACGATCGGCGGGGTGGCGGGGGGTCAGCGCGGTATCAAGTATTACCATACCCCCACTACCACCATGGCAAACAGTCAGAAAACTGTTTCGTGACCTTGAATGCAGAGAAACTTGGAAGATGAGCGATGGATACTAATTAGCCCACGCATGAAGACATAACATATCCATCCACCCACATTATCTCAAGGAAGGAAAGCAGTTCGTTTTTTCCCCGCCGCAAATAGCAGCTGTTTGACGTTGACTGGTGTCCCGTTCCCAATTTTACTGTATTTCACTGTACCTAATCGTTTTTCTTGTTGATAGACACTAGGAAATAATTGCAAAACATTGTAGAATGAAGGTTTCACATCTTATTAGGTCTAAATTCAGAGTCTCCCTTTTTGGTTAATTATTTTCAAGAAAAAAGTTTGACCACCCTGAAATTTGATGGTTTACGTTTGTGGTAGGTAAGTAGGTACGTGAGATTTTGAAAATCGAATGTATAAAAAAATCCGTCCGTCCGCGGATCTTTCCTAAATTATCATGGACCGATTTTGATGAAATTTGGTATGTGGGCTCCATTTGGGGTCTACTTGTGCTTTTGGTTGATGTAAGTCACTTCTAAACGGTGAAACGGAAGGGCTGAAACTTCCAAAGGCACCCTCTCTCGAAAACTCTCGATATGAAGGTATTGTTTTTTCACAAATGTAAGATTGTACCATTGAATTTTTAGAATCGAATGAGACTACTCATAGCTTTGTAGGACAAACTGTTCGCTCCCCACGAGAACTTAAGGGTTGGACTTACGATAAATCAGAAAAACGAGTATGAATCGCAAAAGAGGCGTGATCGCCTTCCAAATTTCAGTTAACCAAAATGCGTTCGCCGATCGTTTCTTTGGGATGTACTCGGTTTTGCTTCCTTAGCAACTAGTAATCAAATTTCTAAACGAAGGAATTCTTTACTTCTTCCAGTGGAGTGTTAAGCGTTTAATTCTTCCAAATAAACTTGATTGTGAAGGTAAAACATGGTTGGTAGGCGGTGACAATAGCAAAGCTGAGTTCTTTGCTGGGACGTGATCAATACAGAAAAAATGAACCTTTGTGTAATAATTTGCAGCCTAGCTGTTTGCCTGACGAATATTATCACGCGACGCCCCTGTTCCGGGCACAGCTTCTAGACATTATTCTCTGATTTTGATTATATTCTCCTGGTTGACACTGGTTAGCTTTGAGACGGTCTCATATAATATATGGGAAATATTATTTACGAAATATTATTTCGTAAACGCCGTGTGCGCGGGCGGTTAAACCTGAGTTTTCACTAATTTCTCACGATATGGTTGCTAAATTTTGCTCAAACTTTTTAAAGAAGTTTTAGGCTGGGCGGAATACGGCATAAATTGACGTCAATGCCTAAATTACGATGTAGTAGATGAAAGAGTGGGTACTTGTCACCAAGTCTTTGCTCTGTTACTTTGCACTGTGCAAGTATTTGCTCACGTTACAGTGAAGTAAACCAATTAAAAGGAAAACATTCTTCTAATTTCTTGATGGGAAAAACAATGGATAGGATGTCTAGGTAGTATTTTCCTCATTAAGGGAGAGGTTATTATTTGAAATGAACGTACGAACACAAACAACGAATCACCGAACTCTGTCGCCAATTGCCGTGCCAAATTGATAGCCCAACAAATAGAGAGTGCCGACCAGTTGGCAAAAATCTGCTCAGTTAAGTTGTTTTAATTTGTTACTTACCGTTTAATGTTGTTTGTTGTTTTGTTGTTTTTTTGTTGTATATGATATACCAAATTAAAAACTGTCGGAATTGCAAAATAAAAGTCTGCCAAGAGGGTGTGGCACATAGCTTCCTAGCATCCATAACCCGATTGTATAGATGATCCAATGCAATGTAGTTAATCTAAAAACAACAATATCTATGTACTACTCAATTTACAATCAAAGTAGTACATCATTTGAATAGGAGAACTAACAATTACAGAAAATTAAATTAAATTATAATACTTATAAGGAGCTGGTAGGGGGAAGCAAGAAAATATGGTTACAGATTGAAAAGTGAATTCAAGTTAACTGGAAAAGAATACACACTTTTACAAGGTTACACATTTGCGCGTTTGCATAAGCATAGGGTACTATCTACCCGAGGGCGATGATTTTCAAAGTGGGCCATCTAAACACCAACCCGCACAATCCCTGAAAATTTCATCGAAATCAGGTAGAAAATGTGGAAGTTATGGCGGTGGCAAGGATTTCACGTTTGCGCATGCGCAGCGGCTACTATCAGTCCGGCAGTGTTGATTTTCATAGGGGACCATCTACACGCCAACTTGCACAATCTCTGAAAATTTCATTGAAATCAGGTAGAAAATGTGCAAGTTATGGCAGTGGCAAGGATTTCATTACAGACACACAGATAGGCATACACGTAACCAAAATTGTTCAGGAAGGTCTGAAACGTAAAACGCGAGTGGAAATTTTGATTTTGGAGAACTTTTTTGTCCAACCTTGAAAACTGAAAACAAAGGCTTCCGCTACCTTGGTAGACTTGGAAGCAAAATGGTGTCATGGTCTGGAATCGAACCCTGGTTTCCCAGACTTGCGTTATATTTTTTGGCCTGAAAAAACATCACACATTTTTTCCGGGTAAAAGACATTATCCATGTCGAAAAAGAAGTAATCACTGGTGTAGTTATATCCAGATAAAATTTAAAGATTTTGATTCTTCGGTAAAAGATCTTTGTCAATATATGGCACTCAAAAAGACCGAAGTGTATTTTCATTGCTGGAAGCAATTGCAGGAATTGCTCTTCAAGTTCATTCAAGATTGATTTACTTTAATTTCTTAATTTTCTTTCAAGAAACCAATGTTTCATTTAATATCGTAATATAGTAGAAGGGATCTTTAATTTCTTAATTATTTCGCTCTCTGATAACGGAAAGAACAGAAAGCTTGTACTTGTTTAGGAAAGAGAGAAGTACCTCCTCCTTGATTAAAGGTTGTTAAACAATCTTAGTTCCGTGTCTTTCTTTCTTACTGTCTGTACCTATTCAATTCCTGTTTTCGGACTTAGGGAACCACGATTTATACGGCCGATGTGTATGGTACAGATCAACCTCATTAAGGATTATTGTCCACTGAATCTGGTGAACGTTTTTATTTATTATTACCATGTTTTACCTTCGTACATTTCTTTACCTATCGTTGCTCTCAAAAAATTGATGCGCCGCATATTTTGCCTTTGGGGCAGGTACGAGAAGACTCTCATGTTCCATCGATTCTGGTCGGTTGACGACAGCCAGATGCACACGGAATTTTCAGCCCTCCGATCGATAGTGATGACCAACTGGGACGAAACTGTCAAGGTGAGTTGAATATCTGCACGTAGATCCGCTCAATAGTTGGTATTCCCAGGGTCGCTGCTCGAATACCCGTTCAACGGTTGAATTTAGTGTGTGAACGTTGACAATGACCGTTCATTGTGAAAACATAAATTATTGTGCTACATCGAAGTAACGTGAAAAACAAAAAAAAAAAATAAATAAATAAAAAATAAACACAAACATACAAAAATTTTCGTTTCGAAAATTTTGTGAAAAATTTTGTAATTTTTGAATTTGTGATTTCATTTTTAATTTACCGAAAAGAACGATTTATCCTGTTTTTGACGACTGACTAGCAAGAAAATGTACGTGATTCGTTCACAATTTTTTCCTAACTTTCAAAAAAGAAGAATAAGTTAGTTTTATATTTTTCACATAATTATGCGTAGTAGCATGACATGCTTATGTCAATGCTTCGATTATTCTAAATTGAATGTCCTTGCACCTATTCAGCCTGGATTCATAAGAGATCAAGAGAAGTAGGTTCAGTTCAAGTGGGGAGGACTCGTTAAAACTGAATTTCGTTGACGACTTGCTCCTAAGCCAAGAAGATCCTAAAACTCTATAAATTTCTCCCTTTTTGGGAAAAACAATAGATCATGGGTATGAATAGATTAAGAAAGAGAAAAAATAGAAAGAAAGGGAGAAATAGATTAAGGTCATCAGCTGTTTACCAAATTGGTTCTGATGATTTCGCTCATGGCTTCCCATTGTCTCACCGCCCTGAGTTGTGACGAGGGGGGTGGCGAGCCGCAAATGCCCGAAAACACGCCCGGTGACCGAGTCACGATCTTTCCCGCAGAGATCAGTTCTTATCCCGGCCCCGAAACGCGTCGGCGAACGATCACGGCTACCAGAACCCTCAAAATACCCCTAAATCCCCCGGAACCCCCTTAATCCTATTTTAGAGGATCCAGAGGCAGCCAAACGTTAGAATAGGAAAATTGTTGGAAAATTCAGAATATATACAAGGCTCAAAAATTTAGTTAACCTGGAGAATGTCTAAGACTGGTGACGTTACCCTAGTTAAGTCCATTAGTTTGATTCAAAACGGCATTTTTCATTAAATTAATGAGAATCGTTTCAATGGCTTTGGTAGCTGACTGGTTTAACAAAGTAGTATCAAAACATTTTTTTTTAAACTCAGGGAGCCTAGTAAGCGGTATTATTATAATGTTCATGTTGTCTACATAGAAAAGCACTGACGAGTAAAACTTATGGAAAATGACATGTCACTTTCAACAACTCAAATTAAACTTTTAAAGATTAACTTTAATTAGTTGATAAGGAAAGTCGTTATCAAACCGAAAATGCTTGCATACGAGTCTGCAAAACATTGGGACATTTTCATGTCAACCACTACACAACAAGGTAGTGAAGTAAGGTACCCAAGCATCAAAATAAGAAAACAGTTGGTTGTTCTCTACGCAACACAGTGTTTATTGGTCGCGTGAGCAAGACTTGCTTAGTTTTCGTGACGATTTTTCAGTTTATGTGCCAAAGCAAAGACATGAAAATGTCAAAATCTAATTGTAGGTGGAATTGACATGAATTAATCAACGTTTTAGGGTCTCCTATGAGAGTTGGAAACCTCGATGCACATGTTTTTTCAAGTACCCATGTATACTGTCAATGTGTAGGAGCATCAATTCAATACAGTTATCAATTTGAATAGTCATGGGTCATCAATTTGAACAGTTTTAAATTCAAATTATTAAAGGACTGTTATAATGAACTTAATGCAGAACAAAAATAGCATCATTTAGATTCTTTAATTTATTTATTTTTCTTTCTTTCTTTCTTTTTTTAGGGTCTGTTCGGAGAGGCAGTCCGGAACCAGTTCGGAACGAATGGACTCCTCCGGGCTCCTCCAAACCCCTCCAAACGTTCAGGACTGCCTCTCCAAACAGACCCATAATGTATTGCGCAATCTTCTTCAATTCTGTTATCAATCATATCGATTGCTGCAGGAGGGACTGACTCTTCCCCTACCACGGGCAGTAGCCCATATGGGGAATAATTTTTCACCTATGTAAGAGTTAAGTCTAACTTTAAGTAGTATCAACATGATTTCTGTTGAATTTAACCCTATCGATGTATACTACTGTAATCATTTTGTTAATTGGTGATACATTTTTTTTAAAATCTAGGCTTTAAATACATTTGATTCCATACACTGATGGACTCGCAATTTTATAGATGCCAATAAACGAGCCGGCTCCGGGCAAGAAGAGAAGTCAAATCAAGGAGTATGTCGACTACTACGGAGGAGCAGGGGTGCAGCACATAGCTCTCAACACCCAAGATATCGTTTCTGCAGTAAGTAGTAATTTCAAAGTAAACCTTAATACGACTTTTTTTTAATAGGAGCGTAGACTGGCATTTCTAATGAAATAAATATTAATAATGAATAATGATAATTTTCTGTGTGATATACCTACGAACAGCGTTCACGTATAAGTGAGAAGAGTGAGGAAGACTGAGTGAGATCAGTTTGGACCACTAATGTAGCGTAAATTTGTAATGCTTTCGACGTTCTACAACTAATTCATATTTATCACGGTTAGGAGCAAGTCTAATTACTTTTAATTAATAAAATTTTGATTTGACGAAAAATATATTAACTCCTCATGTGTCTCAAAAAGACGTTACAGTTGCTGCGTGTCTCTCAGACAGTTTATACACTGGTATTCTTTATGCTTCTAAATACATGCACGATACTGCGATTCTCAATTGAATAATATACACACTTTATGCTTACATTATTCAAAATTGAATGTCCTTGCATCTATTCGGCCTGGATTCATAAGAGATCAAGAGAAGTAGGTTCAGTTCAATTGGGGAGGACTCGTTTAAACTGAATTTCGCTGACGACTGGCTCCTAAGCCAAAAAGAAGATCCTAGAGCTATATAAATTTTTCCCTTAATGCGAAAAAACAATAGATCATGGATATTACGGTTAGGAGCTCTATTCTATTATAGATAGATTTCAGCCTAGGAGGATCATTCATTACTTCTTCTAAGTCAAAACTTCATGTCACTTTCTTAACCCAAAACTGTAGTAGGGAGGTATTCAATGTGCTTCGTTCTCTGTTCAAATTTGAACTTTTTGAAATCCAATCGAAAGTCGTATTTCTTATCTTTTATCCTCATACGAAGTGCATACCTTCTTTATTTCCTGAGTTCCACCGTGATCACTCACCACAAAAAAATATCCTTCCATTATTTCCAGCTTGCATTTGTCATTTTCAGATCACCAACCTCAAGACGAGAGGTCAGGAATTCATGGAGGTTCCGGACGTCTACTACGACATGCTCAGGGCGAGACTCAAGGAAGATAATTTCCATATTCTAGAGGACCTCGACGAACTTCAAGTTAGTACAGAACTTTCCCATGGATCCATGGTAGATCATTGATTTAAAGATGCTGTTCAAATTCGGGGTTCTCATGTAGGTAGAATTTACTCCTTATCCAGCGGGACGTCCCCTGGAAAGCATGCATTACTAAACAATATGTTTCGAATATGTTGAGCAAGTTCGTAATAAATTGAAAACCCAAAAAAATAGTATTGCAGGCACCAACGTGATCAACGTTTATTCCAATTCGCTAATTTAAAAAATGTAATAATTAAATAGTTAAGTTTTTATACGTGATAAAAAATTTGATGGAGAAATCTTTAATTTGTTTCAGAAATTGAAAATTCTCATCGACTACGACGAAAATGGATATCTCCTCCAGATTTTTACTAGAAATATGCAGGATCGTCCAACTTTGTTTATTGAGGTCATTCAACGTCGGAACCATCAGGTAAACTTCAAAAGAGAACTTGAATGTATAGGGCCATATGAGTTGAGCAAACTAAGTTTTAACCCTGATTGGACCATGTTGCCACTAGTGTTACCGAAAACATCTCAGCTGTCCCAAAGTGTCCCCTGTGTAACCAAAATTAAATTGCGATTATAAATTTAGTGAACAGCAGAATTTTTGTGAGCTGTTGGAAGTCTCAGAACAGAGTTATTAAAAAAAATTCCAAGGAAATCGATGGAAAATTTTTCAAAGTTTTTGATATGTCATTTTGCTTACGAGTCTACCAAGGTAGCGGAAGCTTTGTTTTCACTTTTCAAGGTTGAAAAAAAATGTTGTTCAAAATCAAAATTTCCACTCGCGTTTTACGTTTTAGACCTTCCTGAACTATTTTGATTCCGTGTATGTCTGTCGGTGTGTCCGTGTGTCTGTCATGAATTCCTTGCCACAACCATAACTTCCACATTTCTCATTCGATTTCAATGAAATTTTTAGGGATAATGTAGGTTGGCGTGTAGATGGTCCCCTATGAAAATCATCACCCCCGGAGTAATAGTAGTCGCTGTTCATGCGCAAATGTGAATTCCTCATAACAGCCATAACTTCTACATTTTCCATCCGATTTCGACGAAATTTCTCGGGATTGTTCAGATTAGCGTTTAGATGGTCCCCTATGAGGGTAGTGGAAGGTACTTAGAAATTGATGTTTTGAGATTAACTACTATGCATCCGATCATCTATACAATCGGGTTATGGATACGAGGAAGCTATGTGCCACATCCACTTGTTTTGATTTTAATAACTTAAAAAAAGTCGTTCAAGAAATTCAGCTCTTACATTAATTTTTTAAATTGCAATTTAAATCTAGCTAATCTGGTGACACCTTGGGACAGCTGTGGAATTCCCAAGATGTTTTCGGTGACACTAGTGACACCATCGTCCAATTAGGGTTAAGAATATTATACAGGGTGAAATACTATAAGACATCAACCAGAAGAATTTCTATTCTACAACTAATTTCCGATCGATAATGCCTCTTAGCAATTTTCGTTTAACCCCTTGTTTTTCAATTTTAAGATTTCTTTCGTTTTTTGACCTTATGTCAATAAAACGTCCATAACTCCCTTCGGATACAGTTAAAAATTAAAACTAATTATACCATTGGAAAGAGCGTTAAATTTCCTATCTCCCTGATAGAGATCCAACGTTTTTTAAATAGGCAAAACGGGTGAAAAATTAACTTGAATAGAAAAAATTGTCAAATCATGAAAATCTCAACTTTTTTCAACCAGTCATAAGTCCCTGCTTTCCAGAGTGTAAATGCTTGCCTGTAAGCCTAAGAGTTGCACCAAAAGCTCACCTTTCCATCGCTTTAGTAATTTTTATTTTTAGAGTACCATTTATTACAGAAATTTTTGTTTGAACGCGGAAAAACGTGAATTTTTTCAACGGAATCGATACTCCGGCTGAGGCGATTTGAGAGGTTCGCCGACGGGAGGGGGAGGCGGGCGGCGCAGGAGCCAGCGAGGCCTCCCGAAACCCTTAGTAGAAAAAATTCACGTTTTTCCGCGTACAAACACAAATTTCTGTAATAAATCCTACTGTAAAAATGAAAATGACTGAACCGTTGGAAAGGTGAGCTTTTGGTGCAACTCTTAGGCTTACAGGCAAGGATTTACACGCGGGAAAGCAGGGACTTATGACCGGTTGAAAAAAGTTGAGATTTTCAAGATTTATAATTTTCCTCTTCAAGTTACTTTTTCACCCGTTTCGCCTATTTAAAAAACGTTGATTCTCCATTAGGTAGATAGGAAATTTAACGCTCTTTCCGAAAGTATAATTAGTTTTAATTTTTTACTGTATCCAAAGGGAGTTACGGACGTTTTAATGATTTAAGGTCAAATAAACGAAAAAATCTTAAAATTGGAGAAGAAGGGGGTTAAACGAAAATTGCCAAGAGGCATTTTCGATCGGAAATTAGTTGTAGAACCAAAATTCTTCGGGTTGACGTTCTTTTACCCTGACGTGTGTTTACCCTGTATATCCGTGGTAGTCATTCACATCGACACCCATCTTTCGGTGTAATAGCAACAATTAATAGTAATAATAACTAGTAGAAAAGTCATGTGGGTTCGTGTCACAGATACCTGAATTCTTGAGTAACTTTTCTCAGATCTTTAAATAAATAATTATAATTTAAAAAATTATCAAATAAAATAATTATATTTTATGTTCTCAGGGTTTCGGTGCGGGCAACTTCAAAGCCTTATTTGAAGCTATTGAACGCGAGCAGGCAGCCAGAGGCAATCTGTAAGGCAGTTTCAGTCGCGATATTTCAATATCAATATACTTAGTACCTACCTAAGCACCGCTGATCACAATAATATTCATTCGTATTTAATGTCATTTATGCTCTTTCTCCTGTAATCCGACCGAAGAAGGATTGTACTTACTGATCTGCTTAATTTTATTGTTACCTAACTTAAACTTCCCTTCAGTTAGATTGGGAAAGTGTTTTCATTGTTATAGGTAATGGAAATCGTTGACCGGTCATTTTGAAGCACCATGCTTCATAATAATCATAATAACCCATAATAATGAAACTATTATAACTGATCCAAATAATTTATTATCAATAATAAAAATAATGGTATCATCGGCAAGTGATCACCTTGTGAATTTTTGAGGTGAATCAAAAACCGGTCGTGTCTGTCGTAGATTTAATCAGTGGCGGAACAAATATTTCAATTGTTTTTTGGACATTTAGCGACCTTTCAATTACAGAAATTTCAAAATTGCTAGGTAATTTGATTTTTAAGAAATTGATGTGAAAATATGAACTTTGGATTAAGTACTGTTTATTTAATTATATAATAATTAATTAGGTAATTAATCATTTAATTAATTAATAATTATGTTAAGTACTGTACTACTAATAATAATTTTGTATATAAAGTGATGGAAATGTAAACATGTCAGAATCACCTCAGATAAACACCATGAGGGCACCTGTGTTCGAATTTATCTTGATTATTTAGGTACCTACTCGTATAAATTAGTTGTATTATCTTAATATGTTTAAAACTGATCATTTAATGTATAGAATTAAATTAATCGTTACATTTAGTAGGACTTGGAGAAACTGTAGACTGTATTCCCGGTGTTATTCGTATTATACGTACCCACCATGAATGAGAATTTCGAGGGGGAAGAGTGAAAAAAACGCTCAACTACCTGGGTATAAGTTTTTTGATGTACCGAACGATTCTTCGACGTGCCATACTAATTTATTTATGTTGCATCCATTAAGAAATTTCTATGATTAGATAGTTACTACAAGAATGTGTTTCAAATGGGTCATTATACAGGGTGTCCCCGAAAACGTTCCCCCCCCTGCTAAAATCGTCCAGGTAGTGGTAAAAAGAAAATTTTTTTTTTGAACCTTCATGATTTTTCTTAAGGATCTCAAATATGACCACGGTGCGCATTGCGCACGTGCGCAATCGTGCGCAACGCACACCAACTTCGTTTTTCAAATGAGACCTCCCATTTTTTATTGCAGATTCGGATTCTACGTGAAATTTCATGAACATTTCACCCCTCAGCCAATTTTTTTTGTTGCGCGCAACCCGCTCAGTGCGCGCTCAAAGATGCGCAACCGCAAGGTTGTGTCAAAATGTGCATGTACGAAGTACCTTCGTGTGACACATGATATTTCAGTATTTTTTTACGCTGAATCACGTGGTGATATTAGTTTCTTGATTTTACTGCATTTTTATCAAATTATCGACGAAAAATGAACTTTTAAAAAAAGGAAAATTGCATTTTTACTCATTACGCATCTTCTGTGCCCATCCGTTAACTTCATCCTTGTTAATAAATTGTGGGACATGTTGAAATTTATGTTTTGACATTTAAAAAAAAAACTCTCCGATCGCACGTAATTTATTGCAGTATTCTAGAGAACCTTGCTTCATAGCTACCGATGTGTAGCTATGATTTTGTTTACTGGTTGCAGCGTTGCATTTTTTGTGATAAAAAAAAGTGCTGCTAAAAATTCCTTGACCCCCAGCCAAAAGACATATCCATGTCAAAACGATTGTTTATCACGCTGGACTCTTCACTTGTAATTTCACAAGGACTCTCTTTTTGTAATTTCTCGTGAAAAAACCGTCCTGTCTAATTGAAAATCTTTTTTCGATTATCTTGGAAAAAAGTTTTTAAGTAGACAGGGTGGTTTTGCCCTTGAAAAATGCAATTTCCCTTTTTTAAAAGTTCATTTTTCGTCGATAATTTGATAAAAATGCAGTAAAATCAAGAAACTAACATCACCACGTGATTCAGCGTAAAAAAATACTGAAATATCATGTGTCACACTTAGGTACTTCGTACATGCACATTTTGACACAACCTTGCGGTTGCGCATCTTTGAGCGCGCACTGAGCGGGTTGCGCGCAACAAAAAAAATCGGTTGAGGGGTGAAATGTTCATGAAATTTCACGTAGAATCTGAATCTGCAATAAAAAATGGGGGGTCTCATTTGAAAAAACGAAGTTGGTGTGCGTTGCGCACGATTGCGCACGTGCGCAATGCGCACCGTGGTCATATTTGAGATCCTTGGGAAAAATCATGAAGATTCAAAAAAAATTTTTTCTTTTTACCACTACCTGGACGATTTTAGCAGGGGGGGGAACGTTTTCGGGGACACCCTGTATATTTAAGTGATCAACTTATCACGAAATGTGTGATGTGTGTTACTAAATTATTGCCTCTCTCTATTGCTTTCAAATCTACCTTGGTAACGGAAGAATTTTTATCAATTTTCGAGAAAGAAAAAAGCTAAAATTATTTCAAATCGTCTTTCAGACCCTCTTGTGCAGTTGCTTCCGAGTCTACCAAGGTAGCGGAAGCTTTGTTTTCACTTTTCGAGGTTGAAAAAAAAAGTTCTCCAAAATCAAATTTCCACTCGCGTTTTACGTTTCAGATCCTTCCTGAACAATTTTGGTTCCGTGTCTGTATGCCATGAATTCCTTGCCACCGCCATAACTTCTACGTGGTCCCCTATGAAAATCATCACCCCTGGTCGGATAGTAGCTGCTGCGCGTGCGCAAACGTGAAATTCTTAACACACAGCCTTAACTTGGAAATTTTCCGAAAATGTAGAGTCCCCTAAGAGGGTAGTAGAAGGTACTTGGAGATGTTTTGAGATTAACTACTATACATCGGATCTTCTATACAATCGGGTTATGGATACGAGGAAGCTATGTGCCACACCCACTTGGCAGACAAGTTTTGTTTCTTGTCTGTCTGCCGGCAATTCCTCGTACAGGGCATACTCATTGTGAGTAACTTAGTCAAGTCTTATTTGCGTGCAGATTTGCATGTAGGTGATACCTTATAAATTTTATCATTCTTGGATTGATGGCAGCCTCTACCCAAGCACAGACGTGAAATCCTTATAACCATCGTAGTTTCTACGGTTTCCATCCAATTCCATGAGATATTTAGGGATGACGTGGGTTGGATGATGAATTGTAAAGCCTCCGGGTAGTGGAATAGATTTGGAAATATTCTGTTGGAATAACCTACTCGTATTTCTACCCAATGATTTGTCTACATATAGGTCCGTCATTAAATGAAAATGGATTTTGGGTACCAAAGGAAACAGAAAAATACATAATATACTAGAGAGATTACTTACCTGGAGAAATGCAGGAAAGTAACTTAAGGTAGCCCCCCCCCCCTTCCTCTCATACGAGAGTAGCATGGAGACGTAGCGGCAACAGCTCTCAGAACTGCTACAGTAGATAGTAGCCACTGCGCTTGCGCCATCGTGAAAACGATTTTTTCGGCTTTTGCTATAGAATAAAGAAGCTATACTACCCCACCCACTGAAACTAATATACCAATCAACGGGGATTGTGCGGTTGGGACTTTGGAAGGTCATCTTCCGTTCATCAAATTTTGTGGGTAAAAGTAGGTACTTGGAATTTGAAGATTTGATCATTCACTAGGAATCGGATCATGTACACAATAGTGTTATGAGTAGGAGGAAGCTATGTGCTACACCCACTTGGCAGACCTTGTTATCTTTCAAGTCTAAATTCTGTCAAGTCTAAAGTCTAAATTCTAAAGACTATGAGGTTCAAATTCAAGTTCAAAATTTGTGGTAAATTCTTTGTCTAGGGTAGAATTAGTAGTCGGTACTGCGCGTTTTTCTTAATCCAAATCAAGCTCTGAGGACAAATTAAACTAGGTAAGTGTATATCAAAACGATGCTAAAAACCTCTTGAATTCACTCAACTCGATTCTCAAGAACTTTGAACCTCTATAGAATAGATTATTATCACAAAGGGGTATTGGATGGATTGTTTCTCAAGGACTATTAACGTGAAAAATAACAAGTAGGGTTTAAAAATATGTTTATTGTTTCTTTCCAAACACTTCAATTTCACAAGATGCGTTCGTTAGTAACAATTTTCAATTAACTACGATATGCTAGCCTAAGCCTTCCAACAACACTCAAGTACCTAATCTAACTTCATTGGCGTGATGGTACTAAACTATTAGGTATCCTTTACCTGCTCCTCAAGCTCCTAGGTCCCTACCGACTAAATTCTTAAAAACTATTCACAGCCAATAAATTTTCCAAAATGGTTGAATGACACATTTTCTCTTTTGAAAAATGTAACTTATGCTGAATAAAATAATAATAAGAACAAGTTGAGAAAACAAATTAAATGTCAAATGAAATATAAAGGCGTAAACATAATATTTACTTCTATCTTTTCTTCATTTTCATACAATTTCCTTTTAGTGGGCAAAACTCTGAGATTTGATATGCAAACTACTCAAACACACCATCCGAAAATATCCGGATTGAAAATTCAGAAACCAAAAACTTTTCAATGACGAAATTGGAAATTTAAAAATCAAATTTTTAAAAATAATCCCCCCTTCATCTGAAAAAAAAAAACAGTACAAGACGCTGCAAATTATTACACAATGGTTTATTATTTTTCTATATAGATCACTCGTCTGCAAAGCCACCAACCATCCAACATGAAGAAAAACATCGATCGCATTTCGGTCAGTTACAATTTGAACGGGGATTTGGCCTCTTTTGCGATTCACACTCGTGTTTCTGATTTATCGTACGTCCAACCCTTAAATTCTCGTAGGGAGCGAACGGTTTGTCCTACAGGGCTCAAAAAATGCTAATAATTCTATACTATCTTAAATTGATGGAAAAACAATACCTTTATATCAATTGCTTCCTCACTACCGAAGGTAGGGAAGCTTTGTATTCGTGAAAGAAGTGAAAAAAAAAATGTCCTCCAAAATCAAAATTTCCACTTGCTTTTTGCGTTTTAGAGCTTCCCGAACAATTTTGGTTCCGTGTCTGTCGGTCTGTCTGTCTGTCGGTCTGTCTGTGGTCAATCCTTGTCCCGGGCAAAACTATACTAACTATACTAACTGTGGTCCGATTTTGATGAAATTTTCAGGGATTGTGCGGGTTAGGTACTAGACGGTCCCCTATCAATTTCAGCACCTTCGGACCAATAGGAGCGAGTGCGCATGCGCAAACGTGAATTTCCTGGAACCTCGGTTTCTAATGAACCGATTTTGCTCAAATTTGGAGGTTAGTTAGGGACTAACTTCTAAGAGTCACCCTATAAGTTTCAATCAAATTGGTCAAGCAATAGCCGCTGCGCATGCGCGAACTTTAAATTTATTGTTACAACCAAAACTCCGCAACTATTCAACCAATTTCGATGAAATTTTCAGGGATTGTGTGGTTTAGGTCCTAGACGGTAGACCGCTAAATAAAATTCTACGTTGAAAATACAAAATATTATAAACTATAATACCTTATAAAAATTATAAAAATATTATAAACATTAATACCTGCAACCCTATCCCGCATATTATCGCCAATATTTTGGTATTCAATAACTCTTTGAATCATAATTTTTTCGCCAACTGATACTATACGTCCATGTTACAATG
Source organism: Apolygus lucorum (assembly GCA_009739505.2). Taxonomy (NCBI): domain Eukaryota; kingdom Metazoa; phylum Arthropoda; class Insecta; order Hemiptera; family Miridae; genus Apolygus; species Apolygus lucorum. Next base: position 19,976,448 of record CM019182.2, on the reverse strand, counting down.
AGTGAGGAAGCTAAACTGCCCACCCAACTTGGCAGACGTTTTTTTTTTGGGTTAGGGCGTTTTCAAAATTTCAAAATTCATTTTTCGACCCTTAGAAGTGACCTACATCAACCAAAATCTTCGGTTCACAACTAGACCCCAAATGGAGCCTACATACCAAATTTGAACCAAATCGGTCCTGGGTTGCTAAGAAAAGTGCCGCGTACGGCGGACGGACGGCCAAATTTTTATTCGATTTTTGGATTCTACGTACGTAAACCAACAAATTTTGAGGGGATGTTAAAAAAAAATTTTCTTGGTCGATTCCAAAGGTTCATTATTGAAAATAATAAACCAAGAAGAACATCTTTCAAAAATGGACGATTGTGAGTACTATTTACTTTGCTTTTCCTACAGTCCTGCAAATTCTCATTTTCCTGATATGCGGACTCGAGGTTCTGCTCAAATCTAGCGTTTTCATCAGATAAAAAGTTCAAGATCTAGAACTCAATTTTCTTTCTCGGTGACACACGAAGGATGAATACTTATATAAATATTTTTTGAACGCTGATGAAGGCCCTGAACTATTTGTCTGAAGGGATGTTGTTTGATTATACCTTTAGAAATGAAATCCTGTGACCATCATACCGGCTTTTTTTTGGGGGGGGGGGGGGGGGCGTGAAAAGAAGCTCAATATAATTGACCCAGATTACAGGATTGTTTATTCCATCTTCATAAAATCTACAAACAAATTTTTCTGTTCAATTGGAATTTGTTCATCTTGTTCAAGAGCTGCGAATAAGATTATATGAATTCCAAGCATACGATACTTAGGTTCCTACATCTGGAAGAGATACTACATGTATTTGTCTTCGTTGAGAAAGTTGAACAGATGTTGATCCGATTCATTCTAATGAGGAGTTTAAGGGAATCAGTTTCCTTCCTATCGTAAGGAGGCTTCCAAACTGTGATGTAATTATTATGACATGCGACTAGATGCTCCTTCAAAATTGCCTCTTCGGTGGAGTCAGCGGGGTCAAAACTGCGGGATCAAAAATACGATATATGGAAACGACATGTTAGGGAAATTTCGCCTTTCTTTCTCCCTAAGACATCCATGAAACGGAAATATCCCCCTCAACGTACCATCAAGGCTGCTAACTCACGGTGAAAATGAGTTGAGTAGCCCTTGAGTGGACCCTCAGGCTGAGTGCGCGGAATACGGAACGATGAGTAGAGGGAGACCCTCAGAGAGACATTTAGCCTGAAGAAGCAATATTTTGTAATTGCATGTGTCACGAGGTATTTCGGGAGTGACGATAACCAAAAGCCGGGATGTAGCCGATATACATTTCATCAAAATTGGTCCATGGGAATCAAAGAAATTGCTGCGTATGGCGGACGGACGAAAAATTAAGAATAAAATATGTTAGGAAAGGAAAAATTGGAAAGAACACAAAAATATTCACATCATAGTAGGGAATTGCTTTTATCTGAAGTTTAGAAGTTTATTTATTTGTTTTGGATGGTTCATTATTGTTTTCGTCGTCCTCGTTGAGGGAAATAGAACTGCCGAAAGGATCCTTGTAGTCTGAAGGTTCCTCTTTCACTCCAAAGAGGTCGTTGACGTTCTCTGGTTTGGGAAGCGCGAAAGTCGACCGGGTCCTCGGCAGCTTCCCAGCGGACGGCCTGTTCTGAGGCCGAGGGATGTGACTTTGATGGTTCAACTCCTCGGATTTGCGCCTTTCCGAGATCCGTCGGGTCTGGGCGATAGGGTCTAGCCCGCCCTGGGGCTTGTCGTCGGCCCCGAAGATGTTCTCAGTCCGGGGCACGGGCTGGACGATGGGGGGCAGGGCTTCTGCCGTGCCTTTGGAATTGGCCCTAAAAGAGAGGTGGTAATTGAAGGAAACAGAAAAAAGCGACTAAAACTGCAGGTGAGCTGTGCAAATGTGTTTGATATTGCACTGGCATACTTTTAGCTATTGAGATGCGTCACGTAGGCAGCGCAGCACAGCTCTCTACGGGTGTGCGAATACACTTCACACTTCGAATCATGTGAAATTCTCCGTGTTCTAGAAGGCCAAAACTAAATAACGCAGTTCTGCTCTGCGCTGCCTTGCGTCCAATTGCTATCCCAAAACAAGAGGCACAAAAACTTTCATGTTCTGCGCTGCTTCTCTATGTATATTTGGGCAGGGGCGTTATGAATAAGCCATATAAATATGAGTAAATTTACTCAAGTTTTTTTTAATTGTTTAATTAATTTTTGATTGAGGGGGTGCATTTGACTTCGGTCCACCTTCGATTATAAAACGAAAAGTGAAAGGTGAAAAATTAAATGTCTCACTCTTTACAGAACTCACTTCTCAACTATTCACGGAAGCTCACCCTGAGTTAGAATAAATGTGAGTGTTTTGGGTCACTACATCTACGAGTATACCGAGAAATTCTAAAGTAGACGATAATTGAACACAGAAACTCCTCACATCAACAGAATAAAACTCTTGCTTATATTTCGCTATAATTTACATTTCTGTGACACTTGTTTATAAAGATAACAATTATAGCTCAGGGAGAACTCAATAGGTAAGCACCTAAATCTTGCTAGTTTGGACATCCCAGTTCCTGGATTCGAGTTAATGTCGATCCTAAGCTGAGCACATTATTCCTGTCCCAGCAGTCGGTATAGTTTAACCTTAGCCTTCTGCTATTCTGTGAAGGTATTTAATTTTTTCATCCTAATGTACCTACTTTAAGTTTTTTTGGTCGAAGGTAGACCTTCAACTGGCAGATGCCTCTCAACCAATCGAAAAATAAAGGTTTCAGGAATGGAATATCAATAATTCTTGACGCTCCACAATCACACATTTATAACTGTTGTGGATTTTTACATCTTCTACCTACCTTCCTTGACAAACATTTCCAAAAAACATTCTTAAATTAATTCCAAAATCAACAAAAGCCAACACTTTTGAAACTAAATGAATTTTAAAATTTTTACAACAATTTAGTACCTTTATACATTTAAGAACCTTTATACATTTTTAATTCCAGATATGAATCTAGATTTTGGATTTCCGTTTTCAATATTCAACCGCTTTGAAATCAAGAGAGAAATAATTTTCTTTATTTCATAATTTTCCCTTGGATGCCTTTTGGAATTGGAACACCGAATTTTAGAAATCCTTGAAACCCCGCAGATGCACAGTGGGGCGAAAACGCAAAAAACCGCTTATAAGTAAAATTTTTGAAAGTCGAGATTTGGTCCAAGTTATGACAGAAAATGGTTTGTTTGCGGCCAAAGCAAGTGCCAAACGGCCAGATTGATGAGTAGACCGTAAAAACTTTTGTTTGATCACAAAACAACATGCGAAAAGTAGGAGAAATGTGTGAAAATTTTGATGAAATGTAAAATGATAATTAATTCCTTTTTAATAGGTATTTTTCTATGAGACGATCCAAATATTTTTTTTTTTAGCTTACATACTTTAGAAGAAGTTTAGATAATCAGTTTACAATATCAGAATAAAATATTTCTGCGCTATAATATTGTGTTATCCAACATAGTTATAGTTCAGGTTATATTCATTTCACTGTACAGTTTTTGCGCATCCTTGCGCACCTGAATTTCCACGATTTACAGAAGCCTCTATCTAGAAACACCTCCATCATTAGTTTGCGCATTCACTCGTATTCTTGGGCTCTAGAGACGTACTAATCTTGAAAACGTGAGTATACCTCTCCAAAGTTTGGTTGACGTGACTGCAGCACGAGTGGTGAAATCACTTAGCATTCACAAACAGCCGATGTTACAACAATACAATGATTTAATTTTGGAGTGGATGTATAGTAGTTGTGATGGTTCCTCAAGCCAAGTCAATACAAACAAAGCTTGAAGACTCTCAAACGTGGGTAAAATCCAACCATACATTGAGGAAGGCGAAGAAAACGTCGAGTGATGATGATGGTGAAGTGGCAGCAGGTTACTTAAATATTAGTTGAAGAATTTTTGTTTTTTTTACTTTAATCTAATCGTTTAATGATTCGTAAACATTGTTTCAAGTTTCAATGACTTGTAAAAGAACAAACTTACAATTTCTGGCAACATTGCTAACCAATAAATCAAAAACTTTCTTTGCAAAAATTTCACGATTTTTTTTTATTTTTATTTATTTTTTTATTTTTTAATGCATTTATTTGTAATAAAAAGAAAATAGTAGTTACAAGAGTGAAAAAAAGAATAATTTCATATGCTGCTATAAATGAAATACAAGGATAAATTTCAAACTGGACATCATAATACAAGGTAACCAATATATTATTTTAAATGCTACTAACCCCTAAGAGTAAAACTCGTGCTAGGGTTAGGAGTCTTAAATATAAGAATTGCCTAAGTGAATCATCACAAGTATAAAAATAAATAAATGAAACATAATAATATAGAAGCATTACTTCGCATCATCATTAGTTATTAAATTATAATAATTGGAGTTTTCCTTACATAGATTACCAAGTTTATACGCTGTAAAACGTGATTTGAAGGTCGACCGATATTTAATGAGTTTTCCTTTCATTTTTCCTTAAAATTTCCTGAAATTTTTGGAGTTTTAATCTAAAAGTTTAATTTTTTTCTTAAAAATAGTTAGAGTGGGAGATAATTTTATATCTTCTGGAAGGTTATTGAATGTTTTTGTTCCAGTGAAACGATGCGATCTCTGAGCAAATGTAGTATTTCGGAAAGCGACATCCAACGTTAATACCGAACCCGAACGGGTGGGAGGAGACACTTTTGATAATTTACCTTCAGTCATTTCTTTGTATACTTGAATAGACCATGTTCTATCTATCAAATCATAAATCGTAGGTACTTTGAAGCAAATGAATAGTTCTTTGGTTGGAAAAAGCCGACATTTCTTGATTAGAAGTTTTATGAGCATTTTTTGGGTAAGAAAGATTATTTCCAACAAAGATTTCACTGCTCTACCCCAGTAAACTATACCATATATCAATAAAGATTGGACGAGAGCAAAGTATAACATTTTTAATGTGTTCAATTGTAAGATGTTGCGTACTTCTAAACATATTGGAATTAGTCTTCGCAGCCTATTATTAACTAGTAATATGTTCCTTCCACGACAATCGGTCGTCTATTATCATTCCCAAATTACTAACTAGTAATATGTTAGTCTTCGCAGCCTATTATTAGACTAGTAATATGTTCCTTCCACGACAATCGGTCGTCTATTATCATTCCCAAATACCTAATTTTGTTAACACGACTGATAGAAGGACATGAACAGCTGTGGGGTATTACGCAATTTTCACTGTGACATTTCATACTCATTCCAATGCTGCTATCAATTGAAGACCTTAATGAAAAAGCCATAAATTTTGTCTTGCTAAAATTAAGTTTCAATCCTTTTCGATTAAGTAAAGCGTTAAATAAGTTCATGTGGTTTTGAGCCTTGATCATTGAAATTTCCCATGTTTTTCCATTTGTTATTAAAGCCATATCGTCAGCAAACGCCACCATTTTCCCATCAAACTGAACCTCCAATATTTCATTGACAAAGGCAATAAACAAGATTGGCCCGAGTACCGTGCCCTGGGGAATACCAAAGTGGGACGTGGCAGAATCGCTACGTGTATTTCCTATTTTCACTCTCTGAGGACGACATTTCAAATAACTTTGTAACCATAATACAAAGGACTCCTCTACTCCCATTTGACGCACTGAGGCTATCAAACGTGAGTGTGATATAACGTCGAACGCTTTGACCATGTCCATGAATACGGCCACCGGCTTATCACCCTTATCCATGCTATCCGACAAATTTTCAACTAACTCAATGACGGCATCCTGCGTACTCTTCCCCTCTCTAAAACCAAATTGCACACCACTCAACTTATTATTAGCCTCTAGGAAATTTACCAAGTATCTTTTTGCGATTCTCTCAATAATTTTTGCAATGTTGGAAAGCAATGAAATAGGTCTATAATTACCAACTATTCGAGGGTCCTCACTTTTGTACAGTGGAATAATAACTGCTGATTTATAGATTGCCGGAAATTTAGCTTGCTGAAAACTTAAATTTATTAGAACGCATAATGGCTCAGCTATGTACTGTTTTATCTCTTTAAGCATCTCAACAGTTATGCCATCGTATCCCGGACTTGAACCACCTCTAAGGGCATCAATAGTTTTGAGAACCTCATCCTTATTCACTCTAATAATTCCAGACTGTGGCTCAACGTTCAAATCTTCAGAAGCAGGAACATCCAATGATTTGCTAGTCATGCTTTTAGCTACCATTTCTCCCACTGTAGCAAAATGCCTGTTAAAGGCATTTCCAACTGCGAGAGGGCTGTCTTCCACTGATAGGATCCGGCCTTCCACCAATATTTCCCCCATTCCACTTTTTGCTTTTCGTTTCCCAATTGCTTCATTTATAAATCCCCAAACCTTCTTTAAGTCATTATTACATTGCATCAATTTTTCTCTATAATAGTCATCTTTAGTTTTTCTAATTATACTACACAGTTTATTTCTATAATTTATAAATTTCCTCTTATACTCGGCATTTAGTGGAGCTTTATGTACTTTTTGTGATAATTTCTCTTTCATCCTAATACATCGATATTGCCCAGGTTTTTGGATTTCGACCCAAAGAAGACGTGGAACCGCTCCAAAAACAGTTCCGTTGGATTCTGCATTAAAGAATACTTATCTCTATCCAACAAGATTTTTCCGTATATCGATTTAGGCAGTTGATTTTGAATTATAAGCGCATTTTAGCGTTTCCGCCCCACTGTGCGACGCCCGAACCTAATTAGTTTAATTGGACAAATAAGACCAAAATAATGGATATCTGTAACAGGTAAGTGCTGTACAAATAATTTTTTTCTCATCGTTTTTAGAGATGAAAAACGGTTGCTAAATTGTTGAAAACGCTCTATTTTAGAAAAAGTTTGATTTTCTTGTTGGTAGTGGTTGAGTCATCTTGTATGAGCCAAAAATTGGAACACCAGTACTGTGATTTAAAATTATATGTGAAGATAAAAAAAACAAATGCATAGGTAGGTACCTAATTAGGTGCGTGTAAGCTAGGTGTTTGGTCATATGTTAGTGATTTGAAGCTCGTGCCGACGTGCACTAAATGGTGATAATGATGAATGCAAGTTACTGAGGTTTTACGAGATTCGACAACAAGATTCAGGAAATATGAGTTTATTTACAAGAACGCTTCCATATCATCAACATCCATAGAATATTCTGTTCATTCGTCTAAAAATATTTACTACCTATTTCTCAAAATAATATAGGCATTTCTCTCAGTATTTCAACATAGGAAGCAACATTCTCAAGTGGTTAAGGAATCTATTTATTTATAATTTATGTAAAGAACTTGAGAACATTTATTCCAAATTTTGATCTAAAAATTATTAGGAAATTGTTATTTTTATTCTAGGCAAGTACCTCGATACTTATTTGATTGAAAAATGCCAAGGTTTTGATTCCATTTTCCCATTTGCAAATTATGGTTTCATACAATATCGAGTTTAGTACCCTCAAGGTTCAGTATTGCAGAACACTTCTTGATTTCCAAGTACGTGACTGTGATAACATATGCGCAAATCCGCACACAACACGACACTCCAAGGGTGTAAACATTGGCTCAAAACCGTCACCCATTATCATCCTGAATTGACAGACGAGAAGTTTACAACGCAACCCCACGAACAATGAGAGGCTCCTGATTTTGGGACTACGGTCGTGTAGGTATTTGTTTATTTTTGGAAGGTGAATCCAAATTTGAAAGTAGCTCGAAAGTATACCTCATTCCGAGAATTTTGACATCAGCCGTTCTCTTTTTGGATGAGTAGATCTTTTTCTATAATTTTTCAAAGTTTCGAATGTTTATGACGTCATAAGCATTCGAAACTTATGAAAATTATAGAAAAAGGTCTTACTCTAGAAGGTTGCGGATGGTGTCGAAATTTCAGAATGAGGTCCAGTTTAGATTAAAAATAACAATAAACAGTTTATCCGACCCATGCGCACACCCCATTGAAAAGATTTACTCCATTAATAGGAAAGGTGAAAACCTCAGTATTCCCCAAAATATCTCAGCTATCTCATTAGAAATCCGTTCAAAAACGGTTTTTGGTACCTTATAAGTGACTTAACAAGAACTTTTTAGCACATACAAATTCTTGGGATAGGTACTTGAATGAAAAATACTCTTTCTACTGTAATACGTATTTACATAAAATGAATGATTATTTTAGTGGCAATAGCCAATAAAATAATTATTGTATCACATGGTAATTTTGAAAGATTTACTATGAATACCTAGGTATTCCTAGGAGTTGTTAGGTATTCCTAGGAGTTCTTAGGTATTCCTAGGAGTTCTTAGGTATTCTTAGGATATCCTAGGTATTCCTAGGAGTTCCTACGAATCCCTAGGAGTTCCTAGGTATTCTTAGAAGTTCCTAGGTATTCCTAGGAGTTCCTAGGTATTCTTAGAAGTTCCTAGGTATTCCTAGGAGTTCCTAGGTATTCTTAGAAGTTCCTAGGTATTCCTAGGAGTTCTTAGGTATTTCTCCGTGTTCCTAGGTATTCCTAAGAGTTCCTACGTATCCCTAGGAGTTCCTAGGTATTTCTAGGGGTTCCTAATAATTACGATAGTTACTATTGTTGACTCTAGCCCATTTCACTCAAAGTTTCCTAGGACTTCAAATGTGAAATTACTGTGTTTTCGTGTTGGTCATTTTTACATTAGTTATGTACAGTAACTTTATTTACATACAATTGGTTGTGAATGTAAATTAAAATCCGTGACTAACAGTCACAGAATTGTTTAAAAAATACTAAAAAATGACAGCATCAGCTGATCTCTATAACATACTTGCATACACCCGATGCCGATTCAAATCATAAAAAACTCCTTCAGGATGTCGAGTAATATTTACAAAGTCGTCGGGGTCCACGAAAAAACCGAAATTATATGATTTATTATTATAATATTGACTGTGGAGGAATTGTGGCTTTCAAAATGGATTAGATCGTCGAAAGTTGTACAAATAATTCATTTTGGACGCCTCCTCAGTAGTGCCTACCTTTACCTCTTGCCAATTTGGCGTCGTTCGAGCTCTTTCTGGAAAGATTCGACCAGCCTGCTTCTGCTTTCTACGTTACCGTTGCGATCCGTCGCACTCTAAAACAGCATAACAAACGTACGCGTTATTTACATCGTTGCTGCGCGAAATTACTTAAGAAATGGGTAGCAACATGCATGAAACTTACCTCGAAACGTGACTTGATAAAATCACATCCAGTTATTGGTCGTAATTTAGGTACGTGCGATACTCATTTTGGGGAACCAGAGGATAATATGACACATGGGCTTGACTTAATTTGGCATTGCGTATATTATGTCTAATTATTTTGGTTTGATTCCTCCCAAGAATAACTTTATACACTCATGATACTTCCTACATAGAGGTATACTGGGTGTTTCACGGAAAGGTTACACCCCCCTTTCATTTCCACAAAATACGGCGTAAAAAATTGGGATCAACGCTGTTCTTCATGATTTTTGTGAGAAATTCAGGAAAAATACTTTTTTTTCGCAAAATACTTGCGCGCAATTGCGTACAATTGATTGTTACATTAATTTTTGCTTCCGAATCTACCAAGGCAGCGGAAGCTGCTTTGTTTTCACTTTTCAAGGTTGAAAAAAAAGTTCAACGATTCAAAAATCGAAATTTCCACTCGCGTTTTACGTTTCAGACATTTCTGAACAATTTTGATTCCGTGTCTGTCTGTCTGTGTGTCTGTCATGAAATCCTTGCCACAGCCATAACTTCAACATTTCTCATTTCTTCAAAAAATTTTGATATAAAGGTATTGTTTTTTCATCAATTTAAGATAGTATAGAATTTTTTTAAGACCACGCGGAGCCCTGTAGGACATACCGTTCGTTCCCTACGAGAATTTAAGGGTTGGTCTTACGATAAATCAGAATGCTTGAGTGTGAACCGCAAAAGAGGCCTAATCTCCGTTCAAATTTTAGCTGACCGAAATCCGATCGATGTTTTTCTTCAAGTTGGTTGGTGGTAACAATGGCAAAGCCGTGTTCTTTGCTGACGAGTGATCTGAATAGAAAAATAATAAACCTTTGTGTAATAGTTTGCAGCGTTTTTTATTTCAGATTCGGATTTTACGTCAAATTTCATGAAAAATTCATACCCGAATCAATTCTTTTTATTGCGCGCAACCCGTAATGTTGGTCCCAATTTTTAACGCCGTATTTTGGGGAAATGAAGGGGGGTGTAACCTTTTCGTGAAACACCTTGTAGAGTTATTTCGGAAATAAATGATGGGATAAAATGACTGCAAAATAATAAGGCGTATATACTGAAGGGAACCCACCTGTTCCTTTATATGGCCAGCTAAATTTCAGAGGCTTTATAACCTTCAAGTCTACACTCCAGATACTTAATTTAAACTGAAAGAAAAGAATGTTATAAAGAAATATGAATTTCATAACACACCCTCAAATGTGGCCTGCCATATCAGGGAACAGTTGGATGATTGGTGAGAAAATTTTGGCACAGCAAATATTGTAGGTGGAGAGTACTCGGAAGCTAATTTAAGCATAAAATTACTTGGAAGTTAAAAAACACAACTTTGACGGAGAAAAATGTAAAACGAAATATTTCTGAAAACCTTTGTTGACGTTCATTTTTTGGAGCAACAGTATACTGATAAACACTGCCAAGTGGTTCTAAGCTAAGAAGTCTCACGATTGATTCTATTCCCACTTGAATGAGCTAGTGATTTTTCTGATAAACCTGACCATTATCAGGTGCTTAGGTGACCACACGGGGTCACTTTCCCCTTAATATTGGTAAACATACGCACCGTTTCTGATGGAAGAGTTGATACAATCAGAAAGTTTCTCATAAGATTTCCCAATGTGTACTTTAATCGAGCATCGATAATTTGAGAATGCAGATAATACAACATAACACTATTGTGTTTCTAACATGCAAAGTGCAATGGAAGAAATTGGGTGTCTTAGAAAATGAATACCTAACTTAAACTCCTTCAGACATCTATCAATCTATTGAAATCTTCCAACGTGTCCAGTTCTGTGATATTGATTTTTGTTAATCAAGCTATTGACAAGTGCCAACTTCCTCAACTCTGAGTAGATTTTCACTAATCTATCTATTGAAATCCGCCAACGTCCTCAGTTTTATGACATTGAATTTCGTCAGTCGATGTATTGAAATTTCGAAACTTCTTCGATTCTGATTTGAATACCCCGATAGATCTAATGAAACAGCCAACTTCTTCAGTCTTTAGTATTGGGTGGAGTGGGGTAAATGAGGAAATGGGGTAAATGCGGAAATGGTTTTGAAAATGGCGCCATTTGAGCGCCTTGCCTCAGAAACCTTCTCAATGTGTACCCAGTTATGTTGGTAACCCTTACCTGTCGGAAAAGGCGGGCTCATTGGTCATAAAAAAGTGGAGGAGAAAAAAATTAAATATAGCGTACTGTTCGTATTGAAATGGGCTTTGTTTGCATTTACCCCATCAATGCAACTAAATGTTTTTATGGGATTCGCAGGCCGTTTCCGCATTTGCCCCGATTAGTGGGGCAAATGCGGAAGTCGGTCGGAATTTTAAAAAACACAGTTTGGACCATGCGAAGTAAATCTTTTGTACAATTTGAAGAGTGCATCGTAATCTACGTAAAATAAGCTACTCATTAAAAAAAAGTGAAAATAGCGTTTTCAAAGGAAAGTTACAGAGGATCAAAGTTGAACTATTGACATTTTGGGTCGCAATTGCCCCACTCCACCCTTCTTGATTATTAAACATTTTTATTCACTCAAAGGATTAAGATTAAAATCATAATTAATGTAGGAATAAGTTTTAAATTCTTGATCACAGGAAATGTGATTACGTATTAATTACACGAGATAAACAATTAATCACAGAAATCGGTGATTAGTCACAGAAATCGGTGATTAATCACAGGAAATGTATGATTAATCTCAGAAATCCGTAATTAATCACAGAATTCCGTGAGTAATCATGGAAAAAATCATGAAAAATCACAAGAACCTGCGTTTAATCATAGAAGGTCACACATTACACACAGGATACATATCAAAGTAGAATAACCGCATGCATACTGTCTCCTTGCGATTTGAACAATCAACAAATATACTGTAAAATAATTAGCAATCGGAAATACATTGAAAACTTACATCCACACAGGTATTGTTCAATAACTAAGGAATAACCAAAATACAGCATTCTACAAACTTCATCTAGGCAGGATAGGTATCGATAAATAACGTGCAGGGCAGACTAGGGATTATTAAAAAAATGCGGAATTAGTTGCCAAAACTGTCCAACGTATTCCTTTTCATGAAAGAAACGTGAAAGAGAATACAATTTCTGAAACAGGCTTAAGAGAGGATAAAACGGTAGAACGATGTTTGATCGGTTTGTTCAATTGTGAAGAATAATGAAATGTAAGGTAAGTATTGAAATGTAGAAAAATCGTAGACGATGTTACAGAAATCGATGATTTTATGTTCAATGAATAGGTGAACTGGTTTGGCGCGCAGCTAGAAATTTGTTCAAATCAGTCATTTAGGAAATCGCTACAATACGTGCGTAGGTAACTATAACCTAACGGTCTTCGAAAATTCGCTCATAAGATCATACTGCGTAACGGGAACAGCACGACGGTGGCATCAGCATTCAGCATGCTTCACGTTCTTGCAGATTGGACGGAAATTCACGAACCACAGTATCTACTGATAGGCAAACCGAAAACTCACCTTGGTTCCGGAAGTTGCGTTCAGATTTTGCAATGATCCCGTGCTCGAATTGAACGGATTCGTCCAGATATTACTTCCGTCAAGGTCTATCGAGTTGTTGAGAGCTTCAGCTGACATAGTAGGCCTTGCTCCTATCAGGGGAGACCGTACACAAGCCCTATCGGAATAGAAGACATAGTTTTTAACTAGAGGAAATGAGATTTTCTCTCGTCACAGCTTTATTGAAAAAATAATGCAATCGCGGACTTTTATTTTGCAGCCTTACTCTCAAACCTATTCCCTTTGATTATATGAAGCTTTAACCTCCTGTAGATGAAACAAGATTCTTCAAATTCCTTGCTTCACTCTCAGATGAAGTCCAATTGTTCTGGAAATGGGCAAATTTTGATTGGAGTGCTCCAGGGGGGGTCAATTCATTGCAGCAATGGAAAAAAAGTCGTCCTAATGTTTGGGTCAGTTTATCTCCTCGAGTTTGATTTGATCAGCAACTTGTCTGAAGTGGCCATGGGATCTAGTAAGTGGTCTTAGTAAGTTATGATTTCAGTACAGGAATTGGATTAGGTATTAGATCAGTGTCCCAAGGTAGTTACCAACTTTTTGGACCAGCTTTTCCTCTTGTCAATACTTTTAACGACTTTCTCCGCATGACTATTGAGAGATTGGATTAAATCCCCAACCGGATCTTTGGAGCAGTTTCCCCCCGAAAGGAAACCACCGTTTTTGGACCACTTTTCTCTGGATCTGAGTAGCCCAATATACAACGCAAATATAGGGCAGATAAATGTTTATTAAGGGGTATATGTAATTAGGTGTTATGAATATAAAAGTAGAGTGAAGAATTCCTGTTTGCTAGACACCAACGATGTTACGTATGAGAAAACCTATTATAAATGTAACTATCTGATAAGAACCCGAGATTTTTACAACGTTTATACAATGTTTCTTACAGAGTGCAATGTGCATTACTTGCTTTTTGATTAGTTTTTATCAGATATTATGAGGATGAGCGAGTGTATAGTACAGCTCATGCGATCTAGTGATAATCTTACAGTATCGTAAGAAGGAAAATATGACGATCCCATCGAAAACTCCATTCGCGATAAAACTCTCATGAGAACTAGGAATCACCGTATTGTTCTCTTCGGTCAAGTAACATCTTTTATGGCATCTACCTAAAGGGTGTCTCTGGTGGACTACACTCACTGGAAAACGTCGAAGTGGACCTAACGAAACTAGGTGGATGATGGAGGAGCCATGCTCTGGATAAGAAAGACAGTAAGCCAATTGTTGAGAAGGCCCTGGTTCTCATTGTAACGCCGGATAAGTAAGTATCAATAAATAATCTTTGTAGCCAGGATACTGAGGGGAACTCCCAGCAGCTTACATAAGAAGAAAATGGTTGAAGATACAATAACTTCATTTTGCAACTAGAAATGTTAAGGTTCTGCCAATTTTATATTTTCTTGTCATTGGTGGAGGGTGAACTGGTTCTCATTCAGGATTAGGATAATTCATAGAAATCCAATCCGAATTTTTGGAAGACTCCTGAGAGTACCTGCTATACAGGGTGTTTCACGAAACGGTTACACCCCCCTTCATTTTCGCAAAATACAGCGTAAAAAAATCCGACCAACTCAATTCTTCATGATTTTTTGTGAGGATCTCAGGAAAAATACTTTTGCGCAAAAAAGTTGAGCGCAATCGTGCGCAATTGACACTAACTTCATTTTTTCAAATGGAACACCCCCTTTTTTATTACAGATTCGGATTCTACGTCAAATTTCATGAGAAATTCATACCCACATCGATTTGTTTTATTGCGCGCAACCTGGCTTTTTGAACGCTCTAAGTTGCGCAACTCCACAATTGCGCAAAAATTAGGTTTTTGAAAACCCTTAGTGTGGCACATGTTTTTTCATCATTTTTTAACGCTAAATCACATGGTGTCATCCGTTTTGAGAAAAACCAAGATTTAAGAGGAAAAATTCAACATTTCTTTCACGAAAACATCAGTTTTGAGGTCGAAATCATGTTTATTTTTTATTTTCTCACCTCCTTTTGAACCACGGGCTTGGGGCCGTCTACGGTGGAGTTAAAAATAAAAACTGACAGCACGATCATGCTTGAACTGAATAAAATTACCTAAAAACTCATACCGATTTAAAAAGAGCGATTTTTTTCACTAAAAACAACCGAATTTTTGGCCGCTATTTGAAAAATTCCAGTCAAATTGAAAAAACGGATGTCACCATGTGATTTAGCGTTGAAAAATGATGAAAAAACATGTGCCACACTAAGGGTTCTCCAAAATCTAATTTTTGTGCAATTGTGGAGTTGCGCAACTTAGAGCGTTCAAAAAGCCAGGTTGCGCGCAATAAAACAAATCGATGTGGGTATGAATTTCTCATGAAATTTGACGTAGAATCCGAATCTGTAATAAAAAAGGGGGGTTCCATTTGAAAAAATGAAGTTAGTGTCAATTGCGCGCAATTTTTTTGCGCAAAAATATTTTTCTTGAGATCCTCATAAAAAATCATGAAGAATTACGTTGGTTGGAATTTTTTACGCTGTATTTTGCGAAAATGAAGGGGGGTGTAACCTTTTCGTGAAACACCCTGTAGATTGGATAATTGAAGAGTTTTCTTTCAAAAGGGCTTAAATCCATTTTTACACTTTTTGTTTTTTTCACGGATTCTGAATCTTTGGGGTAAGACCTATCACCTCACGAGTTGAATTCCTTCCGAAACGGTTTGTATCCCCACTAAAAATCGGGTTTGACAAAAAAAAAGGCTTCATATCCATCCCATTATTTTCAATTAACACTTTTTTTAATTTTTTTTATTCGGTTTTCGGATTTTACATACCATGATGAAACGTAAACCATCAAATTTTGAGGGGGTTAGAATGTTTTTTCTTTCTCGATTCCGAAGGTTCATTATTGAAAATAATGGGTAAAAAAATAAAAGAATATGAAAATGATTTCTTGACAATGAATATGACAATGAACTTGAATATGAAAATGATTCTTCACACAACCAAAAATTCCAAGCACTTTTTTCAAAGTGGCTCATATCTATAGTTATTCATCAAATCGGTTTAAATCCAAATAAGAAATGGCCGTGTTTCCCTCAAAACACATGCAAAATTTCGAAATTTGGTCTTACAATCCAAAGTTCTATGAACAAACAATTTGGAAAATTTGGAAACCTTAGACAACTTCCTTCGCCATGAAATTAGTTTTTTTTAATTTCCCAAAAAACATTCCAAGTGGATATAAGCCTGTTTGAAAGAAAACTCTTCAATTAGCAAATTAGTATTTGTCTGTGGCCCGATCTATTGAAGGTTGAGTCAATTAGAGGTTGCAAATGGAACTTTCAGGATGTAGTAGATATCACGACAAATTAAGTATTGTATCAGTTTTGAAGTTTCTGTAGGGGCTGTAGGCAGTGTAATAGTTTTCAAGATATTTCTGTTCATTTTTTGGATGTAGCTTTTCCCCACCATCAAATTTTAGAATGATTGTTAATTCAATGAAGGAAAAAGCTAAAAACTCTCGTTGAAACATGCAGTTCACATCGTTGCCTGCAACCCTCACAGATGCAGATGGAAAGGAACTCACGAATTGACATCCTCAAGCTTTTTGAGGAGCCTCTCGTTTTCCCTGCAGACCAGTTCCTGGTCTCGGATGAGGAGGTCTCGCTGGAGGAAGAGGTCCGAGTTCTCCTTTCTCAGGGCGTCGTTCTCTGCGGCGTAGTGCCGGACCATGTCGGACAGCTCGGAAGGCTGCATCTCCGCTATCCGATCCATGTCCAGGTTAGGAGGGGTTTTGAGCTGAAGTCGACTGGCTGTTTGAGGGAGAGAAAATAAGGTTAGTCATCACAAGGGGGATGCTTGAGGGAGGAATCATCATCCAACGGATGAGTATAAGGATCTGGGAAGGACCCATTTTTTATAGGTGAGGTAGTAGCATTCTATTTACCATTGAGACTGGGTTCGTTGGCGATTGCATCAGCGCTCATCCGTAAGGCAGTTCGTAGATGATCATTTTCGTTTTGGAGGGCCGATACTTCCCTCTTAAGACTAACTATCAGAGCTTCTCGAGGGTCCTGCAAAAAATAAACGATAATTATATAAGCATCAAAATAAAAAGTAATGCCAGAGTCAAGATTGGGCAAATTAATGAACCAACTTATGCAAATATGGCGTATGAATGAAGTTAATATTGTGAGATTCTTCAGAAAATCAGGAAATTATCCAGAATGGAAAACTGCTTGGAGAAGCTGTTGAGACCTCATTAGCATAACAATGGGGATGTTAGGATGGTTCACATTGGAAAATCGGTTGTCATTGAAAGGATGAATGCTCGTTGTTGATTTATTAGAGTTATGGGTGTCGTTTGAGGATCAACCCTTCCTTATCTTAGGTCAGGAGGTAATCGCCCATTCAAAGAAATTTCAGGGACCACTGCAAGTGATTGCCTGTTGGATGAACGACCAGAGCGCAAACAGGTAAGTACGTCCTCACAAACCATTATAAAACGAAACGATTCCCCTCAAAAATACCTCTTCGTGAAAAAAAGACGTGGTATCCATACGTACCTTTCTTTGACATGTTTCAAATAAACACCGTGATTTGTAAATGTTTTCTTCCTCTAAGGAGAAATCCTTCCCTGTTGGCGCAACATGGATACCACGCCTTTTTTTGCTAGGCTTTCTCACACGGAGGGGACTTATTTTCACAGGCTTTGACGACTCCTGAAATAATTTCCCTTATTAAGATTAGCAATCCCACACTCTCTTGTTTACTAGTCTCTCAGTAATAAGCAACTAGCCCTTGCTGTTCTCTTGGGTTTGCTATGACATCTGAAACTTAAGTTAGTAAGCATTCAGTTATACCTGATTAGCTGTTATTATTTATATTTTTAGTATCTATCCTAAAGCATTTTGTGTGTTATCCTTCCTGAGGAGATTTGTTTCAAGATGTTTGGTTCTTCATCTCCGATTAATTTCATCCTGACTTGTCTCCAAGCAGCCAGAACATTGTTTTTTTAATTTTTCAATTTGCTTTGATTTTCTATTGCTAACTACTACTACTTCTTGCTTCTAATTTACACAATGTCACAAAGGAAAACCTAGTTTTAGATGTAGGAGGTCGCCAAGGTAATTTTAACATAATACTATTAACATATAGGTACTTGATTTAAAGTTATTGATATTTTGGGAAAAGAAGCATGTGAATCGATTGTTCACGTTTGATTGGAGAATCAACTAAAATTACAAACCTTATAATAACTCAGAACTACTAGTTTGATGCACACATTATTAGGGTATATTCCAATTATTGTTAATACTCACCATGACAACGATCGGTTTGTTTCGTATCCTTTTCGCTCGAGATGCATACCTGAGCGTGTTTATGGTTTCGGAGACGTTCGATCTAGCGGGAGAAACGCAAGCTATCTGAATTCAAAACAAGAAATAAAAATTATTGGCAATTGAGAGCTGCAAATAGCAAAATATTATCCAATTATTAGTTAGTGATAAGATTATTATTGTGAAAAAAAGGGGGTTGCGCCTGATTTAAAAAAAAATTAATCGAAAGTAGACCTCATCCTGAGAGTTTTGACGCCAGCCGTTCTCTTTTTGGATGAGTAGATCTTTTTCTATGATTTTTCAAAGTTTCGAATGTTTAAGACGTCACGCGCCTTTCCCGCCGGGCGGCACCCTGTGACGTCATAAACAATCGAAACTTTGAAAAATCATAGAAAAAGGTCCTTCTCACGCTAGAAGCTCGCGGTTGGTATCAAAATTGTCAGAATGAGGTCTAGTTTTGATTAAAAATAAAAATAAACAGTTTTTCCGACCCATGTGCACATCCCATTCACAAAAACTCAACCTTATTCAGAGATTTAGGTACCGAGAAGTTGTTTACACATAGTTTATAACTATTTGCAAGTACCTATGAAATACCCAGAGGTGGCTTTTCTTTAATTTTGTTGAGTAAAAGAGAAAAACTACTTGAAAGTTTATTTGAAGTTGAAAACCTGACGGTTTTATGGTGTATCTACTTCAAAAGCTAAGATGTTGATGTTTGTACTTTTTTTCGGGAGGCGGAAAACATACTATTAATATTCTGCTCACCATCAACGTGACACCGTTGCCTGCTAGACTGTCAGCTAGGAGTTTAGTTAACTTGCTGTCTCTGTAGGGTATGTGTCCGTTTTTCTTCTTAGGGTCACTCAGTGAAGCTATGCAATATCCTGGAACAAAATTAGAACTTAATTTGAAAGAAGAGGTATAAGAAGAGTTCATGGTATCTACGAGTATAATTACATAAGGTAGAAACTTTAAAATATACAGTTTTTAATGACTTTATGGAGACAAATCGGTAATAAAGCAACATAAAATAAGCACGAAGATGCCCAATACAGGATTGGTGAAGTACCTGCACGTACATTCGGAGTAGAAAGGAATACAAAAAAAAAATCAAATGTGAAAACTCTCAAAGATGACGTTGAAGCCGAATTTGCATGAAGCAGAAGAAATCTTACAAGAGAGATCTTACGTGTGCTGCACTCACTAAAGCGTTGCATTGGCTCATATGTTCTTGATTAGATTTCTTCAATAACCATAAACGAATACTAAGATTGACAACGAGAAACTAAATTTGTAGGAAGCTATTATAGGGATTTGAAATTGGATGTGAAAGACGAACCGGATGTAGAACTACCTACCGAACACGACGAAGACTCTTGGTAGAATGGCACGCTTGAATTCGCAGTTCCTATATATCGATTGTGAATATCAACAACTTAAACTTCATTTATTAAGGAAAAGCCGTCAAACTAGTCCATTTGGCAGTGATGGTTATTAGGACTGAAAGGGTCTTGTTGGGTTTCCTTTCGCTTTTAGGGGGAGAGCCCGCGTTCGATTCATGAATTCAACGCCCGTGTTATTATTGGCTTGATGTATAGATCTAGGCTTCACCGTGCTTGGAAAGAGGAGGTTGACAAACAAAATCATATATTTACCCACTTCCGGGTTAGTCAAAGAGGGAATTCAACTGAAATTATGACTATGTACGTGTAGGTACGTGAATTGAATTATCAACAAAGTATTGTAATTAAATGAATGGGGTTAGTTTTGCTAGTTATAAGAATAAAATTATTACCTATGTACTGTATTGGAGAATCTGTCGTAAACAGGAAGTCGAGTACAGGAGGCGAGCGCTTTCGATGTAAAGACATCATCTTCAGGCCGTCGAGAGAGTACTGAAGTTTGTCAGTCCGTCGTTCTATTTATATAATCTGGGTGAAAGGGAGGTGAAAGGATCAGAAAGGAAAGGGGGCCACGTGGTAACGAGACCACGTGGTGAAAGGTTGTTCGTCTGTCATGTCAAGTAACATAAGTATAAAACAGTAGTATAAAACTAATCCTATTAGCTAATCGTACATTCACCACATGATGACCACGTGGTCTTCTATTCTAAACTATGAATATGATATAAACTAGCTTACATAACTAACTTATTGCTAAAATGATATACTTTTATCTATATTTACTTCTAACTTAAGTACTATCTAAATTTTGGTTTATTATTATCAATAATAAAAATTTGGAATCGAGCAAGAAAAAAAAAAATTTTAACCCCCCCTCAAAATTTGATGTTTTACGTTTCAAGGTACGTAGAATACGAAAATCGAATACAAAAATTTCCGTCCGTACGCCGTACGCCGTCCGCCGTACGCGGCACTTTTCTTAGCAACACTGGACCGATTTGGTTCAAATTTGGTATATGGGCTCCATTTGGGGTCTAGTTGTGCCGCGAAGCTTTTGGTTGATGTAGGTCACTTCTAAGGGGTGAAAATTAAGGGTTGAAATTTTCAAGAGTGCCCTAGCTCGAAAACTCTCGAAATAAAGGTATCGCTTTTTCACCAATTTTAAATAGTATTGAATTTTTAAAAATTTTTGAGACCACCCGGAGCTCTGTAGGACAAACCGTTCGGTCCCTACGAGTACTTGAAGGTTTTCCTTCGATAAAACAGAATCACGAGTGTGAATCGCAAAAGAGGTCTAATCTCCATTCAAATTTTATCGGACTAAAATGCGATCGCTGTTCATTTCTTCGATTTGTATACAGTTTCGCCTTCTGCGTAACCAGTAATCAAATTTCCATATGAAGCTTTCTATTTTTCCAATCGAGTGTGAAGCGATTAGTTCTTTCTAATAAACTTGATTGTGAAGGTGTGAAGCCAGTATGGTGTGGTTGGTAGTACCTAGCTGGTAGGTAAAAAAAAGTTGGTAGGTAAAAAAATGTTGGTGGGTAAAAAACGCTGCAAATCATTGCTCAAAGGCTTCTTCACTCTTCAGATCACTGATCAGCTGAGTGAGCTCCGAAGCCATTTTCAATCCTATTGAATGGAAGTGCCCTTCCAGGCGTCTCCAGCATTCGAGGAAATCTTCTTCACTCCTCAGATCACTGATCAGCTGAGTGAGCTCCAAAGCCATTTTCAATCCTATTGAATGGAAGTGCTCTTCCAGGCGTCCCCAGCATTCGAGGAGATCTTCTTCACTCCTCAGATCACTGATCAGCTGAGTGAGCTCCGAAGCCATTTTCAATCCTATTGAACGCAGGAAGCTGAAATTTGAGAGGGAAGGTCAAGGGAGAATACAGATGGTGGTAGGTGCTATTGATGGAGAACCAGTGATTTATACAGAAGGGTGATCTATACAGAAAATAATAAACCTTGATTTGCAACGTTTTTTTTTAAATGTTTATTTTTGGTTTGTTGATTACTTTTATTTATAGTTTGAAATTATGATATCCCAGGTCGTTTGGTTGTCTGGAAATATTGTAAGCACGTAAATACCTACCCACTATACTTAAACCATGAAAAAAAAAATGTGATAAATCATGTGACAGAGTTGATGACACGAAAGATTGACGAAAATGCAAATAATACACAATCATCTAAGTGTTACAACTAGAATGATGTGTTCTTACTCACTATTATAACGTCAGTAATAGTAATAGTTCGTTGTTTAAAATTATTATGACGTTTCCAGGAAAGGATTCTAACCCCTTCAATTCCTCTAAGGCTCATGATGAAACACACGTGTTTAGTAATGCGTACATCTCGGAGGAATGAGAATAGATAGAAAATTACTCCAAACTGAGAGCTATTGAACACGAATAAATACGAGTAGCACGTCAGTAGACAACGTAGAGCTGATTTCTTAGAGATGTAAAATCCTTGATCGAAGATGCTCAACCATCTAAGTTCCGAAAATGAGTTTTTGGTACCATAACGTTTTATATAACCTCCTTCATCGTAAGCAACCAAACATCCCAAATTTTTGCACTGTGATTAACTGGGGCGTTGAGCAAATGAACAATTATATGAGAACTCTCGTATAAGTCTCGTCTGAGAAGTTCTCATATAATTGTTCATTTGCTCAACGCCCCAGTTAATCACAGTGCAAAAATTTGGAAAAACCTAAAAAATTTCATCAATAGATACCTCAGATACATTTCTTTGAAGGTTCGTGCCTGTGAAGGAATGAAGAGAGAGAGAGAGAATAGGGAAAATCATTCTTCATTGGGTTACGGATCAAAAAAATTTAACAAATTAACGGTATGCTCCATAACGAACAATGAAAAGAAAAAAGCAACAGCACAAGGGATGATCCCCAAACCGTTTTATTAAGGCTGATGAAGGCAACGATGTATTTGCCGAAACATGTACCAAAGACAATAATAAATTGAATATTAGACTCCAAACAAACATCGAAAAAATGTCGGGTCCCGGCGTTTTGAAGCTTACAATGAGAAAACAAACTTTATGGAAGAAAATAAATCGTTTTTAACTGAATGATTTTTGATTTTTTTTTGTATGGAAAAACATTTTATACAAAACATTTTATGTTCTACAAAACAGGTCGTATTTACCAAAAAATACGACTTAATAAACTTAATTTAATAAAAAGGATGGTAATCATCATCATTATTAGCAAACTGATGTGCTTTGTAAGACAAAATTGGTGAACGATTTCTGTAATTTAAGGACTCGTAAGAGCAAAAACTTTGTATTTAGCAGGGGATCACCGTAAGTATAACGTGGTTGCACAAAAAAAAAATCGTTAATAGTTTCCACAGAAAAAAATTGTATCGATGTGAAATTCGCTCAGGGAGCTCCCCGGGATTGGTGAAACATGATTGCATTGGTTTAAAATAAAAAACATATTGTTTAGTAATGCATGCATTCCAGGGGACGTCCCATTGGATAAGTATTGGATCAGTTTAACCAGTTGGTAAGCGATAAAACTGTTTCACTCGATGTAATTTATTTATTACTTTAGGCAAGAAATACTGACCCCCCCCCCACCATTATCCACCTAAACATTTCTAGCGGCGTGGGAGCCGAGAATCTGAAGAGCATTTTAAAATCCATGATCTACGATACCCAACATGCGAAATCGAGTTCACCTCCCCCCCCCCCCACCCCTTCCACTCACCAATGGTGCCAGTCTGGCACCAAAGCGGAAATACGTCTTAACATTGAAGTTTCATCTATTAGTTTTAATAGGCAGTCCGTCGAGGTTCACATCCGTATTCAAGGTGAAACACAAAAAAAAAAAAAAAACCCAAGAAACATGCGGTTTTTGGTGTCCTGGCACCATGGTGGCACCACTATTAGTTCCATGGTGGTACAGAGAATAATTCATGAAAATCCAGAGGTATAATGAGAATTTTTCCTCAATTTCAAAGGTTGAGTACAATTAGTAAGCAGTAAAGGAACCGAAATATTGAAAAATATGATATTTTGTGAATATTATACCCCCACCATCCCCTCCCCTTGCAAATTTTGGTACTCTGGTAAAATCATGTACTACTCGGAAGATATTTGAGTCAAACAAAAAAAGAAACACGCAAATCGGTTTAAAATTGAGGCCTGGGCAGATTTTACAAGATTCCCCCCGCAAACGCACGTTTTTTGACATTTTCATGTCTTTCATATGGCACATAAAAAAAATCGTCACGAAATTTGTTGCGACGAAATTTGTCCCAAGTCGCCACAATGATGATTATGACCATCAGAAGTGAAGTTGTTAGGTACTTTACAGGTAGGTACTTTACAGTTAGGTAGGTACTTTACAGTTTGATATTACCAGATCAGCTGAGTCGAAAATTGTTAAGCATTAACCCCCCCTTTCCCCCCTTAAAAAACAAAATTCAAAATTCCGACGCCATAGTGCACAACTAGATAGTTTTTCGCGTCGAAGAAGAAAAGAACCACGAAAATCGGTTGAGAACTAAGGCCTGGGCAGGCGACACAAGATTATGCCCAAAAACGCACGTTTTTTGAGCATTAACCCCCCTTTTCCTCCCCTTAAAAGGCAAAATTCGAAATTCTGGCGACGTAGTGCACAACTAGATAGTTTTCCGCGACGAACAAAAAAAGAACCAGGAAAATCGGTTGAGAACTAAGGGCTGTGCAGACGACACAAGATTTTGTCACACACACACACACAACACACACACACACACACATACACACACACACAGGCATACACCTATGGTTTTTTTCGCGGATTTGGATTCAGAATGGTCTAAAACGGATTACTGTGTGGTTATTTTTTTTTTCTGTTGAGTGTTGTCCAACTTCACCCCAGATCGATCGCATAAGGACGCCCAAATCTTACTGTGGGACGTCCTAACAAAAAAAAAAATACTAAGTTAAAAATCAGGTTTGTTCAGTTCCTGAACAGTTGGGATTTTGGAGATACAACGTTGTTACCTTACTTAATATTGGTCATCCGTCTCTGATAGTCCATGACTTACCTGAATGTGCCTTAGAAGCCATGCTGGACATAAATGAACACCGGCCGGTGGAACATCCTCCACTACGTACGATCCGTCACTGAATATAGATTCGACCTCTATTGGTAATATTGATCGCGTTATTATTGACTGAATGTTTGCCACAGAGACACACCGGTGAATAAATTACAGAAAAAAATCCAATTCGTCGGAAACAGCTAGAGAGTCAATTCGCCAAAGTTCGCCCTGGCATTTCTAATCCAATTTAAGATAATCAAACTGCATTTACCTATTCGCATGATAATGGAAAAAACCGCCAAGAATCGATTCTACCGATAGCTTCTGCGTGATACGATTTGGTGTTGGGGAGACATAAAATAGAAATTCGGAGTCTCAAGGATTTCCGTTAATAATAAATTGATGAGAACAAACTTCATCGTTTGGCCTCGCACGCGGAGGGTGGTGTGTAGTTTGATGGAAGTGAAAAAATGATAGAGGAAAGTCAAGAGTGACGGACATTTCACGAAAGCCCACCGAGTACTTGCGGGTAATGATAGGGAGGTACCAACACAATATTATTATAGATTTGCCGAGAACAAGAACCGTTCAACGTGAAAGATCTGATCTCAACTCTTCGTTGGACTTACAACTTGGAAGAATTTGGAAAAATTAATTAAGAAATATTTATTATTGAAATAATTGATTTTTACGAATAAAGGACTCACCTAAGACCATGAGGCTTTTGTTAATGTTGTTGGCTTCTTCCAACGTTTTGCCTTCACTGTGAGTTTTCTTCGTCATCTCACTTCCAGCCAGATCCACGAAATTTATTTTACCCTGTTTAGTGATGAAAACACCGTTTTCCATCTGAAATTCAAACAGTGACATTTGAAGTAAGTACCTACCAATACATTTTCATCTTTATTTGAGGAATCTTTGATACACCGACATTGAGAAAATGAAAATTTAACTGAAAGCAAGGTCTAACTGGAAGGCATGTTCTGACTGTCGGGTTATACCGACAGAAGGTTTATTAGTTAGGAGTTCTAAATTCATTCAAAAAGGTAAAACGATAGGTTGAGAAATGGGAACTCATGACGTAAATACTTATTAACCCTCCAACACTACGGAGGACCTCGAGGACATGAATGCTACGGTCGGGTTGGATTCAACCCAGCAAACGTTTTTAGAGGAAAATACATTTTTTTAATAGTAATATAAACAGCTTTATTTGCTCAAACAATGCGTGAACTATGTTACTAATAATTACCTATGTGAAACAATTCACATAATTTTACTAAAGAAAAATCTTAGCAAATGACTTCTTTTCATTATGGAACATAATTATGTCAATTACTCGTGAGATAGGCGGTGGTCTCAAAAATAACCCAACAATTCTATTATTTCACTCATTCCCTCTTCTTTCCCTAATGAATTTGGCAGTTGATAATTCTTGGACTTGGTACTTATAACTAGTAGGAGCGAAGTGGTATAAACCTGGTATAAACAGACATTCCCAGTGACTGATGTATGGAGAGGGGGGGGGGGGAGGGGAGATTGTAAAAATATATTAACAACGTTTGGAATCACATTTCGATGTATAACTATTTTGCTACTGTCGGGTTGAGGCCAACCCAGCCTCTGGCTTGCTACGCAATAACTTCCCTCAGAAATACCAGTGACTTACCAAAACGATGAGGCCGCTTCCGCGCACTCCACAGTACTTACTAGTAGGGTACCTGGCCCTCACGGCCGCCCGAAAAAGAGTGAGGGAGATTAGGACGCTTCTAATCAGCTCTTGGGTTGAATTCAACCCGGACCGTAACGTCAGAGTGTTAAAAGAGTGAGAAAGATAAGTGGTATATCCCATTAGGTAGGATTTCGATTAAATATTCCATTTTTTAGATTTATATTTTGATATTTTTTTAAGGTTATACTATACATCTACTGATATTACTGTAATTGATGGTAATCATGATGATTTAGGTTCACCTGTTGCTCGGAGGTTATATGTACTGTGAGAATCGTGTGGCTTCGACTCGAGTGTTCATTCATCGTGTGAGAGCCGATTGCCCGGTTTTTCATTCCTTTGATAACATACAAAACAAAGGTAAGTTCGCAATACCAACATGATACTAGTACAAACATAGATGTATGATCTAATTGTTGTTGACATGATATTCGTATCAGGTAGATGAACTTCACCTTGTTTAACTAAGCGACTTCATTAGTATCTAACTAATCAATTAAATAATTTGTAATCAATATCCCATGAATCATAAGATAAAGTGTGAGATACGAAGATATCAGCCATAACATGTCACGCCATAACGAGTTTCTCGCTTGAAAGCCTAAGATTCAACAGCATGATAATGGCATTTTTGATATGGAAATGGGATAAAGTCGAAAAATTTCACCGTCTACACCTACTTGATGAGTCTAAGCAAAAAGTAGGTATCCATCCTTGTTAGTACTCTTCTATTCAACGCCAACCAAAATACAAAATTAATGTCTGAAGGCCTCCCAAATGTTTCAGGTGGGACCTACAACAACTCGATGCTATACATAAGTAGGTAGGTAGGCACTAATACCTTCTAAAAATTTCTAACAACTAAGAATACCTTCTTCAAGGACGGCTAAAAGGTCGTCCAGTTCTTCGCAGTCCACAAGGAAGAGATTCTCCACAAAGAATCTTTGTGACTTCTTAGACCATCGCACGGCTAGTGGTTTCCGAGCGGTTCCGGGATTGAGTAGATCTATCACCTGACGTGTAATAAAAACAATACAATGAAGATGTCATGTTAATATCGAATAAAAACACCATGGTATTAATAATTTTAAATTCATGAACTCTACAAAAATATGAAATAGAAAGCAATTCAATCGACAAAGAACAGATTGTCGCTAAAAACTTTTTTAAAATGGGAATGATCATAAGGCATCCATTCAACCCCTTCACGTTTAAACATTGCACTGATGGAAAATCGTCACAACTCAGAATCAACAATTTTTAAAAAGCGAGTTCTAAAAATCTGAAATGATGAAAAACTTGAAGATTTTAAAATTTAAAGAAACTAATTTGTCCCCTTCGCCGGAACCCAATTAAAAGTGGGTGTACCGCCAATGGATCGGCGATTACCCTGATTTTTCTGCGCATCACCATAGAATGGGTTCTAGAAAAAAATAGCCTTTCTTAAAACAGCTAAATTTGCATCTGGTGGCCCCAAGGAGCATAAATTTCGAAGACTGACTCCTGAATCTGAATAACAAACTTTCATGAGCAACATGAAACATGATCCGTTTTTTGACATGGATATGCCTTTTAGCTTGAAGTCAGTGAAACACTCGGCGCTTCCGAGAACCTTTAGTCGTAGGTAGGTATAATACGTTATATTATCCCTAGCAACATATCAAAAATGCATTAGATATTTTCGTAACACAGTTTTGTGACCAATTTTGTGACATTTTCGGTCAGTCAGCTCACTGCTAAAACATGTTCTATGTTAAAATGTCTAACGTTTTTCTCAGCCCGAAAAGTGTAAGACCAATAAACAAAAATTGTTCTATCTGATCACTTGATCATGGTGTAAAATATTATACATGTATCTAAACAACATTTTTGCGTTTCAAATCCGTTGTTCATCATGATCATTGTAATCGTAATCACAATCGTTACGTAAATAATCATCAACATCAACAATCATAATCGTTACGTAAATAATAATTCATAACACAGCCTAGAGTCGCTGATTTGAACAAACGGAAATACATAGATATATCCACGATCTATTAATTTTCCCATTGAGGGAAAAATTTATATATATTTTCTTTCGTTTAAATCAGAAATTTTCAATTCATCGATAAACTCACAATTTCTTACTCTGTTTAGGCAAAAGTTGACTCGATTTTTTTTTTGCAAGAACGATATTAGAGATAGTTTTCACATTCTGGGGACTTCTACGATACTTTTAAGTTGTCATAATATGACAAGATATTATCTTCTACTTCAGGCTCCGTCATTTCTTCTTTCCCCGCCTAATAAGTAGAAGATTGATGTTCCCAAAAGTGTCGGATGTGAAATACACTTCCACTGGTGAGGTTTTCCCACAATTTTTACGAATTTGCAGCGATATTTCTACGAGAATGTAAGAAGATTTACGAACGAAGATATTAACTAACTAAGCAAGGTACGTATAAGGAAAAAAATTACTAAAAAGTGGAATCAGAAAAATATGATAAATATGATTTTCAAAAGATTGGCTAGTTGTATTGATTTGATAAGCGTGGCTTCGACAAGCTACCTACTGCTACTATAACTATTGCTTCGAAAATAAATACTATACAAAAGTTAACAAGTATACATCATAAGAACACGATTACAAACTCCGATTTTGAGTTTTCGTTTTTATGAGTAGTATACAAAGTGGGCAAGGTCACTTTAAAAATTGAGCGAATGAACAAACGAAGAATGTAATTTTCTAGACGAGGAAAGATTTTTTGTTTACTGTTGGGCTCGGGAAACTGATGGTCTCTTTAGCGTGATCCAGACAGTGATCCTTCAGTTGTTGGGTTATACATTGTGGCAATACCTTATAGTCATGCGGGCTTATAGTATCTCGTCCACACTCAAGGTACGTCGAATGAAGACTAGTACTAGTACTCTATGCAACTAGTTTCGCTCTGGATAATGATTAGAAACTCTCGGAGAAAAGACAGTGTTTTTCCATATTCTCCTCCTTACCTTTTCGTTGTAAATCTCTAAGAAGGAAGCCTTGAGGATGAAGTGGCACTCTTTTCTCTCTTGGAGAACTTTGAAAAGGTACAAAAACGACTTGAATATAAGGCCGTGGTCGTCGGAATAAATGTCAACTTTCTTCCCGCCAAACTGAAAAGAAGGAAAAGTCATAATTTGAGTAAATTTACGCATACTTAGATAGACAGAATGGTAAGGCGATGTTTAGTGATAAGAGCCCACTATCTTTTTTGGCTTATTGAATGTGATATTTTTCTGTTATTGTCAATCGATTTTAGTGAGACAGGTGGTGTGTGTGTGTGTAATTACCAGATTATTATGTAAATATTATGAATTATGTGTTACCTACATGAATATATAGTAATCGTGTAGGTGCGTGTTTCGTATTGTGTTCTAAATATTCAAGTTGTCAATGGAAACCTGAACATGGAGCGAACTGTAGGGCTAAATTATGCAAAAAAGGTATGATCGAGAGGATCTATTGGGGTCTTGGCGCGATAAAAGTGCCACGGTGTTTCTCGTGCAGAGGATCTCAACGGGAGTACTCCGTGGTATCATCACCCGCGTTCTCTGGGTCTCAAATCTGAAATGGTGTCATTCATTTCTTCCACCCTCTCGCATTACTTTGTCCCGGCTGGCTTTGGGTAGTCCTGATCAATCTCCTAATTTTTATTTTTTTTTATGCTCGTCAATCAATGGTTCGGCTCAATAAATACCCATTTCAATTAAAAAATGGTTTAGCAATTTTTGGAAAATGTTTTTTTAAATGAATTGTCTTGGTAAAAACAAAATTTTATTCCACCTCTTTTCAATATTTAAATTTTTTTGTTCAATCCAGCTCTTTTTTGCATGTTTTGAGAGCTACCTTCGTTTTTTCAAATATACAGGGAGGCGCACGAGTTGTACCCCCCCCCCCCCCCTGCTAAAATCATCTAGATAGTGGTAATTTTTTTTTAATCTTCATGATTTTTCCCAAGGATCTCAAATAAGACCACGGTGCGCATTGCACACCAACTTTGTTACCTATCTCAAATGGGAACCCATATTTTTTATTGCAGATTTGGATTCTAAGTGAAATTTCAAAAATTTTAGACCCCTCAACCGAGTTTTTTGGATGCGCACAACCCGATCAGTGAGCGCGCTAACAACCGCAACCCCCGGATTGTGCCAAAATTGAGATGAAGGTAGACCCCAAGTGTGATACATGTTTTTTCATTAATTATCGAAGCTAAATCACGTGGTGGTATCCATTTTTGGATTTTACAGGCATTTTTCGAAACGGCGACCGAAAAGTAGGTGGTTTTTAATGGAAAGTAGTTCTTTTTCCGTATTTGTGAGTTATGACGCAATTTTAATTACTCGTAGTTCGGGTGGCTAACTCTAATCCTAAATTTAATTGTCTTTCCCTCCACCTCTCTCAAAATTTCGTTGTAACTCATAAGGATGGGAAAAGAGCGATTTCCCATTAAAAACCACCTAATTTTTGGCCGCCGTTTTGGACTCCTAGGTTCGGATTCCTAGGAGGAACGGTTTCGTGCAATTAAAGAGGTGCACATAGTTGTGCTAGACACCTGCTCATTCCTACATTGTGTGACTAAATGGTATGTGTCAGAACCTCTAGCATGCATTATTCAATATGATAGGTATATAATATATACAGGGAGTCCCCGAAAACGTCCCCCCCCCCCTGCTAAAATCGTCCAGGTAGTGGTAAAAAAAATTTTTTTTTGAATCTTCATGATTTTTCCCAAGGATCTCAAATATGACCATGGTGCACATTGCGCACGACGACCCCTCAACCGCGCTCAAAGATGCGCAACCGCAAGGTTGTGTCAAAGTGTGCATGTACGAAGTAGGTACCTAAGTGTGACACATGATATTTTAGTATTTTTTTACGCTGAATCACGTGCTGATGTTAGTTTCACGATTTTACTGCATTTTTATCAAATTATGGACGAAAAATGAACATTTTTAAAAGGAAAATTGCATTTTTTAAGGGCAAAACCACCCTTTCTATTTGAAAACTTTTCCCAAGATAATCGAAAAAAGATTTTCAAGTAGAAAGGACGGTTTTTTCACGAGAAATTACAAGTAGAGAGTCCTTGTGAAAATTACTAGTGAAAAGTCCAGTGTGATAAACAATCGTTTTGACATAGATATGTCTTTTGGCTGGGGGTCTAGGAATTTTTCGCAGGCACTTTTTGTAATCACAAAAATGCAACGCTGCAACCAGTAAACAAAATCATAGCTACATATCGGTAGCTATGAAGCAAGGTTCTCTAGAATACTGCAATACATTACGTGCGATCGGAGAGTTTTTTTTTTACGTCAAAACATAAATTTCAACATGTCCCACAATTTATTAACAAGGATGAAGTTAACGGATGGGCACAGAAGATGCGTAATGAGTAAGAATGCAATTTTCCTTTTAAAAAAGTTCATTTTTCGTCCATAATTTGATAAAAAATGCAGTAAAATCAAGAAACTAACATCACCACGTGATTCAGCGTAAAAAATACTAAAATATCACGTGTCACACTTAGGTACTTCGTACATGCACATTTTGACACAACCTTGCGGTTGCGCATCTTTGAGCGCGCACTGAGCGGGTTGCGCGCAATATAACAAATCGGTTGAGGGGTGACATTTTCATGAAATTTCACGTAGAATCCGAATCTGCAATAAAAAAGGGGGGGCTTATTTGCAATAACGAAGTTGGTGTGCGTTGCGAACAATTGCGCACGTGCGCAATGCGCACCGTGGTCATATTTGAGATCCTTGGGAAAAATCATGAAGATTTAAAAAAATTTTTTTTTTACCACTACCTGGACGATTTTTAGCAGGGGGGGGGGGAAAGTTTTCGGGGACACCCTGTATAATAATATATACCTATAATATATATAATATAATATATAATAATATAATATAATATATACCTAATAATATATAATAATAGGTATATAATAATATATAAGGTACCTTCATGTTATGAAGGATTTTCCTCAGTTGGCATAAATCTTTAATACCATATGGCTACCAGGATACCATATGGCTTAGCTATTCTTCTTCAAATACAATGTGTGTACGAACGATATGAAAATGTAACAATCATTTCCTTATCAACTAGAGCCACTAAATTAATGACTCAATCAGGTTGCATCTAGATGCGAGAGAGCTATTTTTCTATTGTGAAGGAAAAGCATTCCGCCACCACCCCAATCAACTCACGAATCCATCATGTCGCTGTCCATTATGGTGCTCATAGCTGTCCACACTTCTGTGTCGACGGAAACTCCCACGTCCAAGTTTTGGGGGAGAATATCCCTTTTGGAAAACGCAAGAGTAGTATATCAGTAATCAACTTATTCTCATACATTTGGGACATTCAGTACATTGAATTTGATAATCTTGCCTTTTGTGCAAAAAGACTTTCACCCCGAAAACGGGAAATTAACATGGATTAGGACCCGCGTTTTAACCTCAAGCTTCAAAATTCATAGTTCCAAAATTTGAGTAGTTTAGGGGGAGTACAAGAACTATTGAGCAGTTCATATAAGTTTGGATTTATCACGTGAAAGTCCTCCAAGGTCTTTATTTGCCTTTATAAAAGCTTCTAAAAAGTTCCAATACGTGATACCTGCCAATTAAAGTGAGAGGAAAACTTTTCTAGAGATTTCAGGATTCTGAAATGCTTTCAAAAAAGCTCCAGCATTATGATTGGCTGAGGCTCTTCCATTCAGATTGACTGGAGATTCCTACATTGTGATGGACTTGCAGTTCCTGCCTTCTGATTGGCTGATGCTCCAGCAATCTGGTGGATGTTCCTGCTTTATGATTGATAGAAATTCCCTGCATTTAGATTATCCCAAATCTCACCAACGACTCCATAATAGAGAGGATACTATCAAGGATGGATATTATAGTGGGTGGATACTATTACGTACGATACAATACGAGATGGCAGATATATCAACATATTTACATACCCCGAATATCTTTACAAATACACCCAAGGTCCGATAGTTTGTCCAAAATATTATAATAATAATTATTTATAATTATTATAAATAAATATATTATAATTATTATAATTATTATAATTATTATAAATAAATATTAATATTATAATTCGTCCGTAACAGAAACGTCCATTTCCTACCAGATTCGCATCTCCTTTTTTGAAAGCTATCCATTAGACCTACCATCGGGAGGAATAAAGAAAGTACGAAATTCGTCATTGAACAAAAGAGATCCTGTGGATGATAACGTAGGTAACGATAACAGTAACTAGGTGAGTAGGTAAAATTTTACGTGGGAGACACGTACGGCAATCGATTGTGCGTGCAGCGTTGAAGCCCCTGATGGGTTACTCGGTAATTCTTGATTATTCGATCTGATACCTACGAGGGGGGAAAAAGACGTAACTCCGTCCAAGTTAGCCAAGCGATACAATGGGTTGATGTGGACTTACGAAGCGAACAAACTTTTTTCCTTTCACTGAACTGATTACCAGAAAATTGAATGGGGTGTATTCATAATAGTAGTCCATTCATCATCCCAAGGGTTACCTAAAAGTTGATCGAATTTGACTCTTTGGACAGGACTTGACAGGTTGGTTGACAGGTCTGACTGCTAGTTCTCACCTAGAAAGTTGACAATTTTGGTTTATTATTTTCAATAATGAACCTTTGAAATCGACCAATAAATTTTTTTATCCCCTCTCAAAATTTGTTGGTTTACGTTTCAAGGTACGTAGAATCTAAAAATCGAATAAAATTTGGCCGTCCGTCCGCCGTCCACCGTACGCGGTACATTCAGAGAAACCAACTAATGGTGATTGAAGCAACTATCACCTGGCGAGGGATATGGCATGGCAAGTCAGCCAAGGATCTGATTCGGGATGGTTACCCACTGTTCATCCTAGAGTGGAAGACCCCCCGAGTCCTAACAGGAGGATCATTCATCTGGTCTGAATTCAGGGCTACGGCCACACGACGGCGTGACACGGCTCGAGCAAATGGGCCCCATGGGACTTGGAGCTGAACTCAAACACCATGGGGAGGAGAAGCGTCGGCTGATGGCATATCCAGAAGAGGCACAATCTTCCCTCCATCATTCCTGGGATAAGGTGAATCAACCTTCACCCCAATATCCAAGGTCGGATCTCGGACCCTGATACCAAGCAGCCAGATGGACATGACTGCTGAGTGCTGATACAATGCTGTGATGTAAATATTTATGAACAATACCGTCAATTGCAGTGGTGAAATATTTTTTTCCAAATATAAATTGTTACTGGTATGTACGCTCCATTTGGGGTCTAGTTGTGCCCCGAAGATTTTGGTTGATGTAGGTCACTTCTAAGGGTTGAAAAATAAGAGTTGAAATTTTGAAAACGCCCTAACTCAAGAAATTTATATATATTATGGTATTGTTTTTCCATAAATTTAAGATAGTATAGAATTTTTAGAATCTTTTGAGACCACGTGGAGTCCTGTAGGACAAACCGTTCGCTCCCTACGAGAATTTAAGGGTTGGACTTACGATAAATCAGAAACACGAGTGTGAATAGTGAAAGAGGCCTAATCTCCGTTCAAATTGAAGCTGACCGAAATGCGATCTATGTTTCTGTGTATAGAAAAAATTACTTTGTAAATAACAGGAGTTATGACAGTTTTAATGACGTAACGTCGAAAACGCGAAAAAAATTCGAAGTGGATAAAAATACATTTTGAGTGGGTTAAGAAAAAATTGCTAACAGACATTAGGTATTTGTTGCAAATCGATTCCTGAAGTTATGCCCATTTTAAGTGTAGACACCCTGTATAGAAAAATAATAAACCTTTTTGTAATAATTTGCAGCGTTTTCCAATGAGATTCATCTCAGAATCATTTTCCCAGCTTGCTTTCTGGGTACAATCGAATCTAATAACTCCTAAACTTCATTATTTTTTTGACTCAACTGGAGGAGAGCTTAGGCGTAATTTTCCTCCTGGAAATTCTCCACATCTGAGTCTTCCTGAATTTTTTTCATCTTTATATTCCTGATAATCAGGAAACAACCTCTTGTATCTCCACTTTGATTATTTTATTAATGCTCTTTGTTCTTGCTCAAATGCTCAAGATTGCCCCCAACTTTGTTTCCTTATCTTCTCCTTCATTTCTCTTCTTCACATACCCAGATACTTTGATCAAAGCAATAATTTTTGATCCAACCGATCCTATTCGTCCAATGTAATTATTTGTGAGAATGGTAGGAATACTGCCTACTTGGCAGACGTTTTTGAGATCTTATATTCTTGAAATATACTCTGTACAATTTAAAACGAGCATAACAGCAACAATATTTTTAGCTTTATGTAAATATATTTTTTGTGGTCTGAACGTCGGTTCGCCACTGTTGTGATTATCTTAGTGAATTTTTAATAAAGAATTTAGAGCTAAGAAATGTACAATGTCTATCTGACTGACTGAAGTTAAATTGAAACTGAATTAGTAAGAGAAGGTGAGGTGATAACTGATGAAAGGTGAGAAGGATATTTTGATAGGAATTTGGTCTGGTCTGTGGAAACCAAGTTACATGATAAAAATAGTGGTTTCTGGTTTACTAAAACCAGGTTACGAGAGTGGTTTTGAGGATCCTAGACTTTTTTCCAGTTGGAAATATGTTTGTTGGAAGAAGTTATAGCCCAAGTGTTTAGATCGAAATGGGTATCGGTTGTCCCGCGAAGAGGGTGTATATACTCTTTAACCTAGCCTCGTAGCCAAGTACTTTATACTATACGTTTGACCGTTCGACGACCACTAACCACATGCATTGATGTAGGTAGTTGGGTAGGCACCTACGATGAAGTTTTCTTGTTATATTGGCTTATAACCTCGAGGTATTTATCGTGGTTAGGTATTTCACTTTCTTTCACATTGCTGAAAAGCTTTCAGGCAAGACCGAAATACGCAGGTCATCTAGGATGTTATGAAAATTTGGGAGGCAATATTACTCGTATAATCAAAATACAGAAATGTGCCACAGAAAACGAAAAGTTATGATCTCTCAGGCTTAGTGTGTACCTACCTTGTCTACTCGTCAGCCTTCGATAAATTATAATGCCAATAAATCGTTAGTAAATTGAAGAGCCAAACCCTCTGAATAATATTTGATAAAGAAACATGAATACATCAATTAATTAAAATATTAAAAGGTAGGTACGCATGAAATAATGTTAGCAACTTACCGTAATATAAAGTGCGTGTTACCATTCAAAAGAGATGGACGTCAATATTGTTATGAATTGATGATGACGGGAAGAATACCAAAGGTCAGTTTCTCGTTCAAGGACGTAGATAGTTCAAATGGAAACAGATAGAGGTAGTACCTCACCTGTAAGAGGGTTGGAGTTGGAATATGATAGGTATTGACTGAGGCCCACCTCACGGCAGCATTTATTGTCCTCGAACGTATAAATAACTCTCTTTCAATAGATAATTAGTTCTTTGTGGATTCGGCAAGGTTGTGGGTGGATGACACTCAAGACAACCGAGGGTCTTTGCATAGAAGGAATAACAAACGGGAATTTTACTTCCAAAAACCATCTGCCATTTTCTGTCTGTCTATCCATTTGGGCCATTGTGAAAATGAAGATCTATTATTTAAGATTTATAAAACAATATAAAACAGAGTCTATCAAGTAGACATAAATAGCTTTTTTGTACCCATTTATATTATTGTATTGATGGTTTGAGCTTTAGGAGATACATAATCAATCGCTAAGAACTCTCCGAATTCGAGCAACAATAGACACGTTGAGAGCAAATTTCGTATGCGTAGAAGCTTCAGGGAGTAAGATGAATATGCAATTTATAGGGTACCAACCATCCAAAGTTCGAACAACACGATCGCTGAAAACGTCATCGGAATTGGATGGTAATCTTTTGTTAGCAATAGGATTTAACGATTGCGTATGCGCTGAGGCTATTATCCATTCGGGAGCCATGGCATTCTACAGTTCAACTTGCACAATCCCTGTTTTGATTTTGGTTTATTATTTTCAATAATAAGCCTTTGGAATCGAGCAAGAAAAAAAAATTTTAACCCCCCCTCAAAATTTGATGTTTTACGTTTCAAGGTACGTAGAATACGAAAATCGAATAAAAAAATTTCCGTCCGTCCGCCGTACGCGGCACTTTTCTTAGCAACACTGGACCGATTTGGTTCAAATTTGGTATATATGCTCCATTTGGGGTCTAGTTGTGCCGCGAAGCTTTTGGTTGATGTAGGTCACTTCTAAGGGGTGAAAATTAAGGGTTGAAATTTTCAAGAGTGCCCTAGCTCAAAAACTCTCGAAATAAACGTATCGTTTTTTCACCAATTTTAAATAGTATTGAATTTTTAAAAATTTTTGAGACCACCCGGAGCTCTGTAGGACAAACCGTTCGGTCCCTACGAGTACTTGAAGGTTTTCCTTTGATAAAACAGAATCATGAGTGTGAATCGCAAAAGAGGTCTAATCTCCATTAAAATTTTATCGGACTAAAATGCGATCGCTGTTCATTTCTTCGATTTGTATACAGTTTTGCCTCCTGCGTAACCAGTAATCAAATTTCCATATGAAGCTTTCTATTTTTCCAATCGAGTGTGAAGCGTTTAGTTCTTTCTAATAAACTTGATTGTGAAGGTGTGAAGCCAGTATGGTGTGGTAGGTAGTACCTAGCTGGTAGGTAAAAAAAAGTTGGTAGGTAAAAAAAATGTTGGTGGGTAAAAAACGCTGCAAATCATTGCTCAAAGGCTTCTTCACTCTTCAGATCACTGATCAGCTGAGTGAGCTCCAAAGCCATTTTTACTCCTATTGAATGGAAGTGCTCTTCCAGGCGTCTCCAGCATTCGAG
This sequence comes from Apolygus lucorum, assembly GCA_009739505.2. Classification (NCBI taxonomy): domain Eukaryota; kingdom Metazoa; phylum Arthropoda; class Insecta; order Hemiptera; family Miridae; genus Apolygus; species Apolygus lucorum. The sequence goes on along the minus strand of CM019182.2, from coordinate 19,938,146 downwards.
GAGATCTTCTTCACTCTTCAGATCACTGATCAGCTGAGTGAGCTCCAAAGCCATTTTTACTCCTATTGAATGGAAGTGCTCTTCCAGGCGTCTCCAGCATTCGAGAAGATCTTCTTCACTCTTCAGATCACTGATCAGCTGGGTGAGCTCCGAAGCCATTTTCAATCCTATTGAACGCAGGAAGCTGAAATTTGAGAGGGGAGGTCAAGGAAGAATACAGATAGTGGTAGGTGCTATTGATGGAGAACCAGTGATCTATACAGAAGGGTGATCTATACAGAAAATAATAAACCTTTGAGCAATGATTTGCAGCGTTTTTTGCTTCCGAGTCTACCAAGGTAGCGGAAGCTTTGTTTTCACTTTTCAAGGACGAAAAAAAAAAGTTCTCCAAAATCAAAATTTTCACTCGCGTTTTGCGTTTTAGACCTTTCTGAACAATTTTGGTTCCGTGTCTGTGTGTCTGTCTGTCTGTCTGTCTGTCTGTCTGTCTGTCTGTCTGTGTGTCTGTCATGAATTCCTTGTAACGCGCATAATTATACGAAGTTTTTGTTCGATTTCTATGAAATTTTCAGGGATTGTGCTGGTTGGTGTGTAGACGGTCTCCTATGAAAATCGTCATCCTCGGACTCATAGAAGCGACTGCGCATGCGCAAACGTGAATTCCTTGTAACGGCCATAACTTCTACATTTTCCATCCAATTTCAATGAAATTTTGAGGGATCTTACAGATTAGTATTTAGATGGTCTCCTATGAAAATCATTACCTTCAGATATATAGTGGCCACTGCGCATGCGCAAACGTGAATTTCATTGTAACGGACATAAAAATTCCACATTTTCTACCCGATTTCGATGAAATTTTTAGAGATTATGCGGATTAGGTTGTTGATGGTCCCCAATGAAGATCATCACCCCCGGACTGATAGTAGCCGCTGCGCATGCGCATACGTAAAATCCTTGTAATAGCCATAACATTTACATTTTTCATCCAACTTTGATGAAATTTTCTAGGATTGTCCAGATTAGCGTGTAGATGGTCCTCTATGAGGGTAGTGAAAGGTACTTAGAGATTGGTGTTTTCAGATTAACTACTATGCATCGGATCATCTATATAATCGGGTTATGGATACGAGGAAGCTATGTGCCACACCCACTTGGCAGACGTTTTTTTTTTTTGTTATTTCATCAAAATCGCACCCCAACTTTGTTTTTTTTTAGCAAGGATATAGGGACCCATAGATCCAAAACCAAGATCATTCAGGTCGGTCAAAAACGTGAAATGTATTAACTCACGATTGTACCGTTATTTTTCCGTTTATAAATGGTTGACTATTTGAATATAGACAGATTTAAAAACCCCATAAAATGTTGAAGGCAAAGACACGATAATATATTATATTGAAATGAAGCGTTGGTTGTAGGTAACTGTGGCCAGGGTGAAACGAGAAAATTAGGTTTGCTCAACTCCGTAAACCAAACAACGATGTTCAATCGTTAGGTTCAATATTTACGTTCCCAGAAAAGCGTAGGTGGTTGAACCAAGACTTATCGGTGGTTCACGGGAATAAATTATTCCTTTTCATTCGTGATGTTTCCTGATTACTATACGTAGTAAATACTGTACGTAGTACCTAGGTCCATCTCTGTCATACGAGTAAAATCTATAATTCATGCAAACAATGAGGCATTATTTGGCTGGTGGGGGGACCAATTAAGAACAAAAATGGAATTTTACAGGAGAGAGTTTTAAAGTTTCAAATCTTATTCCTCATTCAGGAATCCACAACAATTGACATTTAACCCTGGCATTTTTTCACGAAAATATCCTAAAACCAGAATGATAGCTCGAACTGCCCCTCAAATTTACATCTTAATGGTAAATTCAATGATTTTTTTAAAAATTGTCGAGTTACCTGGTTACGTGCTGTCTAATTTCCATACCTGGTTACGTGCAGTCTAATTTCCATACTTACTTGGTTACGAGCAACCAAATTTTCAGACTTACCTGCTCACCCACCTTAAGAAAACCTACTTGCCTGGTTAAGCACAATTTAGTACACTGGGAAGAAGTAGATAAACTCAGTTACCGGTCTATTCTCGAAACAGAAATTACGGAAATGAGAGTTAACCGAATAATCACTAACGCCCCAGCCAATAAGAAGCATGGTAGACTTACGCTGATACTCGCAAACGAAAGCTGACACAAAATAACGCCTACAGTGAAAATATCTCGATATCGATTTATGTCGTTTTTGATGCGAAGTTGATGGTAAATATTTCGAAATAATCACAGCTCTACTCGATTATAGAACGAGACGTACAGTAGGCTTATGGTAAGGGAAATACCCTTCACGAATAAGAGATAGGTATACCTTATCAAAGGAAAGGGTTAGGGTTGGTGGGAGTTGGTTCCAGCAGGTTCAAATGGGTGAGTTCCCGCAGGTTCCAATTTATTCCATTCAAAATGATAAGCCAGTGTGACATCAATAAATTGATAGAACTAACTTTTCTTTTTTTTCTTTTTTGGTTACGATTCATGACAATAGTCCCACTACTGGGAAATTACCATGGAGGTTTTTGATATACTTATTGCTTCCGAGTCTACCAAGGTAGCGGAAGCTTTGTTTTCACTTTTCAAGGACGAAAAAAAAAAAAAGTTCTCCAAAATCAAAATTTTCACTCGCGTTTTGCGTTTTAGACCATTCTGAACAATTTTGGTTCCGTGTCTGTCCGTCTGTCATGAAATCCTTGTAACGCACATAACTATACGAAGTTATTGTCCGATTTCTATGACTATGATTCAGGGATTGTGCGGGTTGGTGTGTAGACGGTCCCCTATGAAAATCATCATTCATGCGCAAACGTGAATTCCTTGTAACGGCCATAACTTCTACATTTTCCATCCGATCTCAATGAAATTTTCAGGGATGTAACAGATTAGTATTTAAATGGTCCCCTATGAAAATCATCACCTTAGGACTGATAGTAGCCACTGCGCATGCGGAAACGTGAATTTCCTTGTAACGGCCATAACTTCCACATTTTCTACCCGATTTCGATGAAATTTTTAGGGGTTACGCGGATTAGGTTGTAGATGGTCCCCAATGAAAATCAAGGCCTTAAAATTTACAGAAGCCTCTGCGCATGCGCATACGTAAAATCCTTGTAACAGCCATAACATTTACATTTTTCATCCGAATTTGATGAAATTTTCTTGGATTGTCCAGATTAGCGTGTAGATGGTCCCCTATGAGGGTAGTGAAAGGTGGTACTTAGAGATTGGTGTTTTGAGATTAACTACTATGCATCGGATCATCTATATAATCGGGTTATAGATACGAGGAAGCCATGTGCCACACCCATTTGGCAGACTTTTTTATTACGCTTTATTACGAAAGGAACGGGAACTTTCCCCCACCTTCTCTATCTTCTTGAAAGGCAAATCGCAGAGTAGGTGTATGGGTACCGAAGTATTCTCATAAAGAACTCACCAGGTTGGGAGGTCCGGTAAGCGTGTGGGTTTTTCCGCTTCCTGTTTGGCCGTAGCAGAACGCCGTCGAGCTGAATCCGTCCACTGCCATGTTGATCAACCGAGTGATACCACTGTACTGCAAGACGTCCTCTTGCGTTGCTCCTGGCTCGAAAACTACATTGTACGAAAATAATTTGGTTTTGGTTCCTTTCATCCCAGGAACATCGTTCAGTCCTGTAACCTGTTGAAAGGTTTCACAAAAATAAGTACATAGTAAGTAAGAGAGATGCTGTAAATGAGTGAAAAACTATTTTATGAACGCAATGTTTTTTCGTATATTTTAGGATTACTTAGAACTTTTTGCATACAATACACAACAGGTGATTCTGGTTGTCAAGGGGAATCGCCATCTTTATATAATTAACATATTATTATTATGAAGGGGGTTTGTTTCTTCAATACGTCCCCTCAAACTGGAGTCCACTCAATACTTTCGTCAACACATCCGCAGCTATGGAATCAGTTGGCATGAATTCCAGTTTAATGACGCCATCTTCAACGCACTGTCTGACGAAATGGTGTCGTGCGTTGATATGTTTAGTTTGACTGTGTTGCGTAGGATTTCTGGCAGGGGATTGAGCTCCTTGGTTGTCGCTGTTCACCTCTACTGGGTGTGAGCCGCCGCTCACAGATCAACTTTTTCCAATTTCAAACGCTAAATAAGACCAAATAACAAAGCTGAAGGATCGGTAATCGCGCGCTCTACATCAGAGAATCACACACATCACAGCGGGAGGCACCGGGTGGGACCTCCCACCAGTGGACGCCCAACGGACCACCGAGCAGGGAGGGGGGCATATATAAGGCCGAGTTCAGCCGCCCCTCTTCACTTCCTGACTGCTCTCTGCTACTACCCCCAAAGTTTGCCAATCGTAAGACTCCCATAGACATCGATTTTGCAACTTTTCCCTTCAATTTTCGTTGCGCAATAGTTGCGGTACAATTCAACACTTCGAAAATAAGTTGATGATTAGAAGTGTCCTAAAGCCCCGCGATCAACCGACCCTTGCTTACCCCTTGACTACCACTGGAACCACGGAACAACGCGACCACAACGAGGAGGACCACGCCCTAACCAGTGAACTGTGAGTGCTGAAAACTTGTATTATTGGCCAATAATCATTGCTAGGTTTGGGACAGAGACAAATCGTTTGTTACCTATTTTCATACCATTGCTCAATTTGCCGTTAAGCAACTTGATTTTCGTCTTGTAAAGATAACCTTATTCATTTCTAGTAGTACCATTGTTCCTACAACTTATATGCTACTCATACTTACCATAACGTTGCACAAGGATATATTGAAAGTACTCAATCGTTGTCGTTTTACCAATTTATTATTTCACAACTTTATATTGAACATTTTCGTTGCATTGCTTAAAGCTAAACATTACACACACTGAATTGCAATTTTCGTGAGTTTTCATTACAGCAACACCTGAAAATTCCTCCAAGTGGTCAAGTAAATTCAGAGTAAAACAATACAAACAAGTAACTTCACCATTAGGAACGTTGTAGGACAATTTTAGTTAAATTGCGCAACGACGCATTGCATTCCTTTTCTCTTCCATTTGCCGAGCATTGTGGTGAAGCCCCTTCAGGGAAATTGCTCATTTTCAGGTTGAACATCGCAGATTACCTACCTCGACCGCCGCCACTGTTGCTCTTCCAGTTAAGTATAATTTTCTACCTAACTTTAAGTTGCGCAATAATTGCTCTTTCTTGTCCCTTTTCACATTATTTCAGCACAACGTTATTTCCTAACCCCTTCAGGGCTAGGGGCGGCTTACAAAGTGGTGGCAGCGAACCGGATTTTTTACGAAGCAAGCTTCGTAACGAACCCATTAAAATTCTATGTAGCGTCATAACGTTGTGCAACTGCCCTCAGCAACTGCATTTATCAACAACAACGTTGCGCAACTGCCTTCAGCAAATTTTGATACCTTTCATTTTAAATTCAATAACGTTGTCCGTTGTCATCTACAACGTCAAATACGTCACCACAACGTTGTTCGTTGCACCTGCAACGCATTTTTGTAAATTTTGAAATTAAATTATAACGTCATCCGTTGCACCATCACGTTGTCCGTTGCACCACAACGTCGTCCGTTGCAGCCGCAACGCGAATTTTTAATTTCATCTAACTTCACAACAACATCATACGTTGTACCACAACGTTGTCCGTTGCAGCCGCAACGCAATTTTCTTAAAAATAAAAACTTTTTTTCATTTCAAATAACGTTGTCCGATCGCATTACAACGCACTCCGTTGTACCTGCGACCCAAAGTAAATTCCTTTCCCCTAGCGAACAAAGCAACTTAAGGTCAGGTACATACCTAGCGGCATTTCTACCTGACACTTGTAAACGACCACTTTGGAGCAGGTGATTGTCTGTAGTTAGGTAGGACGCATCCCATATTTAAAAACTGTACGCCGAGGAAAAGTGTGTCCTTGTCGCCAATTGCGACCTTATAAATTTGTTTGTTTGAGTTCATACTGCACCGTTGTGCAAAAAAATTTTTTGTGTTGCACCGTTGTGCCATATTTTCTTGTTGTTTAACGCACCGTTGTGCGAATAATTCTTAAATCTACAAGCCGCACCGTTGTGCAATACGGCTTAAATCCT
>CM019182.2:19894326-19931888 GCA_009739505.2 Apolygus lucorum | reverse complement strand
CCAAGTTAAGGCCTAAACGGCTGGACGGATTTAAAAAAAAAAAGTTTTTAGTTCAGCAACTTTTGGATTGTGCTATACGAACGGATAATCACTTTTCGTAGTTTCGTCGTTAGAAATGAAAAAGCTGCAAATCATTGCTCAAAGGTTTATTATTTTCTGTATAGATCACCCTTCTGTGTAGATCACTGGTTCTCCATCAATAGCACCTACCACCATCTGTATTCTCCCTTGACCTTCCCTCTCAAATGTCAGCTTCCTGCTTCAATAGGATTGAAAATGGCTTCGGAGCTCACTCAGCTGATCAGTGATCTGAGGAGTGAAGAAGATCTCCTCGAATGCTGAAGACGCCTGGAAGAGCACTTCCATTCAATAGGATTGAAAATGGCTTCGGAGCTCTCTCAGCTGATCAGTGATCTGAGGAGTGAAGAAGATCTCCTCGAATGCTGAAGACGCCTGGAAGAGCACTTCCATTCAATAGGATTGAAAATGGCTTCGGAGCTCACTCAGCTGATCAGTGATCTGAGGAGTGAAGAAGATCTCCTCGAATGCTGAAGACGCCTGAAAGAGCACTTCCATTCAATAGGATTGAAAATGGCTTTGGAGCTCACTCAGCTGATCAGTGATCTGAGGAGTGAAGAAGATTTCCTCGAATGCTGAAGACGCCTGGCAGAGCACTTCCATTCAATAGGGTTGAAAATGGCTTCGGATCTCACTCAGCTGATCAGTGATCTGAGGAGTGAAGAAGATTTCCTCGAATGCTAGAGGCGCCTGGAATAGCACTTCCATTCAATAGGATTGAAAATGGCTTCGGAGCTCACTCAGCTGATCAGTGATCTGAAGAGTGAAGAAGCCTTTGAGCAATGATTTGCAGCGTTTTTTACCAACCAACATTTTTTTTACCTACCAACTTTTTTTTACCTACCAACCATTGGTAGGTAGGTACTAACTACCACACCATACTGGCTTCACACCTTCACAATCAAGTTTATTAGAAAGAACTAAACACTTCACACTCGATTCGAAAAATAGAAAGCTTCATATGGAAATTTGATTACTGGTTACGCAGAAGGCAAAACTGTATACAAATCGAAGAAATGAATAGCGATCGCATTTTAGTCCGATAAAATTTGAATGGCGATTAGACCTCTTTTGCGATTCACACTCATGATTCTTGTTTTATCGAAGGAAAACCTTCAAGTACTCGTAGGGACCGAACGGTTTGTCCTACAGAGCTCCGGGTGGTCTCAAAAATTTTTAAAAATTCAATACTATTTAAAATTGGTGAAAAAACGATACCTTTATTTCGAGAGTTTTCGAGCTAGGGCACTCTTGAAAATTTCAACCCTTAATTTTCACCCCTTAGAAGTGACCTACATCAACCAAAAGCTTCGCGGCACAACTAGACCCCAAATGGAGCCCATATACCAAATTTGAACCAAATCGGTCCAGTGTTGCTAAGAAAAGTGCCGCGTACGGCGGACGGACGGAAATTTTTTAATTCGATTTTCGTATTCTACGTACCTTGAAACGTAAAACATCTAATTTTGAGGGGGGGTTAAAATTTTTTTTTCTTGCTCGATTCCAAAGGCTTATTATTGAAAATAATAAACCAAAATTCTCAATTTGATTTGGAAAATTCTCAGTTTGATTTGGAAAGTTCTAAATTTGATTTGGAAAGTTCTCAATTTGATTTGGAAAATTCTCAATTTGATTTGGAAAGTTCTCATTTTGATTTGGAAGATTCTAAATTTGATTTGGAAAATTCTCAATCTGACTTGGAAAACCTATATAACTGAGCCAAGAGAGTTGCCGCCATCTAATTCATTTTCTTTTTCCATGTCCCTTCATAATCGTTTGCAGAAGGCGGTATTTGCTTCCTTGGAGTATATGCCCCAGGTTGCTAGCATTTTACTGTACCAACCAGTTCTTTCTGGGTTCCCACTTTCTCGAGAACTTCGACATTCTTGACGTGGGCCAAGAGATTCGAAGCACATCTCAATTATTGCTTCGATCCGATTCATAGCGCCTCAACTCCGAATAGGAAAACTGGCGATACGTAACAGAGAGGTTGACCGAGACACCTCAATTCTGCTTTTAATCTCCTTATTCGGATCGAAGCTTTCATTTATCAGGCACCCTAATTATTTTAATTGATTGACTCTATCAATCCTCTCATTCGTGGTCCAGGTACGCATCTTCATGTGACAAATGTCTTAAAGCCATGAAGTCTGTGTTACATTATACACTGATCATCAATACTAAACCCAGCCTGTTGTCCTTCGTTTGACAGTCGATCGAGGAGCCGCTGAAGATCCAGTGCACTCTCAACCATGACAACTCTGTCGTCCGCATACTTCAGAGACCTATTTTTCCCCATTCACCCATGGCAACATCTAAACCCTCCACGACTTCCTTGAAAATACGGTCTGCATAAAGGTTAAATAATAAAGGATAAAGTAAACAGTCTTAACGCCTCTCTGAATGCTCGGAGAGTGGTCGAACTTCGGTTACCTGCCCCCTGCAGATACTTCGAATGATGCGGACGTATTTATGCCACATTCTTTCAAGATTGGGATCAGTACTCAGTATATCCAGTCGAACGCTTCTTCATAATCAATAAAACATGCAAAAACATTGTTGCGTTAAATTCCTTATGCTCATCTGTTTCTAAGTTTTCTTGTATAGCTGTCCACTTGATAGTGAATTGGACCTCGACAACCCATACGTAGAGGTCCTAACAACATATAAAAAAAATTAGATACCCTCGTGAATGCAATGTTTGATGTATAAATTGACTGGACTAAAAGGATCTCGAACGACTAGGAGAGTTTGTTTAGGGGACTCGAGGAGACAAACAAATAATCACACACTTTTCAATTTTGTTTGTTTTTTATTTTCATATTTTTTTACTCATATGAGTAACTTATATATATGAAGTGGGTGCATAAATTAAAGTGATCAAATCAGGAAATTCACAGCCGTCACTAATTCATATAAAACTTATTTTGGTTGGCAAATAAAGCCACGAATTTAGGATTTCTTGTAGGCTCGAAGATTCGAAAAAAGGTCAGTACCTAGGTGGCAGATGGATGTTTGGGATTAATAAAACTACGGCAAAATAAATATGAGTGATATGCGTAATTCGATTAAAAACCTTTCATTAAATTAAAATACAATAATCACCTATGCATGAATCAATAAAACAAACAGCTTGTTGGTAGGAAGAGTCCTACTTGAAAACATCAGAACTTCCCGAGTGTCACTAGATGCAATTTGCCTTACGATTTCATGTTTTCACAAAACCTGGAGTACCAAAATAATCGTATTAGGTATATAATTTCTTAATAAATAAATCGCTACAGGTTATTTTCTGTAAGACCATGTTGGAGTTCCTTTCATAATTGCATCTGGTAAATAGTTTCTTTCATATCGACCAAATGACCTCATTACCTTGATTTTACCTAGTCAAACCACTTACGTAACTCCATTCATATGCTCTTGATATTACATAGATAGATACATCTTCGTTCATATTATCAGGATCGGTAGTTATACCTTCCTTTTACTTGTACAACATTACATTATTTTACATGAATTTGGCAGGTACCTTTTTTTTTGCCGTTAAGATCAGAGCAACCTTGCATACCGTAATATCGAAATCGATACCGCAACTGTTGCAAGGACTTTATGTTCCAGACGGTTTTGTTGATTGCACTTTCACCACACTAGTGAAGTTGTTGAAAACGCTGCTGTAAGGAAGCTAAATGGTGGGTAGAGTGTAAATGCAGTGCCAGTCTCATAGGGGACAGATTTCCTTCAGGATTTGGTGAAGGGTCTGTTCAAGACAGGTTGTTTGAGGAGGACGCCTCATCGACCTACCCTGACCCTGGTGGACTTGGTTGTGGGAACATAAGTGGCCACAGTGAAAAGGAAAATTATGGCCCGCAATCCTGTCAAAAGTGGTTCAAGTACAATAAAGCAACACGTCTTTATCATCATTTCTTCACTGATCGTATTACTAGTCTTGCGGGATTCCTACATTGAACCGGGTTCATTAGGTGGAATAGGTACATTATTGCTTACACTGAGAACCCACCTTTTCAGAGGAGGGGGAGAATTTAATTTTGTATGAGTGAATTTTATGATTTTGCTAAAAATTTTGAGCGAAATTATGATAGATCCGGGTAACCTTGACTGTGTGGTGGGGGAGAAGTTCCGCGGAGGTTCGTGACTTGAGGATCTCTGCAGGTGTACTCCGTAGCGTCACCACTCGCTAGGCACATCCCTCCAACGCCTCTGCTACCGACGTAGAATAGCGGCGTCCTCCCCACTGCTGTTTTCATTTATTTAGTAGGTTCTTATTTTTAGCGTACCCTCTCTGCTTCTGTTAGTAATAATTTAAGGGGAGATATTTGTAGATTTAAAAACTATATTATCTACTGCCTAAATGTGCGTAGAATTGTTATTTACTAAAATCTTTAAGTACTCTGTGTTATTATTTGTCTCTTTGGCGCACCCAAAGGCCGATTTGACCTACTCAAAAGGTGTCGGAGACTCATCTCGATCGTGTACAAAACTATACTTTCGATCTCAAGTATGTTGTTCAATATTAGGGAACATTTCCAGAGTAACGCCAGGCTGAGTTACTTAAAAAGTGCCATGTAAAGTGCAAGATTGCATTTAGGTTGACGAACACCGTGATAACGTGAAATCAGAGAGCTGAAAATTGAACTCGATGTCCCACCCTTCTCGACTACGTCCTACCCGTAAATAATAATCTCATTTCACGTCGCAATAATCAAAACCTGCTTTGAAACTTCCCGAACACACCTGAGAATAATTAACGGTTAATAAATATTTTGGTGATTCCCAGACTCGAATAATTTGGGATACCTATTTGAAGTTTCTGCGAAGTAAACGTCGTTTTCCTTCTAGTTGTTGGTTGAAGTACAGTCTTTGTTGTTTGTCAGGAGGAGTCTGTCCCGGTTGATTTTCGATTTGTCCAAGGTGGAGTACACGACTGTTCGGGCGTCCACGGATATGTCATTGCCTCGCCCGAGAACCCAAATGAAATCTGAAAAATTACAAATTTCGGTAAATTTAACATCATTGTTACAATTATCACAACGTAAGAAAGCTTGACAAAACTCTCGCGTAGATTATGAAATCCTTCTCTTCGCAAAAACATGGTTGTCAGTTAGAGAATTATTCTTATCACAGTTCCGAATCTTCGAAAACCTCAATGAAGAAACACAGACAGAAACAATAATTTATTATTATTATATTAGCCCCCCTCGAGCATTATTGCACGAGTCACATTTCCGCTTGATCTTCTTTCTTTGTGAGCCTTATCCAGCTAACCGGACGGCAATCACTGCGGCGAGAGCATCGCGGTCCTCCGCAGTTCTGAATGGGTCCACTTTCTCAGGCTGTTCAGCCAGGAGAGCCGTCTTCTTCCAGCACCGCGCCGACCTTCGATATTTCCCTTCATAATCAACTGAAGCAGCCTGTATTTTTTCCCTCTCAATGTGAGCCCCAAGTTCGCAATTTTTCGACACTTCACCGTGATAACGAGCTTCCTCTGTACTTGGGCTCTCTGTAGAACAAAGTCATTTGAAAGGCCGTCCAAGGGATTCTGAACATCCTACGCAAGAGCCACATCTCAAAGGCGCCTATTCTGCTCAAGGTAGCAGCCTTTAGTGTACAAGCCTCCGCTCTGTATAACAAGACAGACCACACGTAACATTTCACCATTCTCCACCGGAGAGAGGAGTTAAGGCTCTTATTACAGAAAAAATTTCTCATTTTCAAGAATACGGAGCGAGCATTTTCAATTCTGCATTTTACCTCCATGTCCGGATCCATAGATTCATTGATGAGGCAGCCCAAGTACTTGAATCTCCTGACTCGCTCCACATGGTGGCCATTGAGTGTCAACATAGCATCAACCTGTGAGGAACGACTGAAAACCATCCACTTGGTCTTCGCAACGTTGATTGACAGTCCTGCCTATTCGCCGGCATTCGAGAGTCTATTCAAGAGAAGCTGGAGACCTTCCATACTCTCAGCCAACAGCACGGTATCGTCAGCGTATTTGATCGACATGATTCGTTCGCCGTTCTCTCAAATTCCAACCTCAAGATCATCTACTGCTTCCTTAAATATGCCATCTGCGATTCCGCTTGATAGATTCTTGAAATAATTTATTAAAATTTCGTTTTATCTTCCCCAAGTAATAAAAAGTAAAAGATTCGCACTCACCGGCGTGAACCAGCCTGAGGTCGGTACAAGAGTAGATGAGGGCGTAGTCGGTGTAGTCCGTGTCCAGGACGATGTATTTGCCGCTTCCTGGAGCCATCCTGGCTATCACTGCAGGCAAAGTCCCGTCGAGCACCATGTTCAGCTCTCCAGGCTTCGTCGAGACATCTTTCACTTGATACCTGGACTGACTCGTCGACCCTCTCCTGTAATATACGTACATTTCGTTTAAATTAGGTAGGTATTACAATTTCAAAAAAATACGAGATTTGAACCTACCTGAACTATTTATTTTTGTGGATGTCTATCTGTGTGCCAACAAATGTTTGTTAAGGGCATAACTGTGAATACCTTATGTATTACTGTCAGATTTGGATATATATATGTTTTTTTAATAGGAATTGAGCTCTGAATGGTTCTTTATAGAGTTCATTAATGCAGAATTGGTGGCAGCTGAAAGGCTGCTCTGAATCCGAAGTCAATGAATTCCGTAGGAGACCATGTTTCCTTGAAAATCTCTTCGAAATCCAACATTGTTTAGGATTTAGTCTAGAACGTGAAATGAAGATGGAAACTTTGATTTTGGAGGACTTTTTAAACGATTTTTCCAAAAGAAGCAAAATTAATCGTCGCTGGGAAGCTGAAGGAGTTTTTCTGAGTGTGGCAGCCTCTAACCGTACTTTTGCTGTTAAATTTTTTTTAAAATTGTACGGGTTTCAAGTCAAAAAGTGTGTTTTATTGACCTAATTTAGCTAATATACTAACCATGCCTATTATTCAGAAATTTACTGTGCTTCAATTTTAATTATCCCTCGATTAATTTAGTCCTTTGATGATTTCCACCTTCGCAGTTAGGTGCGGGAGGTGAACAACGATTTTTGGTGACAACGACCATTTGTATTCTAAAAGATTAACTTTATAAAGGTCTATGCACTATGAAGTGTAATACTATGAAAGATCCTCAGACCAGCGAGGTCTCCCGCAAATAACTAACAAAAGAACAATACATGGATGGGAAAGTTCTGCAAGACCGTGAAGCTGTCGGCCATCACACCTTCCATCCATGAAAACATTTCTGCTAACCAGTGTGGGAATGAGAGATGCCAGATAACGATTTTTATAAATAGCCGGCTCTCAACCTTTAGGTTTTTTTGTCATAATCCTAATTCCTCCGTAATTATCTTGGGAAAATGCATGTCATCCCTCTAGAAACCAACACAAATCCAAGTGCCGTAAAGGTTGTTTCATCGGAGTTGAGAACGAAACGTTCTTATCCTAGAAAAATTAAATACAGTGAGCAGTTAAGGAGACTGGTTCAAGGCAAGATGAAGAAGACTACATGAATATTTAGGTAGGTAGTTTAATCAACAAGACACCATTAACCCTTAATGTCCAGAGGTATCTTTTTAGAAGTCCGATTTTTAAGCTTTCTGCACCTCTGTTCAACCACTTTCAAGTCAAAACCGATGTTTTGTGGCTAACTTGATACTTCAACTATCGATTGGGTAGAAAACCGGAAAAAACATCGATTCCTGAGATATTATTATGATAAGATCAGATCCACCTCTACCATGAACCGGGGGACACCAAGAGTTAGTTTCCAGAATTTTTTCAGATACATTAGGTATTATAACTATTCACCAAATTTTGTTTTCAATCTTACTGGAAAACAATTCAATATGTTGAGGAAATAAGAGTTTTAGCTTGAAATAACTATGAATAGCAGAAAATTTCGATTTTTCAGGGTTTTCTTTTTGGATAGGTACCTCAGGAGCAGAGGGAGTCGGTGGTGTACATATTATTGTAAATCTCAGGATGTGGGGGCCAGAGATGGGCGAATTCTTATTCATAAATACGATTATGAATACAAATCATATCTGCGATTTTATGATTATGAATACGAATACAGATATGAATATGAATACGAATACAATTGTATTCACATTTTGAATACGATTTTCCCCTGTATTCGTATTTTGAATACGGTTTCATGATTTTTTCTATGATTTCCCTAAAAATCTAATTTTTTAAACAATTTTCCCTGAAAATAATACTTTTTTAAATGATTTTCTCCCGAACTCTGAACATATTTATGACCTAACATTGTCAAAATAATCAATCAAAATTCGAAACGCTCACAAATTCTTAAAGAATTTTTCACGCAGAATCGAATGAGACCAACCTCAGGTCGCTACGACCAACCGTATAGAAACCACGACGACATTTCCGCTAAAAATCGTATTTTTTTTTTACAATTTGCATTGAAAATCATTAAAAAATTTCGATTTTTACAGGAATTTTGGTCTTATTTATTCCCTACAATTGTCAAAATAATTAATAAAAATTCGAAACGCTTTCTAATTCTTATAGGATTTTAAACGCAGAATCGAATGAGACCAACACCAGGTAGCTACGACCAACTGAATTGAATATACGAAGAAATTTCCGGTAAAAATCATCATTTTTAGTACAAATCGTTAAAAAAATACGATTTTCAGCGGAAATTTCGTCTTTGTGTCTATACGGTTGGTCGTAGCGACCTGGGGTTGCTCTCATTCGATTCTGCGTGAAAAATCCTATAGAAATTGGTGAGCGTTTCGAATTTTGATTGATTATTTTGACAATGTTAGGCCATAAATATGTCTAAAGCTCGGGAGAAAATCATTTAAAAAAGTATGATTTTCAGGGAAAATCGTTTAAAAAATCGATTTTTAGGGAAATCATAGAAAAAGTCATAAACTCGTATTCAAAATACGAATACGGGAGAAAATCGAATTCGAAGTGTGAATACGATTGTATTCGTATTCATATTCATATTCATACCTGTATTCGTATTTATGAATAAGAATTCGCCCATCTCTGGTGGGGGCCACCAATATTCCATTAAGATAATCCAGGAAGGGGGAGGTCTTATTTGGCCTACAATTTTATTGGTGTTATTTCGTAAATTTATTCGTTTTTATAGAATAATACCTAAGCTGCTTGTTGCATCCAGCCAAAATACTATATAACTACCTACTCTATTTTAAACTGCCAAAATTAGTAGTTCGGATAAAGATAATTTTCGTTTTGTTTATATTTGTATTCAAACAATATAGCTCTTGTCCATTTTATCACTATTTTATTCTTGGCAAGTTGTTTTTCAGATCCAGAAAAATCTTATGGGAGAATTGCCACCCCTCTTCTTGAAGATTTTTTTAGAATCTCACTTCACGCCCCCTTTTGAGGTGTTCAAAAATATACCTTCTAGTTTTCATCGAATTAAGAAAAACCTCATACAGCTCGATCGAAACCGATCAGCTATTCTAAGCCATTAGATTTGTCAAAATACACCAAAAATTTCGAAGATATCCGATAAACCAATTTTGGTTTATTAATCTCAATAATAAAATTGGAATTGACCAAGATCATTATAAAATTGGAATCGACCAAGAAAACAAAATTTTAACCCCCCCCCCCCCCTCAAAATTTGATGGTTTACGTTTCAAGGTACGTAGAATCCGAAAATCTAATAAAAAATTTGAAAATTGCTTCGGAGCTCACTCAGCTGATCAGTGATCTGAAGAGTGAAGAAGATCTTCTCGAATGCTGGAGACGCCTGGAAGAGCACTGATCAGCTGAGTGAGCTCCGAAGCCATTTTCAATCTATTGAACGCAGGATGCTGAAATTTGAGAGGGAAGGTCAAGGGAGAATACAGATGGTGGTAGGTGCTATTGATGGAGAACCAGTGATGTATACAGAAGAGTGATCTATACAGAAAATAATAAACCTTTGGGCAATGATTTGCAGGGTTTTTTTGAACAAGTGGGAAATTAAGGGTTAAGTGAGATTATATGATCATGATGAGACATAAATACATATTCCTAGGCTGGTAGTTACATTATAATTACAATGATGTTTTGTAAAGGTACCATAAGGGGTTTTGAGCCCAAGTACATATATACTAGATATAAGTAGACACCGTAGTGGTGTGATGGACGTTTGAATGATCCACATAGTGCGTACCTATTGGCATGGGGACCAAGGTAAAACGTAATTGAGGGATAGAACCAGACAATTTTCCGGTCAACTGTTTCATACGAGTTATCAAAGGAAGTTGGCGATTCGGAAACTCAGGAGAACTTACCTTCCTTTTCTTTCCTTCTCTAGGAATTTCCAACAATAGTGGTGCTAACTTGCGTAATAATAATTATTTTTAACCCTAGGAACCAATTTTTTGTGGCTACCTGCCCCTTATCTCACAAATTATTTTCAAATTATATGTTTTCTTCACAAGCGCTAATGCATTTTACCTTGACAGTCATTTGAAAAGTTAGCGCATTTGCAGTGGTTGATTCGGGTGAACTCCATTTTTCTAAATTTCATCAACAATTCCTCAAAAAGGCAAATTTGTGCATAAAATTCAAAAAAACTATCCTCATTCTGTACTCAGTGAAATAAATTATAATTTTATTTACGAATCACTTTTTAGTAAATAAGTTTCATTAATTAATTTTTACCAACACCGCAGTCACGTCAACCCACACAATTCTTGAAGATTTCATCGAAATTCTTCGTACAGATTTGTTCGTTACAAGGAACACGTTACAAGGAATGACAGAAAGACACGAAACCAAAATTGTTCAGGAAGGTGTGAAACGTGAAATAAAATTTTGATTTTGGTAAACTTTCATGTAATCTTTAAAAGTTGAAACAAGGCTTCAGATACCTCGATAGATTCGAAAGCAATGATATTTTGGTTACATTTATCTCATTTAACACGTTCCTTGCGTCACCCAAAAAGTGAACTTCCCATGGGCCTAAAAGGACATTGGCAGACCCCAATGGTCATGTGTGGTTTTGCCAGTAGTGCTCATCATAATCTATAAACGGAATCCGTAAAAAGAATTTGATTTTTCTAAAATTTCAATTGAGATTATCTGTCGATCAAACGCCCCTGGCGAGAAATTGTTCTTACCTCCGCCTCGATAGGATGGTGGAAGACTTGACTAACAGGCAACCTGCGTCACTGTATTGCCGATTGCCTACTTCCCACCTCTTTCACTAATAAGGATTGATTAATGATATAATCAATCTAATAGGCTTGATTAACTGTGTTTATTTAATTGATAAATGTATTTTTTGCGTGTCTGTCGTATGTTTGTGGGTGTGCGGGTCGGTGGGGGCCTCAGTCTCGCTCGGGAATGGCGCCCTCTGGTGCGTTCATACGACGGATCGCCAGCGATTCTTTCGTGAGCCGTTTGCGTTTTTGGTATTGGGACACCACCATGGTGGGTGGGCCCGGGCTGGGCCGGGGCTCCCCTCTGGCCCCGCACCGCTTTCTGCGGCTTTATCGCATCACGCAACTTGTTATCTTCATTATAGTCTTGTTTTTACATTAAATGACCGGTTTCCTCTTTTTTTTAAATTATTTTTTACATTATTACCTAATTTATGACATGTTACTTCTTATAGGACTATTTTTACCATTGTTTGATTTTATAACTGTTTATTATTGACGATTGTTATATACATTTTATGTATAATGACAGTAAAAAGCATATTCATTCATTCATTCAAGGCTCGTAGACGGGATGAAATTTTTTTATCGATCTAAATATCATTTAGGCCTGTTCCCAAGGAGTTGGGACACAAAAGCATGTAAGGTTTTGTAATCGCCTCAAAATCAAGATATTCACAAACATCGAAATTTCAACTTCAAATTGATCTATAACATTTTTTATTGGTCTGACAGAGGAACGAAAGGTATCACGATCTTCGTACACTTTCAGAGAACAATAATCAACACTGAATCGACTTTCAACTCCGTAGTCAAATCGCCCAGCGACCAAAATTACGACTTGGGTCAATCCGAGTTTCTGATTAACTGTCCACCGAGACGCCCCATGGGAAGTTGGATTTGATTTCCTATCCATCGAGACGCAAGGGACCTCCTTCTCAGTGCAAATTTGAATTTTTTCAAACATTGTTTTTAAGGCGGAATACATTTAGGAATGCGTAAATACATTATTCGAATTAGGTATACAAGTGAATGAAATAAATAATGTTGGTAGGTACCTACCTAAAATGTTTTAAACATTTAAATAAGTGATATGTTTTCGAACAAAATAGTTTAAATCAAGTATTTGTATACAAAATTTAAAATTTCCATTGTAAAACTTAAAATTATAATACTGGGTTGGTAGAAGTTTCGAAGTTTACACGAAAACTTTGTTTACGGAGGATGACATGGGTGTATAATACAGAGGTACCTACTCGTTGAGCCACTGTAACTTTTGATTCTGATGAAAGCAGTGAATCAGCTGAAAGCATGGTGAAAGAGGGGCATAATTGTGTTGGACCCCAATCATATTGACTTACTGAGGGTTACCTGGGTGTAAACTTGAGTACAGTATATCGGCCGAAATTAACCAGATTCTAGGTTGTAGTTGGGTAGTCTAGCTACTCACCATGGGGTCCTATAAGTGACTTCAGCTTTCATCGTGTCGTTATCGAAGAGCGTGAAATTCAGACGAGTGCAGGAGAGCGAAGATTCGAAGAAATAGAACGACCGCTCAATCTCAGTCCAATCGCCGACAAACTGAAAACAAAATATTACGTAGGAATGATTGTATTGGACGGCAAGTTAGGAGTTTGGGTAGGTATTTATAAAAAAAATTGAACTTTATTTCCAATATTTCGGTAGACTCTTGAGCATTATTAACTCGTTGGCTGCGGTAGCCCATTCCCTAGTTTCACCGTGTCCTGAAACGTTTTTTTTTTTTCGAGCAAATCAGCGCCTAATGCAGGTTTTTCATCGCTTTTAGCATAATTAGGTATGACAAAACAAAAAAAATCGAACAATTTTTCCGTCAAATTAATTTTGTTGATTATCTTTCCATCATCCGACCCAGGCGAGGAATTTTGTTCGGCGCCTGCAGAAACAATGAGTAATGCTCGTATAGACTAGACCCGCACAGCACCAACCTCTGCAGAAAACACCCCTTTTCCTGACAGTTTCTTCGTCTTCCTCCAAAGTTCGAAGACGTAGAAACGATTTATTCTTACTCAGGAGGTGTTGAGGAGCAAAACCATAATAATATTATGGTTTTGCTCCTCAACTTATATTATAAGGATTTTTTTAATGCCTCACAGACGAAAATATTCAAGAAAATCGATTTTCAACTTCAAATGACAAAACGAAGGATCGATTTTTGATTGGTAATCGCAAAATATCCCATGTCAGATGCTTTTCATGATTACCTGTCCATCATCCCGCACACGAGCCGAGACGATTTGATGAACTATCCATCGACCCGCACCTGACATGCACATCCTAAGGGATGTGCAATATTAGGTCAAATTCAAAAATATAGAAAAAAAACCCTAATTTTTCAGAAGATGAAGGAAACAGCATGTCTTGCGAGAAAACTGGAGAAAGTCCTAGTAACCAGTTAGTCACGTTGTATAAGTAACATAAGAACCTACGAATCTCTTGTTCGTGGGTGTAAGAACCTCCCATAAGAATAAGAACCTCTCATCCGTGCGTATAAGTATCTCTTATCCGTGGGTATAAGAAACTCTTTTCAGTGGTTATAAGAATCTCTTGTTAATATTTGTATCTCTTATCTAAGAGAAGAGTATGGTGGAACAGTTTCAATATATTTTCACTGCATTTTCAATGTGACGTATCGTGTTAAAATTGTGTTCCAAATTCGTCCATAAATATTCCTTTTATTATATATTATTATTGCCTAGCTATTGCCTCGTTTGAAATTTTCTAAGTGCCCAAAATGCGGCGGAAACCAGTTTTTACCACACTAAAGAAACTAAACGAAAACGAACTGTTCGAAAGTCTCGATACGAAATCAATGACATTTATTACCGCATTGCTCTGTTCTAACCCGATCTATTAAAACTGAACGGATCAACATACAGAAATCTTTCATATACGAGCGTCGTTGGAATCGTCACGAGTTTAATCGACGATAATCATCACGTCTGAATTGGCTATGGTAAGTACCTTTTTGAAATATCACGACCATACCGTGAGTAGTTATTTTTGCTTGGTCAAAATTGTAAAGGTGGCTACTTTCTCGCCGAAGTAGTTCGTACGGAAAAGTTCTGGATTGCCTCAACCTTCCCAGGAAGTTCACGATGTATTTGAGGAGTTTTCTTTCACACGGGCATATATCCACCTGGAATTTTGTGGGAAATTGAGAAAAACTAATTTCATGGCGAAGCAAGTCGTCTAGGGTTCCCACATTTTCCAAATAGTTTGTTCATAAAATAACTTTTGATTGTAAGACCAAATTTCGAAATTTTGGCATGCGTTTTGAGGGAGACACGGCCATTTCTTATTTGGACAAAAGCCCTTTTGATGAAAAACGATGGATATGAGCCACATTGAAAAAAGGTTTTGGTTGTGTGAAGAAAAATCTCATTTTCAATAAAATCAAAAATTCTCAAATTCTCAATAATGAACCTTCGGAATCGAGCAAGAAAAAATATTCTAACCCCCCTCAAAATTTTTTCTAAACTGTTAATTGAAAACAGTGGGATGGATAATAGCCATTTTGTCGGCAAACCCGATTTTTAGTAAGCTTTTAAAGCGGGATACGAACCGTTTCGGAGGAAATTCAACTGGTGAGGTGATGGGCCTTACCCCAAAGATTCAGAATCCGTGAAAAAAAAGTGTAAATATAAGTGTAGATATAAGCCCGTTTGTACTCAGTGCTGTTGGTGTAAAAATCATTCAAACTCCACAGCAAATTATACTCTTATGATAGGATGAATGTCGGCTTCCATCAAGACTGGGGTTAAACTACAAACGTAGTTCTAGTGTTCGTATGAGTTCATAAGTAGAAGAAGGCTTATGAAATATGATGATGAATGAATTTGATGATTCTTATGAACTTGAAATTTGAAAGGAGAAGGAAGGTGTGAATGAATGTGCAAAAACCTAGTTACATGTAAGTAGATATCTACCAAAGACGTGTAATGTCATCAGCCTATCATCAAGAAAGGAGTATTTATTGTTACCTACCTTCACTGTTGGATTTGATAGGAAATCTTCCATTTCATTTAGATATTCTTTCAACTTGGTAATTTTCAGGTGAATTTTCCACTAGAATACGGATGGATGATGTTATCATCCACAGGCAGTGCGAAAGACAAGTAAAGTAATCTACTCAGAGGTCTCTATCGAAACCTATTGTTCTTCTCTAAAGTAGGTAGACTATTATGTTTCGTCATACTTGAACCAGTCTGTCACTTCAACTTGTTAGTATCTAGCTATCTCCGCCTCCGAGTCAAATATTCAGATACCTAGGTGTATAAGGCTTCATAAGTTGTGGAATCACGCCAACTCAATGTCATTAGTCTTCAAGCTTTAGCGAACACCTGTTGGTATGTCATAATGATCCGAACTGATCCACTCGACACGGATTGACGCCCACGCAGTTTGAGATCCCAAACAATGCCCTCGCCGGCTACTTACCCGCATTTCGTAAGTTCATATCTGTTACAAGGAGAACTTGCTCAGAAGGGATCCTATTTTTATATGTCATTCTTATCCGTTCTCGATCCGACTCTCGGTTTATTGGAAATGGCCATCATTGGACGTCATTGGTCTCATTAAAAAAATTTAAAAAAGTAATTGTGCTGTAAAAGTACAGTTAGAAGGTATTTCATTTTATTATTATTGTTCACGATTTTGAGTTTTTGAGAGTAAACATACGTCGGTATCAAAATATCCAACTTTTCAAAATGTCCAAACGTATCAAAATATCCAAATTTTGCTCTCTGAAATTTACGAAAAAATGTGGTAAAAAGGGCGCTTGAGGAAACGATTTTTGGCAGGAACTTCGGACAAACGGTCCTGCAGCTGTCTGTGCCTTCAATCGAGTTTTCCTGGTGCCGAGGGAGCAGCTTCGGACTGTAATAGCTGTCGGTCAAAAGTTTCGAAATTTTATTGTTTTTGTTTTTACAGTTATGTAGCAATAGTGGTTGGATACAGCAGCGTAGTTATGGATAACTCAAGCGTTCCTTGTCAACAATGTCAAAATTCATCCCGATTGTTCTCCCGAAGAGGCCTGATTCTCCATATCCGGGCTATGCATCCCCAAATCACTAGTGTGTGACTCCTCTTGGGGACCAGCTCCGAGCTAACTCCATCTCCAGACACGTCTGTGGCGGATATAATTTCAGGCACCCCATTCTCGGGCATCATTCCAGGTACTCCCATAAATATCAGCATGCAAGTAACCTCAGAGACCCCAGAGGAAATGGTCAAAGACAAATTGCAGGAGCTGTATCAGGCTTCTTATTTGAATTCTCCCGGGCTACCCGGCGGCCTGTGGTACGAAAGATGGCGAATCATTTCCCAATTGAGAGGGAGACAATATGACTTGCCGGGCGGTTCGATAGGGGATAGATTTGTTGAAGCTCTTGCAAATGAAATATTATCATTAGCCCAAGGAGAACATACCTCAGAAAGGGCAATGGTGTTCGCAGCTGTTCTTTTGCAACGAAACCGAATGATAAAGCATGCAAAGGACATACGGATTCTGTTAGAAAGGCGTCTTCGGTTATGGTCAGAGTGCGAATGGGATATTTTAATCAATGAAGCTGTGACACTGGACAAAAAGTTGATGAATCGGGGCTATGGAAATGGCAACGATATTAGCAAAATATTTCACTCTCAAATGGCACGAGGGAAAGTAAAGGAAGCCATGAGGAAACTGACGGAGGAAGTGGACACGTCTGTTCTGGATCCAATGAAAATTATTGACGACGCAGGGACCACAGTCTTGGACGATTTAAAATCGAAACACCCTTTACCTACCATTCCAGACCCAGAGAGTTTACATTTACCCAGTGGGTTCACAGAGATCCCCCCTTTGCTACAAGTTCAGGTGACCGCAGATATTGTAGAAGTAGTGGCAAGGAAATTGCATGGTGGGGGCGGGCCCAGTGGATCAAAAGCTGATCAGTGGGCTGACTTTTTACTCCGACATGGAAGATCCAGCACACATCTTCGTGAGGCAGTGGCAGCCCTAGCCAATCGTCTAGGTAATGAGGATGTCCCTTGGGATTCAATCCGAGCCTTAGTAGCCAGTCGGTTGGTAGCACTTGATAAGTGTCCCGGAGTCCGGCCAATAGGTGTTGGCGAATGTCTGAGACGAATCTTGGCAAAATGTATGGCCGAGGTTAGTGGGGATGAGGTTACGAGCGCATGTAAGGGGAACCAGTTAGCTGGAGGGCTGAGTGGAGGGATTGAAGGTGCTGTCCATGCAATGAATAAGCTATACCAAGAAAAAGCATTGCCGAATTCGAATTGGGGCCTCCTTCTAGTGGATGCAAAAAACGCCTTTAACTCGGTTAATAGTGTAGTGGTAGGCAACTACACTGATCCCTGCACACATGTTTGATTCGAGTTTTGTTAGTTGTTGACCGGATAGAAAAGTTGGTTGTTGTGTTTGTGAATTGAAATAAGGTTCAATACACTTGTTGATTGTCTCGTTTGTGTTGTGTTTCTTCACATTTGGGGGCCCGTCCGGGATCAGAAAAAAATGTCGAACCGCCGACAAGCAGCAAGGCGAACCATCTCGACCCGTCAACATGCTGTGGTTGACGAAGGAGAAATTTCAGCAATGGTCTCGAACGATCAAGACCCAAGTATTAACGCCGACCATTCTTCCATCCAGCAACAATTGGAAGAATTCAAAGAAAGAATAAGCCAACTGGAACGAGAAAACTTGGAGTTGAGACAATTTATCTCAGCGCAACCAGTTCCCTCAACATCAACAACTCCACTGTTTGAAGCTAATGTCTCTGAAAGCTTGTTAGAAGTTCAACAACAAATAACAAGTTTGAGACAAAAACCAATTTCTCACGAAGGCTCTCTAATGGTTTATGAGGGGACAACATCCTGGGAGGACTATGCTGGTCACCTCGACATAGTAGCTGCAGCGAATGGTTGGTCGATTGAGCGTAAAGGCCAAAAACTCGCCAGTGCTCTACGAGGGTCAGCTCTTGGTGTCGTACTGGCGATGGTGCCACCTGAAGAAAGGATGAATTTCATCAGCCTAAGTTCTGTTCTGAAACTAAGGTTCGGTCAGCAGCATTTATCACTCAAGTGGCAAAGTGAATTGCAGTCTAAAGCACAGCGACCACGAGAGTCTCTAGCAGAGTATGCTATGGACATAGAGCGAATCGTCAGGCTAGCAACACCCGACTGGCCAGAGCGGTGCAGAGATGAAGTGGCCTTACATGCTTTTCTTAGAGGCCTACGAGATCAAGGAGCGAAGAAAATCCTTTCCTGTTATGCGCCTAAGACTCTACAAGATGCTCTAACAAGGGCTCAATTGATGGAGGGACAAAGCTATGGTAGGGACTTATCCATATCTGAACCAGAGTGTTGGGGGTGTAATCAGAAAGGTCACTTGCGCTCAAATTGTCCATCCAATAAGAAAACCGGAGAGTCGGGAAACTGAAAAGAGCCTTGGAAGTTGGCCACCCCCAGGCTCCTGAGACAATTGGCCTGCGACAAGAGTGTAAGAACGCGTTCATAAAAACTGCACGAACAAAAGGAGAAGCGTTATTCGTTGAAGCTAAGGTGGGAAAATATGGTTGCTTCCTGCTCGTTGACACAGGAGCCACAGTGTCGATCCTTCGACCAGATGTGGCCAAGAAGAATTGTTTAACCTTGCAATCATCCCAATACAGTTACCTTCATACTGCATCAGGTCAAGAAATAAATGTTGAAGGAGAGTGTTCTGTATTGGTACAAGTGGGGGAGAGGGAATTGAGACACCCTTTTCTTGTGGCTAGAATACGTGACAAAGCAATCATGGGTTTGGATTTTTTGCGGCGAGTAAAAGCTTGTGTCAATTTGGCTCGACTGAGTTTGAGAATGGATGGCATCGAGGTACCACTAAAGAGACGATGGCAGTGTGCAGAACAAGCGTTCCAAATCCAAAGTATCACAAGATCATCATATAAGCCAATGCTCCTTGAGAGTCCCCAGGTATTCCAGACTCAAGTAACTGCAGAATCACAGTCATGTTTACCGGAATGGACACGTAATGCATTGTTGCAATCAGATTTAACCCCTGATTCTCTTGAATGGAATAAGTTGGTTGGTTTATTCCAGAGGTGCAGTTCAGTTTTTGCATCTGAAGGTAAGTTGGTGGGTCGCACTCACCTTGTTCAACATGCTATTGATACTGGGGATGCTCGTCCTCTGAAACAGGCCCCAAGACGTGTACCTTTCTCACAAAATGAACACATTGGTACTCTGATCCGTGAAATGTTGGAGCAAGATGTAATAGAGCCCTCTAAAAGTCCTTGGGCCTCACCAGTAGTACTAGTACCAAAAAAAGATGGATCTACAAGATTTTGCATCGACTACAGGAGACTCAACCAAATGACAAAAAAGATTCATATGCGCTGCCATGCATCCAAGACTTGCTAGATGCTTTGGGTGGGTCTGCTTGGTTCTGCTTGCTGGATTTGAAAAGCGGGTACTGGCAAGTGGAGATGAAACCTGAAGACAAGGAGAAAACGGCATTTACCATTTATGGAAAGGGACTATGGCAGTTCAAGGTTATGCCATTCGGATTGACCAATGCACCAGCAACCTTTCAAAGATTAATGGAAGCAGTAGTACCCCAAGATCTCGCTTTGGTTTACCTAGATGATTTAATAATTAAATCATCATTGTCAAAATATATAGTCAAGGACAATGTCAAAATTTGGCCCATGAATAATTATTATTCATGGGCCAAATTTTGACATTGTCCTTGAAAAACTTGAAAAGGTTCTCCAATGTCTACAAAAAGCAAATCTTCAAGTTAACGCTAAAAAATGCAACTTCTTCAAGAAAGAAACGAAGTATTTGGGGCATGTAATTTCCGAAAAGGGAGTGCATACAGACCCTGATAAAACCAAAGCAGTTGGCGAATGGCCAGTTCCCCGTGATAAAAAGGAAGTACGCAGCTTTCTTGGTTTCTGTTCGTACTACAGAAGATTTGTGAAGAATTTCGCTGACTTGGCAAAACCTTTGACTTACTTGACGCAAGCTGAGGTTCCATTTGAGTGGAGTGAGTGCAGCAGAAACAGTTTCCACCAATTGAAGAAGGCTATGATCTCAGCCCCAATTTTAGCTTTTCCAGATTTATCAAAACCATTCCTATTAGATTGTGATGCAAGCGCTCATGCAGTTGGAGCTGTTTTGTCACAGAAACATGATGGGAATGAACACGCAATCGCCTATTTCAGTCAAACCTTGAGCAGACAAGAAAAGAATTATTGCGCAACACGACGTGAATTGTTGGCAGTCGTACGCAGTGTAAGCCATTTCCATCAATACCTGTATGGTAAACCATTCTGCATGAGGACTGACCATGCTGCCCTCACGTGGCTTACCTCATTCCATCAGCCAGAAGGACAACTAGCACGTTGGCTTGAGAGATTGCAGAGCTACAACTTTCAGATAGTCCATCGTGCTGGTACAAAACATGCTAACGCCGATGGTTTGTCTCGTCGCCCTTGTGGAGGTAATTGTAATTTCTGCAGACGTAGAGAGCAAAAAGACCACGTTCCGGAAGTACATGTGGTCGAGCTGCTACCTCAAGATGTCAGTTTCCAAAGGGACCCAATAGTGGAACAAGTCGTCAATTGGAAATTGAACGGAAGTCGACCAAAACATGAAGAGCTAATTGATGCAGACCCAAAAGTTCGGCAATTGGTTAATCGTTGGGACTCCCTAGAAGTGCACAATGGGAAGCTGTATCATTTATGGGTGGAAAAAGGTGGCACGAAAAGAAAACAGTTGGTTGTTCCTCAAAGTGGGATCAAGACAGTACTGACTTTGTGCCATGATAAACCTACGGGGGGACATTTCGGATTCTGGAAGTCACTGGCAAGAGTACGGCAGACCTATTTTTGGCCTGGTATGACAACCGATATTCGATCGTGGTGTAAAACGTGTCAAGTTTGCAGGAAATTCAAAGGACCGGGTCGCACCATCCCAGCACCCCTTCAGCAAATGACTGTGGGAGCACCTTTCGAGAGAGTTGGGATAGATATTCTCGGTCCATTTCCAATTACAGACAGAGGGAATAGGTATGTACTTGTGGCTGCCGATTATTTCTCTAAATGGCCAGAAGCCATAGCGGTACCTAATCAAGAGGCGTCAACGATTGCCTCAGCACTAGTGGAGCAAGTTTTTAGCCGCACGGGAATTCCTTTCGAGATCCACACAGATCAAGGACGAAACTTTGAGGCAATCTTGTTAAAGGAAGTTGGATATATCCTGGGAATGCATCGAACCCGTTCCACAGCATTACACCCTCAATCGGCGGGGTTAGTTGAAAGGCTAAATCGATCATTAACTAAGCACATTGCTATGTTTGTGGGTGATAACCAGAGAGACTGGAATGAAAAGATCCCCCTATTCTTACTGGCATACCGTTCAACCCCGCATAGTACCACAGGATTCTCCCCGGCGCAAATAATATATGGCAGAGATCTTCACTTACCCGAAAATCTGGTTCGTCCTCCATATCAACCAAAAGTTTTGAATACTTCGTACGCCTTGAAACTACGGGAACAACTCGACGAGGTTAGAAAGTTTGCTAAGGAAGAAGCTAAGCTGAAGATGCGCACTCAGAAAGAGACGTACGACCGACGATCAAAGATGCCACAGTTTAAGGAAGGTGACTGGGTATGGGTTTACGAACCAAGGTGAACTAGAGGACTCTCCCCAAAGCTACAACCAATGTGGACCGGACCTTGGGTTATCAAGAAACGCTACAATGACGTTCTTTTTGATGTGAGAATGGGCAAGAAGGTACGTCGTCTACATGCCAATCGCTTGGGGAAGGCCGATCTACGACCTGAGGACAGGTCTTAATGACAAGAGGGGGGCAGTGTAGTGGTAGGCAACTACACTGATCCCTGCACACATGTTTGATTCGAGTTTTGTTAGTTGTTGACCGGATAGAAAAGTTGGTTGTTGTGTTTGTGAATTGAAATAAGGTTCAATACACTTGTTGATTGTCTCGTTTGTGTTGTGTTTCTTCACAATAGGATCAAAGCTCTGTGGTATGCTCGTTTCCATTGGCCAAGCTGCTCGAGATTCCTATACAACACGTATAAGGCCCATGCTGAGTTGGTACTGCGAGGTGGAGTGGTAAATTTGCACAGCCGTGAAGGGGTGACACAAGGAGACCTTTTAGCCATGCTTCTATATGCACTGTCAACGCTCCCTCTTATAGAAGACCTGAAAGCATCCAATGTTCAGCAGTGTTGGTACGCCGACGACTCTTCTGCTCAAGGAAGTTTTACGGATTTGAAAGGCTGGTGGGATGAACTGGCTAAGTGCGGTCCAGACTATGGATACTTCCCCCAAGGGCAAAAGTCTTTTCTAGTAGTAAATCAGCTGGATCATGAGGAGGCAGAAAGAGTATTTTCTGGAACAGGAATAAGAATAGTGACGGGTCAGCGGTTTCTTGGAGGTTTCATAGGACAGGAATCTGGGAAGCAGCGGTATCTCAAGGAAAAAATATCGAAGTGGATAGCATGCCTCAAGAAGTTGTCAATCGTGGGAAAAGAGCACCCACAAGATGCGCATATTGGCCTCACAAAGTCCCTTAAGTTCCAATGGCAATACGTCCAACGGGTGGTCAATTGTAGTGCGGAGGATCTCAGACCACTGAGAGAGGAAATCTGCAAAACCTTCATTCCATCCGTGGTAGGGGGAATTGCTACGGAAGAGGAGTGCGACATGTTTTCCTTACCAGTGGACAAAGGTGGCCTGGCTTGGACCAACCCAATGAGCTGCACGGACTTTCTGTTCGGAACGTCGCAGCAGGGTTCCAGGGTATTAATAGAATCGATCCAACAAGGCACTTTGTTTGAAATCGCGGACCATAGAAAGCAGATGGCCGAAGCTAAGCAAGATGCAGTACAAAAGCGCAAAGAAGATGAGAAGATCCTGTTGGAGTGCACATTGAGGAGGTTTCCGGAAGAGAGACGGAGAGCAATAAAACGGGCCATTCAGGTTGAGTCAAAAGTCAAATCGTCAGGCTGGTTGTCAGCTGTACCTCTGGCCAAACATCACTTCGATCTCTCGGCCGATGAGTTCAGAGATGCTCTGGCAGTCCGGTACATGCGAAGCCCGGTTGACATGCCTCGTTCGTGCGATGGCTGTGGACACAGCCCATTCTCGTTGCGACATGCATTAATTTGCAAAACGGGAGGCCTTATCTCAAGACGCCACAACGAAGTGAGAGATACCCTCGGTCAACTAATGAGCACGGCATGGGGTAACTGCTGCAAAGAGCCAATCATTCTTCCGGCCTCTGAAACAACTCCAGCACTGAGAGGTGATCTTGTTTGCCGAGGAGTGTGGGAACCGCAGAGGGAAGCGTTATTTGACGTCCGTGTTGTAGACACTGATGCTCCCTCTTACGTTCCCCGCTCTGTGCAAGCAGTCCTGAAGATGGCTGAAGAGGAAAAGAAGAGGAAGTACCTGGCGGCTTGTGAACAGCGCCACAGCACATTCACACCTCTTGTGTGTTCTGTCGATGGAGTTTTTGCCCCCCAGATGAATAGTTTTGTTAATATCCTAGCTGAAAAACTAGCAGATAAGTGGAAGAGGCCTGAGGGTGTTGTCAAGGGTTGGCTTCGAGCTCGCCTTCAGTTTGCCATCCAACGAGCATCATCGATGTGTCTCAGAGGGGCGCGACAGAGGTGGAGAGGCGTCGACGAATTGTTCGGGTTCGCTGATGGAGCTGCGTTGCCTCTAGGGTTCACGCGCCATGACGAGTGAGAAACGTGTCCCACCAATGTGACCAATCTTGACAGCGAAGAACCATGGCTGACTCACATTAGACGAAGCCTAGACCAGTGCCCCCCCCCCCCCCCTGATTTTATGATTAAAATAAACTAGAGACTCACACATTTACCAACTTTTCCTATGAATCAAAATGTCCAACGTATTAAACTATCTAGTATATCAGACGTTTCAAGATGTCCAGCGTATGAAAAAAATTGAGTGTATCAAACAGATACATGCTACATGAACATATGTATGTGTCAAACAGATACATGATGCATATGTATGTATCAGACATACATATCCTGTCCTCTTCATCTCGTGGAGAAATTGCCTCAAACAACGTACAGGAACACGCAGATGCGGTTGGCCGGTGGAACGATTAATGGCGTACCTCTGTGAACCCGCAGAAATCGACCACAACAACCTTCACCTACAAGCGTAACTTCAGCACAACCGTGCGGCAAATTTTCGTCCCTTCTGTCGGCGTAGTTAAGTACCTCGGGGTGCATATCGATGGACGTCTAACGTTCAACCAGCCCATAGGCGAACTCGTTCGTAGGGTTCGTTGGCGCACAAAGCTCCTGAACCCCCTACTAGGACCCCAATCACCTCTCAAGTTCGACTGCAAGAGATTAATCTACACCACTTTAATCCGGCCGATATGGCAGTTTGGATGTAGTGTCTGGGGATCTGCTTCCAATTCTCAAGTGAAACGTAGTCAGGCCAGCAGAACAAGAGTTTACGTTAAATAACAAACGCCCCGTGGTACGTCCGAAACTCGGTTATTCACAGGGATCTAGAAATTACTGAAGTTCGAGAAGTAATTGAGACATCCTATTCTCGAATCCACGCAGCTTTCGACTCCCATCACAACCCTATTTTCGAACGATTTACCGAGCGCATCACAAACGCAGGCGAACCAAGGCGCCTCAAGAGAAAAAACGCTTCAAATTATTACACAAAGGTTTATTATTTTTCTATATAGATCACTCGTCTGCAGAGAACACGACTTTGCCATTGTTACCACCAACCAACTTGAAGAAAAATATCGATCGCATTTCGGTCAGCTAAAATTTGAACGGAGATTAGGCCTCTTTTGCGATTCACATTCGTGTTTCTGATTTATCGTAAGTCCAACCCTTAAATTCTCGTAGGGAGCGAACGGTCTGTCCTACAGGGCTCCGCGTGGTCTCAAAAATTTTTTTAAATTTCATACTTAAAAATTCTATACTTTACGTACCTACCTTGAAACGTAAACCAACAAAGTTTGAGGGGGGGCTTAAAAAATGTTTTTTCTTGGTCGATTCCAAAGTTTCTTTATTGAAAATAATAAACCAAAAGACCTGCAAACCTGTCACAACTATCGCCCACCCTTCACCACTAGCTGAATATGTCTGAATATGTCAATGAGCGCTCAAACCCAAACAGAACTGTAAAAAAAAAAAACGGTCGCAGGTCAGCAACCTTTTCAGGCCTCATTGTTATTTCGTTACACATTATTACTATTGTTAAAATAACTATAAAGTATTGCAAATACTGTAAATTGAAATTTTAAAAAAATATATGAAAACGGCCAAGGAATCAAAATGTCCAATATATCAGAAAATCCAACGTTTCAAAATTTCTAACGTATCAAAATGTCCAACGCATAAAATTTTCCAATTTATCAAAACGGCGCATGTATCAAAATGCCCATTGTACCAAAATTACCCATGTATCAAACTGTCCAACGTATCAATATCTAACGTACAAAATGTTAAAGGTGTTGATATTTCTAAAACATTCTTTTCAAAGTTTCTATGTGATAGGATCATCGGTGGCCACTGCAAAATGAAGTTTTCGTAAGTTATACGCCACACATCTAGTTGTGTTCTGAAATTCGCGGGAGGATTTGTGAGACAAGACCTCAAATATTGGAGGATACTTACTAAGTATATACTTATTACTTCAAAAGTAATTATTAAATTCTGGTTAATATTGAGCATGACTTAGTGGTGTCCTCCGGAGAAATGTGGTTTTCCATCAATAAATATTACCAATACCTATCACTTCTAAAAATTGTAATACTGTAATACTGTTGAGTATGAAGCTACACTGTCCATACATTTGGCAGATGTTTGTTAGTGTAATCTAATGCAATATTGCTGGTACAAACATTGACCAATCTAATTCACGTGCAGGAAATATACCTATGTAAGTATAATGGCATCATTAATTTATTTTGCCGGGATGTAACTGTATTGTACCGCCAAATGTCCTCGCGGGATGTTGCTATTAATAAGTAGGTACTCTCAACAGGTTTTTCTGTGGAACTACTTAATTTTCAGTGTCGTTCGTGATTCTGATTGGCTGTTGTACTCTCGGGCAGTTGTACATCTGCGTGTATTCGCGACAATCGATCAAGTGATACCATTATTATAGGAATGGCAGGATGCAACTAATTACACCGCTTCTAAGGTAGGTAATGGTAGGTGGTCAGGTATGGGGAAGTGCGACAGTGGAATTTGACTGTTGAAGGCATTCTTTGAAAATGTTGAAATTACGGAGTAAGCCTGATAATTCTCACTAATATTAATTATTTTTAATAATGAACGGATCGACCACAAGAAAAATTCACCCTAATAATTTATACGTTACAATTTACTGCAATTCATTATCAAGTTACTTTCCATTTCATCCAAGAGATCTGAAACACGCTAACAAATTGCAAGTTCTCAACCAACTTGAAAGTG
Organism: Apolygus lucorum; assembly: GCA_009739505.2. NCBI lineage: Eukaryota > Metazoa > Arthropoda > Insecta > Hemiptera > Miridae > Apolygus > Apolygus lucorum. The sequence continues at coordinate 19,905,070 of CM019182.2, read as the reverse complement.
TTGACAGAAGTCTTCATATCAAGTCGATGGATGATGAAGTATCGGTGAGATATGGAAAACCTTCTACACTTTTGGACCAATTGACGAGTTTCAAGATTCTTCGGTTTCACCAGCTCCAAATACTAGTAAAGGAGTGAGATGGAGTCCGTTCACCTGTGACGTCATATCAAGCTGCAAATAGGGGTAATGGGGATTTCGAGGAAACTGAATCCGAATATATCAATCTGAGTTCAGAAACATCAAGTTCTAACCCACAATGTTTCACTCATTATCAGGATGATTCCATGGTCATCCTTTTTGTAGGTGTTGATAGTGTAATCTTTAGATTTTGGGTATCTAACTTGGAGTTAAGGTTATGAGAAATTATTAATCTAATGATTTGGGATTTATGAATTTAAAAGGGTTTATGATTTTGATTCTTAAAACTTGAATTATCTTACCCCAGTAAACATATATATTTGTACAACAAGGGATTAGGTGATTCTGCTTACCTGAGTCTACGACTGCTTCGAGATCTCCGAAGGTGAAAATGGCTTTACTAATATGGTAGTGCGTGAATGACCAAAGCAAAAAGGCGAAAGGTTTACTTGAAAACTTTGTGATGCTAAATTAAATACTGACTTCAAAATGAAGAGTTACTTTATGAACTGATCCTAATCCTTTAAAAGCTGGTACAAAAATCCCAACTAAGTGAGGCTAGGAAATTCTAGGTAGAAGGGTATCTTGAACTAGAGCCCAGAGGATAAAAGATTCTACCTGAGAAGTTCCTAGGGTTGCTGCCACCACCTGGGTCGAGTATTGACCTCAGGAAAAACCCAAATTATCTAAGTGCAAAATACCTGAGTCCAACGGAATTGGAAAGGGTCAAAACTCTGAAATAAGTACTGCAAAGGTTAAAAACACGTAGGGTTTTATTCAGAAAATTATAAGTTGATTACCGTGAAGCGGATTTACGAGGGTTCTGATGGAACCGTCGACAAGAATAATCAGTAATATATTCGAAAAGATACTTGAAAATATATCAATATGATTGAGAATGTATTTGATAACGATCAATGAAATCACACTTGGCTTTAAGAAATTATGCACGAAATTCGCAATAAGTATGCTTCTAAAATAAATGTACTTTGTTGTTACTTGCAATATTATGCTTAAAATAAAATAATAATTATGTAGGAACTTGATTCTACTTATACAAAATATGACTTAGTCTTCTGACTTACTACTGAAAATACAATCGTTCTTCACAACAAAAACTTCTTAGGTTACGGTTTCTCGTTACAACTGAACTATCTTTACAATATGCGTTTCTCTTTACTTTCCTATTTCTTTTACAGGACGTTAAATTATGAGGGGGAGGTTTTGCCAGATTTTGAGTAATTTGTAAGCGCTTACAGAAATTATGAGGGAATGTTGCTCACCCTTGGCCTAGCTTGGATCAGTGTCGATCTCCGTGGCGGTATATTGCTTCAGGGCCTCTTCTTCCTGCAGTGCTGAAGGGGGATGCCTGGGACCGGGGCAAACTTGCCTCGTTCCGGGGTTCGAACGGCGTACCAGTTCGGGTCGGCGAAAATGGAGGTTTGGCGGCAACGTCTTGAGTCCGGGCCTTGGCTTGCGGATGTCTCAAGAACGAAGACTGGCGGGATTCTTGGAACGGCTATTGGAAAATGTCCCGTGGGTTGCACTTCACTACGATTCTCAGTTCGTTCCGCGACACTAAGTTTAGAGGGGATTGAGTACTGGAGCTGGGTTCGACAACTGCGAGACGCGTGACTTCAGACTGACGGTCGAGGGAGGGGGCAGGCCCCTATATCCCCTCGGCCATCTTGCGGCTGGTTGCTGGAAGGGCCGCGATGGTGGCGCACTCGCGTGTCCTCATCGGTGGTGGCGGACAGCTGTTGGCGGTTGCTGTATGGAAGGCGCATGGAAGAAGTTTGTGTGAAGATTTAGATTTTTGGCTTATTACACCCCCTCCTTCTCTCTCGGCCGATGCCCTCATCGGCTACTTATCAGCTCTGGTAACCGAAGGGATTGGCAGCTTGGTGTCTGGGGTGATGGTCAGCAGTGCTACCTCGTAGCGCCAACGTCTGCAGCCTGGGCACTTTGGTGGTCTGGATTCCTCGTGTTCCTTACGGAGACACGGCTGTGGGTACGAGGGATGGTCGACGGCGTACTTCTGGCAGGAGGCGACTAGACGGTTCCAGAAACTTTTACAACTTGAGCACCGGAATTTGAGAAATTCCTTCGGGATGCGATCACAGACGGGGCAGGGTGCAGCTCCTGAGGTTGTCGGCTCAGCTGGCTCCTCTTTGCGTGCTGGGGTAACAGGAGAGAACGCTGGTGAAGGTTCCTCCTCTACGAGACGTTTTGCTGCCGGTTTCTTGGTGTCACCCTTCGTCTTCTCATCGTCATCAGAATCAGACGAGGAGGATGATGAGGAAGAGGACTGACGAGCTCTGCGTTTCGGAGTGGAAGTCTCTCCAGTCGCGGACTCCCAAGCGTTCTCCAGGGAAGCAGTGGATTGGTTGAGCTCGTTGCTGCTCTGGATGGCCATGACGCGTTGCTGTAGCCCACGCAATTCGCATCGCAGTTCCTCCACGGGGTTGGGCGTCCCAGCTGGGGCGAGATTTGCTGCGCTGGAGCGAACTGCTTTGCTCATGTTATGCGACAGGTTTGCGATGCAGGTCATGATCTCCTTACGTTGCTCCGGCATCTCCCCGAATTTGACCAACCACGTATGTAGCTGTGCAATGCAGGTTACCGTACGTTCTACCCATTCGTCGCTTCCTACCTCAATATCGGGTACTGGCTCTAGTCGGGGTTTCGGAAACGCCATCGTCCTGAAACAAAAGAACCAGCCGTCTTACTGACTACTCCGACCTCGCATGCTCTCACTCCACAACTCCGCCTAACCGTGCGCGTTCGCGACATCGTTAGCAACCTCCTAGATGTTAAGGGCTCAACAGTTCTCGACCCCCCTCCTACGGTAGGTATTGAATGGATCAAGCGCCTTGGTTTCCCCTAGACGTCCGGATTCAGGTTTTGAGGTAAGTGAAAGAAGAATGCTAAGTCGGTATGAGACATCTTTTGATTTGCTAATGACACTGTTAAACTATAAATAACTGAATAATGACCCTTTTGTTTTGTTTTTTTTTTTTTTTTTTTTTTTTTTTTTTTTTTTTTTTTTTTTTTTTTTTTTTTTTTTTTTTTACAGGTATAATAATTTCTTTAATTTTTACAGGTTATCCAGCCTCCTCTTCGGGACCAATGTCGACGACGGAGACTCTGCCGGTATGTAACCTTTTATAATCGACGATCTTTCGGGGTCGAAGGTTGTATGGTGTTGTTCCGGCAGTGGTGGTTGTGGGCAATGTGTTTCCCGTTGTAGGGTGCTCCTGTGATGGTGTACTGTCCTGCAGCAGGCGTTCGACGTCCGGAGTCACACAGGTGGTCTCGACGAGTTCCGGCTCATTCTCGTCGTCGGACTCTAACCAGGGATCCAGGCTGGGTTGAGAGGGTCCGGGCGACGGAGCTGGTGCGGGGGCCTCGCGCGAGTGCGGCTCCTCCCGGGTTATGGCTTCGTCCGGTATTCTCTCAACGAAGGCCGGTTTCAGACGGCTGAGGTGATACTTGGTTGTTTTCCCCGTGGCGTCCTCGACCTCATAGTTCACGTCTGTGAGCCGTCGGACGATTTTGAGGGGCCCTAACCATGGACTCCAAAACTTTCGGGCGACGTCTGTCGGGGAGACCATCTGGCGGGCGTATACTGGCTGGCCTACCTCGAACTCTCTCATGTGGCGTCTGTTGTTGATCGCCTTTTCTCTGGCGTGCCAAGCTCGCCTTATCTGGCTCTCCGCAATTTTCCGGATTTGCTGGAAACAGGGCTCGGATGGTTCTGTGCGTGGTGTCGTTGGTGGTGACTAGCTCGCTGGTGTTTGGGAGCCGTACTTCCCGACCATAAGTTAGCTGGTATGGTGAATAACCAGTGCTATGGTGGGGCAGATTTCTGTAAGCCGCCAGGGCGAAAGGCAGGGCTGCTTCCCATCCTCGTACCTTATCCTGGAGCTTAGCAACGATGTTTGCCAGCGTACGATGGAATCGTTCGCAAACACCATTGCTCTGCGGATGGTATGATGATGTCTGGATGTGGCGGATGTTCCAGTTGTCACAAAGCTCCTTGATCACGCTGGAGATGAATGCGGCTCCCCTGTCCGATACAAGCACTTCTGGCGCTCCATGTGTCGGGAGATATCTCGTGGTCAGCAGCCTGGCCGTGGTCTCTGCTGTGCAGTTTGGGGTGACATAAACTTCGGCGTACTTGGAGAAATGGTCGACCACCGTCAGCAGGTACTTGGTAGACTGAGCTCCTTTCAGAGGACCGACGTAGTCAATACCGACTATTTGTCCTACCCGGGTAGGAAGTTCGGGACGTTGTATCGGCGGAGTGAGGTTACTTGGGGTGTTACGTCTTTGGCATTGCGGACAGCTTTGTACAAAGTTCTTGACGTCCCTAGCCATCTTTCGCCAGTATCCATAACGTCGCGCGATACTTTCCGTCACATCGATGCCCGGGTGACCTGCCCAAAGTTGTTCATGGCAATTCGTCAGGAACCATCGCCTCAAAGTCTGCGGTATTAGGGGCACCAATTCTTCGCGTCCGTTAACTTCGGTGGCGAATTTCCAGAATTCCCCTTCTTTTCGTATTCGTGGGTTGGTGTTGGTGGTCTCCAGAGCTCGAATCCATGGATCCAGCGCCTGCGCTGCCAGAAGCAATTCTCGCGGCATGCTTAAGCTGGTGATGGCTCCAATCGGGATCCTGCTCAGCCCATCAACATGACTCATTTTTGAACCTGGTCTGTATCTAGCCTCGTACTCGTACTCGGTGAGTCGGAGAATCCATCTTCCAATGCGGGAGGTGGGGTCTCGGATGTTCATGGCGGCGGTGAGTGCGGCGTGGTCGGTTTGAAGGATAAATCGGCGGCCCAGGAGAAATTCCTGAAAGTGGCGTACCGCCCAGACCACAGCAAGCACTCACGCTCGGTGGTTGAGTATCGAGTTTCAGCATCATTTAATACCCGGCTTGCATATGCTACTGGATGACTTTCTCCGTCCTTTTCTTGGGACAAAACAGCACCGACGGCTTTTCCAGAGGCGTCAGTGGACAGTACGAAGGGTAGATCGAAATCCGGATATGCGAGTACCGGTTTGGTCATCAGTGCATTCTTCAAAGTTTCAAAGGCGGACTGCTGCGCTTCGGTCCAGATGAACGGCGCGTTCTTCCTCAAGAGCTGGTTCAGCGGGACTACAATTTCAGAGAAGTTCTCAATGAAACGTCGGTAGAATCCGGCTAGACCGAGAAAAAGAACGGACGTCGCGGGCAGTGGCCGGCACTGGATGATCACGGATTGTACTTATCTTCTCGGGATCCATTTCGACTCCTTCAGCCGTCACCACGTGTCCGAGGAAACTGACACGATCCTTCAAAAACTCGCATTTTCGCAAATTCAATTTGAACCCCGTTTCTTCGAAGCGTTTCAACACTGTCTGCAACAACTCCAAGTGAGAGTCCACGTCTTCAGTGAAGAGAATGACATCGTCCAAATAGATCAGACATCCGTTCCGATGATTCCGTCCAGGACGTCATTCATGGCTGCTTGGAAGGTTGCTGGCGCGTTCTTTAACCCAAACGGCATGCGCGTGTATTCGAAGTGTCGATTCAAAGCAGTGAAGGCGGTCTTTTCCTGCGACTCGGCGGCGACGGGTATCTGGTGGTAACCCATTGTCAGGTCAAGGGTTGTGAACCACTTACTGTTTCCCATCAAGGAAAGGGTCTCCAGCAGTCTTGGTAAGGGGTATTTGTTTCCCTTCGTGATTGAATTCAATTCTCTATAGTCGGTACAGAATCTCCAACGTTGGGGTTCTCCAGGAGGAGTCTTTTTCTTAGCCACAACGATTGGCGCGTTCCACGGGCTTCGTGATGGCCTGATGACCCCCTCCGCCAGCATGTCGTGAACTTGTTCTTCGACGAATCCTCTCAGAGCATGGGGTACCGGGTAGGGTTTCCGGCAGGTTGGTCCAGCCTCTCCCGTTTCGATCTCATGAGACACAGCCATAGTGCAGCCCTCCCTTCCAGGTTTATCAAAAAGGTGGATATTTTGCAGGAGACAATTTTCGACTCTTCTTTGGTCGTTACTGACCAGATGACTTAGTTGCTGACGGATGTGCGTTAATGTATCTTCATGTGAGGGCTGATCGTCCCAAACCTCCGTGGGAAGTTCTTCCAAATTCTGCATACCCTCGGGTACCACCGCTCCCACTGCCGTGGCTCTCACGGGGGTTGGTCGGAACTTCTTGGGCGTGGGTTCACGTGGATCGAACAGCTGGGGATCGGGATCAGTTGAAGGTCGTCTCTTTGCGGTGGAACTCGCGTGGCATGAAGATCGGGAAGGTTCAACCTTCTTGGTCTTTATCTTCAGGTGACGTAGATGCTTCAGCATCTTGGAGCTTTCCCAAACGGCGCCAAGAACCAGTTGTCCGCCGGTCTCGCTATTCATCATTGTGACAAGTCCTGTGTCCGTACGTATCTCGATGGGAAACTTTCCTAATAAGTCTAGGCCCATCAGGTCCAGGTGTGAATCTGGCCTTTCGAAAACGTAGAACCGATGCGAGGTTCGCTTGTCGCCAATGCGCACGGGCAGTTCCTGCGTTCCCATCAGGGGTAGTCTCTGACCATCTGCTCCCCAAAGTTCAGTGGTTGTGGGTTTAACTGGAACTCCCGGTACAGGGTGTGACAAAGCGGAGACGGCGGCGCCGGTATCCAGGATGACATCGCGGTTGTATTTGCCTAATCCAATTTTCATCCGGATCATCGGGCGTGTGGTACAGTTTACGGTGGCTTGGAAGGCTACTATCTCATCCCCGCGAATTTCTTCTTCCGGAATGTCTTCGGGCGGTAGTGTTACTACGGCGGCTGTGGGACTGGTGACACTTCCTCGAGGTTGCGACACTGGCATCATTTTCTTCTTTCGCAGGCACTCGTTCTCCAGATGTTCTCGAGCTCCGCAAAAATCACAGAAAATCGCACTCTGTATGCCGTGCGGGCAGTTTACAGGGAAATGACTATAGTCTCCACAGTACAGACACGGGTATCGGGGGCTCGGTGAGGGTTGCTTCCAGCCGGGTCTACTTTGTCCGGTATGAGGCGGCGTCGTCATCTGACTCCTACTTGGTCCCTGTGGTGTTGTCTTCTGAGGGCACTTTCCGGCGAAATGTCCGGTTTCTCCGCACGTATAGCATTTGAGGGAATCTTTGTTAAGAACTCCGGCTATATCCCATTTGAAGTCGGCAGTCTTCTCGCTTTGGTGGTCATCGTCGAGGTCTTCCGCACGCTTAACCGCTTCTTCCAGTGTGTCGGGTAGGTTACTCTGGAGGAAAGGACTAATTTCCTTATTTATTCCTCGTACGAAAGCTCGAAGGGTTTTCGTCTTCACCCACTCCCGTTGTTGTGCTGCGGTAAGGTTAACCTCGTTGCGGACTGCGGTCTTCGCGGTTGCGATGAGCTTCTCGGCGAATCGTCGTATGCTTTCCTCAGGTTGTCGTTTAGTGGTCCATAGGCGTATCATGGCTTTTTCAGGGTCTTCACTCTCGTACCACTGGAGAATAGCGTCGCGGAGGTTGGTATACGGTTGGGCTCCTAAATCTTCTTGAAGGAATCGCTTAGCCCCTCCACGGAGTCGGGTACGAAGAAATCTGAGTTTCTGCTCCTGATCCAAATCATGGGTGGCTTGGTCTACCTCGGCGAAAAATGAGGCTGCTGAGATGGCATCGGAGTCGTCCGGATTCCAAGGTTCTATTTCTAGAAACAAGGATCGTGGCAGGTCTCGTGGTTGTTGGTTTTGACCTTGAGCTGGGGTTTGTGCGGTTCGGAAGAATTCTCCCATCCTGTTCATAGCCTCCGTCATGGCATCGGCCAATTCTGCAGTTATTTTGTCATCTCCAGGAGCCATGATGTCGTTGTTTGAATTCGTCACAGTTAAAGAGTATACAAGAAAAGCCCGGTAATATATAAAAAAAAAATTCACTTCACTTTCCCGCAACGCTGAATCGGTAGTCGAGGGGGTTTGGCGAATTTGATCCAATCCTTTTTACAAAAAAAACAACTTTTATTCAGGAAAAGTTTTTATGTCAAAATGTAGGGTAATCGACGAAATGTTACTATTAATTCTTCTAATGAAATTTACTATGCAAAAAAAAAATGTGGTCGATTGCTCAAAAATTTTATTTAAATTTACTTAAATGTGTAGGTTCGAACCGTGACTGGGTCGACCTACGTACCACTGGAGTACTGAATTTAGTTCGAACCGTGAAGCGGTTCGTTCCCTATACTAATTTACAAAACTACTGGTTCGGATCGCGAATCGGTACGAAATTCGATTCGGTACGAACGAAGACTTGGTTCGAACCGTGAAGCGGTTCGTTCTACGATTGGTATGAAATGGGACTGGTCCGCGTACTGACTCGGTTCGAACTAGGAACTGGTTCGGACGAGGTACGGTTATGGTTTGAAGTCGGGTCGGACTGAGTTCTGGTCCGAACAAAATACTAAGGTTCTCAAACACGTGGTGGTTCGAACGGTTTGCGATACGGTGGTTCTCAAACACGTGGTGGTTCGAACGGTTTGCGACACGATGGTTCTCAAACACGTGGTGGTTCGAACGGTTTGCGATACGATGGTTCTCGAACACGTGGTGGTTCGAATGAAATATTTGTACGAAACGGAATAGGCGGATTGTGGAGTGGTAATAGTTGACAATATGCACAATAATTAGTACGAATTGCGTACTGAATTGAACTCTCTGCGCTCCTCTCACTCTCCGGCTGAATCTTTTGTCTGTACAATTTTGTGCGTGTACTAAAAGTGTGATAATGCGTTAATATAAAGAAAATAAGATATCAAATATATGCAAAATTACTGATGATTCTTATTTTAATGTTCCAAATTTCAGTGGTTCAACCACCTCTCAATTCCAGGACTGGTATTTGCTTTTGTTTGTGGGTTCTGAAAATCGTAACTTTCGTTGATCCCACCGCTGCCACCAGATGTAATCTTTAGATTTTGGGTATCTAACTTGGAGTTAAGGTTATGAGAAATTATTAATCTAATGATTTGGGATTTATGAATTTAAAAGGGTTTATGATTTTGATTCTTAAAACTTGAATTATCTTACCCCAGTAAACATATATATTTGTACAACAAGGGATTAGGTGATTCTGCTTACCTGAGTCTACGACTGCTTCGAGATCTCCGAAGGTGAAAATGGCTTTACTAATATGGTAGTGCGTGAATGACCAAAGCAAAAAGGCGAAAGGTTTACTTGAAAACTTTGTGATGCTAAATTAAATACTGACTTCAAAATGAAGAGTTACTTTATGAACTGATCCTAATCCTTTAAAAGCTGGTACAAAAATCCCAACTAAGTGAGGCTAGGAAATTCTAGGTAGAAGGGTATCTTGAACTAGAGCCCAGAGGATAAAAGATTCTACCTGAGAAGTTCCTAGGGTTGCTGCCACCACCTGGGTCGAGTATTGACCTCAGGAAAAACCCAAATTATCTAAGTGCAAAATACCTGAGTCCAACGGAATTGGAAAGGGTCAAAACTCTGAAATAAGTACTGCAAAGGTTAAAAACACGTAGGGTTTTTATTCAGAAAATTATAAGTTGATTACCGTGAAGCGGATTTACGAGGGTTCTGATGGAACCGTCGACAAGAATAATCAGTAATATATTCGAAAAGATACTTGAAAATATATCAATATGATTGAGAATGTATTTGATAACGATCAATGAAATCACACTTGGCTTTAAGAAATTATGCACGAAATTCGCAATAAGTATGCTTCTAAAATAAATGTACTTTGTTGTTACTTGCAATATTATGCTTAAAATAAAATAATAATTATGTAGGAACTTGATTCTACTTATACAAAATATGACTTAGTCTTCTGACTTACTACTGAAAATACAATCGTTCTTCACAACAAAAACTTCTTAGGTTACGGTTTCTCGTTACAACTGAACTATCTTTACAATATGCGTTTCTCTTTACTTTCCTATTTCTTTTACAGGACGTTAAATTATGAGGGGGAGGTTTTGCCAGATTTTGAGTAAATTGTAAGCGCTTACAGAAATTATGAGGGAATGTTGCTCACCCTTGGCCTAGCTTGGATCAGTGTCGATCTCCGTGGCGGTATATTGCTTCAGGGCCTCTTCTTCCTGCAGTGCTGAAGGGGGGATGCCTGGGACCGGGGCAAACTTGCCTCGTTCCGGGGTTCGAACGGCGTACCAGTTCGGGTCGGCGAAAATGGAGGTTGGCGGCCAACGTCTTGAGTCCGGGCCTTGGCTTGCGGATGTCTCAAGAACGAAGACTGGCGGGATTCTTGGAACGGCTATTGGAAAATGTCCCGTGGGTTGCACTTCACTACGATTCTCAGTTCGTTCCGCGACACTAAGTTTAGAGGGGATTGAGTACTGGAGCTGGGTTCGACAACTGCGAGACGCGTGACTTCAGACTGACGGTCGAGGGAGGGGGCAGGCCCCTATATCCCCTCGGCCATCTTGCGGCTGGTTGCTGGAAGGGCCCGCGATGGTGGCGCACTCGCGTGTCCTCATCGGTGGTGGCGGACAGCTGTTGGCGGTTGCTGTATGGAAGGCGCATGGAAGAAGTTTGTGTGAAGATTTAGATTT
>CM019182.2:19802611-19894226 GCA_009739505.2 Apolygus lucorum | reverse complement strand
TTGGTCAGGGAGGAGTATAGTTTCCAATTCGAACTCTGGAGTCTCAGAAAGACTCGCTGTGACCACCAGGACCGAAATCAGCTCACCCAGCTGATAAGGGAGGAGCTTAGTTTGACAGTAATCCTCGGAGGACATTATATTTTCTCGCTTATGATGTCTCACTACTACATTTAATGGAAGTATCGCATAGGTTACACCACGTTACACGATTCTAAGTTCCGTATCAATGACTAAGCAAAGTTTCGTGACTCGATGCCTTTCCACGATACCATTCCTCGATACCGTTCACAAAAAACGTAACACTTGTCAGTAAGGTGAAGGCTAAAGCATGTTCCATGCTAAAATTTAGAGAATTTAAAGAAGATAGAAATTTTAAATGGAGCGGCAATCTATAAATGGGGGCAGCCAGGTTGCAACGTATCCAGTTTCCTAACCAATCTGACTTCCATGAAGTTGATATTTAAGCCCCATGTTTGGACCTTCCCGCCCAAAATGGGCAGTTGGTCCAAAGAGAAAGTAGTCCCTTGTACCAACAAAGTAGTTCCCTAAGAATGAACCAAACTAGATCTTCTTGTACAATCATTGGGTTATTGCATTCAGAACTAATAGGCCAGTATTAAATCTTATAAGAATTAATGAACTATAGAGCTACGACGATCATAATTAAGAACAATATAGAACATGAATGCACGGCAAATCAAGATGGCTGCGGCGAAGAAACCCCTCTGCGGTCCCAATGCCTCAGTCATACCTCCATCGTACTACCTACCAATTTAACTCTGCACTCATAAGGAGGAATTTCACCATGTTGGAATTTCCTATTTTTGACCCCAAAGTCGGATTCAGCACCTCGAAAAACCTCCTGAGGCAAACTTTCAGCCCGAACTTCCTAATTTACAAATAAACCAAACAGTTTAGAAAATACGAATGTTTAAAAAAAAAAAAAAAAAAAAAAAGACGGGAAAATGACGTCATGCTGGAATAGTTCATTTATGGCCGCTTGAAGCGCTGAGATCGAGAAATCTATAGTCCCCAGATGCAAAATTTCACGAAACAGTAAAGTTCGAAATCGAAAAACTGAAGAAAAAAAATAGAAAAAGCAAGATGGGGAAAATTAGGTTTCCTCTGTTTTTGTTTGATAACTTTTCTCTTAGAAAACACGATTTCGTCGTCACAATGGGCAACACTGGGAGGAGACGACGATCCAAACAGCCCAATCAGCGAGCGTTCCCGCTCCACGTCCGTTTTCCCGGTTAGTTTTGAAATCAAAAATTTTGATTGTCTCCCAAAAATAACAGGAGACTTATTTTCCGAAATCAGCCCAATTTCATCTGTCGCACACCATCAACTATTCAGGAAAAATGCAAACAGAATTCGGTGAAATTCCTCATTTCTCGTTCAAATCATTTATTAGTTCTGTTCAATACAAACGTTTTAGTTCTCAACCAGGGTGGTTTATTTAGTTCTCATTCCCGAGGTAAACACCCCATCTGAAGTAGAAATAGATAGTTGTGACTGAAACTGATTCACGACTAGTGAGAGACCCCAAGTTATGAAAATGCGTAAAAAAAACAAAAAAGAAAAAAAAACGGATATTGGCCAAGGGTTGAGTTAGTTACGTTTGTACAAGACCTCCTCCATTATTGGGTCTACCAACGGAAAACTAAATACACAGTGAATGAATAGTGAATAAGAACAAAAATACGACAATGAAATTTGAACCTATATTATCAAAATCATCAATAGAACCTAAATTAAATAATGAACAAAAATAATTTTATGTACAGTATATAATTGTACAAAACTTTTTTCAAGTACTTTTCGGGGGCATTTTATTGGGGTCAACGGACGGGTTTTGATTCTTCTTTTTCGACAGTTTGACCTTCTGTCCATCGGTGGCTGCTCCGCGGATTTCTTCTTCCAGCTTCCTGTTGACATTTTTTGAGATCATCTTCTTGAGTTTGGCTATTTCTTCATGTTTGGCTTTCTTAGGAGCGATCGGTCTATCTGGAAAGACACAAAGTGGTTTAGGTAGATAAACCTAAGAAATAGGTAGAATCTATTTTGTATGGATGAGAGGACACTGGGGGTCCACGGATTGAGCAGACCAACTGGTCAAAAGTGCTATAAATAACGCAGAAGAAACCACAGAGCCCATCTTCCCGCGCTCTGATCTACACAGATATTTTTTTAAAAATCGGCACATTCCCAATGAAGTACATTTTATGGATACTATGTAGGTATCTCTAGAATCTGATATGGAACAAGTGTCACAAAGTCATACCTGCTTGACTCTCCAACCCTACGGTGGACCTCGAGGACATGAATGATGAGCATCTAAACCACACCTATAGGTCTAACAGAGAAACTTTGCATCCATGTGGCGCCCCCAGGTGGCGGATCCACGAACTAACGATCGAGTCAACATTCGATGGTGAAAACTTAACAGGGAAATTGGCGTAGTGAGAAATTTGAAGTTTGTGTAGTGGCAGCACTGTGAACAAAAAGGTATACCCTAGGTAAGCCTCAGATAGTTACCTCGACTTTACCTATGCCAAGCGGTCAACTTTGTGGGGTCGTTTATCAATCAACATTTATCCCTCAGGTAGCTCTTCCTCGGGTAGGTATTCCCCAGATAACTTGGTCTGAGGGAAAAAGTGGTACCATCACAACAACGCTGATTCCCCCACATTTCAGCATTTCAACACTGGTTTTTTCATCCTTGTTTGTAGGTTTTTCAGTAAAATAGTAGAGGTTAGACAACCCCTGCGAAGTCTATTTTGTTTAAAATCCGAGTTTTCTCATTTTTGTTCGCGGAAAACGTCTGAAACATCTGATGGTAAGTACTTTCTATTTTTGAAATACTATTTTTCTACTGATTTTATCATTTTTTAATAATAAATGTATGATAGCTACAGGTATGATTCAGGTGTTAAATGAAGCTGATTACAATCTATTCACATTTCTCTCTTTACTTCTATCTAAAATCAGTAGTTTTGCGAATGAGAGGCTCAATACACTGCCTTTAAACAAAAATTTCACTGTTTGGATAAAATTACCCATTTTTAAATTGCTGAATCTCCGTTATTATCCAACCTATGGAGCTCAGGTTGATCTTAACTGTCACCAATGGGCACTAATGGGTTAATGTACTTTGGAAAGTTACTGCGCATAAATGATTAATATTATCATAGATTAGAAGTTGAAGTTAAAAAACTGAAGAAAAAATGTCACAGTTTTTAGTGCATTATGGGGTCCTAACAACATACGGAAAAATCGTAGATACCCCCCGATGTTTGGCATTTTTGGTATAAATTGACTGGTCTAAACTTGAAATCAATTTTCTCGTAATTTATTTTTGGGACATACCTAGCACCTTCTTTCACTTGTATTTATTTATTAATAAATTATTTATTTGATAATAGAACAATACGAGTTATTTGTATCAATATTTTTTAGATACGTGTTAACTAACATGATGTTCTTTTTCTGTGCAGGTGAGGGAGACTGAAGAATGAAAAATAAGTAAAAAAGAATGAATTTATTACTTTTTTCTTGTAATTACTGAAAGTATTATAAAACATATCAATTAAAATTATTGTTATTACATGCTATGAATATTGTAATAAACTTGAAATATATGCTCAGCATATTTTTATATTTCTACCCGTCAAACCTCTCAGTACATTTTCCTAAATTCTCTCACACCATTGTTGCAAAATACTCATTAACGAGACGATCCCTAGCTGCACTGGTGTAGTCTTCAAGATGTTCATCAGGTATGAAAACATCATTAGTTAGTATTTTCTTCGAAAAGTATGCTTATTTCTGGATCCGTATGAGGTAGGTTGTCCCTGTGCAAAGCGGAGTACTGCTGTCACCAAAATAAACATGGTCGTCGTCGAGAGTTTAAGTCGTATTCCAATAATAATTCCGATTAATTATGGGATCCTTCTGTTCCACACTCCGTATTGTCGTTCCATTGGTATTATTGGAATCTACTCACCAAGGCCATAGAATTTGAGTATGAAGAGAAGTATCGATATGGAGTGATTTCTGTAATTGTGAATTTCAATTTTCTCATCTATCGACTACAACACTATAGAAGACGGTTTCCTAGGAGAGTCGGTATGAAATTTGAAAATTTCATGAAAATGGGTATGAAATTTGACATCCAGCATGTTGAAATAGTCAGGACGAGGTCGAAACGTATTAATATGACCATACTCGAGAAATTAAACTATTTCCTCATCTGAAAAATCCGAAACTATCAATAATCTAAGTATGTTGTGGAACATTATGAAGTGCGAAAGAATCACAAATAATTATGAATACGAATCAATGCCAATATGGATTCCAAATCACGACAAAATGGAAGTTACCCAAGGAATAATGCCTTTACCGGAACCTCGGATCTCCAGGCAAAGTTATCCAGCAGAAAGCGCTACCTGGGGGTTAAAAGTGCGTTGATAAACGACCTGTTTGGTTTGCCCGAGAGGTTATCCGAGGCAGACAGCTACCCAGGCTTTACCTGAGCATTGATAAACCGCCCCTTACTCTGTCATTGTTTACGTTGGTTTCCTGTTTTTATTTCTTATTCTTTCCTGGTACCTAATCGGTCATACATGATTTTTGTATAAGGTATGAGAGTGCCTACAGTATTGCGAATTATTCGTTTAGGTACCTACCTATTATTAAATTATACTGGAATTAGGCTTCAAAACAGATTCTGAAATGCACGAATTTCAATCTGCAGTAGGAGGGAAATCATGTCACTTTTGAGGGGAGAAATTCCCGAAAAATTATCATACACACGAGAATTTGCTTGATGATAAGAGATAGGTAGTTCTGTGTTCTCCAGCAGAATGCGCCAAAGGGATGCAAAGTTTCTCTGGTAGACCTATACACCCACAGAATTAGTTCATGTATCCTCCGCTAGGGATAATAGGGAATATAGTTCACGCAATGTTTGAGCAAATAGAGCTATTTATATTACAATGGGGTGTGCGCATTGGTCAGAAAAACTGTTTATTGTTATTTTTAATCAAAACTAGACCTCATTCTGAGAATTTTGACACCAGCCGGTCTCTTTTTGGATGAGTAGATCTTTTTCTATGATTTTTCAAAGTTTCAAATGTTTATGACATCACGCACCCTTCCCGCCTGGATGGGACCCCCCAGCCCACTGTGTCGTCATAAACATTCGAAACTTGGAAAAATCATACAAAAAGGTCTTCTCACGCTAGAAGGTCGCGGTTGGTGTCAAAATTCTCAGAATGAGGTCTACCTTAGATTAAAAATAACAATAAACAGTTTTTCTGACCATGCCGTGACTTTAGGGCTGTGTAATGGTCGTTCATGCAAATTTAGAGGATTTTCGTGTGAATAATACCGGCAGTTTTGCTTGTTCACAAAGCCGTTGAGGTGAAAGTGTGCCTCATCACTCATCAGCAACAACAAATCGTTATTGACTTCGAAACGTGAGAGCATGTCCAAAGCAAATGCTGAACGCTGCTGGTAATCTCCAGGTTTTAATTGTTGCACAATTGCCAGCTTATAGGGATGGAGATGCAACTCACGTTTTATGATCCGTCGAACAGAAGAGTGGGAAATTCGCAGGGCCTGAGCGTGTTGCCGTGAGGAACGAGCAGGGCTCTGCAAAACAGCTGCTCTCACCCTCTCCACGTTCTCAGGGGTCCTTGTCGTCCGTGCTGGGCCAGGTGGTTTTTGTTTGGTGATCACACCCGTAGTGCGAAATGCATTGACCCATTTGATGATAGTTTTCCGATCAGGAATAGCACCGCGTCGAGGAACATTGAACCTGATCCTAAATGCGCGTTGAACTGCCACCACTGATTCATTGTTTTTAACAAACGCGTCGTACACGAACACACGATGCTCCACACCCCATCGCTCCATGGCGGCAACTAAACTGCATCCCCTAAACGGTTCCAACGAGACCCCTCCCACCTGCCTACCCCCTCACCATTCGGAGAACCCCCCCCTTACTTTTGGGGACGTTCCCGTGACTCACCCTGTATTCTCTTGTATTGTTATTTGCGTTTCATATTCTCGCAGGGTGACAGGGGAGTCAAATTGAAGCAAATACGTACCCAAAGAAGAGACTATTTTGGTATCGAACCGATTCAGTTTCTTTCGTAGAGTAGATATCTATATCATGAAGCATGATGATGGTTTGACAAGTATTTAGCGATATGTTAACATAAAATATTTTGAGAGAGTTTTATTTGAAAATTGGCACACACGATTTGATGTGCTTGGTCAACTCATATTGGATCAACTCCAAACTCCCAATGAAGATGACTTTACAACCTCAAATACAAGCAAGTAAAGGAGAAAATCAAAGAGTGAAGCAAGTATAGAAATGAGCGAGTTAAACAAGAAGAATCAATCTATGCATCGATTTGGTGGTACAGATCGACTCATTACAAACAAACTTCTTTCGTTAAATATTCCAAGTCCTCCCACATCAATTTCATCACAATCTATTTTGATATGTCAAATCCATTATCCGGTCTGACCTTAGTTTTTATGTGATAGATGAAATAATAATCATACTTACTCTTCTTCTGAATGGTTTTAGGTTTGTCCTTCTTGGCAACGCCTCCTGGAAGCTTGGCTTTCTTGTTTTTCTGCGATCCCTGAGGCATCTTGAACGCGTAAACTAACTCTTTGAGACTATCTAAACAGACTGGGGAGAAACTGAAACGCCCGTTCTAAAAAAGAAATGTTGGGAGGAAGTCGTACGATGAAAATAAACGCAAATAAACACACGTGACCTCAATTTTCATCAAACGTAACCTGACATTCGGAACCTGAAAGAACCTTCCTTCTTCGCCTTCCATTTCCCAATTTAACGTCTTGGTTGCAAATCACACAAACGTTCGTGGTTTCTTTTTTTCGCTTTTTGAAGTTCGGTGGTTCATATAAAGATGTTTTCATAAAAATAAAAGACTTTCCATCAAAAATAATCAAATCCAATGAAATAGTATGTAGAGAGTCTCAGTCGGTCGCCGTTCGTTCCTCGTTCCGGGTCAGTATTTCGCGAAATTGAAGGGGCAAAAACTTGAAAAGTTGCACCTAAATTTGAAAGGATTTTAGAAATTCATTAGTGCACGGCCCTAGGGAACTGAAAACCTGAAATATTAGGTACCGCTGGAATCATCAAAATGCCAGAGAAAAATGGGAAAAACCGTTTAAATTCAGTTTGGTTTTTCCCATATTTCTCTGGCAATTATAGTTCGATTTTGATGATTCCATCGGAAATATTTCGGGTTTTCAATTCTCTAGGGCCGTGCACTAAAGAATTTCTAAAATCCTTGAAAATTTCAAATGTAGGTACCTACATCTTTTCAAGTTTTTGCCCCTTCAATTTTGCGAAATATTGACCCGGATCAAGGCACGACCGGCGACCGACTCGGCCATTTTTAGGGGGAACTACCAAAAACCCTGGCTATTAATTTTGAACTGGAGATATCGGAGATTTTTTGAGGCAGTTCACGATCATGTTGTGGTCACTCGCCAGAAAGGGGTCAGAAACACGGGCGAGCACATCAATTTTTCCAACAAATAAATTTTTCAAACATTTGCTAAAATGAAGTGAGAATTTAATTCTGTGCTGACCAGAAATGCCAGAGGCTGAGCTATCTAATGTTGAGATCTTGAAAACCATGACATCCTGTGTTAACACGTTGAACGCGGGGAAAAAAACGCGTTGGTCCCCTGTGGTGGAGAAATTTTTTTTCGCCGAAACGCTATAGCAGCAACATAATATGTTGTTGTAAAAGTACAACAAGTACAAAAGTACAACATAATATGTTGTTGTAAAAGTACATAAAAATGTACTTTTTAATATATCATATCAAAAAGTAGCCTACATTTTTCCAAAAATGTTGACATAAAAAAAGTTGAGAATTTATTCTCGGCGTCAACGTAACACGGCCAGCGACAGTGTAGAGTTGCTCCAATTTGAATGGGAAATCAACCCCTATGTGAGTAGGTTGGCTTAGGCCGCCTGTCCACTGGACGCGTATTCTGGCGGCCTTTGCAAGGGAGATAGGTTGATGGTGCATAGAATGGGTAGGAATCAATCATGTACGACAATATACTTAATACCTAGTTATTCCATACCTGGAAAGAGAACGAGTCTTCTCTTTTTTGGGAGCTTTGTC
Organism: Apolygus lucorum; assembly: GCA_009739505.2. Classification (NCBI taxonomy): domain Eukaryota; kingdom Metazoa; phylum Arthropoda; class Insecta; order Hemiptera; family Miridae; genus Apolygus; species Apolygus lucorum. The sequence continues at coordinate 19,886,034 of CM019182.2, read as the reverse complement.
TGGCAAAGATTCAAAACAGAAAAAACTGAGTCAAACACAAAAAAAAAAATCGGAGAATCACTGGGTCTTTTTTACGATAACGAACTGAAAGTATGAAACACAACCAACAATTTGTGAAAACATAACGAAATTACCGAAGGAGCGCACAAAGACAAGGTGTCACTTTGATAACTGCTCAATTACCTTCAACCCCGACAAATTCAGCTCCGGATTGAACCGTTCGACTCATAATATGTTCATATATCACGAAAAAAAGCTAGAACAGAGCGGAAACTAATAACGAAAGAACAGGAGCAGATATTCTTGAACCTGTTTAGTGAGAGGTGTTTGACGCAGCCAGCCACAGAAACCCCGGGATTTGCGTGACAGACGCGATCCGCGTCCAACGTGTTAAATCAAATTTGCTGAACATACAATTTTTGCTCAAGTGCCTTTGTAATATAAAAAACACAAAATACCTATAATTAGGTGAACACAAAACATTCAACAAAAGCAGGTCAAATTATAATATTTTCACAATAAGTATTAAAAAATATGACTAATTGAATTTGACGCAGAAAACAAAACTTCAACATAACCTATAGCGTGAAGATATCACACTGAATAATTAATTAAAAAAATAAAACGAATGTACCGATTTATTACAGAAACAAAAACTTACAACGTTTCAGCTTTATCGGCGTAGGTACCTACTACAGTACCTAATCCAAGGTTCGATACAGTTTCTGATCATGTTGTGTTGAGTAGGAACCATACGAATATTACCTACCGTGTAATGGATAAGCAGTAAACTTTAAATTAGGTAGATACAAAAACTGTATGAACATCGAACTAGATCTATTGACTTTAAATATGTTCACTCATATTATGCTCCTACCTGTAATAAATTAATAACACCAAGAATTTGTTTAGCTATGGATTTCCTTCCACGAAAACGTTATAAAAGAACCAACAAATTTCCTTCGTGACGGGTAGAATTTTAAGAACGGATCATGTACGATTATGGCTATTCTATAAGTATGACAGTTTGAAATTTATCGAATTGTACTGAACCTATTATCAATGGATTATTGAGAAACTCGCTGTTCAGTTGTGGTTCCGATCGCTGCCCAGTGGCCAAGCTCCGGTTTCACAAGGGATGCTGGGGATTTGCCATCCTTGCGACGAAAACCCCTAAAATATGAGAAGTGAATGAACCTTTGCGAATCCACAATAGTAAATTGTTCAATCGTGTGAACGGGACTGATACCCGTGATAGTGAGCCTGGCATACTCACTGGTGTCGCTAAGACATAAACTTACAACATTACAGCAACAAGCAAACTAACCATTATGAAATTAAAGATGTTGGATAGGACTGGCATACATCAGTTGAAGAGTTTTCTTCGAAAGTAGACTACATCCTGAGAATTTTGGCACCAACCGCGACCTTCTAGCGTGAGTAGATCTGTTTCTATGATTTTCAAAGTTTCAACCTTTATGACGTCACGCGCCCCTCTCGCCTGGGCGGGACCCCCCAGCCCACTGTGACGTCATAAACGGTCGAAACTTTAAAAATTCATAGGAAAAGATTTAAACACGCTAGAAGGTCGCAGTTGGTACCAAAATTCTCAGAATAAGGTCTACCTTTGATTAAAAACAACAATAAACAGTTTTTCCTACCCTGGCGCACACCCTATTCACTTGTTTGCGAGTGCGTCGTATTCGTCATGTGAGACCCTCGTGACACAACACCCTTCCATTCTCTGAAGAACCGGTTCCTTTTGGTTGTTTTCGGTGATTTTGTTTATTCCATGGAGTCGGATTTTTTTTTATAACGGAATCGGGAGTTGATTTGTGGAGCAACTAATATCAAATGATTGGTTTGAGTGATCTTCAACAACAGCTCACTTAGTATGGTAAAATTGTTTATTTCGAACTTCATTCTAAAAATTCTAAATGTTAACTTGTTTTAAACGTAGTACTAAAAATGTTGAGATTAAATTTTAAGAGTTGTCACGAGCTGTTCCAGACACTCGTAGTTTGCACAATAAGGAGTGTTGAATTACGTTATACAATTTTTCAGCAAAACAAAGGAGCTGCATTTCTGCTTATTTTGGAAGTTGACCTTTTACAGACAACTTCTATGAATAGAGAGTTCCTAGTAGGGTCGATACGGCGCCGCTGGAACCGGATCATCCGCCATGTTTTCAATACGGCGCGCCAGATTGCCTCAGAGTGCTGTATTCTGCCGTAATATTACGGCGCCGGATCGGATACGGCGCCGGATTGAGAGTGTGTGTGTAACAATATGGCACAGGATTGAGAGTGTGTGTGTAACAATATGGCACCAGATTGAGAGTGTGTGTGTAACAATATGGCACCGGATTGAGAGTGTGTGTGTAACAATATGGCACCAGATTGAGAGTGTGTGTGTAACAATATGGCACCAGATTGAGAGTGTGTGTGTAACAATATGGCACCGGATTGAGAGTGTGTGTGTAACAATATGGCACCGGATTGAGAGTGTGTGTGTAACAATATGGCACCAGATTGAGAGTGTGTGTGTAACAATATGGCACCAGATTGAGAATGTGTGTGTAACAATATGGCACCAGATTGAGAGTGTGTGTGTAACAATATGGCACCAGATTGAGAGTGTGTGTGTAACAATATGGCACCAGATTGAGAGTGTGTGTGTAACAATATGGCACCAGATTGAGAGTGTGTGTGTAACAATATGGCACCAGATTGAGAGTGTGTGTGTAACGATATGGCACCAGATTGAGAGTGTGTGTGTAACAATATGGCACCAGATTGAGAGTGTGTGTGTAACAATATGGCAACAGATTGAGAGTGTGTGTGTAACAATATGGCACCAGATTGAGAGTGTGTGTGTAACAATATGGCACTAGATTGAGAGTGTGTGTGTAACAATATGGCACCAGATTGAGAGTGTGTGTGTAACAATATGGCACCAGATTGAGAGTGTGTGTGTAACAATATGGCACTGGATTGAGAGTGTGTGTGTAACAATATGGCACCAGATTGAGAGTGTGTGTGTAACAATATGGCACCAGATTGAGAGTGTGTGTGTAACAATATGGCACCAGATTGAGAATGTGTGTGTAACAATATGGCACCAGATTGAGAGTGTGTGTGTAACAATATGGCACCAGATTGAGAGTGTGTGTGTAACAATATGGCACCAGATTGAGAGTGTGTGTGTAACAATATGGCACCAGATTGAGAGTGTGTGTGTAACAATATGGCACCAGATTGAGAGTGTGTGTGTAACGATATGGCACCAGATTGAGAGTGTGTGTTGTAACAATATGGCACCAGATTGAGAGTGTGTGTGTAACAATATGGCACCAGATTGAGAGTGTGTGTGTAACAATATGGCACCAGATTGAGAGTGTGTGTGTAACAATATGGCACTAGATTGAGAGTGTGTGTGTAACAATATGGCACCAGATTGAGAGTGTGTGTGTAACAATATGGCACCAGATTGAGAGTGTGTGTGTAACAATATGGCACTGGATTGAGAGTGTGTGTGTAACAATATGGCACCAGATTGAGGGTGTGTGTGTAACAATATGGCACCGGATTGAGAGTGTGTGTGTAACAATATGGCACCGGATTGAGAGTGTGTGTGTAACAATATGGCACCAGATTGAGAGTGTGTGTGTAACAATATGGCACCGGATTGAGAGTGTGTGTGTAACAATATGGCACCAGATTGAGAGTGTGTGTGTAACAATATGGCACCGGATTGAGAGTGTGTGTGTAACAATATGGCACCAGATTGAGAGTGTGTGTGTAACAATATGGCACCGGATTGAGAGTGTGTGTGTAACAATATGGCACCGGATTGAGAGTGTGTGTGTAACAATATGGCACCGGATTGAGAGTGTGTGTGTAATACATCACGCTGTATCTAAACCGAACCAAACCCACTAGGAACTCTCTAATGTCTTGGGTGACTAATTAATCTACCACAGTGTCATACCTACTTTTTATACCAATTACATTCGTTTCAGCCCGTACTCCAATGGTTGGTCTCATTCTACAGGGTGTCTACACTTTCGATGGGCATAACTTCAGGGTTCGGTTCTACAAGGTATTTCCAACAAAAAATGTCTCTTAGCAATTTTCTTTTAACCCACTCAAAATTCCTTTTTTTTCACTTTAAAGTTTTTCTTCGCGTTTTCGACCTTACGGCACTGATATGGTCATAACTCCCTTATTTCTCCTAAAAATTCAAATCTGACTACACCGTTAGAAAGAGCGTTAAATTCCTAAGCTACCTAGTGCAAAATCAAAATATTTCAGCAATAAAATAGTTTCAAAAAATCAAGTCAAAAAGCCAACTTTAAAAAATTTTCGAAACTTGACTTTCTTCGACCGAAGTTTTCACTGGGAATCCCAGCCCATTTCGATGGGCGCTCTTCGGAAAAAACAGGCTCAAATTGTCATCTTTTCAACGGTCTATCAATTTTTCTTTTTAACATTCAAATTGGAAGAGTAAATTAAGTTTGAATGCCAGAAAACGTGTGTTTTACAAGCAAATCCAGTGCTTTAAGCGGTTTATGGTCCCCCTCGATCTCAAAATGGCTTGACGATGTTGGTATCATTTCCTATATAATTTTTTACGCTGAATCCAATAGTCATACTTCCGAATGAGTCCGACTGCTAGAAAGTGGATTTTTTAAAGAAAACCTTCGTTTTTCGTACATGAAATACGCATTATTCGTAAATATGGTAGTGAGCATAAACTAACACCTTTGAACTCAACAAAAACATCAATCAGCTAGAAATTCGGTGCTTTTGTTGAGTTCAAAGGTGTTACTTCATGCTCACTACCACATTTACGAATAATGCGTATTTTATGTACGAAAAACGAAGGTTTTCTTTAAAAAATCCACTTTCTAGCAGTCGGAACCATTCGGAAGTATCACTATTGGATTCAGCGTAAAAAATTACATAGGAAATGATACCAACATCGTCAAGCCATTTTGAGGTCGAGGGGGACCATAAACCGCTTAAAACACTGGATTTGCTTGTAAAACATACGTTTTTTGGCATTCAAACTTAATTTACTCTTCCAATTTGAATGTTAAAAAGAAAAATTGATATACCGTTGAAAAGATGACAATTTGAGCATGTTTTTTCCGAAGAGCGCCCATCGAAATGGGCAGGGATTTAGAGTGAAAACTTCGGTCGAAGAAAGTCAAGTTTCGAACATTTTTTAAAGTTGGCTTTTTGACTTGATTTTTTTAAACTATTTTATTGCTGAAATATTTTGATTTTGCACTAGGTAGCTTAGGAATTTAACGCTCTTTCTAACGGTGCAGTCAGATTTGAATTTTCAGGAGAAACAAGGGAGTTATGACCATATCAGTGCCGTAAGGTCGAAAACGAGAAGAAAAACTTTAAAGTGAAAAAAATGAATTTTGAGTGGGTTAAAAGAAAATTGCTAAGAGAAATTTTTTGTTGGAAATACCTTTTAGAACCGAACCCTGAAGTTATGCCCATCGAAAGTGTAGACACCCTGTATAATTATCAAAATTCGAAGAAATCTATTCCTTCCATGACTTCTACTACACGAGTAACCTGAATTTTCTAGTCACAATTCCAACAGCTTTTTTTTTTTTTTTAAGATCAGAATCCAATTTCCATTTCTCTCTGTAAATTTGGTCGACTCATAAAAATGTCACTTTGATAACAACGCAAGTGGTTAGTTTTTATTAATTGAAGTTATTAGTTGAAGTATATGACGGGGTGGTTAACTGACCTTTCTAGACTTGTAGTTTTCATTCGATTTTATTCAATCGCGACGTTTCGACCCTGGATCAGGGTCCTAATCATGCGAATTTTTGTGAGAGTTTCAAACTGTAAAACGTTTTTAAACTGTGGCAAACAACTTCCTGCCTCAAGCAACGATGGCAGTCTACTGTTTCTATTTTCATTTTGAGTTGAAGAGTTCTTTGTTTGTCTTGTGTTTGTCGGTCTGTCCGTCTGCAAAGCCTCGCTACACGCATAACTTATTGAATTTTCTCAATTTTGAGGAATAGAATGCGTGAGTCAGTTATTCTCATTGGTGTCGCCCAGGTGAGAAATACAGGCGTCGCGCTATGCTTAGAGCACACAAAAATAACTACCTACATTATTAGCGTACTAGCATCAAAATTTTAGTACACAACTGGCAGATTTCAAGTGAATTCATTTTCAATGAAATCTTCCTGTACTACCAACTGAAGGTTCTTCAAGACATCAATCTTTCTGAATACAAGTGATGAAGACATATCTAGACTGATATCACTGATTTTACCTGGTAACTTGATGAAGGCTCAGGTTTGATAGGTGATGGTAAAGACGAGCCTGAAGAAGGCTGATCATCCAAGAGCGAAACACCAACGTCGTCGACTCTCTTCATGACTACTGTAGGATGGTATGCGTTTAAGTCGAGAGACTGAACTGAAGCAGTTTCTGCGAAACAAATGAAATCAACATTACATCATGCAGGCATCTATTAATGAGGGTAATTAGTATCAGCAGCCCTTCACGGTCTTAGAGAGGCTCTGCCGACTCTAACCAGGCATTTCCGCAAATGGGGGAGACCTGTTACCCTGAAGACTCCAATTACTTCCCATTTCACTGAACGTAGGTACCGAGCATCCTGAGTCAATTTTACAACACTAATTTTTTAGGGACTCAAAATTCTGAAAATACTCCTGATATTTAGAATATAAGAAACCCCTGAATATCACCACGTTCAGAGGGAAAAATTTCTCAAAATTTTGCAAGGTAGGTACTGAAAAAATGAAAATCACGAAAAAATCAAAACTACCTTCAAATGTTGAAGTCTATTTTAAAAAGAAGTATTTTTGGGAAAATAGCAAATCCAAAAATATCATTTCCTTGCTCTAACAGCTCAAAATACATACGATTAACAATGAGAAGTCATTGTTCTCCTGGTTCACCTGAAAATAACTCTGAGGATTCTTTGTGAACTCTGAACTACAACTAATGGGGAATTTGCCTTACAATTTTTTAATTTTTTCGAAAGAGGGTTCACTGATATGGAACAAAACCATAGTGTGCTGCCCGAAGACGCATCCAACAATTTAGATAATTAAAGGGAGATGGCAATTGTAAATGTAGTGGCAGTCTGTTTATGGGGGCAGTCATGTTGTGACGTGAAGAATTGCCCCTTACGACAGCAGTGCTACTTCTGGAAGCGAACATGAAACTATTAACTTATGTGATCGATCACAGGAGTGCGCCATGAACTGGGAGAAAGAACCCAGATGCGGAAGAGACCAAAATAAGCAATTTTACTCACTATTTTTACAATACAATTCTACTTATTAGTCTTCATCTTCTCTTATTTAGTTTCTATATTAGTTAGTTTCGGTATTTGAATCACATTATTTGAGTGGATCGTTTCATGTTTTCAAAGGTGTTTCAAGGGCGCCTACAACTCTACCTGTTGACATTCTCTAACACTATTTGCAGAGACTTATTTTACGCTTAGCCAGAGCACAGTTTTGCGGGAGGAACCCCAGGGTGTGACATGATCAGTTTCCCTAAATTTTTGTGTTGTTTTTTTGACAGAGGATTCACTTGTTAGGCATTTTCTTCAACGGTAATTTTTTCCCTCGGGTATTCCTGGTGTTAAATGTTATTTTAGGGCCCTGTTATAGGTTTTGACTTGAAATTTCAGAATCTAAAATTGAGGCAAATCCCTCATTTGGAATACACGTAAATTTACCCATAGAAAGGTATCCTGGAGTGCCTAAATCTTCACAAGTGCTCAAGTCTCCTCCGGACAAATCGGAAAGGTCGAAATCGTAGTTTACTGCTGTCAACGTCTGATCTGGCAAAGGAGTGAGACGCCAGTCGGGTGATTCGGGAGAATCTTGCTCGTGTAGCTTTGGTTTTTCTGAGACCACCTAGAAATTACAGGATTGAAAACAGTGAGAAACATATCTAACATGATGGTATTGGTATCCTTTCCAATTGTAGGTTTAACGGAGAGCTTTCCAAAAACATATTGTTTAGTAATGCATGCATTCCAGGGGACGTCCCATTGGATAAGCATTAGATCAGTTTACCCAGTTGTTAAGTGATAAAACTGTTTCACTCGATGTAATTTATTTATTACTTTAGGCAAGAAATACTGACAACCCCCCCCCCCCCCCCACTATTATCCACCTTAACATTTCTAGCGGCATGGGAGCCTCGAATCTGAAGAGCATTTTTAAATCCACGATCTACGACACCCAACATGCGAATTCGAGTTCACCCCCCCCACCTCCCCAACGCCAACAATGGTGCCAGTCTGGCACCAAAGCGGAAATACGACGTAACATTGAACTTTCATCTGTTAGTTTTGGTAGGCAGTCCGTCGAAGTTCACATCCGTATTCAAGGTGAACCACAAAACAAAAACACGAAATAAGAGGTTTATGGCATCATGGCACCGTGTCCTGGCACCATGGTGGCACCACTATTAGTTCCATGGTGGTACAGAGAATAATTCGTGGAAATCCGGAGGTATAATGAGGATTTTTCCTCAATTTCAAAGCTTGGGTACAATTAGTAAGCAGTAAAGGAACCGAAATATTGAAAAATCGGATATTTTGTGAATATTATCCCCCCACTCACCCCCTCCCCTTGCGAAATTTGGTACTCTGGTAAAATCATGTACAACTCGGGAGTTATTTGAGTCAAACAAAAAAAGAAACACGCAAATCGGTTGGAAATTGAGGCCTGGGCAGAGTTTACAAGATTATGCACGCAAACGCACGTTTTTTAAGCATTAACCCCCCCTTTCCCCCTCTTACAAAGCGAAATCCAAAATTCCGGCGCCGTAGTGCACAACTAGAAAGTATTCCGCGTCAAACGAAAGAAGAACCACGAAAATTGTTTGAGAACTAAGGCCTGGGCAGAGTACACAAGATTATGCCAAAATGCACGTTTTTCGAGCATTAACCCCCCCTTTCCTCCCCTTAAAAGGGAAAATTCGAAATTCCGGCGACGTAGTGCACAACTAGATAGTTTTCCGCGTAGAACAAAAAAAGAACCAGGAAAATCGGTTGAGTACTAAGGCCTGGGCAGAGTACACAAGATTTTGTTACACACACACACAGACATACAACTATGGTTTTTTTCGCGGATTTGGATTCAGAATGGTCTAAAACGGATTACTGTGTGGTTATTTTTTTCTGTTGAGTGTTGTCCTACTTCACCCCAGATCGATCGCATAAGGACGCCCAAGTCTTACTGTGGGACGTCCTAAAAAAATGGAGTTCATGGACGTGGAGCGAAAAAATAAAGTGACTTCATCTAGCATAAAAGGCTAATAGTGCCATTTTTACTCCCAAACGAGAGAACTGAGTGAGAAGCACAGCTTCCTTAGCTCATTATCATCAATTACAGACCAATTACTTCTACATTTTTCTCGTTGTAAGGCAGAGCAGAGTCTCAACGCTCAGATACAATAGACTCCAGAAATCTGTGAGCAGATGAGGTTTTGATGATACTAAAGCGGGATTCACATGAGACGGAAAGGACAGAACGATGGAAGGATGGAAAGAAATAACGCAGTCTGATTGGCTGATTTTCCCTGTGGAGAATGGTAGCCGCCATCTTGATGGAACGGCAGAAAGTCTGTCTGAATGGAAGAAATCGGTGTTGGAAGAAATTTTAATACCGTCGTCTGTCTTCTGCCCATTCCGTGAGCCTGTGCAGTGGTCAGGAATGATAACCACTAGTGGAGGTTGCACTAAGTGGGGTGGCCGACAGTCGATTGTAGCAATCAATCGATTGTTTCGATGCGATCAACGCATTTAGGAGTTGTGACAATGTATTCCCAGAATTTTTGCAGAATCCCAACTGTGATAATTTCTAGAAACATTGTTCAGCTGGCATTTGTAAAAATAAATGGGCATGTAGATAAATAAAAATTCCAAGAGCAATATATTTCTTTGTCGAAAAGAAGCATTGAAACTATTGATTGTTGGAAAAAACAATCGATTGTTGCAATTGACAATCGGACATCCCGAGGTTCTACATTCGCACTCATTTGTTTGTTTATTTTCTCGCGCTGTATTTTTCTAGGAATTTTTTTATTTATAAATTCCAACGAGGAACGATCATCACTTTTTCAAAACACTGCCAACATAGGTTACAGATCAGAGAGCAGTTATCATTTCAGAGGGTTCCAGAAGGAAGGTTATAATTCCGCCATTTCCATCAATGTGAACCTTCCATCAACTCTGCCTACCCCCTCCACTGGTTTTCTCGTCTTTCCGTCCTACCGTCGCGTCGTTCTGACCTTTCCGTCCCATGTGAATCCAGCTTAAATCCTATTCTCAGACTAGCAAAAGCAAACTCCTATCGTCATTACTAACTATTGAAAACTAACAGGGGTACTTCACTAACTTGAGGAGAGAGTGGAGGAGGAAGATCGAGGACACAGGGATCATCAGCGTCCAAGTCCGTTGGCTCTCTGAATGGTTTCAAAATCAAGGGGTAATTCTGTTTTAGTTCATCTATACGCTGGAGCATTTCATCCTGGAAAAATCGACCAATCAACATAATATAAATATTGCATATGTGGTTGATGTAAATAATTATAGGAATAATAAATTAATACAACCGGATTGGATAAAGAGAGAAGTGTAATGAGCAAAATTACATGCGAACATCGCTGCCTACAGGGGAATCTTATTCTTCCGTCAATAAAATACAAAATAGAATTTTTTCAGTTGAATTTTACGGGAATGAAGCAACCTAAGAAGTGAACTTAGTAACTTTTCGAAAACTTTTCGTTCAAACATAAATTTCTCCCTTAAAGTCGATTGTAAAATATCTTTTGATTATTCCGTTGGAAAGCTGAGATTCTGGCGAAGTTTTTAGGTTTTCCGGCAAAAGTTCATTATATGTAATTATTTAGACATTATGGGCGTTGAAAAACGGAAAGTTTTCGAAAAGTTACTAAGTCCACTTTTGGCTGCTTTATTCCCCGTAAAATTCAACTGAAAAAAATGTATTTGGTTTCAGGGAGATAGGGAATTTAACGCTCTATCCAACGGTATCCTCAAATTGTAGTTATCACAACAAATTAAAATCAAGGTCAAAATCACGAGAGAAAAAAATTAAAATTGAAATAACTCGGAAAAGAGGCCCTTAAAAACAAATTGCTAAGAGACATTAGAGAGTTTTCGCCACGTCAGACGTGACGACTTGAGATCGTGACGACTCGAGACAGATGGGGCCAGCAGACGCAGATGCTAACTTTTTTTGGTGGATTTCGAGTCGTCACAAAATAAGGTGCGGACTCTGGAAGTGACGCTAAACAGCTACCGACCTGTGAAGTCACTTGAAAATGGCCGATAGCGAACAGCTGATTCAGACTCCGGGGGGTCTCGAAATGACTTTTTCAGGTCGAAAATAAAAATGTTTGCCGTATTGAAAAGGCAATAAATTTTTTACTACTTGGATAACTATTTACATCCCTTTCTGACCCTACATTGCGATATAAAAAACCTACCTACTGATGATTTTGATCCTTTTCACCTTTAGAAAGTAGTGAACTACACACAAAAAAGTAGTGTACACTAGCTTTTCCAGAGCTCTTACTGCATTTTTTGGGTCTATAATACCTAATAACTACCGATTTTGCAGTAGCTACCTTTCTACTGGTTCCTTGTTTGTCTTACAACACGTCCGTAACATATCTATAGATAATTTAGAGTAGGTAGGGAATTCATTTCTACCTACCTACTATTACAAAAACGGAAGTACAGATCTATCATACTAGGGTAGATCTACGAACTTATAGACGTAACACCTAAATGCAGACATCCATAATTAACCAAATACCTATTATTGTGTGAAAAGAAGGTATATTTTCAAAGGTAATGAACTTTATGAATGAAAGGTAATGAACTTTCCAATTTGTCATGCAACTTACAAGTACGATGATCACAGCAAACGGAACTATCAGTTGAAATCTTAAATGGTACCTACTTACGTGAACTGACTCCCGTTGCCTGTTTATTGTAGATCTGTAGTTAGGTATGTTGGTAGATGAATAAATAATATACAACATTAAATGAAAAATAAGGGTGCATTTATTCAGAAATTTCATTGACATTTAAACAATGTAAAATTCGCACAGAGTCAACAACAGTATACGTTGGATTCACTTGATCTTGATGTGAAGATAACAGAATTCTGGTGACGAATAGTTTGTTTCGAGAGATGAAAAACTTGATAATTCCCGGGAAAAAGAAAACTATTCGAGAAATGAAAGCTAAAATCGAGAACCAAATCACGGGAGTCGACCGTCGAACACAACACAAAATCCGGCTACATCCGATCTAAATTGAAATTGGTTATAAAATTGTGAGGTTATGGAGGGTAGAGTCGTCAAGTAAGCCGTCGTTCTCGACGCCGTCAAAAGCCGGCATTTGTCGGCGTCCAAGACGATCGAGCTCGCCGTCCGAGTCGTCACGCATGCGCAGTCACCATTTTCAGACGGTAGCATGGATATTACACGCGGACGGTCGTCACAAAAGACGTGGCGAAAACTCTCTATTTTTTGTTGCAAATTAGTTGTAGAATCGACCCCTTGAAGGATGAGACTTGTTTTGTAGACACTCTGTGTACAAGTATTCAAGATCAGGATTTCCTCCCCTGGCCAGGATAGTACGATTAAGAGAAAAGTGTTGAGTCTTCTCTGCGTTTTGATTATGGATGCAGGTAAACAGGTGCAGAAACTTAACCGAAAGAAGAGGACTAAGCAAACCAATTCGGGATCGGAACAAGAACTCAGCTTTCATTTGACTACCAACTATCTCAAAATCATAGATAGATACTTCAGAATTAAAAACGAAGATGAATACTCAAATCTCAACAAAATTAGAGCAGGTGTCCCGCAGGGAAGTGTTCTTGGACCCCTCCTTTACTTGCTATATACACATGATGTTCCTCGCACATTGGGAACAACTATAGCCACATTCGCAGACGATACAGCTGTTTTGGCAGTTGCAGACACAGTTGAAACCTCTACAGTAAAGCTACAGGAAGCTACGAATGCTATTGGAGATTGGACTCGAAAATGGCGCCTCAAATTAAACGAAACCAAATCCACTCATGCGAACTTCACCAACAAAAAATTACAAATATGCCGCTGATATTGAATCAATGCACAGTCCCATATTCCAACTCAGCTAAGTATCTGGGAATGACACTAGATAAGAAGCTGAAGTGAAAAGAACACGTCAAAAAGAAAAAGGAACAGCTAACAATCAAATTCAGAAAACTGTATTGGCTCCTGGGCCGACATTCACAACTTAGCTTACACAACAAAGTGCTGTTATACAAAACAGTACTTATGCCAATTTGGACCTATGGTACACAGCTATGGGGATGCACAGCTAAAAGTAACATGAAAATTATCCAAACGTTCCAAAATAAGATACTGAGGAGTATTGTGAATGCTCCGTGGTACATTCGTAATGATGACCTCCACAAGGACCTAAAATTGAGACTATTAGCGAGGTAGCAAAAAGATACGCGAGAAACTACGAAAAGAGGCTTCACGCACACACAAACCCAGAAGCCATCCAGCTTCTGGACAACACTCAAGAAATCCGACGTCTAAAAAGGACCAAGCCACTGGACCTTGGATGCTGAAGTGTAACTTTAATGTAGTGAAAGTCATTGGACTAACACTTGCATGAGAAACGCGTAATATAATATATTATATGTGAAGTAAATATCTAGACACACATATATTATATGTGAAGTAAATATCTAGATAGTTACGTGATGTATAATACCTCAATTGTAACTAGTTGATATATTGACTAATAAACGCTTAAAAAAAATAGGCTTGGTAACAATAATAACCATAACAAGTGGATTAACATTCATAACAATAACGACTCCCTCTACACCCTCAAAAGCACAATGAGAGTTCTACTGCGCGATCTCTAAAACCAAATATCTTTTTTATATGTAAAACTGAATCTTTATTTAGATAGTGGAAAGCCCAACTGCTGAACTGATTTTGATGGTGATTGTACCACTATCATCAGAAAGTTTCAGAGAAGGTCTCGGTTTTAGGATACACTTTATCGTGAACTAGACTGTACTTAACAACAATGACCTCAAACTACTTCGTAACTAGGAAAGATTACCATTTTTCAGAGCAAATTCCTACCTCTATTGGCCACCCACTGAACACGCAAACCTCATGAGAACAAAGCGAATATTTGAAATAAGATGTAGATTTCTTGGATCCGCTTCCTACATTTTGAAAGAGGCCTTTTTTAGAGACGTGGATTTCAAACGCGTTCGTAACAAGGGGATGATTACTTTTTTCAGAGCAAATTCCAACACCCCTATGCAGGTGAAGGTAGCATTTGAAATAAGATGTTGATTTATCGGATCCACTACCTTCATTGTAAACTAGGCTTTTCTTAGCAACGTTCATAATAAAGGAATGACCAGCAATTTTCAGATCGAATTCCCATCTCTTTTATTCACTTACTCATCTACAGGGGAATCTCATGAGAGCATATTTGAAATAAGATATAGATTTCTAGGATCCCTTCCTTCATTGTGAACGAGGCTGTCCTTAGCAACGTTAATCTCGAACCCCTTCGTTATCAGAAAACGATTGCAATTATCCAGAGCAACTTCCCACTTCTATTGCCTCTGCGTGGAACATGTACGTACACAATCATGTCACTAGACGTAAGATATATCCAACCGCAGGCATAACGAGTGTCCCAGCGTCAATCATGTTCAAGGCTCTCCTACCTTTTTGATTCCTGGTCTGAATTTTACACTAACTCTATTAGATTAAAAGAAGATTGACGGCACTATGTAGCTGATGATAGTGCCCACTCTCTATTAAAGGAATCCAGTAAAGCCCTGAATATAATTTCATGTAAAACATTAATGATGTTGCAACTTACATGAAAAGCAATCATGGCGTCCCTCAACTCTTCAGCATCCTCATCAAGTTTGTCACTTCTAATATTGTAATCAGAGAATTTCTGTAAATTTTCGTTCATGAGATGCATCCCCTGCAAGAAAAAATAAAATTTATAAATCAACACGTTGAAATTGCAAGACATTTGAAGACATATTTAATGTTAAATACAGTTGTACGTAGTCTATAATCACCTCGCACATTATTAAAGCTGATTCCCAAGTGTTCGAAGGAACGATCTTCCCTTCCATATATTGGCTGAATTCGTCCTCAGGCATGTTCAGGGATTCAGCAGTTAAGTTTTCAATGAACGACACAGCACAGCACTGGGACAAGACGAGAGAAATTAGCACTTATTATGAACATTAAAAATAACAAAATAAAAAATATCAAGATCAACTTTAGATTTTGGTGAAGAGCGGGCAATAATTCCAAACTAAAAAACTCTGAAATTAATACCATATCAGACTAGGTACCTAACCCTACTCAGAACCCCTACAAACAGGAATTAGCTGGTAGGTTCTCTAAATAAACGAGTGTATGAAAACATACTACTTACTAAGTTCGTGAAGTAATAACCTCCCTCGCCAGACATCAGTCGACTAGCGTTGCAAAATCTCGTAACGTAATTGATGTTGCTCTTCAGTCGAGCGGGGTTGGCTTTGAGAACGACGAATATCAGAGCTGGCAGAAAATCATCGGCAGAAGCAGGACCTCCCACGCAGAGCTGCATCAAGGAGAGGATCTTAGAGCAGCATCTCACCACACAACCCAATTTGTCCTGTGGTGCTTTAGCAGAGTCCATTCCGAGCAATTCTGAAAATCAACATTGAGGTGAAAAACTTCGATTAAAAGGGCGCAGAATGGTAATTCTTCGTCCGAATATAAGATCAAAAATGCGAAGTTCCTACTAAGAAAGAATGGGCCTCACATTTTTTTTTTTTCGAATGAGGGTTTATTTTTATGGAATAAAACCATAGTGAGCTGCTCGAAAACGCATCCAAAACATTTAGAGAATTTAAGGAAGATGGAAATTTTAAATGTGGTGGCAATGTGTAAGAGCCCCATGTTTGAAACGTAAGGGATATTCTACCAATCTGACTTCAAAGGAGGTTCTGTGGCGCTTACCACAGAAGCGGAACATACACGAACTTTTAGCTTACAAGTAGTGCGCACAAGAGTGCGCCGCGAACTGGCAGGAAGAACCCAGACACAAAAGTGACCAAAAGAAACAATATTACTCACTTTTTTACAATACGATTCTACCTACTAGTTTATCAAGCATTATTAGTCTTCATCTTCTCTTATTTAGTTTCAAGATTTGAATCACATTATTCGAGTAGCCATTTCACTGGATCGTTTTGTGTGGCGGTGCTAGAACTCTGTCTGTTGTCGGAGTTGTTTTCGCGTCGTTTTTTTTTCGTATGACGTCAACAATATTCCTCGATTTTCGCGGTGTTTTGTAACAGAGGCTTCACTTGTTTAGGCATTTTCTCCTACGGTAATTTTTTCCCCTTGGTTATTCCTAGTGTTAAACGTTATTCTAGGGCCCTATTATAGGATTTGACTTGAAATTCCAGAATCTAAAATTGAGGCAAATTCCCCATTAAATAAATAAAACGCCTGCCAGGTGGGTATGGCACATGACATTGCACTTATTATTCTATTTTATTACTCATTTCACAGTTGACAATATGGTGACTCAATTACACAAGAAGTCATAGAATCATAGAAGTTATGGTTGCTAAATGGATTTAACGTTAGCACATGCACAGAAGCTAACGATTATACGATCACAATGAATTTGACCCGGGAGTGTCAAGGAGCCCTGAGAGTTTTATCAAAGTTGGACGGAAATTGTATAAGTTAGGCAATTTTCAAGGATTTACGTTTACGCAAAGACTGCTATAAATCCGAGGGCGGTAGAGGACCAACTACACCCCTACCCTCCCAATCAATCGGAATCAGACTGTAACTTATAGTTTTTCCAGTTAGAAAGATTTGAGAAAAGACTGGTACAGATACGAAAAACGCTGCAAATCATTGCTCAAAGGTTTATTATTTTCTGTATAGATCACCCTTCTGCATAGATCACTGGTTCTCCATCAATAGCACCTACCACCATCTGTATTCTCCCTTGACCTTCCCTCTCAAATTTCAGCTTACTGCGTTCAATAGGATTGAAAATTACTTCGGAGCTCACTCAGCTGATCAGTGATCTGATCAGTGAGCAATGATTTGCAGCGTTTTTTACCGACAAACATTGTTTTACCTACCAACTATTGGTAGGTACTACCTACCACACTATAATGGCTTCACACCTTCACAATCAAGTTTATTAGAAAGAACTAAACGCTTCACACTCGATTCGAAAAATAGAAAGCTTGATATGGAAATTTGATTACTGGTTACGCAGAAGGCAAAACTGTATACAAATCGAAGAAATGAACAGCGATCGCATTTTAGTCAGATAAAATTAACATGTTTAATGTTTTAGGGCTGGGGGTCATTCTGTGAATTCCGACACGCAAATCTGCAACGCTTATTTTTCTTAGTTACCACGGACCGATTTCTTAGTTACCACGTTATATCGGCTCCATTTGGGGTCTAGTTGTACCAAGATGGTCACTGATCAGCTGAGTGAGCTCCAAGGCCATTTTCTCTCCTGTTGAACGCAGGAAGCTGAAATTTGAGAAGCAGGGTCAATGGAGAATGCTGAAGGCGCCTGAGTGGTCACTGATCAGCTGAGTGATCGGCAATCTAATTTCTCCCTTGCGAGGGAAAAACATTAAACATGATTTAATGTTTTTTGAACGGCGATTAGACCTCTTTTGCGATTCACACTCATGATTCTGTTTTATCGAAGGAAAACCTTCAAATACTCGTAGGGACCGAACGGTTTGTCCTACAGAGCTCCGGGTGGTCTCAAAAATTTTTAAAAATTCTGTACTATTTAAAATTGGTGAAAAAACGATACCTTTATTTCAGGAGTTTTCGAGCTAGGGCACTCTTGAAAATTTCAACCCTTAATTTTCACCCCTTAGAAGTGACCTACACCAACCAAAAGCTTCGCGGCACAACTAGACCCCAAATGGAGCCCATATACCAAATTTGAACCAAATCGGTCCAGTGTTGCTAAGAAAAGTGCCGCGTTCGGCGTACGGCGGACGGACGGAAAATTTTTTATTCGATTTTCGGATTCTACGTACCTTGAAACGTAAAACATCAAATTTTGAGGGGGGGTTAAAAATTTTTTTTCTTGCTCGATTCCAAAGGCTTATTAAAAGAAAATAAATTATTGAAAATAATAAACCAAAAGGAAAGAAAGTAAAAAGAGAAAGACAAAGAGAAGAAAGAACAACTGAAGGCTGAAGGGACAACTGAAAAATTCGCAACTAAATTCGCAGAGGGATATGCCCATAGTGATGAAGAACTATTTGACTGGATATCAACGATAAATCTTGAAATAACAGAAATACAGGAAGGAACGAAAGAAAAAATATGGATGAACGGAAGTGACAAAACCAAACGAGAAAATCAGAACCAGAGAGGAAAAGCATACGAAGGACTTACGCCGACTGCTCAGAGCTAACTGCTCTGTGATCAATCGAGTGAGCCACTTCCTAAATAACCGATGGAAATTTAGAGAGAAACCAAAAACTGATCGTGCAACGAGAAAGCTTACCTTTTTGGCGAAGAATATTTACCATTTTAACCACAGACGGATTGATGAGTGGAGGTACCGAAAGAGATGAAAGAAAATAAACAAGAAGTACATTGTGGGGGTTGGAGTATATTGGAGTTTACTCCAATATATTATTATGATTGTTAGTTGTGAATCGTATGATGGTGATTTGTTAGTTACTGAATTTAAAACACTTTACTTCAAATTATTCGAATAAAAATTGTTCCGAATTGTGGTTTAATTATTTATTTCGACGATTTGGTGAGTTAGGGTGCCAAATCGCAACATCCACTTTGTGAAAATTTTGATCTTGGAGGACTTTTTTCCATCCTCAAAAAGTGAAAACGATGTTTCTGCTACCTTGGTAGATTCGGAAGCAATAAATAATAATAAAAAATATAAAAAATCAAAAAATCAATAATTACCCGTAATGGCGGCGTATACCAAGTCGTGGATCTCCGTGCTTGTCTCATTTATCCGACAGTCAACATGTTTAGCGCTCACCCAATTCAGCTGTCTTATTCTGAAATTCGTATAAAATGAATTATGATGACTGGGTACATCCTCACAGAGTTCTATTGAAATATTTTTACGTTTTCTATTAGAGAATGCAAGACGTGTACGTGTTTTGATCAAAAAGTTCCACGACTTTTTGAAATGCACGCCTTCGCGTTAAGGGGATCTCAATCGGTCGCCGTTCGTTCTTCGTTCCGGGTCAGTATCTCACGAAATTGAAGACGCAAAACCTTAAAAAGTTGTACCTAAATTTGAAATTTTAAAGGATTTCAGAAATTGATTAGTGCACGGCCCTAGAGAATTGAAAAACAGAAATGTTTCCGCCGGAATCATCAAAATTGAAAATAATTGCCAGAGAAAACTGTTAATTTAGTTATGTTTTTCCAATAAAATGTAGCTAAACTTGAAATTTTCAAGGATTTTAGAAAATTCATTAGTGCAAGGGCCTTGGGGATATAAAGACTGAAAGATTGCCGCTGGAATCATCAAAATCGAACAATAATTACCAAGGAAATATGGGGAAAACATGGAAAACCCCGTTTGTTCAGTAGTTTTCCCCATTTTTCTTTGGCAATTATTGATGATTCCAGCGGCATTATTTCAGTTTTTCAATTCCCTAGGACCGTGCACTAATGAATTTCTAAAATCCTTTAAAATTTCCTTTGAAATTTCTAAAAATCCTTTAAAATTTCAAATTTAGGTACAACTTTTTAAGTTTTGTGCCTTCAATTTTTCGAAATACTAAGAACGAACGGCGACCGACTGAGACCTCCTTAAGGTAGAGGGTTGATTTAAGCTAATTTTTAGGAAGTCCCATCACAAGATTTGGGCGTCCTTATACGGTTAATATGGGGTGAAGGAGGACAACACTTAACGGAGAAAAAAATAAAACGTACAAATCCGTTCTAGACCATCGTGACTCCAAATACTGGGTGTATGTGTGTGAGAAATCGAGTGGAGAAGGGGGTGGGGGATAATATTCACAAAACAAACGATTTTTCAATATTTCGGTTATGTACTATTAAGCGTTACTAATGGCACCCAAGCTTACGAATTGAGAGAACATAATCGACAAACCTCTGAATTTGAATGAAAAATTCTTTGTGCTACCAAGAAACAAAAGTGGATCAAAAAGCGCATCGCATGGAGGCTTGTCAGGAGATCTTGGAAATGGCCAATTCCAACAGAAACTTCATGGACAACATCATCACTCTCAGACCCAAAAGAGCTCGCGAGGTGAGATCGAACGTCAAAGTCACTCACTGCTTTCTTTGATTTTAAGGACGTTATTCGCCACGAATTCCTCCCACAAGGTGAACCAATAAATAGATTTCGGTATTTTAAACTCTTTCAACAGCAAATCCCCCTGGACCAACCTTTTAATTCCCTCAAATGCACACTTGAATACTTTCTCTCCCTGAGGAATTATTACTCCGTAGAAGAGTTTTTTCAATCCAGGACAAACTAACTGTTATTTTTTATTGACTATTGTTTTGTTTGACTATTGCTCTGCCATTTTTGTAATGTGTGCTTCGGCAATAAAGATTATTATTATTATTAACGTGAAAATTGACGCCTTATTTCATAGTAGAGAGTTTTTGGTGCCAAAATCCCACGGGCCCTGTTAGGAGGAGACTAGCGCGAGCAACAGAGGATGTTACCCAGTTGAAGGAGGAAGCCCGTTAACTTTGGCCAGGGGTGGGGGGGAATGGAGGCGCTCGTCACGGTGGGCCACTAGGAACGGGTGACTTTCTGGGGGCACCCTTTCATCGTCGCCCGCTGATCAAATCCATCGTTACCCGTGAACTCTGTGCTTTGTGAAGAGGTTCCACGGGCCTGTTAGTGGTTGCCAAAAACTCTCTTGACGGATGATGACGGAAGATTGCACGTCTACAACACTGTGGACTAAAACCTGACCTGGAAATTTCCCATTGTAAGTTCTACAAAATAAATGCCGCCTCCCATTCCAAAATGAACAAATTGTTGCAAAATCAAACCTCTTTTGAATATTCAGATCTTTCTCTTCATCCGTAGTTGTCGGCGGGCAGAATAACAGCTGATACATGTAGGTAATTGCGTACTTTTCGGTGTAGTCCAAGAGCTGTTCTTTGTGCTCGGGTGAAACTTCTGACAATCACAAATAAAAGAAAAATGGTCAAAGAATTGGCACTGAATGTTTGTAAAAGTTTCACATTTCTGCTAATGGTCACAGAATACCTCGATTGTTACACAAACTCAATTTCCGCTTGCACATACCTCTATAAATAGGCTCTTCGTCAATTCGCTTGTTCAACAACTGGTAGAAGTTCTGTGTCCGTTCAGACAAATCATCAATAGACGTCATAGGATTGTCGGCTTCCTTGATCAAATTCTTACAAAAAATTTTGATGCATTTGTGAATATCGTTGTCCACTGCATCGCCATTTTTCCTGAACAATTCTCGATTATCCGATCTAATGCTGTCTACTTCTCTCGTTTCTGACCTCAGAAGCGACTTAACGCTGACGGTTTCTGAAACGGAACAAAAAATGTATAATTTGAATGATCTTTGCACCTTTTGGGAGTTTGGACACTTAAGAGGTTAAGCTACCACAATGAACAAAATCATGCAGCCAGAAACTAAGATTTCGGAGAAACTTGAAAGAAAAGAATAAATATTTAGAAGGCACAAAGATAATGGAGTACCTTTTGCGGCCTCTGGAGATTTTCTAAATATTAAACCACTGAGAATTTTTTTTGTTTTTTCCTTCTGTTGCCTCTTTTTTTCTTCAAATTTGGTGAACTCTGGCAGAGTTGCTGTGTGCTTTTCCTTCTGTACACTGGAACATATTCAAAACTTTTATTATAATAAATTATTGGAAGTCTACCTCATCGGTGTAATCTTGGAGTGAATGAAGCTTTTCTTGATGGAGTGCCTAATAATGGTTTAAGCTCAGCTCAAAAGTTTCCAAAGGGGGGGTTTTCAGATCACAACTGCTCCAATCAGTCATTTTAAAATTTTTGTATTTATAACCTTCAATTTTGAAGTAGGTTATCCAAAGTTTTGAACTGAGGGTCGTGAAAAAGCGTATTCATGTTTCGAATTTTGTTTGCCTCCGTCTAATTGCAATAAAGCGTGTTTGAATATTTTTGAATTCTACGTAGCGAGTAGATATTTGAGATAACACACATAGTCATGCATTTGATTGTCCTTTTGCTGGAGACTTGGGCCTTGAGATAGACCTCAAGATTGGCAGGTTGGGACCAGGGGCGTCAGGTGAGAATATTCGTCAGGCAAACAGCTTGGCCAGTCATAGAGGAATAAACACTATTGAAAAACGCTGCAAATTATTACACAAAGGTTTATTTTTCTGTACAGATAACTCGCCAGCAAAGAACACAGCTTTGTCATTGTCACTACCTACCAACCATGTTTCCGCTTCAAACTCGAGTTTATTTAGATGAAATAAATACTTCACACTCCATTTGAAGAAATAAAGAATTCCTTCATTAACCCTCCAGTGGTAGACCTAATCTCATCTCGCAAAAGGTAGACCCAGGAGCGCGGCGCTCTTTCGGTACTTCCTCCCGAAAAAATCAATATTTATCATATTTTTTAATTGTTTTTGGTCAGAGTGAGATACTCAACTCATCTCCTGGTGTATCTAAAAATGTTCAATGAAAAACATATTGGTAAAAAAGTTTTTTTTATTGAACTAAGAAATACGTTGTAGTATTTCGAGGAATACGAAGGAAGCCGAAATACACTTCAAAAAATGTTTTTTATTGGGAGAGAGCACATTCGCGGTCGGAACAATACAATCAACTAATCTAATCAAATCAACGCAGGTTGACCAGACCTGTTTGACATTATTCCCCGTGACAGGGAATTTCCCTCTTAAATATCCCACAATTTCCCCCCAATAATTGAAATAATTGAAAACTTAAGATTAATTAAGTACAAACTTTTTTTATGAAAATAATACATCCTTCAAAATTGTACTACTAGGTACCAAAAATTACTTCATTTTTTGATGTTTTGGCTCAATTCGTCAATTAGTCGGCGTGGAGCAATCCGTTGTCTTTTGGGTCGTCCAGGCGATTTAGCGGAAGTTGGTGTTTTAATTTTTTCAGTTTTCTGGTTTTTCTGTGAAACATTTTCATCGGTTTCTTGATGTCCTGGTTCTGACAAAGCCAAGGGGTTGGGATTTGGCTTAGGAGTAGGCCAACCAGGCCAGTCTGGAGACATGTCTTCGTCCTCATTTTCCAAAGTACACGGTTGTGGTGTTTCGGATTCCTTTCGTTCATACTCAGGCCCGTTATCATGTAAGGAGCTTCTGAGCTGATCGATGTGACGTATCCACGTAACATCGAGGTCTGGAACGTACACACTTCGCCTTCGAGGACCTAGGCATTTTTGAATTTTACCTTTTACCCATTTTTGTTCTCCTTTTCGGTAATTTCTTACCCACACTTCTTTCTTCTCACAAAAATGATCGGTCGAAGGCTTTTTTCCACCATGTAGTGCTATAAATTTTTTCTGTTTTTCCTCTACTCTGGCCTTGGTTTTGGATAAGTTTGGTCGTAATAGGTCCAACCTTGTCCTTAAATTCCTATGCATGAGAGCTTGAGCAGGTGACACATTGGTGGTAGCGTGAGGAGTGTTCCGATATTGTAGCAGGAAACTGTTCAGAGCTTTGTTTAAGTCTGGGCTTTCTGATTCTGCAAGTGTTGTTTTTAGCAAACGTTTTACAGTCCTAACACTGTTCTCAGCTGCCCCATTGGTTGCTGGATGATAAGGTGCTCCAGTTCTGTGCTCAATGCCATTCTTTTTGAGAAATTTTTTAAATTCCTCTGACTCGAACGATGAGTAATTATCAGATACGAGTACTTCTGGCAGGCCAAATCTGGCAAAAATTTGCCGTAATATTTTGATCGTGACTTCAGCGCTCATTGACTTTGTGGGAAAGGCTTCGAGCCATTTCGTATGACCATCAACTAGTACGAAATAGTACTGCCCAGCAATAGGGCCTAAGTAGTCCATATGAACTCTTTCCCAGGGTTTGGTTGGCCATTCCCATGGAATCAATGATGCTTTCGGGGGATTATCTTTAACAGAGTTACATGCTGTGCAGGACTTAACGGTTTCTTCAATCTCCAAATCAATTTTGGGCCACCACACATATGAACGTGCAAGAGCCTTAACTTTTACTATGCCCATGTGTGTGGCATGTAGTTCCTTAAGCACAACAGGTCGTAATTTTGTAGGTACAACCACTCTGTTTCCCCATAAAATGATGCCTTGCTCTTCATGAAGTTCGTCGCGACGTCGGGTGTATGGAAGTAGTTCTTCAGTAACATTTTGTGGCCATCCAAATCTCAGGTACGAAGATACCTTCTTCAGAAGAACTTCCTTTCTCGTTTCCGCAACGATGTCTTCATAAAGTAGTGGTAGGTCCTTGTTCTCATCAAACATGTAGAATAGGGCTGGGTCCAAGAGTTCTTCCTTTATAGGATCTGCTTTAATCGGGGTTCTTGACAACCAGTCAGCGTTATTCTTACTAGACTGCACCCACTTGACATCATAATTATAGTTGGCCAAAAGTAGAGCCCAACGTTGTAAACGGTTTGCAGCACACGTTGGTACTCCCTTTTTTGGTCCAAATATGGACAAAAGCGGTCTATTATCATTGGCCAATGTCCATTTACGTCCAAACAAGTACAAATGGAATTTTTTGGTTCCAAAAACCAAAGCCGCAGCTTCCTTGTGAAGCTGGCTATAATTTTTCTCTGCTTCAGACAAGGTTCTGCTAGCAAACGCTAGTGGTTTTTCTTCTCCATTTGGATAAACTTGAGATATAATGGCTCCCAATCCCTTGTCCGATCCATCCACAGTCAGGCATATCGGTAAATCAGGATTATAATGAGCTAGGGAACGGTTTTTCTGTACTATGCTCTTGATTTCTTCGAAAGCTTTCTGACAACTGGCATTCCAGTTCCATTTTACGGTTTTCTTCAACAGCTGGTGAAGAGGGTGTAATGTAGATGACAGTGAAGGTAGAAACCTTGAAAGATAGTTAACAAAACCCAGAAAAGCTTGTAACTCTTTCACATTTTTTGGATTTTCAGCCAATACGATTGATTTTATTTTTTCGTCCGTGGAATGTAGACCTTTGGAATCTATTCTGAATCCCAAGTATTCTATGGATGTCTTTCCAAATTCGCATTTCTTTGCAGATAAAGTAAGTCCAGCTTTTTTGAACCGTTCTAGCACCTCTATGACTCGTTTTTTCAACGTATTAGCGTCTGGTGCACCAATAACTACGTCATCAAGAAGTGCGACCACTCCCTCTGCTCCAGCCAATACAGTATCCACCAATTTTTGGAATTTAGACGGTCCAACACAAATACCATATGGCATGCGAGTATATTGGAATAACCCTTTCTGTGTAGTGATGGCTACCAATTTTCGAGATTCTAAATCCAATTCACACTGTTGATAGGCGTGACTGAGGTCTGCCTTGGCCCAAAGACGATTGCCCCCTAATTTTTGGAACAAATCCTCTATTCTTGGCAGAGGGTATGGGTCCATTTTGAGACATGGATTTAGAGTCAATTTATAGTCTCCACAAATGCGAATTTGACCATTCTTTTTCATTACTGGCACGATTGGAGAACCAAATTCACTGTACTCGATCTGCTCCAAAATTCCTTCATGTACCAAACGATCGATTTCTTGATCCACTTTATGTCTAATAGCATAAGGTACCGGTCTAGCTTTAATAAATTTTGGTGTATAACCTGGAATTAGTTCCAATTTTATTTTTCCCTTCTTAAATTTTCCAAGTTTTTCTGTAAAAACTTCAGGGTATAATTTTTTGAGATTTTTCTCCAACTGATCGGCAAGATTATCATCCTCTACTTGCTGATAAAAAATGGGCTGGCTGTCCTGATCATCATTAATGCTAAAACCAAGAGCCTTGAACCATGATCTACCCATCAACGGAGGTCCGTCCGTCTCTACAACATAAAACTTCAAATTCGGTACCAATTTCTTCTTATATTCAATGTCCATAGTGACATACCCAATTGGTGAAGTCTTTTCTTTGAGATATGTCGTAAATGTTTTTGTACATGGAGTTGTAGTGGTATTTGGAAACTTTTCATCAAACATTTTTTTAGGCAAAATTGTGCTAAAACAACCCGTATCCACATCAAAACGAACATCAGTCGCATTCAATTTCAAATTGACAGTGTATCCACTTGATCCATTATCTAGAATTTTATAAAAACACTCGTCATCTTCTTCCGAATCTTCCACAAAAAATTTTGTTTTTTCGGTCTTATTTTTTTTTTTTGCGAGGTTTTGGACCTGTCCTTGTCAGGACATACTTTCATCAGATGTCCTTTTACTTGACACAACTTGCATTTGTAATTTTTATAACGACAACGTTCTGTTTCATGTCCTGATATACCACAAACTGTACAAGTTTTCGCCCACACCTTTTGTTTATCAGGTTTTCTAGACGTCTTGACAAAATGTACAGATTCTTTTTTAATCTGTGGACTTGTTGGTGGTAATTCAAAACAAGTGGAAGCGGCTTCTTTTGATGTAGCTAACTTCACGATGTTATCCCAGGTCACTGTTTCGGCATTCTCCTCGAACAATCGGCTTCTTATTGGACCCTTATTCATTCCAACTACAAAACGATCTAATAGATTCCCGTCCAATCTTGCCCCGAAACCACAATTCGCGGCCAGAGATCGAAGTCTTGCTATCCAATCGTTTATCGATTCGTTCGGTTCTTTAACTGCGTTATAAAATTTATAACGAGCCGAGAAAACTGACTCCGAACCCAGGAAATGTTTGTCAAATATTGCGACTAAGTTAGCATAAGTTTGATCTTCGGGTTTATTCGGAATACACAAATTTGCAATGAGTTTGTAGGCAATGTCGTCTAGCGAGTTCAGCATGAGAGCCCGCTTTCTCTCTACATTCTCAATGCCGTTTGCAATGAAAAAATTCTCCATCCGACTCTTTGCGACCTTCCAGTCTTTATCTGGAGTAAATTCTCGCAAATTACCGACTAAACTTTCAGTCCCTCTCTCACCCATCACGTCGACTTCGTTGAAGAGTCGAACCAAACACCGGCTATCACCCAGTATTTTCACACACGTATTGTCGAGTTACCTTGAAGGAATACTGCTCGACGACGCTGTTATCCTTGTCGCCACTTGTAGTATTTCGAGGAATACGAAGGAAGCCGAAATACACTTCAAAAAATGTTTTTTATTGGGAGAGAGCACATTCGCGGTCGGAACAATACAATCAACTAATCTAATCAAATCAACGCAGGTTGACCAGACCTGTTTGACATTATTCCCCGTGACAGGGAATTTCCCTCTTAAATATCCCACATACGTATTGGTAAAAATAGGTTTTGCTCAACTCTGAAATACAAATAACTGAGCAATCAAAATTTAACTAATCAAAGCCGTTTCAGTCAGATGTACGTTCTGCCATATCGTCAGAATCTTCCTCAGACCACTGAAGCCATTTCTTGGGATCAGAAGAGCGCTCAGACTTAAGAGCGATCTGACACATTCACGTTTTAGTGCAAGAAACCGATTCTCACTAACCCTGAACGGTTTTGGGGACAGAGAGGAGGGTACGGTCCTGTGTAGAGGTGGTTTCTAGGAGGGAACTGTGAATCACAGCCCTCAGTATAGCCACTGTGAACCACAGTATTCGAAAAATGGGCTGAAGGAGCGCCGCGCTCCGGGGTCTACCAGTGAAGGGTTATGAAATTTGATTACTGGTTGCTAAGGCAGCAAAACCGAATACAACTTGGTGAGATAATATGGGTGGATGGATACTTCATGCCTTGCCATGAGGGGTTAATTAGTATCCATAGCCTATCTTCTAAGTTGCTCTACTTTCAAGGTCATGAAATAGTTCCTCGATTGTTTGCCTTGGCTGATGCTGAGGGTATGGAAATACTCAACCCCACGCTGACCTACCTGCCGATCATCGCCTCTCATCCAAAAAAGTCCCGCAAAATTCATTTCTTTGAACTGTTTGCCTTGCATTGCTGGTCCCTGGCTAGTTTGCTTGTCATCCCCAATTGATCTACGTTACCAACTTTTACTCTCTGGTGTGTTGTGGGCATTCAAGGCAAAATACGTACTTATTCCACTCTCTTAATTCATCTAACTTCCTCGGTAATGAAATAGCCCCTAAATTTTTCCAAAATCGGCTTTACAATACTTGCAGAAATGAAAATATAGGATTGTTTTATTCGTTTTGCATATTTTTAGTAAGGCAAACAGAGTTTGCTATGAGGAGACGCCACTGGTTGGGACCTGGAGTTTTCGTAAATCGCTGAATTTGCCTGATACCCCAATTTACCCACCTTTATAGTTTGTTAAATTGGTCCTAAAATGTAGCCTACACCCTGGGGTAATCCTCATTGGACATTCATTGTATGATCAGAAACACAATGAAGTCCTTTTGCAAAAACCCAATGTTACCAATAGATTGGTAGTTTCTA
This sequence comes from Apolygus lucorum, assembly GCA_009739505.2. NCBI lineage: Eukaryota > Metazoa > Arthropoda > Insecta > Hemiptera > Miridae > Apolygus > Apolygus lucorum. Next base: position 19,857,307 of record CM019182.2, on the reverse strand, counting down.
CCTACAGACCCCAGAACTACTATAGGTCTTCATTTCTAAATTGTATTAAGTTGGTACTGAGGAATAGCAAAACGTAGATACTAGGTACTTACTTATTATGTCTCTCGTGGGTATCGTTCTGAGTTTCAATTTTCTTCTTTCTCTTCTGGAATTGCTCTCGATGGCACTGAGAACAGTAGCCGTCCCACTCTTCGTTTCCATAAAACTCGCACCCCGAAGACTTGCATTTCAAATAAGACACATCTATCCTCAGTGAAGGCTTTTTCTTAGTCCACATTTCAAGAGTTTCAATTCAGAAACCTAAAACACATTTAGAATCTATCCTTACTTCTGATAAACTATTTTGTTACATAATGCATTCATGATTGATAGATTTACCCACCCCAGTTGTGCTGTCAATTAATCAAGATCTACCTACTCAACTTCATAATCCTCGATGATTCAACTTATAAGAGTTGGTTTTCATGTACGATGATGAACCAAGGTGTCATTTACGTATGAACTACCTCCTTATCTACCATTTTACCACCAACATTCATAAAGTTATTGTTTTCCAAAGTTATAGCAGCTTGCGAGCCCAAACAATGGGTGTCGATAAAGAAAACGCTAGTGAGTAGAGATCAGTAGGGCAAGTACTTACTTCCTTGTCTACCTTTTTACCTTCCAATCGGCACCTTTTGCAAATGATGAAAAATTCACAAAAACAACACTAAAATTTCGATTTTTTGACAAACTTGAAAATACTTATTAGGTAAGTACAAAAACACTGTTTATCAATGATCAATTAGAAATCTTTCATGAAAACATGACACATAATATCTTATCAGTAGTTAGCACAAACTTCAAATAGTACAGTAGTATTACGAGCTTTGAGTGTCCATAAGTTTGGATGGATGCAACAGAAGAGTAGAGGGGAGATGTGAAACTGAAGACTCCGCCTTCCGGAGTCACCATTCCCTTCACAGCGTAGCTACATGGAAGCTTCCATGGTAGCTACATGAGCGAACTCTGTGCTGCGTTTTGCCAACTATGTATGCACCGTTTGATGCCCTTGATGACAAGCTTGTTATCAATATATTACTGATAACTGTCGTTTCGTTGGTGTTCGCTTTCGCTGGCTGATGGTAGATCGTGTAGGTGGCTCTAATTATCCAACATGAAATAATATTGTAATAATATTATGCACAATGTTTTGTAAAGTGTGGTAAAATTCAGCCTTGATCCAGGACTTGAAGAGGCAATAGTCTGCGTTTTGGTGTTTGGTGGCCTCAACCTACTCCTGTCCACAGTGTAGGCTGTACCTACAAAAATAATTGTAAGTGTTTACGAGGTTAAAGCACTAATTTATTGCTCATTTTACTACACATTCCACACCACACACTTAACTTTTATTTTCTTATTTTGACATTTGACTACCTAGTTATTCTGAGTGCAAAAGAGTAGGAAGTAGATCTTTCTTCATTTGAAAACTTCCTTTTACCCAACATAGTCTTCTTTATGTGACGCGAAGCTTTTTGAAGCAGGTTGTTCAGAAGTGCTGCTCTGCTGCTGAAATCACTCAAAAATGAATTTCAAAGCTGAAAGTCAGTCCTCAGAAGAAACGAAAAAACGAGAATATCTGAAGCAGCAGCACCAGCTGCGAACTATGACAAAAACTGCTGCAGTAAGTTCGTAACAAGGATCTTTGGATTTCATCGTAGGATAATTTATGCCTGATGATAATTATTTTCCTGTATTTACAAGTGACATCTAAAAAGTAGAGAAAATGTGAACTCAAGAATTGTTCAAAAGGATTCGACGATTTGAAATATCTGTTTGATGACATCTAGGTACGATCTCGTACATGCTTTTATCGCTAGTGCGCGGTCATAGGCTCAGTAAACTACAAATCTACTCTCATTTTGACAAAATCTGACCTATTTTTATATTTTTTTCTAGCCTCTCAGTGCTGACAACATGATTGAAAATTTGCTATCCAAGAAAGAAATCTTTCAAAAGAAAACGAATCAACCTGAAACATCCCGCCAAAAACCTCAGGTTGGTAGAATAAAACCTACTTATTTAATAATGCTAACATTCATTTCTTATCATCAAGAGCCCAAGCTGAGTATGTTATTGAACATTTTCTCCATAATATTAATTAATTTTACCAAAGTAATGACCCATCAGCCTTTCTACCATCTTCATCTTTTCATTTTCTAGCCATTAAGGTGGTTTCACAAGCGTCTGACTGCGACTCTTTCCGACATTCTGTTTGGGTGTTCACAGGCGTCTGTTTTCCGACGCGCTTATCATTGCGTTATCGCGACCCCCACCTCCCTCCTTCCGCCGCCCACTACCCACTTTTACCACCCTCTCTCCTACTCTTTCCGTCTCTTTCCATTAAGTATCAAATTTTTCGGATGCGGACAGTCCCTCCCAAAAGTGCCTCTCCGACAATATTACCCCCCTCTCTCTGGCTCTTTCCATCTGTTCTTGGCCAATCAGCGGGCAGAACGCAGAGTCAGACGCTTGTGAACCCACCTTTACTTTGAATTGTCCACGAGAACTGTATTGAAATTCGATATTTAGAAATATCGGATCCAAAGTATCAATATTAAAAAATATCGGATAGCACTGTATTGATACTAAAGTACTGAGTATCGGTACAAAAGTATCGATATTTTGAAATATCGGGTATCGATACCCATCCTTATTTTCGGTAAGTGCACACGATTCCTAGAGCTCCTCTTCCCTGCACAGCTATTAATCTCTGTCGGAGGTATAACACATTCTGCCCAGACCTCCGTTCCATAAATTGACTTCACGACTATCATCATCAGGAGTCTCTTGTATGGATGCATTAATTAGTGGTGTAAGAATTGTAACTCATCACTGGTGATCAGTAAGTCCTTGAGGGCGCGATTCAATAAATAGTTTTGACCTGCCAACCAGTCTTCTTATTTCGAACTTAACATGGTTTTCCAGTGTGGTAGCCAAAATAGCTTATACCTACCGTAAGTACTAGAAATAATTGGGAATACTCGGTTGATTTGGATCTTTACATTTCTAGGTAGGTCCTTGGCCGATGTGGCTGACGCCAGGACGTGAACATCCCATGTACAAGGACATCTGGAGAATCGTGGGTTCTCAAAATGGACTAGCTGACACAAATAAGTTATCCCTGCTTTTGATGACAAGTCGTCTCACCACGGAAACGTTGGGGTACATCTGGAGCCTTAGTAACGTTACTGTTCCTGGATCTCTGACACAGCAGGAGCTGTACATCGCTCTAGCCCTTGTGGCATTGGCGCAGGTGAGAATTTTTTCCATTTTGCTAAGCACTTCACTTTTTAAAACGCTGCAAATTATTACACAATGGTTTATTATTTTTCTATATTATTCACTCGTCTGCAAAGCCACCAACCATCCAACATGAAGAAAAACATCGATCGCGTTTCGGTCAGCTATAATTTGAACGGAGATTAGGCCTCTTTTGCAATTCACACTCGTGTTGCTGATTTATCGTAAGTCCGACCCTCAAGTTTTTGTAGGGAGCGAACGGTTTGTCCTACAGGGCTCCGCGTGGTCTCTTAAAATTCTATACTATCTTGAATTGATGGAAAAACAATACCTTTATATCGATTTTTTTTGAGTTTTTATATGAAATTTCAACACTTATTTTTCAACCCGTAGAAGTGACCTACATCAACCAAAAGCTTCGGGGCACAACTAGACCCTAAATGGAGCCTATACAGGGTGTCCCATGTTAAGGACCGAAAAACTTCGGGAGTCGATTATACAAGTAATTTTAGTAAGAAAGTGTCTCATAACAATTTTTCGTTAGACGCTTAATTTCCGAGTTATTTTAATTTTAAGATTTTTTTTCGTGTTTTCGACCTTAAGCCATAAAAATGACCATAACTCGCTTAATTCACGAGCAATTCAAAATCTAATTACACCGTTGGATAAGGCGATAAATTTACCATCTTTCTAGTGGTTATACAAAACATTTTGTAAGGTCGTGATGGGTGAAAAACCAACTTGTAAAGTCATTTTTGTAAAATTGTCAAAATTTCCTACTTTTGACATTTTATGTCTTTACTATGGCACATAAATGAAAAATCGTCACGCGGGCATTGTAACGAGGGGAGCGTCACGCGGAAATTTTCTGATGATTTTCACGTACAACCAATCGTTCCTAGGGAAAAATAACTTCCTCATTTTCCACCCCACAAAAATCGTTCACCACTCATTGGAAAGCTCCCAATTTATTAATCATGGTACACGGTCCCTAATGTGAATGCACCTGTACGGAAAGCTGAATTATGCGCATGTTTACTAACATACCAGTATGATGTGAGCAACAAATGAGATGTCAACATGATCGTAAGAAGAAAATAGGTATCTTCATCCAACACATCCCTTTAAAGCGTTACGGAGGCAGGGTCAATGGAGAATGCTGAAGGCGCCTGAGTGGTCACTGATCAGCTAAGTGAGCTCCAAGGCCATTTCCTCTCCTGTTGAACGCAGGGAGCTGACATTTGAGAGGCAGGGTCAATGGAGAATGCTGAAGGCGCCTGAGTGGTCACTGATCAGCTGAGTGAGCTCCAAGGCCATTTCCTCTCCTGTTGAACGCAGGAAGCTGACATTTGAGAGGCAGGGTCAATGGAGAATGCTGAAGGCGCCTGAGTGGTCACTGATCAGCTGAGTGAGCTCCAAGGCCATTTCCTCTCCTGTTGAACGCAGGAAGCTGACATTTGAGAGGCCGGGTCAATGGAGAATGCTGAAGGCGCCTGATTGTGCACTGATCACCTGAGTGAGCTCCAAAGCCTTTTTCTCTCCTGTTGAACGCAGGAAGCTACATTCGATTCATTTAAATTGCCCAATCGTATTACGTAAAACACTCCGTTGTGCGTGGCCAACAAGCTGCGGTATGAGCGTGATTGTTTAAATGAATGTTTACGTACATTACATCGCAACCATCAACGAGCACAATACAATACGAGGTTTTATATGAAGGGGAAAGGGGGCGCAAAGACATAAAATGTCTCTCGTGGTTGCGTACTTGTACGAAAGCTGTATCCACCGTTTGTGTTTAATTTTCAAGTTGATTTTTCCATTACTATGTACTAGGTCAATATAACAAAAGATAATGATTTTCTTTTGATTGTTAAGGTTTTACTTCTAAATGATTTTTCACGTACCTCTACAAAAACAGGGTCGACGAATTAGGGGTGGAATTCTACGTCATTTTCAACGCTATTAGACTGATTCCATCACCGTTGGTATGTGAAAGCTCAGTATTGAATTTTGGTAGGTCCGAATCTTTTTTTTAATTTACTAGGTATTTATGCACGAATTAAATGTTCAATTCTCGCAATTCCCCTTGCACATTATTCTACAGGATTAAATTATGAAATAATTGTGATTCAAATCGTGTGTTTCATATCGTGTTTGTGTTGTTGTTTTTCTTGATTAGCTTCAAGGAAAGTGTTGGTATTCAAAACTTAGGTCTGACGTTGTTTTCAAGAGGAAGGTCCAATTTTCATAATTTAATCCTGTAGAATAATGTGCAAGGGGAATTGCGAGAATTGAACATTCAATTCGTGCATAAATACCTAGTAAATTAAAAAAAAAAGATTCGGACCTACCAAAATTCAATACTGAGCTTTCACATACCAACGGTGATGGAATCGGTCTAATAGCGTTGAAAATGACGTAGAATTCCACCCCTAATTCGTCGACCCTGCCCGAGGCCCAACGAACCAGAAACCTTGATTTCCATGAGCACAACCACGTTTTTTTAGCATTCAAACGTATTTTTCACCCCTAATTAGAGGAGTACAATTAAAACAAATTATACCATTAGAAAGCTGAGATCTTTGCGCAGTTTCTGATGTAGAGGTACGTGAAAAATCATTTAGAAGTAAAACCTTAACAATCAAAAGAAAAAGTAGGAAATTTTGACAATTTTACAAAAATGACTTTGTCGAGTTGGTTTTTCACCCATCAGGACCTTACAAAAAATTTTGTATAACCACTAGAAATATGGTAAATTTATCGCCTTATCCAACGGTGTAATTAGATTTTGAATTGCTCGTGAATTAAGCGAGGTATGGTCATTTTTATGGCTTAACACCTTCAGTGCGGATGACCGGTCGACCGGTCATCCCTGCATACCTGCCATACGGACGACCGGTCATACCTAGCATTTCAACTCTCTTTGGGGGAGGGGGCCTTGTACCTCCCTTTTTTGATATATTCCATTTTTTGCTTTTTTTCGTCTTCAGTATGAGTTCAACTGTCTAAAACATTGTTTCGTTTTTGATGCCGAACTTTAATACGAATTTTGCGTTCAAATTCACCAATATCGAATTACAAGCTCGAAAAATGTTCAGTACGGCAGAGTTGCACGACTTTGGGACTCGCATTGAAGGTGTTAAGGTCGAAAACACGAAAAAAAATCTTAAAATTAAAATAATTCGGAAATTAAGCGTCTAACGAAAACTTGCTATGAGACACTTTCTTACTAAAATTAGTTGTAGAATCGACTCCCGAAGTTTTTCGGTCCTTAACATGGGACACCCTGTATGCCAAATTTCATCAAAATCGGTCCATGGTAACTAAGGAAAGTGCCGCGGATGGCGGACGGACGGAAAATTTTTTATTCGATTTTTGGATTCTACGTACCTTGAAACGTAAACCAATTTTGAGGGGGGTTAAACAATTTTTTTTCTTGGTCGATTCCAAAGGTTCATGATTGAAAATAATAAACCAAAAGGCGCACGCATGAGCCCATTGAAGTGAGCTTTCCTCCTATCTTCTTCCGTGCCCTGGCCCTTGAGGCCAGGGGCCCTATACAAGTTCCCCCTCTAAGGGTCTACAACTATTTGGTTTGCCAACTATTAGTAAGTATTAAGTTCTTCTTTAATCTTGCAACCTTGGAAATGATTAGTTTTTTATGGTTTAATGTTGACATTAAATTTGTGAGAACAATACCTTCCTTATTATCTTTTTTTTTTTCAGAGTGGATACACCTTTGCAAACAGCAACGTTGTGAGGCAATTAAAGGAAGCGCCTCAACCCATTCTGGATCTGCATAACTTCGAAACTCTTTCCATGATCCCTCCATTGACTACCCCTCCAAATCCTCCTGCCTCCCTGACTATTTCATCCAGCATTCAGCAACACCCCGCACCTTCATCCGTTCAGACTCCTGAATTATCTCCGCTGCCTCCACCTGTAAGAACGATCACTGAAAATATTTCACTCCTCGACTTTTCTCATGAGCCCTTGTCCCTCATAGATTCTTCTCCAACGAAATCGCTCGCCGTTCTCTCCGCAACAGATCTGAGAAATGACTTTCCCGAAGTCAAGCCCGTCGAACAGAAGTTGGTGTTTTCGGATTTCCAGTCAGGAATTAGTGCTGATGATGAATTTGATGATTTCAAGAGCGCTGATATATTCTCTTCTGACATGAATACATTGACCGTTCTGGATGTTTCAGAGCCTAAGGTAAGAGTATTCTTCTTCTCTAACTTATTTTTAGTTTATAACGAGGAAGGTATCTTCAACCAATCCCAACATTGAAAGCTTCGTCCAAAACTGCGAACCATACAGTAACCTGTTCATCTGCATTCGGTTGGCGTACCATGCTTCATAATTTTCTGTTTCGACGTAGGCACGAGGTGTAGGTTAAGGGAAGCAGGGTGCCCAGCGACCTGGAAAACCGGGAATACTCAGGGAATTTTGCTCTACTGGAAAACTAAGGGAATTTCACTTTTTTTCCGAAAAACCCTGGAAAAAGCCCTAGCGCCAAACCTTTTAGTGGGAAGTTCCGGCACTCTGAGGGGGAAAAGTTTTAGTACGTGAAAATACTCACACATGAAAGCTTGACTTAGTAGGTAGTAATTTTATTCCGTGGAATAGATTGAATGTGTTCTACGCAAAATGTAGGCTGTTTCCAAAACGTAGGGAAGCGCCCAATACAAGGTTGTTCGGAGAAGCAGTCCTGAACGGTTCAGAGGGGTTTGGAGAAGCCAGGAGGAGTTTGAAGGAGTCCAAGCGCCTCTATCCCCTCCCCTTTCCAGTTCTGGTATGGTTCTGAACTGGTTCCGGACTGCTTCTCCAAACAGACCAACGGAGTTTTATGCAAACCCATACAAAAGGCTGTTTTTTGGTGAATTTTTAAAAATATACCTTCGAACTTTATTTCGTTGTTTCCTATCCTAGTTTCACGGTTCAAGTTATACAGGATGGCCAATCACAAATAAATAATTGATATAACTTTTTTTTTTCTTCAAACCATGTAAGTCGGTATTTTTGCGAAAATAAGGTTTTGAGCTCTCTAGGTAAATTATGGTCGCTTGATCCATTTAGTGAAACCGTTTTCCAATCTGAAGAATAGTTTTTTATCCAGAAGGCATAGAAAAAATGTGTAAGTCAGTTACTTTTTTTTTTTCGCCGGAAAACCATGTAAGTCCTGTGTATGCCTTCATAAAAGTGAGCAGCTCACGCTAGTGGCAAGTTTCCATCAAAGATAGTCAGTTTTTTTTCTTGTAAAAGTTTACAAAATTCATAAATGGAGTTCGGAGAAAGTGATCATAAATAGAAACCTTTTTATAAGTCTCAATTTCAGCAATAAATTCCACTCACGACCTACGTGTTTTTCCGCATTGTTTCTAAATTATTTTTACAATATTTAGGAGGATAATTTCAGATGAATTAATTGATTTGTTGGCTGTTTGACGTAGCTGCAATGCTGATGTTAGAAAGAACAAAAAGAGATTAGTAGTGTGCTATTGGTCTGCTTATGTTTTACTGGAAACCCTGTAATATTAATGATACAAGAGATAATAATTAAGGAAATCCAGCTCTGACCTATCCCTAACCCATATCCAACCCATCCATAGCTCATCCCCAACCCAGCCCTGTCCTATCCCTAACCCCTAACCCACACCCAACCAATCCATAACCCATACCTAACTTATCCCTAGTCCATCCCTACCCTACCCAGCCCTGACCTATCCATAACCCCTAACCCACACCCAACCAATCCATAACCCATACCTAACTTATCCCTAGTCTATCCCTACCCTACCCAGCCCTGACCTATCCCTAACCCCTAACCCACACCCAACCAATCCATAACCCATACCTAACTTATCCCTAGTCCATCCCTACCCTACCCAGCCCTGACCTATCCATAACCCCTAACCCAACCCCTCCCTAACTCATCCCTATCCCAACCATTACCCATCCCCAACCCAGCCCTGCCTATCCTAATCCCTAACCCGTCCCTAGCCCATCTCCAACCTATCCCTAACCCCTATCCCATCCCTAACCTAACTCATACCTAACCCATCCTCAATCCATCCCTAGTCCATCTATAACCCATCCCCAGCTCATCCCTAAACCAGCCTTGACCTATCCCAACCCCTAACCCATACCCAACCCATCCCTAGCCCATCTCCAACCTATTCCTAACCCCTATCCCATACCTAACCCATCCCTAGTCCATCTCTAACCCAACCCAGCCCTGACCTATCTCCAAAAAAAGGGAATAACTGATATGTCAGAGAACATCCTCATCTTTCAATACCTAGGTGACTAATTATCTCCATTTCATCATGTTTTATTGCAGGTGAAAAGCAGCGGTGGCTCATCAACTTCTTACGAAGGAGCAGACGACCTGTTTCCTCGGTGTGTGGTTAAATCGAAAACACCTGATTTGCTACCTCCTCCTGTGACTGCTGCTGCATTTGATTCCATCCCTTCTCCAGATTTTCCAGCGTTTGAGCTGAAAGACTTACCAGTGCTTGATCCTAGGAATCCAAGAACTGGAGCCAAAGAGAATAGTTTGGTACCATCTTTTGAACCTCTTGACCAATCGCCTAGTTCTTCCTTTGATCTAGGACTAGGAGGATTCGACTCCCTCTCCGATTTGAAACTGGGAGATTTGAAGCTGGACGACACCACACATTCCCCAGAACCACTATCTCTTGATTTCGGCCCTATCAGCCAACCACCAGCTGCTGATCCTGCACCTGTTCCGACATTACCAACTCCGACCATTGAAAGTGCTCCACCTTCTCTTTTGCCACCATCCACATCTGTTCCTCAAGAAGATCGATACAGCGCCTTGAGGATGCTTGACTCCGGACTATTCTCAACTGAAGAGAGTCCCGCTGCAGCCCCTGAAGAGTTTGGAGACTTTCTTACTGCTGATATTCCCCCCAGCACTGTGTCATCACACCGGACATTGAAGGATTCTGATGATGACATTCAGGTTAGCTGATTTCTCTGATTCAAATTAATTCGACTAACCAATGGCTCATCAAATAATATTGTAATTTACATAATACGTTGTATAAACCAGTAACATAGCATTTTTTCTTCAAGAACATAAACTAGAACATTTGGGTCGTTGTTCATCGCGGATGATCACATCGTACTCTAGATTTATAAAAAATTTGTCTTTCAGATCAAATGTCTCGGAGCTTGTTTGAAACTCTTGCGAGAAGCTGTATCGATATTTGACAATATCGAAGATACCAAGGTGCTGAATGAAGTTGCCTGCAATGAGAGAGGAAAGTCTTATCTGCAAGGTAGGCATTGATGGCCTTTTATCTAATTGTTATTAAAATAAAAATGTATATCCAACATAGTTGAAAACAAGCCAGGTTTACTACAGGATCATTTTGGAATAGAAGTAATAGTTCATTCCATAATGTGAATTGCTTGTTTAGTATAATATTAAAGGACGATGATAGCAACTTTCTTTACCTAACCTCTTTTATCTAGTAATAATTGTCTGCTTCTCGCTTTATTCTATTGCTATGCTCATTGCAATTCATCAGGTTATGGGCCAAAATGCTGTGATAATTTTACTTTCTAGATGAGATTTTGAGTTCCTTTGAAAAATTTCAATTGTTGTTGTGTTGGAGGGTCAAGAAATGTACTAAGGTAGGTCGTTGCATAATCAATGTCACGATGCTACATCAACTTCATGTATATTGAGTGAACAATTCACATTGTATGTTTGAACCTACCGCCCATTCCCGAGCATCCATTCAAAGTAGTCCTCGCACCCCCCACTAGAAGTCAGACCACCACCCAGTTCTTCCTTGCCCTGATTAGCTGATGCAATAAGAGTTCAACGCATACCAGAATTAAGACCTAGTACGAGTAATTAAAATTCTATTTTGTAAAGATCAAAAGTACAATTAATTCGTTCAAGCACATTAATAATGACTATACAAGTTTGGATCCGAATGGCCGCGTATTCACAAACTGTGGGATTCCTGTCCATTTCCCCCGCACCTTCACTTCCTGCTCAGATGTATAACCGTTGTAAATGAGCCGTTTTACTCTGTGCTATTTTCACTATTTATGATACAGTATTGTTATAGGGGATCTGGAGAATCTGATTAATTAATGAGAATAATTTATTCGTTGCTGTATTCTACCCCTAGCGAACTAAACGTTTCGTTAGAATACCTATTCCTTGGTGGAGATCAACCTAGGACTAGGGATGATGAATAAAAGATACAAATTGGATCAGGAAAGATAAATAGATATATTATCCTATAATCAATGAGGCTGAGGGGAGAAGTATCAATAGAGTTTACCTATTAGATCTTCGGATTTGAACCACGATGGTAAGGGAAGTGATCTTGTATGAAAGTAGGTACTTACAGATCGAAATGAGAATCGATCTGGAATGAGACTCCTCCAAGTCCAAGTCTCCTTTCAAGTTAATATTAGTTCAGTTCTTCATTCGCCCTTTCCCAAGGTAACAACATTGTAGCATGGACAACTATTTTTATTCCGAAATGACAAACATAAACCTGTGGTGGTTGTGGTTGCTGTTTCAGAAATATTGGAAGTTGAAAGAATAGGACGGAGAATCCGATCTACCCGAGAGACGTGTGACCTAATCTCTGAATTTGAAAATCTATCGAAAATACTCCAACCGTATATTGAATACGTTAAAAACAACCACGTAAGTAATATTTGCAGGATTCTTCAACTTTATGTAGAGTAAGTACAGCGTGAGGTTCCTCAAGTTTGGGTTCCTCAATTGAGCGAATTTTCAAAGAAATCTTTTTTTTTAGCACTTCAGGGATTGTTTCAGAATGTTCCAAAACGGATTTCAGTGAAAATTGTTTTCGAAAAAGTCCATTCTAAAAATGTTGAGGCCATTGCGATAGCTTCATTTCCCTTAAAAAATCGCTTATAAGGCTGTGTGCTAACATTGCTGTGTTCTGAAGACGTAAGGAGTCGATATTCATGTTCTATACATCTGCAAGAGCTCATACAGTACCCACACGGCTATTGTTTTTTTCGATTTTCAGCTTACCATACCAACATACTGAATGCACAGAGTATGCTTTGAAAATGTTGAGTCCGTATTCATGTTCTACTTAAAGAAAAAGGGAAATTAAATTATAAAATCACTAACTGAGATGAGACGACCGTTTTTGGAGGGATCCATTTTCATTATCCCCCCGAACCCGTTTCTATGCTCAGCCCAGCTTGCTGCTAACTTACGACGAACGAAAATGGCGTCATGACAGCACTCACCCATGTCCTTATTCTTTACACTAAAATTGATAGGAGACATATTTGTTGGAAATACCTTGCAGAATCGAACCCTGAAGTTATGCCCATCTTAATTGTAGGCACCCTGTATAATTGCAGATGTTTCGATACTCTTAATTACGGAAATCGTATTTTCTCTCAATTTAGCTGGAAGAACAAGATGGACCTAAATGTGGCATCTGTATGTGTGAGCACGGCCCTTCGCATGTGAAATACGGCATCAACCATTTCCACGCTCCATGCGCCAACCTCTACCTTCACATGGTGGATCCCATCCTGCCCATCGCGCCAGTCATGTGATTAATACCTCAGCGGGTGGTCACGAGCTACATTCCGTCCACTGCGCTGTAAACAGTCTCGTAGCCTCCGCCTGTTGGTCGTGTACTTAGAAAGTATTGTGATTAAACTATTAGTTCCAAACTAAATAAGTTATAGTTTTGTTCTGAATGGGAAACTTTTTCTCGTGGTAAGTGATGGTGTTTTGCCTATAGACACTCGTAAACATCAATGATGTCCTCAAGTAATATCTTGGCTACGTTGTTACCAAGTAGAGGAACATACTGTGCCAACTTGGTACCCTTATATTGTACAACCTATCTAACTACCTACATTGTTATAATTTGCCCATCTCTTTCATTAACCATCAAAATGGAAAGAGTAATTTATTTTCTCGTGAAGATAATACTATTTTCCATTGTGCAAACGTTCACTCTATAACTGTACCTCAGAGGTCGATTATCGTAAGTGACATTTTGGCGATCTTACAGCAGAGCCAAAAGAAGTTGTGGGCACACCTATTTTGATCCCTTTGGCCCATTCTGATGACTTTATCATGCTCAAATTAATTCTGTAGAATCTGTTTATGCCTACCAATACAATAGAATACAAAATACAATAGAAAGAATGCACATACAAAACAAAAATCTCGAAAACGAGAATTTTGGACATACGATAGTTGACCTCTGAGGTACAGATAATAGAGAGTTTTTGCAGCCAATGGGCAATGTCGGCTCAATGAGTCCAGGAACGTCAACCTAGAGCGCGTAATCACGTTGCTAACTGCCCCCAGCGAGTAATGCCAGCTGGAAAAGATGTTGGTACGTTTTCATTGGCATCCCAAGTGACGCAAAGTGCTGGAGGCACACTTTGTTTATGTTATGTTGCCTTGGTAACGGATGGCAAATGATGACAATTGACAATACAAAAATGTACTGTCATAAATAGAAAGGTTAGTCAAGGGATTCTAAATGGACTCCGCCAAAATTGGCAGCTTGATCGTCACCGTTTTGACATGTGGAAACTGCGCTTTGTGAAAAGGTTCCAAGGGCACGTTAGTGGCCTGCAAAAACTCTCTAATGTTTCTTTCTGGTGACCGTATGCATCAAATAACGATTACTTCTCAAACACTTTCAGAGAAGGCTTCCTTTCTTGGACGCCTTCCAATGTAGATAACAAATTGCTTGGAAAGGCAAATCCAAGTCGTCGCATGATTAGTAATAACAGTACTCAATAGTTTCCACTATTTACTGGAATCTATCCAAGTAAGGGGAAGGGGTTTCTAAAACTACAAACACATCTCGTCAGTCTATCATTGCCCTTTGTATTTTATTTGTAAATCTGTTGATTCCTACTAGGACATCCGCCCTGATAATTAGCGCCATAATTGTTGAGGGATCAGTCATCCCATGAACATATCAAATTGGGATTATTCAAAAACGATTTTCCCACATCCCTCCCAAACTTCTCATCTGGATTAGGTGATGATTAGTTGTTAGTCCAGTAGGAGATAGTAGCGAGGCGTCAGTTATGGCTTTCAGTAACAGGCGGACAGCTACAGAACGTCCATCATACAGGAATCTGCCCTGATTACTGTTCCCAAGTCAGAAAGAATGGAACTATTGGAGAGGTGTTACTGTATGTTAACACACATTGGTTGTCTACAGCTGTTTATAATCTGACTTCTCTAAGAAAAGTAGAAATCTTCCTTCATCATCAGTCTCTGAGTTCCACTTCAACAGCAAACTACTCACCTATATTTTCTAGTTAACTGCCCATGAATTGATTATATTCTCTTGGGTATGAAGTAGAACTCCAATGCTTGGAAGTAAAACTGCTAAGTTACTATCCATATCATTCATGTGTTGTAGTAGGTAGGACAGTTTTGTGGATTGGTAACACTGTAATGTAGACAGTAGTGTTTCACCTCGTCTAGAGAGCTGAGATATCAATTTGACTAGCACTTTGGAGCACAATCCTGTAATATACTTAGCTCAATAAAAACCCAAGAAAAACGTCCACAACAGGCATTTACTTACATAATTAACCATAGGAGTAGGTATTCAGATGCCCTCTTAGTTACGTTTTTTGTGTAATTCTCGTTTTATGCTAGTGATAGATTGTCGAAATAAAGGAGTCGTGCATTTAACAATTTTGAATAGTTATAAACTAAACCAGCCTAGTAATGACTTGCTCGCTCTGCTCAACTCCGAATCATTCAAGTTTTGTGACTACATTCCTGCTTAGTATTACTTGTATTATTAAATAATAAATAAATAAATTTTATTATTAAGCTGGTCATTATTATAATTGTGCTTTTAACTGGATTCGAACGTTGTTATTCTTGTTAGTGGAATTCGAATAAAAACATATCGTTGAAACAATGTGGAGTGATGTCTTAGTACCTAACCTCTGTTAATGGATATTTTCCTAATCAATGTCCTTAGAAGAACACGGAATGTGCATACTAATTTTATTGAAATACTAATCGAGAACAATGACGGTTCCTTGTTTGTGACACAAGAAAAAATTAATAGTGAGAACATCAAAAGAGCAAGAGGCTTCTGGATCTCCAGCGGCTCGTCCTCGACACAAGCGCTCACAGCGGCCTTCCTGCTAACTCTTATCTCATTTCACAGAGTACCTACTGGAGACAAGTCTCATTCTCATGCTCAATTTGAGTTTGTGTCCTACGAGGGAGGAGGCTATGGTTGAGCATAAAATGTTGCCAATGAGGGAAAATCAGGCATACCTACTCGGGAAACTTAGCGAGTGGATTAACACTTTTCATGTTATTTTTTAGGCTGAAACCATTGAAAACAGTCCCGGATCATCACCTGGCAAGCTGTAGGTACTTTAGTGGGGGAAATGGCACTTAGCGTTCAAAAACCTCAATCTTCTGAATGGCCCACTGCTCCAGGTTTGTTTTCGTTGATTGATACCGTTGATTGATAAACTCATTCAACCCTAATTGGAAGCGTTTTCTCAACCGTGATGATGATAATAATAATAGGTAGGCAGGTACCTAATAATAATGATGAACTTCAATAAGCGGTGCATGATGAACTTCGGTGAGGTCTCATCAATGGTTGGAGGTAGGTAGTCCAGGTCAATACAAAAACCGTTTTCTTTCCTAAGTACCTACCTAAAAAAATAGGTAATTGTTTTACATGACAAGCTTCATTCTTCGGTAAGCGAAGGCACTTGTAGCGAATTTTCCAAAAAAATGAAGCTATTGCAATCGTCCAAAGAAAACCGGGGTGAAGTTAGCAATAGATTCTAACAACAGAAAAACAAAGCTTCCGCTACCTTGGTAGACTCGGAAGCAAAATCGATGGGGAACCTAGCAATAGATTCTGGCAATAACTTTTTTCTGTTCGGATGGATTGCTGTTATAAATAACATTTTTTTTTTTACAACAATATGAATCATTCCCGACTTGAAATTGATTTGCAAAGACAGAAAAGTCGAGAATGTTTTTCTCCCGAAAACGTCAGTCCCACCGCCTTCCGAGTTTAGTATGGGCGAACGCTGTTTTAATTTAATAAACCAATCCCCTAGGAATCTAGGAAAAATAGTTGCAAAGTGATAGACCCCCCTCCTTGACCCATATTTGCCACTTTTTCCGGAACCCTGATAATCGCGAAACACATTTCCCCGTCCCTGACGGCCGCCTGGAGAAATTGGAATCCATTCCTTTCTACATACCCAACATCCTCACCAAGTTCTTAATGAGAGAGAGCAAGTGGTCCAGGAGATATAAAATTAAAACTGCGATTGCTGAACTAAACTCGCAGGGCGGTGAGACGTTTTCGGGAAAAAAACATTCTCGACTTTTCTGTCTTTGCAATTCAATTTTAGGTCGGGAATGATTCATATTGTTGTCAAAAACAATGTTTTTCATAAAAGCAATCCATCCGGAAAAAAAGTGAATGCTAAACCCGGGTGGAAGTGGAGTTGAGGAAAAAGTGAGAAACCGACATGAAGATCTCTAGTAGAATACTAGGTCCTTGGAAACAGAAGAGATAAGAGAGTTAGCAGGAAGGCCGCTGGGAGTGCTTGGGTCGAGGACGAGCTGCTGGAGATCCAGACGCCTCTAAAAGAGCATCGTCACCATGCCTGCGTCCATGGATATTTTAGAATGCAACGCTTCCAGTCTCCTCGGACACGAGAACTTAGTAGTTTCCTTGATGTGGCCCTTGTGGTTGTGCAGTGCTCATCAACGTTCATGTCGTCATGTCGCAGGCAATTTTTTTTTTCAAAAGAGGGTTTACTGATATTGAAGAAAATCGTAGTGTGCTGCTCGAAAACGCATCCAAAAAATTCAGAGAATTTAAGGAAAATAGAAAGTTTAAATGTACCAGGAGTCAGTGATGAGATGAGATTCCCCTTACGACAATAGCGCTACCTCTGAAAGCGCACATGAAACCATCAGCTTACATGATCGAACACAAGAGTGCGCCACAAACTGGCAGAATGAACCTAGACACAAACGAAGCAATTAAAATTAAAATTGCTCACTCTTTTTTTACAATACGATCCTACCTATTAGGTTATCCAGCATTGCTAGTCTTCACCTTCTCTTATTTAGTTTCTATATTAGTTAGTATTGATATTTGAATCACATGATTTGAGTGGATTGTTTCATGTGGTCACGAGGGTGCCTACGACTCTACCTGTTGATATTCTCTGACACTATTTGCTGAAAATCCTTTTACGCTTCACCAGAGCACAGTTTTTCGGGAGAAACACTAGGGAGTGACGTGGTCAGTTTCCCTCGATCTTCGCAGTGTTTTTTGACAGAGGCTTCACTTTTTTAGGCATTTTCTTCTACGGTAATTTTTTCCCTGGGGTATACCTGATTTTAAACGCTATTCTAGTGCCCTATTATAGGATTTGACTTGAAATTCCAGAATCTAAAATTGAGGCAAATTCCCCATTATTGGCGAAACTATAGGTCTGCCACAGAAACTTAGCGTCCATGTGGCGCCCCCTAGGTAGCAGATCCGTGAACTATTAACGATCTAGTCAACCTTGCATGGTGAAACCTTCACACAGAAATTGGAGCAGTGAGAAATTTGATGCCACGAAACTTCAATTTCAAGCTGCAGTATGAGGGAAATCATGTCACTTTTGAAGGGTGAAATTCCCATAAAATTATCGTACGGGCGAGAATCTGCTTGATGATAAGAGATAATTAGCTCCATGTTCTCCAGAAGAATGCGCCAAAGGGATGCAAAATTTCTGTGGCAGACCATAAATAGAATTTTTAGGTAAAAATTGGTAACGATTTGAATTACTAAAGTAAAAAAAAATATCCGAAGGTCAGTTTCTTATTGCAATGGGGTGCAACTCTTTAAAATTTCAAGATATAGGGACGTTACTAACGATTCAAGGATCAACAACATTATTTTTATTAACAACTAGAAAATAAATTAATACAAAGTATATTATATATTACGTGTATCACTGCAATCAACGGACATTTTCCCTCTCTACAATATATTCATGATAAATTTGGGTATTTGCAACTCCTTTAATCGTCCTTAGAACTATCAGCCTTATGATTTTCTTCGGTCTGAAAATGAGGAAATACGATCAGTTGGTACCTAGGAAATGAATATTATTTTGAGCCGAGAATATACAGGGTGTCTCACGAGTTGTTCATGAGGGAAACCAACAATCGTTGTCGGGTTTCAGCGCTACCTCCCGCCACTTCAACGAACTACCATTCCAGGTTACCATAACTAAATTCTAAAGATTGTCGTCTCATAATCGTATTCGATTCTCATATTTCTATAACATGAATCAGTGACGATTTTGGACATCAACTTTGAAATTGAATGACTGGGCACATTTCGCAAAATAAAACGACACTTGGCTTAATTTTCACGTCCATAACTGTTCAGAGAGAAAACAAGAAGAGAGACGAAAACGATTATGAGACAACTATCTTTAGAAGTAGTTATGGTAATGAGGAATGGTAGTTTGTTGAAGTGGCGGGAGGTAGCGCTGAAACCTGACAAGGATTGTTGGGGGCTAGACTCTCATGAGCCCCCCCCCCCCATAAAACCATCCAGATATAGTTTAACACTTTCCACGCAGGTCCCAAAACGGCGATTTCATCACCAACACGGATCCCAAACAGGGTGGTCTTCCCGAAAGCGTGGGGTGCCTACCTGTAGGCACTTTTTCGCCGCTCTACTGCCATCTGTTTCTTCTTAGTTGAACCAGTTGGTAATTTTTTTCAACAGGATTTCTCCATGTGATTTCGTTTAGTAATACCCGTTCTCCACTAGGTTGCGTTCCGGGTACAATAAAACGGGTTGCAATTTCGCCCGTAATTAGTAGTTCATACAACGTATAGAAAGAGCTCGAAACGTCAGCTGCTCAGGGGGTGGGATTTTGTTTGCCTACCAGTAGGCAGTCCGCGCTGGCGATAGAATTACTTTTGCCTGCCGGTAGGCAATCCACGTGGAACGTGTTAAAACATTTTTTTTAATCTTCATGATTTTCTCAAAATGAGCACGTACAAAGCACCCAAGTGTGACACATGATATTTTAGTATTTTTTCACGCTGAATCACGTGGTGATGATAGTTTCTTAATTTGACTGCATTTTGATCAAATTGTCGACGAAAAATTAACTTTTTTAAAAGGAAAATTACCTTTATAATCACTACTTGAAGACCTCTTCAGTTAATTTCTGAATGTTTACATGTGAAGAGTCGGTACCAACTACAAAAATTGATCTTTCCCTCCTCCTTTCTCAACACAGACAAGGGACCGGATGAGGCCATTTTCCTTTCTAAAAAGTTCATTTTTCGTCGATAATTTGGTCAAAATTCGGTCAAATTAAAAACTATCATCACCACGTGATTCAGCGTGAAAAAATACTGAAATATCATGTGTCACACTTGGGTGCTTTGTACATGCTCATTCGAAGCAACCTCGCAGTTGCGCATCTTTGAGCGCATGCTGAGCAGGTTGCGCCCTATAAAAAATAATTCGTTGAGGGTGAAATGTTCATGAAATTTCACGTAGAATCCAAATCTGCAATAAAAAATGGGAGGTCTCATTTGAAAAAACGAAGTTAGTGTGCGCACGGTGGTCATATTTGAGATCCTTGGGAAAAATCATGAAGATTCAAAAATATTTTTTAAAAGTTTAGGTTTGTTCCAAGCGAGCTGAACTCATGAACCAGTTCGGCGCAGTGGCCACGCGCATGGATGGGGGCAGGTGAAATGTGTTCCAAGCGGTCGAGTTCATGTACCTAACTTTTACTTTCTACTCGGACTGTACACTGAACCGTGTTCCAAGCCCGATGGGTTCATGAAATTTCTGCACCGAGTTCACGAAAATTCCGAACTATCTGAGGAGGAGGTGCAGCTTTGGGTTCGGGTGCAGAAATAAACATCCATTTTTGTTTTTGGCGCAAAATTGGAGTTATTCGTTCTAAATCGTTGTTGTTTGTTCGTTCCAAGCGTTTTGTTCTGATTTTTTCTCTCCAATTTTTTTTTATTTCGAAAGTGTAGAACTCTCAACGAGAATAATGGATGTGAATAATTTAATTCATTCTTTATTATTCGATGAGGATAGGCTTCCACTGGAACAAATCCTCAAGACAGAAGAGTAAATTGCTGTTGTGGTCGACGACCGGATTTGTAATAAAAATGAAGATTATTTGAAAACATAACTATTATACGAACATGTCCAATTTATAGAGCATTTTAGGGTATCTAAAAAGATCGCCCAGAAAATCGCGGAGGAGATCAACCTTCGGAGTTCTACCACTCTGAAACCGGACCGTTTGCTTCCAATTGAGCAAGTACGTACATTTTTAGCGATCTCACATCACCAGTACTAGTAAAGAGTTCGCAGCCAGGATTTGGTTTCAAAGATGGAAACCTGGCAATTATTCGAAATTTCTCCCTTGATGGGAAAAACAATAGATCATGGATATGTCTAGGCAGTATTTTGTTCTCCATTAATATAAGGGAGAAATTAGATGGAGGTTACCGACTTAATACTTGAAATGAACGTAAGAAGACGTGGGCAGGAAAAGAAAAAAAAAAAAAAACTTTTGTGCCACTTTTCGTGTTCCAAACGATGAGTACACGAACTGAGAAATTTCTGCACCCACTCTACACCTTCCCCACTCCCAAGAACTCACAAGAACCCGAACCTGCACTCTCACCTGCACTGCACCTGAAATCGCCTCGCATGGAACAAACCTTTTACCACTATCTGGACGATTTCAGCGGGAAGGGGGGGGGGGGGGGGAACTCGTGAGACACCCTGTATATCGTTGAAGGTACAACAAGAAAAGACTATGAGGTGCAACCAGTTTTACCTTGGAGAGACCTTCCTTCCGCCGTTTGTTCTCCTGAATCTTCTGTGGTATAACAGACAAGGTCGTTATGGTGTTGCCCAAAAAGAGGAAAAAGAACAGCGCTGCCAAGACTGCGACCTAAAAATCAAAGTATTGAATGCGGTAAGATAAGTGTTGACTATTTATTAAACAACTTTTTTTCTCTCTCTCAAAAAAAAAAAACTAAATTTATTTATTAAACAACTATTTTATTTCAATCGAGAAATAACATGAACGACCTCGGTAGGTTATACATCTTCTATAATACTGACATCCGACGAACCTTGTACAGGATGGTATGGATTATCAGATCCAATAAGAAAATGCTGCACTCGAGCACGGAAGCAGTAAGGAGGATTGGCGTTTGTAAGTTGAAATGTTCATATGGGCGTATACTCTATGGTCAAACTGAGTGATGAAGAAATGCTGAATAACCATGTTAACACTGGCAAAGTATACAGTTTGTCCGATAACCAGGCGGCCCTTACCTTACTGTAAGATCGAAGTTTGTTTGGGAATGTCTGCATTCCTTTCAACAGGACCCTAGAGCAATCAGGACACTCTTCTGAGGGTAATTGCTGATCATCTTGCCAAAAGAAGCATCAGAGACCTTAGCAATAGGGTCATACCAATAATTCGAGGAACCACCAAAAGCTGCCTAAAGGACGTGGTTAGTCACAATACATCAACCATGGTCCAAGTGACTAAGCGCAGCACCGTGTAGCTGTAGGTTTCATAAGTAGTTCCCTCTATCTAGGTAGGATGTTTCCAGCGCCTCAGCCCGCTAATACTATTCTTAGAATGTTGTCCTCGCTTTCCACAGCAATAGGATCACTGCGATCTTGGACCACGCTCCTAAGTATGCACACCAATTGAGAAATTCATTGACGAAGCAACTGCACGATTTTCTTACCTGCCAAGGAGCGTTTGGATCCGTGCGTGCGAGTTGGAAAAGGCTGTAAGCGTTGTACAGTTGAAATATGTAACCTCCAAATAGGAAGGGGAAGAGGAATCCAAGACCTCTCCACATCCACGAATGGAACCCTTCGATGGTGATGTCCATGTTGTGCCGCTCTCCCAGAGCTTTGAGTCTGTATAGGACACCTTGCTGATACCTAAATTGTAGGTACTGAACAAAACCTGCAACATCGAGACGACCCGAATCAAAACGCATACAAAAACACTCGACAGACGGATGGTGTGAAAAACCTGAAAGGTTATTTCACGTTTCCTGAAATCGATCGCTAGAAATCAAATATTACTGTAAATTACTATTAATTACCAATTGAAGAAACAAAAATCAATTGGTCATTCTGAAGAAGAACCAACCAATGTGATGTCGATCTGGGAACTGGCAAATCGATGGGTGAGACATCAATTGACGGCCGCCAAACTTTAATCACAAACTTCCAGAACATTTGCTTTTTTCGAAACTACTTGACCCGTTTTCGTAGGAATTACTCATCCGATCTTCAGATTGTTCGTATGCCGATTGTTCCTCGCCAGGATGTCTATTGCTTAGAGCCTTCGGCTAAAACTCAAGATACATGGAACATGCTTTAGCCGCGCTTTTTGGCGGAGTAGGGATTGTGTGGATGGGTGGGGAATCCCCTCCCTGGGTGATGCGTGACACTTTCACGTCACCCCTCCTGTGACGTTTTTCGGGTAGTTAATCCAAGGCTAAAGCATGTTCCATTCTAAAATTGAAAAAAAACTAGGTAGGTACTCAAATTGGGTCATTTTTTATTTTATCAACTTTTTCTCGAGGACCTATTTTTCCCAGCTTAATTGTGTATCGCTAGTGCTAACTATTTGGTAAAAATTCCAGCTCAATAGCTCAAGTACTTTTCAAAAAAATGGGTCTCTTAGTGAAAAAAACCGCGAAATTTGCGGGTCTCACTTGTTTTAATAGAAATGTTGAGACTAAGACAGTAATTTGTGTGAAATCGTCCACAAAGGATCATTAGTTCTTAGATACGATGCTAAAAAATAGGAAAGCTGCTCACTCCTAAAAACGACTTGCCAGTGATACAATTTAATTCCTGCTTCCAACCTCCAAGTGGTCAACCAAAGTGGCCATTTTGATTTCACTTCCCAACAATGCCAACACTACAGAAGTATCTAAGTAAGGGTTTTCAGACCAATCTCAGATTTTTTATACACTTTGGGGCTGGGGACTCTAATGGTAAGGCAACCGAGAGCTATGCACGAAATTGAGGCAGGTGGATTAAATAATGAACTTAAAATCAGAATTTACCGATTGATTAGTTGAATTAAACAGATATGCAGAAGGAGATAAAATCGGACTCATCCCGAAAAATGTCCAGTTATGTGGTAAACTGCTCAGATTGGAATCTTTTGGTGCTGGAATTCGTAATCCTTGATTGGTTTTTAAAAATCATTAGAGCCCAAAATGCGAAGGAGGGAGCTGAGATCTCTGAAAGCTAAAGAAAAATGAGCTGAGAAATTCCTTGTGCACGCGCAAGAGGACGTACGACCCTGCCTACTAGAGAGAGTTCTCTTTGGAACTATATTACTTGATTACTCCTTACTTATGTACACGTTGAAGACCATGAACTGCGGTCTAAAGAGGTACCACGCAGGAGACAGCGGCCAGATGAGCAGCACTGCCGATGCAGCGGTAGAAATGAAATGGTGGAGTCGCCACCAGCCTTTGATTTTCGACCCGTTGACTTTAAGGATGCTCTCCCTTATCGTGAGCGTGCAGTAGTACCACACGAGGAGGAACATGAGTAACAGCTCCAACATCCTGAAACGCCCAAAAATCAAATAGGTATATTAATCAGGAAATCGACCTGGAGGACCCCGAAGCAGGTATATTAATCAGGAGGGTACTTTTTTTAATCAACATCACTTGTACTAGTATTCTCCCCGATTTAGGTACTCCTAGAAGGCACAGGAACCCATCCACTCAATGACAAGAACTGAATTCGCATGGTGCCAATAACTTCAAAAAAAGTTATCGCTATTTTAAGGTTTCAAATGTTCAAAATGTTGTCACTATGCATTCAAAATTCCTGACATTTTTCTTACACAACCTTTGCTGTAAGTACTTTTATTCCCTGCAGCTAGCACCTTCATAGGACTTTTCTTTTTATTAATAAAAATATTATTGTTTTTGAAAAGCTCAAACGGGCCTCTGTACCACCCCAGTTTCCCAAGAGCGCGTAAGTGCCATTAGTGAACTATCAGTGACTATTGATCACTACCTAACCTTATCTTGAAAATATTGTGGTTCAGGTACTATTTTTAGGTTCCTTTATGTAAACAACTGTTACCTACAGAATATTGTATTAAAATAAATATTGTATCAAAAAAGTTGTACAATTATTGTATTTGCTGGTTTTGCTTTTTTAAATCAATTGAGGAGTTTGATTCCAAAAGGTACTAAAGACAATTTTTATCGAAATTGAGTTAACACTTTCCCACGGTTTTAGGGGGGTAGTTTTTCACAAAAATGCGATCGTTTTGGAGCAAAAGACATTCTATTCCCTTGAAAAACAAGTGTGAATATTCCGCTTAATTTCAAAAGAAACTATTCAGCACAATGGCGTCTCTTATCCGTTTGGTTTCAAAAAGTACTTTATCCATTTCGTTTGATTTCAAAAAGTACTTCAACCACTTCGTTTGATTTCAAAAAGTACTATATCCATAAATCGGATATTTCAAATCTCGTTCAAAAATTATTTTAAACTCTAAACTAATTTACTTGTTTTCCAAAAATATTTATTATAATTTAGAAATATATTTTTTAAACGCTGCAAATCATTGCCCAAAGGTTGATTATTTTCTATATAGATCACCCTTCTGTATAGATCTTTCCCTGCCAACCATAAGTACCTACTAGGGCCTACTACTTGAAAATTTCAACCCCAACCACCAACCAAATGGAAATGATGTTGAAATTTTCAAAAATGCCCTAGACGGAACATTTTTTTATTGGATTTTTGGATTCTACGTACCTTGAAACGTAAAACATCAATTTTGAGGGGGGGGGGGGTTAAAAATGTTTTTTTCTTGCTCGATTCCAAAGGCTTATGATTGAAAATAATAAACCAAAAAATAACATCATTGGTTTATAGCACGTTTTTCAGGTCGCTATGGTTTTTCGCGTTTTTCTCACATTTGACCAAAATGGATATAGTACCTTTTGGAATCAAACTCCTCAAATCACTCAATAATAATTATTGAGTGATTTGAGGAGTTTGATTCCAAAAGGTACTATATCTATTTTGGTCAAATGTGAGAAAAATAATTAATAAAATTATTTTTTATTAATCAAAAACGTCTTACTTGAAGGCCATTGTTTTTTCCCAGCTGTTTCAATCAAATTCCTGCTCTGAGTGTATTTCCTAGGTAACAATACTGTTTAATCATTGTCAGTAAAGCGGAATAGGGTGTGCGCCTGGGTAGGAAAAACTGTTTACTGTTATTTTTAATCTAAGGAAGACCTCATTCTGAGAATTTTGGTACCAACCGCGACCTTATAGCGTGTGTAAATCTTTTCCTATGAATTTTTAAAGTTTCGACCGCTTATGAAGTCACAGTGGGCTGGGGGGTCCCGCTCAGGCGAGAGGGGCGCGAGACGTCATAAACGGTCGAAACTTTGAAAAATCATAGAAACAGATCTACTCACGCTAGAAGGTCTCGGTTGGTGCCAAAATTCTCAGAATGTAGTCTGCTTTCGATTAAAAATCGTAAAAAAATCAAGGCGCACCCCCCCATTGAGCGAAAGTTGCAGAATCAAATATCGCGAATAGGATCGAATTTATCCATAATTTTTAAGCATGAAGAAGTTAACAATTTGGGTAGGAGATAATAAAAGTGGTTATTTCTGACGATGCGTTCCGAAACAAATCAGTAATAAGCAGTTGATCACTCCTGGGAATAACCAGGATTGATGAAGAAGTTGAATTAGGGAAAGCTATTGTTCATTCCTGACGATGGCCTTCTACCTGAGCGAAGACGTAGGTAACTCATTAGGCTCCATTCACGCGCATTACACCCTAATTATGAGAATGGACCGCTTAAAGCTACCGAAGACTCATTTGGATGATATTTGTGGACACCTTAGGCCTTCCAAAGAGTTGCAAGCTATGTAGACACCAACACAGCTTCCACAATTTCTCAAAATACTTGACCAAGAATGTACTGAAAGGGCGTTGCATACTTGATTGATTTCAAGCAGACATCCAATTGTGTTCAGTTTTGTCTAATTTAGCATGAATCCAAAAAATCTGCATTTTTTCTTTATAATAGACATTTTTAGTGTAGCGACTACACTGCTCAAATAATTATTCGTTTTATAAAGGAACATTCCGAATTTCGACCGAACAAATAAATAACAAAGGTATTCTCATTGAGAGTCAACAACGAGATAACAGAAGTCAAGTGTCGCAAGATAAACTCACCTAATATTAGTAAAAAGGTTTATAACTGATAGCAGGAAACCTATTACGCTCAGGATCAACTTGAACTTCTCATATTCGTCTTTATATTTGAACCTGAAAACAAATAAGTGAACAAACATTATTAGGTAGATAGGCAGGTGGGTGACATCATAGCAATTAGAACTAGAATTATTTTTTCGGACAAGTTTTATTCAATGAGGAATTTCACCGAATTCTGTTTGTTTTTTTCCTGAATAGTTAATGGTGTGGGATAGATGAAAATTGGGTTGATTTTGGACAATAAGTCTCCTGTTATTTTTGGGACACATTCAAAATTTATGATTTCAAAAAACAACCGGGTAAACGGACCTCTTCAAAAACCTAATTTTCTCTATCTTGTTTTTTCTATTTTTTTCTTCAGTTCTTCGATTTCGATCTTAACTGGTTTTGTGAAATGTTGCCTCCGAGGACTATACGAAGTGAGATTTCACGATCTCAGAGCTTCAAGCGGCCTTACATGAACTATTCCTGGTTGACGTGATCCTCTCGGTTTTTTTAAACGTTCATATTTTCTTCACTGATTTGTTAATTCGTAAATAAAGAAATACGGTCTGAAAGTCTGCCGTAGGAGGTTTTCGGAGGTGCTTAATCCGATTTTGGAATTAAAAAAATAGGAAATTCCGACATGGTGAAATTCCTCCTTATTTTGGGACAGTAAAAAGTTTGTCAAAGTTGGTTGGACATATATCTCAAACAGATAATCAAAATGAGCGGAGGGACGAAGGACAGTGTATGAAATGAAAAAAACCAAAGGAGACTTCTTCTTTAATTCCTGAAGTCGAGTAGGGTCAAAGCACCAATTGTTGACACTATTCCTAATGTTGACACTTCAATTTTGAAATGTAAAAATAAGCAATTGGGCCACTGAAGGTACTCGGAATTGACGTCATTCTGTTGATAAGAATACAGGGTGTCACTTTTTCGGGCGCACCACCGGCCAGGGTTAGATTATACAACTAATTTGCGACATTTTTTGTCTCTTGACTTTTTTTTAACCCCCTCAAAATCCGACTTTTTCCACTTTTATGATGTTTTTCGAATTTTCGACCTTACGCCATTGAAACAGCCATAACTTCCTTATTTTTCAGTCAAAATTCAAATGTAATTACACTGTTGGAAAGAGCGTTAAATTCTCTATCTCTCTGGTGCTAAATAAAACTTTTTAAAGAAGACTCAGATGATGAAAAATGAGTCCGAATAGTAAACTCTCGAAAATCTCGGAAATGTACGGTTTTTTCAAACGTTTGTAAGCCTAGCTGAAACTGCCGGTTAATTTCCCACTGTAACCCCAAAAGTTGACCCAACAACCCAGCTTTCCTGGCATCTTTGAGCATGAAGGTGTAACAAACAAGAAATATTGAGGAAACTGGTCGCGTGAATTGACCTAATAACCTTTATATATTATTTTATAACAAAAAGAACTGTGAAATCAACAAATTTCGGTTATAGGAAGGGAGGAATCACAATCAAACAATTTATTGACCATTCAGGTTTATATGAGTATACACTTACTTTTCATTCTTGTTGAGGATAGATACGTTGACGTTGCCCAGTATTATTTTGAGGTACATTCCATTGGGTTTAGGTAGAGCATGTTCGATCTCGATTATACTAGCATTCCTAAGATCGAACCCACGGTTCATCTTCTCCACTCTCACCCTGTCTTCGTCGCTCAAATTCAATCTAAACAAAGAATGAGTAGATATTGACTGGATTGTAAGGCTTTGTATGAAGTTGCATACCAACAATACTGGGTGAAAGACGAATAGAGGGTAACCTTAGATGTGCACGTGCAGGTGATAAATATAGACCAACATCATGCCGTTTGGGTAGTAAAATTTCACTAACAAGTTCAACAAAAGAGTAAGGGAATCGAGCGATCCGGAGGAAGGAAAACTTTCCCGTAAATACAATTTGATTCAACAAAATGAAACGTCCAACTATTGAACACAAATAATGAATGATTGGATTTTTATGATTCGAAATTTTACCAAAACAGTAACGAATAAGGAGTCAAGTTAAAAATTATTCAGTTAAAGTCAAGTAATGTTAGATTTCTAAAAACGATTTATTTTTTTCGATGGGGGAATGCAAAAATAATCTTGGGTGGTTGGCACCATTGAAAGCCCAGTCCTAGATCCTCACTACAGCCAGGTGGTCAGAATGTAAATTGAAGTGAATGTCACTTTTACCACGTTTTAATTTCGAAATTAATACAATTTACCAGTTACGTACTTAAAGGTGGGTTCACAAGCGTCCGACTCTCCGTTCTGCCCTCTGATTGTCTGCCGTCTGAAGAACAGACGGAAAGACGCCAATCAGCGGGCAGAACGGAGAGTCGGAAGCTTGTGAACCCAGCGTAACCTTAATTAGACCATGGTGTCACTAGGGTCACCGAAAACATCTTAGAAATTCCACAGCTGTCCCAAGGTGTCACTAGATTACCTAGATTTCAATTGCAATTTAAAAATTAATGGACTGAGCTGAATTGTTGAACCATTATTTATGAGTTATTAGAAGTCAAAAAATGATGTTTAGACAAAAAAATTATTTTAAAAAATCTTATTTTCTTGGTCATTTTTGTCATAACTCCATTTTGAGACTTCCAATGGCCAGCAAAAAATTTAGCTGTCTATTAAATTCAAAATTGCAATTTAATGTTGGTTACTCTGGTGACTCTTTGGGACAGCTGAGGAGTTCCTGAGATGTTTTCGGTGACACCAGCGATACCATGGTCTAATTAGGGTTAATGAAAACGGGGATGTAAGCAGTTGCCTAATATTTTCCCGAGTACTAATTTTTCCACACGATAGAAACTTACACAATTTTCCAATTTTTTTAAACACTCGAGTCTTGGCTGGTTGAAAAAAAGTCGAACAATGACACTGACACGATTCAAGTTCATTCAACATTTAGGATTCAACGTACAAGTACACACTGGACTAGGAGTTAGTTACATAGTAAGCAACCTGTTGCAATAAATTCTTACAAAGATGGAGAAGTCAAACTGAACCGACGTCCCGACTTATTCAAGAGAACTCTGAAAGATTCAAGAAAAAATTGTACCATCAAATATATGGGAGATGAGGGAAACCCAGCAAAGTTTTGGATGCCTTCAACTCCCTGTCCTGAGGAGCCAATGTTTCCCAGTCCTCCAATACCCTGTTCAGAGAGAGTGCCTGTGTTTCCTAGACCTCCAAGACCTTGTCCTGAATATCCACCACTAGTTTCGATTCCTCCAATTCCCTGTCCAGAAAAGCCTCCATTGTTTTCCAGACCTCCAATACCCTGTTCAGAGAAAGTGCCAGTGTTTCCTAGGTCTCCAAGTCCTTGACCTAAATATCCACCGCTTGTTTCAATCCCTCCAATACCCTGTCCTGAGGTGCTGCAGCAATGTTGGTGGTATTTGAAAACCGATTTGTTCCAAATAATCAAATCCACTAATCCCCTTCAAAATTCTTCCATCGTTGACCTCACTCTCACTTCTCAGGAGTTCTATGTCTAAGTAGCTTCATTTCAGTGTTTTCTTTATTGACATCAAAAGAGAAATGGGGTATTTCAGTCAATTTTTAAATTTTTTTTTCAAAAGAATAACGGTAATTGGGTCTGTTTGTCGAGAAAATGTTTTTAAAAAAATCAGAGAAGCTAAGGAAGGTTGAAGATTTGAATGGTGTGACGTAGCTAGCCAAAACTGTCTTTGAAAAAAGTATCCATGCACAGAGAAGAGATGAAACCCTTGGAGGGCCTCTTGGATACTACAAAATACTACTCGCGCGGTGTAGTGTGTGTGCATTTACCTATGGCGGCCCGCCTTTTTTTCAAACGTGTGATCTCTTTAATTAATTAATTTTTCTACCACATTTTATAGTATCATTGGGCTTAAAGTTGGAGGATATAGGTTTTCAAGGGTGCTGAATCCAAATTTGAGGTCAAAAACCTGAATTTCCGACTCACCGAAATACCCCATTATTCAGTCAGCAAAGCTTATGGATCTGAAAGGGAGTTTATTGATGATGTGTGTATAAAGACTTTTAAGGCAGGATTAATGAATTCTGAAATTCATGACGTCATTTCTGTCATGAGACTTCATTTTTGCAGCAATTAGGCAGATACTGATCTGTCGAAGTCACTGACTGATTGTTGTCAATACCGGTAGTTGTAAAAATTAATTCGAATGACAGTGAAAATGACTTCGAATAACCTTGAATATATTTAAACTAGAAGAATTGTAGGTATTTTCTATATTGGGACTAATGGTGCTCCCACCGGTGGAACCACTAATTCGTAGCATGAACTTTTGTAATTTCTCTTCAGCATCCTGTCCTACTGATAAGCAGAATCCCCGACCGCTCTTCAGATTCTAGATAATATCTATGATTCTATCAGATATATCAGATTCTATCTATGATAATATCAGATTCTAGATAATAACCATATTATGGTAACCTGAACCTCAATGCGGCGAATTGGCTTACAACTGAACCGTAATAATGGAGGATCGAGAATTGGCGATTCGTCGAACACATTCTTTCTTTATCACTGGACCCATTTATTCAGCTCATCCAATAGGTTTCAAAGACACTTTCCAGTTTTTGACGTAATGAAGGTAAAAATATGACAATTATTGAAAACCTCGGAAAACTAGAAGGTACCTCAATGGTAACGTGTGTGCCCGTTACGTAGTGATAATAGAGAGTTTTCGGTGCCAAAATCTCACAGGCCCCATTAGGAGGAGACTAGCGCGAGCAACAGAGGATGCTACCCAGTTGAAGGAGGAAGCCCATTATCTTTGGACAGGAGGGGAAGGGAGGCGCTCGTGATGGTGGGCCTCTAGGAACGGGTGACTGTCTGGGGGCACCCTTTCATCATCGCCCGCTGTTGTCAGGAGGCAAATCCATCGTCACCCGCGAACTCAGTGCTTTGTGAAGAGGTTCCACGGGCCCGTTAGTGGTTGCCAAAAACTCTCTAATATGTACACAGAAAACTTGCTAAACTGTACAGAGTGTTCCGAAACCAATCAGAAATACTTCACTAATCGTTCTACAACTAATTTGCAACTACTTTTCCATCTTAGCACCTTTTTCCCTATAATTTTTTTCCCTTGCATTTTCGACCTTGCAGAACTGAAGTGGTCATAACGTCCTTGCTTTCCATGCAAATTCAAATCTGATTCACAGTTGGAAAGAGCGTTAAATATTCCACATGATGAGGTCAAAACTGTACACATTGTCTTTCTACCTCAATTTTTTTAATTCAATCTCTGTTTTTTTTCTAAAACATGTTTGTGAATTTTTCCTTCCAAAACACGCCCTCAATAGCTAAAAACAAGCTTCATTTCATGAGCTTTCAAAGGGTAACCAATTTTTTAGTTTTACTATGAACTTTAAATAGGAAGTTCAAACTACTCAACTCAAAATAAGAGTTTGAAGGCAAATAAACGAGTACCTATTCAGTGAAAATATAGTTTTTCACGCTGCAGAAAATGAAATAAAGTAGGAAGTGGAGAAAAAAGTTGTTGTAAATAAGTAGTAGAATTGATTCCTGAAGTGTTGCTGATTGGTTTCGGGACACCGAAATACTGTGACCGTCCCAACCTTGTGAGCCCATGCATTTGAGGTAATACAATGGGAGGGTCTAGACTCATTACTCTCAAGCAAGATTTGAGGAAACGCGAGAAAGACTTAAGTTACAACAGGTCCATGTAGATTTCTATCGGGATTTCCGTAGAACGAAGTTCCTGGCCAGGTCATAGAGTGTATTAGAACATAATTGCATTCTCTTCTTACACCTAGAATCGACGTTCATTACGGTTTCTTTCCGTCATTCCAGAGTTCACCCTGGACTGAAACTCTCCTGGGGGTTACATTCTCGGGATTCTATTCTACAGTAAATTATGAACTTACTTTTTCAACGATCTCTTGATGACCCCCATCTGGTATTTCTGGTGTGAGATTTCCTTCACGCATTTCGCCTGCAGGTCACACAGCTCTTCCAATTTCTGTATATACACTTTATTGAGACCCTGTAGAGTACATAAAAGTAAAGTTAACGTACCAGTCGCTAAGATCACCCGAAAGGAAAATCAATTTTCGATTACTGAATACATACCTCAACGGTTTTGAATTCTGCGCTAATTTCGTCCCACCTTTCAAGACAGCTATCGACCGACGGCAGATCCATGTCTGTTAGAACGAATCGGCTGTTATTGGACACATAAAACTCCTATCGCGTTTTCCTCTAAGAAACACACGGATAATTATCAGGTAAGTCTAATTCGCCGAGGTGGGTGAGAGAAGGTTGGCAAATACATCCACGAGAGTAAGTAGACAATGATAGCGCGGAATCACAAAATCGGCTCAACAATGAACATGAGAGTTTTTTTCAACTAGGAACGAAGGTGGGGATTTTGAAATCTTCGAGAATCCCACTTCAAATGGCAGTGATAACGCAAAATCAGTGATTTGGACTGAGGTGACGGGACAAGCACCGAAGATCACCTTGAACTCTCGTTTCCTTGGCCGGGTTGCTGGTGATTACGATTAGAAAAAATTGCGAAACGCCGTTCGAGAAGGTCGAATTTCTTGGTAGCGGTAAAACGGAAAATGCACGGAAACTCGGCACAGATAGAAATAGGGCTTTAAAAGGTTCTACCCAAACATCGTAAAATCTATGACGCTGCCCGCAAGTTGAGAACAAAATCCATAAAAACCACGAAACGAAAAAGTAAACTGTACTTTAATAAGGTTCCCTTACACTAAACGGTACTGTAAAGTAACATCATTCACATCATGGATCAACTTCTAGAATTTCAAAACACTCAACTGATTCATTCCTGAGAAGAATTTTTGATAATTGAAACATTTTATTTGAATAATTTGATCTAAAAAGAATGAAGAATTTTGAAATTCGAACATTGTGCAAAAGCTCCTTATTTTGTTGCAAGCCTGTTTAGATAGGATGTCCTGTCAAGGCGCCAAACGAAGCTAGCGATTTTTTGCTTCCTCCATACCAAGGGCGGTTAAAAATTGAATCATCCATACGTTTTTCACTTTTGTCTGGCAAGGCTGCAGCCTGACAGTTAACTGGAAAACTGAAGACGAAGAAAGATGGTTACGTGGGAGGAGTAAACAACGTCATTGAAAAATTCAATAATTTATTCTGATTTACGAAGTGTGTGTGATTATCAGAGGGATTGTGAAACAAATTCTTCGCTGTAAAGAATGCCCTTCAGTTCGTGTAAGGACGTTTCCCGATGTTTCATTTTCTAGTGATGCAGCTGACGTAAGAATTGATCGATATGATTTCCTTCAGTGGACTCTACTGGTTCTTCTACTGGCATTGCCGGTCTTTGATCAAGTGGATTTTGCGGCGATCGACCCAACTTTGCGAGTTGCAAAGAATATGCTACGACAAACCGGCTGGAAATCCTCGCAGCAGCGCTGTGGAGTACTCTTTGCGACACTCGAAATCTCCGGATATCGGCTCTATGTTGAACGAATTGGACGACGCCGCTACGAAAAAAACTATATTCGGTAGGCTTCACAAAGTTTTGCTGGAAAGGAGCGTTAGAACTGTTTTGAGAGTGAAGAAAATCAATCCAAACAGCCACGTAGCTTTTGTGAAAAACTACTCGCGATGTATAGAACATATTTGGGGCTACAGACAATTGTATCACATTGTGGAGGAGTTGCGGTTGTCTCAGTTCGACTCTTCCGTGGAGGAGCACGAAAGAAAACTTACCAGACTGTGGACCGGGTTGTGCCCGAAGGTTCCACTTGAGGCCAGAATTACAAAGCAATGGCAGGACATCGGTAAGAATCACCTAAATATGTAATTATCAGGTATACTTTTTCTTGTCTAGTATAAGAATGTCGAAGATAAACAATTTTACTTCTAATAGTTTATATCTGGGTGTGATTCGCCCTGGATCTTTCTCATCTTTAGAGCCAGATTTTTGTCAGATGGGCTTGCAGTTGGGAAAATGAAAAGTTAATAAAAAGTGGGTTTAACATTCCTTGTCTAAACCATCTGCTACTATGCAACTTTTAAGTTTCAGAGAAGGAAGACTAGCACGGTAGAATGTTATCTTGTAACTGCAAGAACATGTATACATCTTAGAAAGAGTACAACCATTGAAGAACGTAAAACACTCATTCCCTCGTTTCCATAGTGCTCATAAGAGAAACAAGCGACCAGCTTCCAAACATTATTTATTAATTCTAATTTTATTGGAAGGTGCAACAGGATCTTAGCCCACTCATAATGCCTTTTTTCTCACTTCAAATTTTTTTTTTTTTTTTTCGCGTTTTTTACCTTACTTCGTTAAAACTGTCATAACTCCTGATACTTACCAAATAAATTCAAATTCGAGGATATCGTTGGAAAGAACGTTAAATTTCCAAGCTACCCAGTGTAAAAACCACAATCTTTTAGCAATAAACCATTTCTAAAAAATTAAGGCAAATAGCAAACTTCAACTCATTTTCGAAATATGAATCTTTTAAAATCGAAGTTTTCACTTTAAATCTCTAGCTATTTCGATGGGCGCTCTTCGGAAAAAACATGTTCAAATTGTCAGCTTTCCAACGGTCTATCAATTTTTCTTTTTAAAATTCAAATTAGAAGAGAAAATCAAGTTTGAATGCCAAAAAACGTTTGTTTACAAGAAAATCCAGTGTTTTAGGCGGTGTTCGATCTCAAGATGACTTGACGAGTTTGTTATCATTTCCTACGTAATTTTTAACGCTGAATCCAATGTCGATACTTACGAATAATTCTGACTGCTAGAAAGTGGATTTTTCGAGGAAAACCTTCATATTTTGACAATAACAAACGCATTATTCATAAATATGGAAGTGAGCATAAAATAACGCATTTCTACTCAATAAAAATATCAACTTTCAAACTGATTGATGCTTTTATTGAGTAAAAAGGTGTTACTTTATGCTCACTACCACATCTAGCAATAATGCGTATTTTATGTATGAAAAACTAAGGTTTTCTTCGAAAAATCCACTTTCTAGCAGTCAGAATTATTTGGTAGTATCACCATTGGATTCAGCCTAAAAAATTACATAGGAAATGATACCAAAATCGTCATCTTGAGATCGAGGGGGACCATAAACCGCTTAAAACACTGGATTTTCTTGTAAAACAAACGTTTTTTGGCATTCAAACTTGATTTACTCTTCTAATTTGAATTTTAAAAAGTCCATTCATGCAGCATGAATTAATGAGCGAATTTTCAAAGAAATCATTCAGTTGAAGGTGTGGTTAAGTAAAGGACCAATGGTGTTGCAATTTGTTGTAGAAAGTTTTTTTCACGATTCTTGATTTATATATATACTTTTTTTTTAACATAGGATGTCTGGGAAAAGAGGGATCGTTTCAGAATGTTCCAAAACGGATTTCAGTGTGAAAAATTTTCGA
Organism: Apolygus lucorum; assembly: GCA_009739505.2. Taxonomy (NCBI): domain Eukaryota; kingdom Metazoa; phylum Arthropoda; class Insecta; order Hemiptera; family Miridae; genus Apolygus; species Apolygus lucorum. Next base: position 19,821,176 of record CM019182.2, on the reverse strand, counting down.
AAAAGTCGATTCTAAAAATTTTGAGGCCATTGCAATAGCTTCATTTTCCTTGAAAATTCGCTAATAAAACGCTGCAAATTATTGCTGGGTATGCTTTGAAGATTTTGGAGTCCATATTCATGTTCTAGTCGTCTCTACGAACTCATAGAGTACCCACCCACACCGCTACTGCATTTCTGGGTACCGTCAACTGGGGTGATAGTGATCAATTTCTACAGTTTTTCCTTGAAAACTACCAGTGTAATAATTCAAAAAAATCTGAAAAAAATAATTTATACTCTCCCACATCTTACGAACAGTATCCTATATCGAACTTTAAAATTTCGTTGAATTAAGCTCGTTAAAAAAAAAAAAAAATGATCAGTATCACCCCCCACATAGGGGGTGATAGTAATCACTAATTTAAAATCGAACTTAAACTATTAAAAATTGTTTTTTAGTACCCTGAGGTAAAAAAAAACCACTAGCAACTCATTTCAGAACAATTTTTGTTGAAAAACTAATGAAAACCAACTCTTTACTTATAAAAATCAGAATCAAGCCGAAATTCAAGACTCGTAATATCCTCTTCAGTATTTTTTATTATAATAAGACAATTTGTGGCACATGTTTGGTAACTGACAAGAAACAACTTATTTTAAAGCACTTGTTGCCAAAAATAATGATGGACCAATCACGTTTTGATAGTTTCAGGGCATTTCGGCCGTGATCACTATCACCCCCTGGAAATGAGTTGTTTTTGTTTTTAACAGATAACCAACTGTAGTAACACGGAAAGAACAAACTAAATGCAGATATTTCATGCTTACACAACACCCGACACCGGCACAACAGAAGTTACAATCACAATGTCAGCTGGGCCCGATTTTGAGATTTGTTTATTTCCTTATCAGCTACCATGGTAACCTAGACTATCGGGCGGGAACGATATCTCCCCAGAGAAGACATTGTTACGAACACATAACACGACCTAACTTTCCAATTTAGGACTGTGTGGAGTTCTGCAATCGCATGCAAATGAAAAAAGGCGTGTTGATCAGTATCACCCCAGCATATCAGTATCACCCCAGTTGACGGTACAACAAATATCCGGCTGAATCCGAATATACCATACATCACCATGATTTTGAATGTAATAACCACAAAAAACGGGAAAACCCATTTTTTTGGAGTTTTTTTTAAAATTTTGGACCACTTTGGATTGTCCAAAATTGCTGGTTAACGAACTTGACCTATGGTTTGTTGTTACGAACATTTTGGCAAAAACTAAAAAAAATTTCTAAACAATTACTCAAGTTATCGTCCGGAAACATATATCTACCACGTGTTGTAGTATCAATGGGCAAAAAATTGGAGTATAGAGGTTTTCAATGGTGCTGAATCCAAATTTGAGGTCAAAAACCTGAATTTCCGACCCACCAAAATACCCTACCTATATTCAGAGGCGAACTGTCCACTTAAGGGGGGTATTGAAGGTTTAAGTTGGCCAGCAGGCCTATTTTAATTTATTGTTAATAACAAAAGATCTTTGTGTGTTTCGTAAATCTACAAAACTGGCTTTCTTTCTGAAATTACATTTTTGATGTATCATTGATTATGTACAAAAAAGCTTCCACAATCAAGCTATTCAAAACTAGATCAATCATAATGTAAAACGATGCGTTGTACTCGAGTAAGCAGCTTAAAAACCAAATAATTTGAATTTCAGGGTTTCAAGGAGATGACCCCAAGACTGACTTCCGGGGTATGGGTCTCCTGGGTCTAGACAACCTCGTTTTCTTCGCCGAGGAGTACACTGGAGCAGCACGTCACGTCTGGTCTCATTCGCTTCATCCCCAGCACGGTTACGCTTTCGCCATAGTCGGCATCAACCTAACCCATTTGGCGTACAGCCTTCTCAAAGACGGTTCGGCCAAAACCCACATCTACAACGCGTGCAAAACGATGCCCTCTCTCAGAGCATTCCACCAGTTCTACTGCTACCTTTTCTACGAGTTTGATCGGTTTTGGATAGAATCCAAACCAGCTGATGTGATGCAGTTCACCTTCATCAAGGATCAGTTCGAAAAAAACATTAGAGACCTTCTTGCGAATCCTAGTACGGTTTTCAAGATTAACTTTGTAGTGGAAGACGTGTGATTTGTTAGTAGTCTCCAACTGATTCTTCATCCAAGTACCAATTTTGTTCCTCCTCACAGTTGACGTAAGTGCCTGTGCAATCATTTCTTGCCTGTAGCGTTTTCACGCATTAGTATTTATGATATTTTTTATTATCATTATGTGTATTTTTAGAGTTTTATGGTCAAACTCTAAATTTATTATTAAATGGAGGTTTTGTTGTCCAATTTATTGTTTATTAGTAAGGAAATATTTGCCTTTCAATAGTGCAAGTCAGGGTAATTTTTACAAACTTGTCAAGTAAATTTCTACAATCAGATAGCATAATATAGTATTTGTTTATAGTATTATGAATGGGAAACTTGCAATGTTATTTTGTCATTTGAAAGACATCAGTGATGTGGCTCCCTTGAAAGGTAGAGAGAGATCCAGGACATGGAATAAGGAGTGGAAGAGTCACTTCTTAGGGGAATCAGTGCCGCTTACAGCAGTGGTGCTACCTCTGGAAGCGTAACGGAACTAATAGCCTACAAGTTGTTACACTGGAGAGTGTGAACAAAGAAAAATAATATTTTTTAAAATTTTATTTTAAAAAATTTACAAAATTTCATGACACAATTTACAAAGAAATTTACGTGAAAATTATACAAAGAGATGATGTTTTACGAGTACTGTAGTAACCATTCTTCTTTCCCCAATTTCTCAAAAATATTTTTGTGAAAAAGCATCTGCTTCAGTAAAATTTGATTACATATTTAGTTTAGGTAAGTTTGGTAGTTACCTACTTATATTCTTTGTTTTACAAGAAAAATAAACCGATATCAAACGAAGTAAGTAACTAGGGGATTCATCTGTTAAGAAAAATACAGTTTTAGCAGTGCAGCGTAAATATCTAAATAAGCGAATTTACGCATTATTAATCGTTTGAGTCCCTTATCTCTAATGGTCTAAGTACAGTTCACCGATTTGGCTTCAAATCTACTACTTTTTGTAGAACATGTTGGTTCCCGAAATAGTTTTAAACAATTCTGTCACGCCAACAACTCCAGCAATTGTAGACGATGGGGCTTTTTTTCATTATGCTTTGTAACCCTGAGTGAACCTTCCTCTCTTTGTTCCATTCCTAGGAAGACTGAAACTGACGTGAATCAGGTCTCATATTACCGACCTGCCTGCCAGGCAGGTACTCCAGCTCAGGGGCATGAATGCCACCATCTGATTTCCGTTATCCCGTTTTTTACTCAAACAGGCTTGCCAATCTGGAAATTGGTAGGTGCCTCATGGGGGGTTGTTTTTAATGACATAAAATTCCTGCTCATGCAAGTTTCCGTATTTGATTATGTACTTATCTAGATCACCATTTTCATAATTCTGCCGACTTTGCTATCCTCTTGACACCTAAATATTGGGCACTTCAAGCGCTGTTAGCATATTTTTAATGATTTGGTAGATGCATAGCACTTCTACAATAATTTATTTAAAAAACTGATGGTGTGCAATGATGTTTGATCTCTCATCAAGAATCTCTCTCCAAATTGTACCTACCTATGATTTATTCATGGTATATGTACTCAACAATACATTTCATAATTTGGACCGTGAATATTTTCTGTTCTTCATTAGTTACCTGCATGAAATGACCTACGGCACTTGATAAATAACTCATCTCCCACCATATGCTTTAATATCTTCATAGCTTTGGTAAATATGGTTTCAGTTTACGATGGGATGATTGAGAATTCATTCTTGTACTTACTAATGGAGAGTTTGTTCCTTAGGGTTGGTTTCCTTAAATATGGAAAAATGCATACCCCTTTTCCAACATTTTATTGTAAATTTCGGTACAAAAATAAAAAAATTAATCTAGTTGAACATTACGTTAGTATGAATGAAATTAATCACCGGGAGTTTGAAATTACTGGTTGGGTAAACCGTAAGTTGATGCTGGCACAGCAGCTGAGTAGGGTCCACCTGCACTTTGATTTTCATTTCCACTTCCAGCCCCTCCTGCTGAGCCAATTCCAGAAGAGCTGCCACTGTCTTGGAGTCCGCCATCTCCTTGTACTGAGGAGCTACCACTATTTTGGCTGGTACCAAAGCCTTGTACCAAGAAGCTGCCAGAGTTTCCAATGTTTCCTATTCCTTGCCCTGAATAGCCCCCAGTGGTTTGGATTCCTTCAACTCCCTGTCCTGAGTAGCCAATGTTTCCCAGGCCTCCTACTCCTTGTCCTGAGAAACTGCCAGTGTTTCCTAGACCTCCAAGACCTTGTCCTGAATATCCACCACTAGTTTCGATTCCTCCGATTCCCTGTCCAGAAAAGCCTCCATTGTTTCCCAGTCCTCCAATACCCTGTTCAGAGAAAGTGACAGTGTTTCCTAGACCTCCAAGACCTTGTCCTGAATATCCACCACTAGTTTCGATTCCTCCGATTCCCTGTCCAGAAAAGCCTCCATTGTTTCCCAGTCCTCCAATACCCTGTTCAGAAAAAGTGCCAGTGTTTCCTAGACCTCCAAGACCTTGTCCTGAATATCCACCACTAGTTTCGATTCCTCCAATTCCCTGTCCAGAAAAGCCTCCATTGTTTCCCAGTCCTCCAATACCCTGTTCAGAGAAAGTGCCAGTGTTTCCTTGACCTCCAAGACCTTGTCCTGAATATCCACCACTAGTTTCGATTCCTCCAATACCCTGTCCTGAGGTGCTGCCAATGGTTCCCAGTCCTCCAATACCCTGTTCAGAGAGAGTGCCTGTGTTTCCTTGACCTCCAAGACCTTGTCCTGAATATCCACCACTAGTTTCGATTCCTCCAATACCCTGTCCTGAGGTGCTGCCAATGTTTCCCAGTCCTCCGATACCCTGACCTGAAAAACTACCGAAGTTTTGTAAACCTGCAATTCCCTGCCCTGGATAGCTCCCACTGGTTTCGATTCCTCCAATGCCTTGGCCTGAAAAGCTGCTGCTGAATCCTTGAGATCCTGAAAATCCAACATTGTTTTGAAGACCTCCGACTCCAGTGACGCCTTGCAAAGCAACTCCGTTTCCTTGTTCCAGATCTTGAGATTCACCAGCTCCTTGTCCGATCTGCTGCAAATTCAGTCCCCCTCCGATCACTTGTCCTCCAATGCTACCAGCGACACCGGAGTTTACTCCCACTGTTCCTTGGCTGTATCCACCAGCTCCTTGCGCGTACTGGAATCCAGTCACAGACCCTCCAGAAAGGCCGTAGCCGCCATTTAGGACTGGTCCGCCTTGCTGTACTAAATGGTAATGCCCTCCGTGATGGAGACTCACAAAGTTCTGTGATGATGTAGCAACTCCGTGTCCACTGTGGTGAATGTGATGGAGACCTCCATGCGCCACTCCCAGTAAGATCATCATCAAGGCTGTTCCTATCTGTTATGACAATGATGACAAATATTAAGGTTACATTAATCTTATTGTAATAAAGCATGTACTGCTAAAATCGTCCAGATAGTGGTAAAAAAATTTAAAAAAAAATCTTCATGATTTTTCCCAAGGATCTCAAATATGTCCACGGTGTGCATAGTGCACGTGCGCAACGCACACCTACTTAGTTATCTCAAATGGGAACCCCTATTTTGTATTGCGGATTTGGATTCTACTCAAAATGTCATGAGTTTTAGTCCCTTCCACCGATTTTTTTGGCCAAAAAGTAGGTGGTTTTAAAAGGAAAATCGCTCTTTTTCCATCCTTATGAGTTATGACGCAAATTTAATTATTTAAGTAGTAATTTAGGGGTAGAGTTAGCCACGTGAACTAATTAAAATTGAGTCGTAACTCATAAGGATGGAAAAAGAGCGATTTTCCTTTTAAAACCTCCTACTTTTCGGCCGCTGTTTCGAAAAATTCTGGTTAAATCCAAAAACACATACTACCACGTGATTCAGCGTCGAAAATTAATGAAAAAACACGTATCACACTTGGGTTTTACCTTCATCTCAAATTTGGCACAATCCAGGGGTTGCGCATGTTTGCGCGCTCACTGGACGGGTTGTGGGCAACCGAAAAAATCGGTTGAGGGGTCTAAAACTCGTGAAATTTTGAGTAGAATCCAAATATGCAATACAAAATAGGGGTTCCCATTTGAGATAACAAAATCGGTGTGGAAAAAATTCATGGAAAAAATCATTAAACTTTTTTTAGAAAAACTTTTTTTACCACTATCTGGACGATTTTTGCGAGGGTGGGGGGGGGGGGGAACTCGTGCGACACCCTGTACATAGCAGATAGTGGCGATAATGCAAATTTGATTCCCTTGGAAGGACTCTCCCAATAACAAAACTCAGTCAATAAATACAATCATTTTATAAAAAATAAATATTAATACCAAAACGTATTTTAAAATTAGAAACACCCACTAAGAACGATAAAACAGATTTTAGCCGATCAGCATACTTTTATATAAATTCCTCTGCTGTTACGAGATTTGGAAAATAAACTAGTAAGGAAATCATCAAGATATTCGAGAGCGAGCTTGCGGTTTGTCAATTGAAAAATCGTCAACATGATCTTGAAAATCGAATTTCATCTTGGGGAATTTATGAGTGGTACCCACAGCTCTAAGCATCTCACTCCCATTCCAAAAGTCCATGTTAGTATTGTGTGAGGAAGCAACTGCCCGCCCAAAACTCTGATCTACTCTTAGGATGAGCGGAAGATGGATGAAAATCCAACCGGAAATGGTTTTTAAAAAACTATATCATACTATCCACCCATCTTGGCAGACTCTTTTGTCTAGCTACTAAGGATGGTTATGGTGAAATTAAGTAACGAATGAAATTCTTTTAACAAAAAAAAAAAGTTCCCAAAAATCTGTTTTTTAAGAAAATTAAACGTCGAAACGACAAAAGACGAGTCATCTTTCAGTCTTAAAGATTATAAAATATGTGTTAGGCATTGGATGGATAACAAGGATCTATCGTTGAAAACATTGTAGAGCCAATTTTAAACGTTTTTACACCCAAATGATACATTTAGCGGATCTGAGTTCTGACTCCAGGCTAAAAAGATAGGTTCATGCACTATTAGATGAGCAGGTACTTACTGACGCCATGTTCGAAGGTATTCTGTGGTTTCATTGAAGAGTTGGAGAGCTTTTATAAGTGCGATGCCTCCTTCAGGCTGTTGGTGTTTCTATCTATCGCAGAATCGAAGATTCTACTGACGATATTGGGATCGGCGTAGCGGTGACCTGACATTGAATCTCGGGGTGTTTTCGAAGTCGTCAAAACGCTGCCAATTCCTACACATTAGTGACCGTGACTTTCGAATGGGTTAATATCCTCTTACTTTCTGATCGAGTGTGAGTTTTTAAAAATACATGTAAGCATTTTATTAGCAGCTACCATTCGGTCACGGGGGTCTCAGTCGGTCACCGTTAGTTCCTCGTTCCGGGTCAGTATTTCACAAAATTGAAGGCGCAAAAACTTGAAAAGTTTAACCTAAATTGGAAATTTTAAAGGATTTTAGAAATTAGTGCACGGCCCTAGGGAATTGAAAAACTGAAATATTGCCAGAGAAATATGGGAAAACCGTTTATTCAGTAGTTTTTCCATTTTGGTTTATTAGTTTTAGTTTCGATTTTCTTTGGAATCGACCAAGAAATTTTTTTTTTATTTGTGGGTTTACGTTTCAAGGTACGTAGAATCCAAAAATCGAATTAAAAAAAAATATCGCCGTCCGCGACACTTTCCCCACTTAGTATGACCGATTTTGATGAAATTTGGTATTATGTAGGCTCCATTTGGGGTCTAGTTCTGCCCCGAAGATTGTGGTTGATGTAGGTCACTTCTAAGGGTTGAAAAATAAGGTTTGAAATGTTGAAAACCCCCTAACTCAAACAATTTTGATATAAAGGTATTGATTTTCCATCAATTTATGATAGTACAGAATTTTTAGTTTTTTGAGACCACGTGGAGCTCTGAAGGACAAACCGTTCGCTCCCTACAAGAATTTAAGGGTTGGACTGACGATAAATCAGAAACACGAGTGTGAATCGCAAAAGAGGCCTAATCTCCGTTCAAATTTTAGCTGACCGAAATACGATCGATGTTTTTCTTCAAGTTGGTTGGTGGTAACATTGGCAAAGCCGTGTTCTTTGCGAACGAGTGATCTATATTGAAAAATAATAAACCTCTGTGTAATAATTTGCAGCGTTGTTCTTTGATTTTATTCTTGATGGTTCTTTGATGGTTTGATTTTGATGATTCCGGCGGCAATATTTCAGTTTTTCAATTCTCTAGGGCCGTGCACTAATGAATTTCTAAAGTCCTTTAAAATTTAGGTACAACTTTTTAAGTTTTTGCCCCTTCAATTTCGCGAAATACTAGGAACGAACTGCGACCGACTGAGACCCCTTCAACAAAAGCTTAAAGCACCTACTCCATTACAATACAATCTGGATTTTGAGGAAGGAGGATCTGAGCAGAACTAGGTAGGTACCCAATTCAAATATTCACTAGGTTACGTAGCGGGTAAAAATAACTTGAGTACCTACCACAGAATTTTCTCTGAAAAGTTTGAGTAAAAAAAACCATACTGTATATTTTTTAGGATTGAATCCGAAAATGACAACAGTTATTTGGTTTATTATTTTCCATGATCAACTTTGCAATGAAGCAAGAAAGAATTTAACCCTCCTCAAAATTTGATGATTTACGTCTCAAGGTACGTGGAATCCGAAAATAGAGTTGTAAAAATCCCTCCGTAAGCGACACTTTGCCCAGTTCCCGATGGCCGATTTTGATGAAATTTGATATATCGGCCCCATTTGGGGTCTTGTGCCGATTATTGTCAGTCGCTTCAAAGGGGTGCGAAATAGGAGTTGTAAATTTCCAACGCTCGAAAACTCGATATAAGTAAAGGTATTGTTTTTGCAGTAAGTTGAAATTGAATTGAATTTTAGAATCAAATGATGTGGACAGTGCTGGTATAAATCAGAATAACGAGTGTGAATAATTTTGCTTCCGAGTCTACCATGGCAGCGGAATTTTGTTTATCACTTTTCAAGACTGACAAAAAGTTCTCCAAAATCAAAATTTTCACTCGCGTCTTCCGTTTTACCTTCCTGAACAATTTTGTTTTCGTGTCTGTCTGACTGTGTGTCTGTCATGAAACACTTGTAACGGGCAAAAATATACAAAGTTACTGTCCGATTTCGATGGAATTTTACGGGATTGTGCTGGTTGGTTTGTAGAAGTAGACGTGGCCTCCAGCCAGTGTTCTGTCACCACCTCGAACACACCAACAATCAATGTTCAAGCGCATGGAGAAGTATGGAAGTGGCCAGCTAAACAGGGAAGCCAATTTTCGAGCTGTTGGGTTGTCACCCCTGCGAGTATTGAGATGAAGGGAGAAAGATCCCACTCACCTGCTAACTGTCTTGCCTAATAGTCTACAAAGTGCTCTCCCCCTACTCTTGAAGGCCACCCATCTTGTGTATTGCCGCCCTCCTGGCTCCCCCAGTCACTGGGCTGTGCTAAGTGATAAAACCGGCGTTCTTGTATCAGCCTACCTCCCCAGAAAGAAGACAAGAATATCCTCCTGGAAGTGTGCGTGGAGGAAGCCACTGATTAGACTAGATAATTCCCCTGCTGCCTCTTCTCCACCACCCTGATGGACTCACGAAGGTATACCATAACATAGATGACAAAGTGTATTTATCCCAACATATTGACCAATATAGGTAGATAAGTGAGAAAGTGACTCAGAAAACTGAGCTCAAAGCATATCTTGGGTGTATCGAAATACCTAGTAAACAGTAACATTACCTTGTCCATCTTACTCCTAATAGAGTTGAACACGATTTTACTGTTATACATTACTAGTACTGAAATAATTTGTTACCTACATGCCCTTCTGGAACTCTCAGTCAATGAACCACAGCATTGCAAGACTGGTCATTGCAAGTAGAATTTTTGGTATATTATCCACTTTCCTTTCAACTTCCTTCACCCCTGGTTCAGGCTGTATTACCAGGTATAATCATCAGCAAGACAGAGAAACCCTAGGTGTATTGCTGAGTGTATCATCAGGTGTATCACCCATCATAAATGACCAATACGAGAGGGAAACACCGGGTGTATGGCCCTTCATAAATGACCAATAAGAGAGGGATACACCGGGTGTATCGCCAGCTGTATTGTCAGTTGTATCGCCCTTCATAAAAGACCAACAAGACAGGGAAACACTGGGTGTATTGCCAGGTGTATTGCATATCATTAATGGTAAACAAGACAGGGAACCACTGGGTGTATTGCTGGGTGTATTGCCCCTCATAAATGAACAATAAGACAGGGAAACACAGGGTGTATCGCCCATCATAAATAACCAATAAGAGAAGGAAAAACCAGGTGTCTCGCCAGCTGTATTGTCAGGTGTATCACCCTTCATAAAAGACCAACAAGAGAGGGAAACACCGAGTGTATCGCCCTTCATATATGACCAACAAGACAGGGAAACACAGGGTGTATTGCCCGTCGTATCGCATATCATTAATGGCCAACGAGACAGGGAAACACAGGGTGTATTGATGAATGTATCGCCCTTCACAAATGACGACCAAGACAGGGAAACACCAGGCGTATCGCCCTTCATAAATGACCAACAAGACAGGGAAACACTGGGTGTATTGCCAGGTGTATCGTATATTATTAATGGCCAACAAGACAGGGAAACACTGGGTGTATTGCTGGGTGTATTGCTCCTCATAAATGACCAATAAGACAGGGAAACATGAAGTGTATCACCCATCATAAATTACCAATAAGATAAGGAAAAACCGGGCGTATCGCCTGGTGTATCGCCCATCATAAATGGCCAATAAGACAGGGAAACAAGGGTGTATTGCTGGGTGTATCGCCCTTCACAAATGACCAATAGGACAAAGAAACACGGAGTGTATCGCCCATCATAAATGACCAATAAGAGAAGGAAAAACCGGGTGTATCGCCTGGTGTATCGCCCATCATAAATGGCCAATAAGACAGGAAAACACAGGGTGTATTGCTGGGTGTATCGCCCTTCACAAATGACCAACAAGACAGGGAAAGACCGGGCGTATCGCCCATCATAAATGAACAACAAGACAGGGAAACACTGGGTGTATTGCCAGGTGTATTGCATATCATTAATGGCCAACAAGGCAGGAAAACACTGGGTGTATTTCTGGGTGTATCGCCCTTCACAAATGACCAATAAGACAAGGAAACACAGGGTGTATCGCCCATCATGAATGACCAATAAGAGGAGGAAAAACCGGGTGTATCGCCTGGTGTATCGCCCATCATAAATGGCCAATAAGACAGGAAAACACTGGGTGTATTGCCAGGTGTATCGCATATCATTAATGGCCAACAAGACAGGGAAACATTGGGTGTATCGCCCCTCATAAATGACCAATAAGACAGGGAAAAATCTCTGTTCAATTTCTCCCTTGCGAGGGAAAAACATTAAATCATGTTTAATGTTTTTCCCTCGCAAGGGAGAAATTAGATTGCCGATCACTCAGCTGATCAGTGACCACTCAGGCGCCTTCAGCATTCTCCATTGACCCTGCTTCTCAAATTTCAGCTTCCTGCGTTCAACAGGAGAGAAAATGGCCTTGGAGCTCACTCAGCTGATCAGTGACCATCTTGGTACAACTAGACCCCAAATGGAGCCGATATAACGTGGTAACTAAGAAATCGGTCCGTGGTAACTAAGAAAAAAAAGCGTTGCAGATTTGCGTGTCGGAATTCACAGAATGACCCCCAGCCCTAAAACATTAAACATGTTAACACGGGGTGTATCGCCCATCATAAATGACAATAAGAGAAGGAAAAACCCGGCGTATCGCCCTTCATTAATGGCTAACAAGACAGGGAAACACTGCGTGTGTTGCTGGGTGTATCGCTCCTCATCAATGACCAATAAGACAGGGAAACACAGGGTGTATCGCCCATCATAAATGACCAATAAGAGAAGGAAAAACCGGGTGTATTGCCTGGTATATCGCCCTTCATAAATGGCCAATAAGACAGGGAAACACGGGGTGTATCGCCCATCATAAATGACCAATAAGTGAAGGAAAAACCGGGTGTATCGCCCATCATAAATGGCCAATAAGACAGGGAAACACGGGGTATATCACCCAGCATAAATGACCAATAAGAGAAGGAAAAACCTGTTGTATCGCCCATCATAAATGGCCAATAAGACAGGGGAACACTGGGTGTATTGCTAGGTGTATCGCTCCTCATAAATGACCAATAAGGCAGGGAAACACGGGGTGTATCACCCATCATAAATGACCAATAAGAGAAGGAAAAACCTGTTGTATCGCCCATCATAAATGGCCAATAAGACAGGGAAACACTGGGAGTATTGCTGGGTGTATCGCTCCTCATAAATGACCATCAAGACAGGGATACACTGGGTGTATTACCAGGTGTATTGCATATCATTAATGACCAAAAAGACAGGGAAACAATGGGTGTATTGCTGGGTGTATCGCTCCTCATAAATGACCAATAAGAAAGGGAAACACGGGGTGTATCGCCCATCATAAATGACCAATAAGAGAAGGAAAAACAGGGTGTATCGCCCATCATAAATGGCCAATGAGACTGGGAAACACGGGGTGTATCACCCATCATAAATGGCTAACAAGACAGGGAAACACTGCGTGTGTTGCTGGGTGTATCGCTCCTCATCAATGACCAATAAGACAGGGAAACACAGGGTGTATCGCCCATCATAAATGACCAATAAGAGAAGGAAAAACCGGGTGTATTGCCTGGTATATCGCCCTTCATAAATGGCCAATAAGACAGGGAAACACGGGGTGTATCGCCCATCATAAATGACCAATAAGAGAAGGAAAAACCGGGTGTATCGCCCATCATAAATGGCCAATAAGACAGGGAAACACGGGGTGTATCACCCAGCATAAATGACCAATAAGAGAAGGAAAAACCTGTTGTATCGCCCATCATAAATGGCCAATAAGACAGGGGAACACTGGGTGTATTGCTAGGTGTATCGCTCCTCATAAATGACCAATAAGGCAGGGAAACACGGGGTGTATCACCCATCATAAATGACCAATAAGAGAAGGAAAAACCTGTTGTATCGCCCATCATAAATGGCCAATAAGACAGGGAAACACTGGGAGTATTGCTGGGTGTATCGCTCCTCATAAATGACCATCAAGACAGGGATACACTGGGTGTATTACCAGGTGTATTGCATATCATTAATGACCAAAAAGACAGGGAAACAATGGGTGTATTGCTGGGTTTATCGCTCCTCATAAATGACCAATAAGAAAGGGAAACACGGGGTGTATCGCCCATCATAAATGACCAATAAGAGAAGGAAAAACCGGGTGTAACGCCCATCATAAATGGCCAATGAGATAGGGAAACACGGGGTGTATCACCCATCACAAATGGCCAATAAGACAGGGGAACACTGGGTGTATTGCTGGGTGTATCGCTCCTCATAAATGACCAATGATACAGGGAAACACGGGGTGTATCACCCATCATAAATGACCAATAAGAGAAGGGAAAAACCTGTTGTATCGCCCATCATAAATGGTCAATAAGACAGGGAAACACTGGGAGTATTGCTGGGTGTATCGCTCTTCATAAATGACCATCAAGACAGGGATACACTGGGTGTATTACCAGGTGTATTGCATATCATTAATAGCCAAAAAGACAGGGAAACAATCGGTGTAGTGCTGGTTGTATCGCTCCTCATAAATGACCAATAAGACAGGGAAACACGGGGTGTATCGACCATCATAAGTGACCAATAAGAGAAGGAAAAACCGGGTGTATTGCCTGCTATATCCTGGTGTATCACCCATCATAAATGGCCAATAAGACAGGGAAACACTGGGTGTATTGCCAGGTGTATTGCATATCATTAATGGCCAACAAGACAGGAAACACTGGGTGTATCGCCCATCATAAATGACCAATAAGAGATGGAAAAACCGGCGTATCGCCCTTCAGTAATGGCCAACAAGACAGGGAAACACTGGGTGTATTACCAGGTGTATTACATATCATTAATGGCCAACAAGACAGGGAAACACTGGGTGTATTGCTGGGTGTATCGCTTCTCATAAATGACCAATAAGACAGGGAAACACGGGGTGTATCGCCCATCATAAATGACCAATAAGAGAAGGAAAATCCGCATGTATCGCCTGGTGTATCGCCCATCATAAATGGCCAATAAGACAGGGGAACACAGGGTGTATTGCTGGGTGTATCGCCCTTCACAAATGACTAAAAAGACAGGGAAACACCGGGCGTATTGCCCTTCATAAATGACCAACAAGACAGGGTAAACACTGGGTGTATTGCTGGGTGTATCGCTCCTCATAAATGACCAATAAGACAGGGAAACACGGGGTGTATCGCCCATCATAAATGACCAATAATAGAAAGAAAAACCGGGTGTAAAGCTCATCATGAATGGCCAATAAGAAAAGGAAACACTGAGTGTATTACCAGGTGTATTGCATATCATTAATGGCCAACAAGACAGGGAACACTGGGTGTATTGCTGGGTGTATCGCCCTTCACAAATGACGACCAAGACAGGGAAACACCAGGCGTATCGCCCTTCATAAATGACCAACAAGACAGGGAAACACTGGGTGTATTGCGAGGTGTATCGTATATTATTAATGGCCAACAAGACAGGGAAACACTGGGTGTATCGCCCATCATAAATGACCAATAAGACAGGGGAACACAGGGTTTATTTCTGTGTGTATCGCCCTACACAAATGACCAACAAGACAGGGAAACACTGGGTGCATTACCAGGTGTATTTCATATCATTAATGGCGAACAGGACAGGGAAACACTGGGTGTATTGCTGGTTGTATTGCTTCTCATAAATGACCATCAAGACAGGGAAACACTGGGTATATTACCAGGTGTATTGCATATCATTAATGGCCAACAAGACGGGAAAACACTGGGTGTATTGCTGGGTGTATCGCTCCTCATAAATGACCAATAAGACAGGGAAACACGGGGTGTATCGCCCATCATAAATTACCAATAAGAGAAGGAATAACGGCATGTATCGCCTGGTGTATCGCCCATCATAAATGGCCAATAAGACAGGGGAACACAGGGTGTATTTCTGGGTGTATCGCCCTTCACAAATGACTAACAGACAGGGAAACACTGGGCGTATTGCCCTTCATAAATGACCAACAAGACAGGGAACCACAGGGTGTATCGCCCATCATAAATGACCAATAAGAGAAGGAAAAACCTGTTGTATCGCCCATCATAAATGGCCAATAAGACAGGGAAACACTGGGTGTATTGCTGGGTGTATCGCTCCTCATAAACCACCATCAAGACAGGGAAACACTGGGTGTATTGCATATCATTAATGGCCAACAAGACAGGGAAACACTGGGTGTATTGCTGGTTGTATCGCCCATCATAAGTGACCAATAAGAGAAGGAAAAACCGGGTGTATTGCCTACTGTATTGCCTAGTGTATCACCCATCATAAATGGCCAATAAGACAGGGAAACACAGGGTGTATTGCCAGGTGTATCGCATATCATTAATGGCCAACAAGACAGGAAACACTGGGTGTACTGCTGGGTGTATCTCTCCTCATAAATGACCAATGAGACAGGGAAACACGGGGTGTATCGCCCATCATAAATGGCCAATAAGACAGGGGAACACAGGATGTATTGCTGGGTGTATCACTCCTCATAAATTACCATCAAGACAGGGAAACACTGGGTGTATTGCTGGGTGTATCGCTCCTCATAAATTACCATAAAGACAGGGAAACACTGGGTGTATTGGCAGGTGTATCGCATATCATTGATGGCCAACAAGACAGGAAACACTGGGTGTATCGCTCCTCATAATGACCAATAAGAAGGGAAACACGGGGTATCGCCTATCATAAACGGCCAATAGGACAGGGGAACACAGGGTTTATTTCTGTGTGTATCGCCCTACACAAATGGCCAACAAGACAGGGAAACACTGGGTGTATTGCTGGGTGTATCGCTTCTCATAAATGACCAATAAGACAGGGAAACACTGGGTGTATTGCTGGTTGTATCGCCCTTCATTAATGGCCAGCAAGACAGGGAAACACTGGGTGTAATACCAGGAGTATTGCATATCATTAATGGCCAACAAGACAGGGAAACAGTGGGTGTATTGCTGGGTGTATCGCTCCTCATAAATGACCAATAAGACAGGGAAACACGGGGTGTATCGCCCATCATAAATGACCAATAATTGAAGGAATATCCGCATGTATCGCCTGGTGTATCGCCCATCATAAATGGCCAATAAGACAGGGGAACACAGGGTGTATTGCTGGGTGTATCGCCCTTCACAAATGACTAACAAGACAGGGAATCACCGGGCGTATTGCCCTTCATAAATGACCAACAAGACAGGGAAACACTGGGGTGTATTGCCAGGTGTATCGCATATCATTAATGACCGACAAGTCAGGGAAACATTGGGTGTATTGCTGGGTATATCGCCTAGTGTATCGCCCTTCATAA
The DNA here is from genome assembly GCA_009739505.2 of Apolygus lucorum. Lineage (NCBI taxonomy): Eukaryota > Metazoa > Arthropoda > Insecta > Hemiptera > Miridae > Apolygus > Apolygus lucorum. The sequence goes on along the minus strand of CM019182.2, from coordinate 19,804,473 downwards.
ATGGCCAACAAGACAGGGAAAAACGGGTTGTATCGCCCATCATAAATGAACAATAATAGAAGGAAAAACCGGGTGTATTGCTCATCATGGATGGCCAATAAGATAAGGAAACACTGGGTGTATTGTCAGGTGTATTGCATATCATTAATGGCCAACAAGACAGGGAAACACTGGGTGTATTGCTGGGTTTATCGCTCCTCATAAATGACCAATAAGACAGGGAAACACGGGGTGTATCGCCCATCATAAATGACCAATAAGAGAAGGAATAACCGCATGTATCGCCTGGAATATCGCCCATCATAAATGACCAATAAGAGAAGGAAAAACTTGGTGTATCGCCCATCATGAATGGCCCATAAGACCGGGGAACACAGGGTGTATTGCTGGGTGTATCGCTCCTCATAAATGACCAATAAGACAGGGAAACACGGGGCGTATCGCCCTTCATAAATGACCAACAAGACAGGGAAACACTGGGAGTATTGCCAGGTGTATCGCATATCATTAATGGCCAACAAGACAGGGAAACACTGGATGTACTGCTGGGTGTATCGCTCCTCATAAATGATCAATAAGACAGGGAAACACGGGTGTATCGCCCATCATAAATGACCAATAATAGAAGGAAAAACCGGGTGTATCGCCCATCATGAATGGCCAATAAGACAAGGGAACACAGGGTGTATTACCAGGTGTATTGCATATCATTAATTGCCAACAAGACAGGGAAACACTGGGTGTATTGCTGGGTGTATCGCTCCTCATAAATGACCAATAATACAGGGAAACACGGGGTGTATCGCCCATCATAAATGACTAATAAGAGAAGGAATATCCGCTTGTATCGCCTGGTGTATCGTCATCATAAATGGCCAATAAGACAGGGGAAGACAGGGTGTATTGCTGGGTGTATTGCCCTTCACAAATGACCAACAAGACAGGGAAACACGGGGTGTATCGCCCATCATAAATGACCAGTAATAGAAGGAAAACCGGGTGTATCGCTCATCATGATTGGCCAATAAGACAAGAAAACACTGGGTGTATTACCAGGTGTATTGGCATATCATTTATGGCCAACAAGACAGGGAAACACTGGGTGTATTGCTGGTTGTATCGCTCCTCATAAATGACCAATAAGACAGGGAAACACGGGGTGTATCACCCATCATAAATTACCAATAAGAGAAGGAAAAACCTGTTGTATCGCCCTCATAAATGGCCAATAAGACAGGGAAACACTGGGTGTATTGCTGGGTATATCGCTCCTCATAAATGACCATCAAGACAGGGATACACTGGGTGTATTACCAGGTGTATTGCATATCATTAATGGGCCACAAGACAGGGAAAACACTGGTGTATTGACTGGTGTATCGCTCCTCATAAATGACCAATAAGACAGGGAACACGGGGTGTAATCGCCCATCATAAATTACCAATAAGAGAAGGAAAAAACCTGTTGTATCTCCCATCATAAATGGCCAATAAGACAGGGGAACACAGGGTTTATTCTGTGTGTATCGCCCTACACAAATGACCAACAAGACAGGGAAACACTGGGTGTATTATCAGGTGTATTGCATATCATTATGCGAACAAGACAGGGAAACACTGGGTGTATTGCTGGTTGTATCGCTCCTCATAAATGACCATCAAGACAGGGAAACAGTGGGTGTATTAACCAGGTGTATTGCACATCATAAATGGCCAACATGACAGGGAAACACTGGTGTAATTGCTGGGTGTATCGCTCCTCATAAATGACCATCAAGACAGGGATACACTGGGTGTATTACCAGGTGTATTGCATATCATTAATGGCCAACAAGACAGGGAAACACTGGGTGTATTGCTGG
>CM019182.2:19617296-19802511 GCA_009739505.2 Apolygus lucorum | reverse complement strand
AGACAGGGAAACACTGGGTGTATTATCAGGTGTATTGCATATCATTTAATGGCGAACAAGACAGGGAAACACTGGGGTATTGCTGGTTGTATCGCTCCTCATAAATGACCCTCAAGACAGGGAAACAGTGGGTGTATTACCAGGTGTATTGCACATCATAAATGGCCAACATGACAGGGAAACACTGGGTGTATTGCTGGGTGTATCGCTCCTCATAAATGACCATCAAGACAGGGATACACTGGGTGTATTACCAGGTGTATTGCATATCATTAATGGCCAACAGACAGGGAAACACTGGGTGTATTGCTGGGTGTATCGCTCCTCATAAATGACCAATAAGACAGGGAAACACGGGGTGTATCGCCCATCATAAATTACCAATAAGAGAAGGAATAACGGCATGTATCGCCTGGTGTATCGCCCATCATAAATGGCCAATAAGACAGGGGAACACAGGGTGTATTTCTGGGTGTATCGCCCTTCACAAATGACTAACAAGACAGGGAAACACTGGGCGTATTGCCCTTCATAAATGACCAACAAGACAGGGAACCACAGGGTGTATCGCCCATCATAAATGACCAATAAGAGAAGGAAAAACCTGTTGTATCGCCCATCATAAATGGCCAATAAGACAGGGAAACACTGGGTGTATTGCTGGGTGTATCGCTCCTCATAAACCACCATCAAGACAGGGAAACACTGGGTGTATTGCATATCATTAATGGCCAACAAGACAGGGAAACACTGGGTGTATTGCTGGTTGTATCGCCCATCATAAGTGACCAATAAGAGAAGGAAAAACCGGGTGTATTGCCTACTGTATTGCCTAGTGTATCACCCATCATAAATGGCCAATAAGACAGGGAAACACAGGGTGTATTGCCAGGTGTATCGCATATCATTAATGGCCAACAAGACAGGAAACACTGGGTGTACTGCTGGGTGTATCTCTCCTCATAAATGACCAATGAGACAGGGAAACACGGGGTGTATCGCCCATCATAAATGGCCAATAAGACAGGGGAACACAGGATGTATTGCTGGGTGTATCACTCCTCATAAATTACCATCAAGACAGGGAAACACTGGGTGTATTGCTGGGTGTATCGCTCCTCATAAATTACCATAAAGACAGGGAAACACTGGGTGTATTGGCAGGTGTATCGCATATCATTGATGGCCACAAGACAGGAAACACTGGGTGTATCGCTCCTCATAAATGACCAATAAGAAGGGAAACACGGGGTATCGCCTATCATAAACGGCCAATAGGACAGGGGAACACAGGGTTTATTTCTGTGTGTATCGCCCTACACAAATGGCCAACAAGACAGGGAAACACTGGGTGTATTGCTGGGTGTATCGCTTCTCATAAATGACCAATAAGACAGGGAAACACTGGGTGTATTGCTGGTTGTATCGCCCTTCATTAATGGCCAGCAAGACAGGGAAACACTGGGTGTAATACCAGGAGTATTGCATATCATTAATGGCAACAAGACAGGGAAACAGTGGGTGTATTGCTGGGTGTATCGCTCCTCATAAATGACCAATAAGACAGGGAAACACGGGGTGTATCGCCCATCATAAATGACCAATAATTGAAGGAATATCCGCATGTATCGCCTGGTGTATCGCCCATCATAAATGGCCAATAAGACAGGGGAAACACAGGGTGTATTGCTGGGTGTATCGCCCTTCACAAATGACTAACAAGACAGGGAATCACCGGGCGTATTGCCCTTCATAAATGACCAACAAGACAGGGAAACACTGGGTGTATTGCCAGGTGTATCGCATATCATTAATGACCGACAAGTCAGGGAAACATTGGGTGTATTGCTGGGTATATCGCCTAGTGTATCGCCCTTCATAAATGGCCAACAAGACAGGGAAAAACGGGTTGTATCGCCCATCATAAATGAACAATAATAGAAGGAAAAACCGGGTGTATTGCTCATCATGGATGGCCAATAAGATAAGGAAACACTGGGTGTATTGTCAGGTGTATTGCATATCATTAATGGCCAACAAGACAGGGAAACACTGGGTGTATTGCTGGGTTTATCGCTCCTCATAAATGACCAATAAGACAGGGAAACACGGGGTGTATCGCCCATCATAAATGACCAATAAGAGAAGGAATAACCGCATGTATCGCCTGGAATATCGCCCATCATAAATGACCAATAAGAGAAGGAAAAACTTGGTGTATCGCCCATCATGAATGGCCCATAAGACCGGGGAACACAGGGTGTATTGCTGGGTGTATCGCTCCTCATAAATGACCAATAAGACAGGGAAACACGGGGCGTATCGCCCTTCATAAATGACCAACAAGACAGGGAAACACTGGGAGTATTGCCAGGTGTATCGCATATCATTAATGGCCAACAAGACAGGGAAACACTGGATGTACTGCTGGGTGTATCGCTCCTCATAAATGATCAATAAGACAGGGAAACACGGGGTGTATCGCCCATCATAAATGACCAATAATAGAAGGAAAAACCGGGTGTATCGCCCATCATGAATGGCCAATAAGACAAGGGAACACAGGGTGTATTACCAGGTGTATTGCATATCATTAATTGCCAACAAGACAGGGAAACACTGGGTGTATTGCTGGGTGTATCGCTCCTCATAAATGACCAATAATACAGGGAAACACGGGGTGTATCGCCCATCATAAATGACTAATAAGAGAAGGAATATCCGCTTGTATCGCCTGGTGTATCGTCCATCATAAATGGCCAATAAGACAGGGGAAGACAGGGTGTATTGCTGGGTGTATTGCCCTTCACAAATGACCAACAAGACAGGGAAACACGGGGTGTATCGCCCATCATAAATGACCAGTAATAGAAGGAAAACCGGGTGTATCGCTCATCATGATTGGCCAATAAGACAAGAAAACACTGGGTGTATTACCAGGTGTATTGCATATCATTTATGGCCAACAAGACAGGGAAACACTGGGTGTATTGCTGGTTGTATCGCTCCTCATAAATGACCAATAAGACAGGGAAACACGGGGTGTATCACCCATCATAAATTACCAATAAGAGAAGGAAAAACCTGTTGTATCGCCCCTCATAAATGGCCAATAAGACAGGGAAACACTGGGTGTATTGCTGGGTATATCGCTCCTCATAAATGACCATCAAGACAGGGATACACTGGGTGTATTACCAGGTGTATTGCATATCATTAATGGCCAACAAGACAGGGAAACACTGGGTGTATTACTGGGTGTATCGCTCCTCATAAATGACCAATAAGACAGGGAAACACGGGGTGTATCGCCCATCATAAATTACCAATAAGAGAAGGAAAAACCTGTTGTATCTCCCATCATAAATGGCCAATAAGACAGGGGAACACAGGGTTTATTTCTGTGTGTATCGCCCTACACAAATGACCAACAAGACAGGGAAACACTGGGTGTATTATCAGGTGTATTGCATATCATTAATGGCGAACAAGACAGGGAAACACTGGGTGTATTGCTGGTTGTATCGCTCCTCATAAATGACCATCAAGACAGGGAAACAGTGGGTGTATTACCAGGTGTATTGCACATCATAAATGGCCAACATGACAGGGAAACACTGGGTGTATTGCTGGGTGTATCGCTCCTCATAAATGACCATCAAGACAGGGATACACTGGGTGTATTACCAGGTGTATTGCATATCATTAATGGCCAACAAGACAGGGAAACACTGGGTGTATTGCTGGTTGTATCGCTCCTCATAAATGACCATCAAGACAGGGCAACACTGGGTGTATTACCAGGTGTATTGCATATCATTAATGGCCAACAAGACAGGGAAACACTGAGTGTATCGCTCCTCATAAATGACCAATAAGACAGGTAAACACGGGGTGTATCGCCCATCATAAATTACCAATAAGAGAAGGAATAACCGCATGTATCGCCTGGTGTATCGCCCATCATAGATGGCCAATAAGACAGGGGAACACAGGGTGTATTGCTGGGTGTATCGCCCTTCACAAATGACTAACAAGACAGGGAAACACCGGGCGTATTGCCCTTCATAACTGACCAACAAGACAGGGAAACACTGGGTGTATTGCCAGGTGTATCGCATATCATTAATGACCGACAAGTCAGGGAAACACGGGGTGTATTGCTGGGTATATCGCCTAGTGTATCGCCCTTCATAAATGGCCAACAAGACAGGGAAACACTGTATCGTCTGGTGGATCGCTCATCATAAATGACCAACAAGACAGGGAAACATTGGGTGTATTGCCAGGTGAATTGCCCATCATAAATGACCAACAAGACAGGGAAACACCGGGTGTATTGCCAGGTGTATTGATATCAGTAATGACCAACAAATCAGGGAAACACTGGGTGTATTGCCAGGTGTATCGCCAGGCTTATCGCCCATCATAAATGACCAACAAGACAGGGAAACACGTGGTGTATTGCTGAGTGTATTGCCAGGTGTATCGCCCATCATAAATGACTAACAAGATAGATATACACAAGGTGTAGCGCCCATCGTTTATGACCAACATACAGCGTTTATTATAATAAACGCTGGGTTTATTGCCCGGTGCATCGCAATACAAATTCGACAATGATTACCACTTTTATTGGAGTAGTGTGCAAAAAAAAGTGCACTCTTCCTGAACCAATTCCCCACAATCTTACGGTAATCTTGAATAGAAATACGTTGGCGTAAATCAATGAGGAGTAAACGAAAATTTCTTCATTTTGGTCCTGCCATGTGGTGGCAGATTTCACAACTAAACGTTTTACATTTAGCCTTAAATTCGTATCACGAAAGGGGATGCCTATAGCATATTTCGTTTTCAAGAAACCTTGGCCTTGTGCTGAGGGTTTGGGGTTGGTTTATGACCATAGATCTTGTAAGATACGTTTTGACCTGGAGCATCGGTGGATTACAACCAGCACCATACTGGAAAACGCTCGACTAACTGACTAACCAAACAAGGAGATTACAGACAGAAACCACTGATACGGATGATACAGACACACAACTTGAACATACGGACACACAAAAACAAATACTAAAACACAACGAAGACACAAGATGAAGAAACAAACCACAAACACACCCATAATCAAAAACATAACAGGACCCTTCAGGTCATCTAACGTTCCAGGGCCCTTCAGGTTACCCAATTTCATAGGACCCTTCGGGTCATTCGCCCTGAGTAAATTACACAAAAATCAGCTTACCATCAGAGACCACATCGATACCTCAAAGCGCAAAGGCACTAAGTCCAAAAACGGAGTTTCGAGAAAAACTCAAAAGAAGTTTTCACCAGTGCACCCAAAATAAGCTTAATAATAATAAGCTCAATAAACTTAACTTAACTTACTTTAACTTAACTTTCTAATTCTTCATGAAATTTTCAAGCTATAATCTTTAAAATAATCAATAATAGTTTTGTTGAATTTGAGTTTTTTCAAATTTAAAAAAAAAGTGGAAGATGGATGGATATAGCGCCTTTGCGTTTTGGTATCGACATCGCACTTCAGCTTGCATGCATAGGACCAAAAATCATATGCTTTGTTTCAGAAATGTAATTCAAGGTTGCACTTTTCCGAGGTTGGGATGTTATTAGTGGAAAATTGTTGATTTTAGGAAGTCCCTGCCTCTGGACGACGAGCCTCTTCCACCACCACCGGACAAAGACATCGAGGCCGTGCGTCGATTCATCAAGGAGGAGACCGAGCGCCTCTCATTGCTCCCTTTATCGACACTCGACACACCCGAGCCCCGGTGCGCACCTTTTTCCAAATTGGGCAGCCTAGTAACCTACGTGAAGTTCATGTTGGAAACAAATAACTACGAGGCGAAATCCGCCATGGGAGACGCGGCCATTGTCGCCATCCACGATGTGGCCCGATGGATGCCCACTTACCATCGGATAGCGCAGGAGAGGGACCGGCTGTTGGAGGAAAAGCAGGAGTGGCTGCTCGAAAAACAAGCTCTCCTGCAGCAACTCAGTCGTTCTACGACAGGCGGTGGAGCTTCAGCCATCCGTCTTCCTGAGACTGATCATTAAAAATACTATTTTCAATATATTTTCATCTTTCCTTTCTACTTCCTGCACCCCTGGTTCTGAAGGGAGTTTACTCATTTGTCGTGAAAACCAAAATTAAACTTGAAACAAAAACGCTGCAAATCATTGCCCAAAGGTTTATTATTTTCTGTATAGATCACTGGTTCTCCATCAATAGCACCTACCACCATCTTATTCTCCCTTGACCCTCCCTCTCAAACTTCAGCTTCCTGCGTTCAATAGTATTGAAAATGGCTTCGGAGCTCACTCAGCTGATCAGCCCTTCCAGGCGTCTCCAGCATTCGAGAAGGTCTTCTTCACTCCTCAGATCACTGATCAGCTGAGTGAGCTCCGAAGCCATTTTCATTCCTATTGAACGCAGGAAGCTGAAATTTGAGAGGGAAGGTCTAGGGAGAATACAGATGGTGGTAGGTGCTATTGATGGAGAACCAGTAATCAATACAGAAGAAAATTTTTTTTACCTACCAACCATTGATAGGTATTACCTACCACACCATACTGCCTTCACACCTTCACAATCAAGTTTATTACAAAGAACTAAACGCTTCACACTCGATTCGAAAAATAGAGAGCTTCATATGGAAATTTGATTACTGGTTGCTCAGAAAGCAAAACTAAATACAAATCGAAGAAACGAACAGCAATCGCGTTTTTGTTAGCTAAAAATTCAATGGATATTAGACCTCTTTTGTGATTCACACTCGTGTTTCTATTTTATCGAAGGAAAACCCTTAAGTACTCTTGAGCTGATCAGTGATCTGAAGAGTGAAGAAGATCTCCTCGAACGCTGGAGACGCCTGGAAGAGCACTTCCATTCAATAGGAATGAAGATGGCTTCGGAGCTCACTCAGTTGATCAGTGATCTGAAGAGTGAAGAAGATCTCCTCGAATGCTGGAGACGCCTGGAAGAGCACTTCCATTCAATAGGATTGAAAATGGCTTCGGAGCTAACTCAGCTGATCAGTGATCTGAGGTGTGAAGAAGATCTCCTCGAACGCTGGAGACGCCTGGAAGAGCACTTCCATTCAATAGGATTGAAAATGGCTTCGGAGCTAACTCAGCTGATCAGTGATCTGAGGTGTGAAGAAGATCTCCTCGAATGCTGGAGACGCCTGGAAGAGCACTTCAATTCAATAGGATTGAAAATGGCTTCGGAGCTAACTCAGCTGATCAGTGATCTGAGGTGTGAAGAAGATCTCCTCGAACGCTGGAGACGCCTGGAAGAGCACTTCCATTCAATAGGAATGAAGATGGCTTCGGAGCTCACTCAGTTGATCAGTGATCTGAAGAGTGAAGAAGATCTCCTCGAATGCTGGAGACGCCTGGAAGAGCACTTCCATTCAATAGGATTGAAAATGGCTTCGGAGCTAACTCAGCTGATCAGTGATCTGAGGTGTGAAGAAGATCTCCTAGAACGCTGGAGACGCCTGGAAGAGCACTTCCATTCAATAGGATTGAAAATGGCTTCGGAGCTAACTCAGCTGATCAGTGATCTGAGGTGTGAAGAAGATCTCCTCGAACGCTGGAGACGCCTGGAAGAGCACTTCCATTCAATAGGAATGAAGATGGCTTCGGAGCTCACTCAGTTGATCAGTGATCTGAAGAGTGAAGAAGATCTCCTCGAATGCTGGAGACGCCTGGAAGAGCACTTCCATTCAATAGGATTGAAAATGGCTTCGGAGCTAACTCAGCTGATCAGTGATCTGAGGTGTGAAGAAGATCTCCTCGAACGCTGGAGACGCCTGGAAGAGCACTTCCATTCAATAGGATTGAAAATGGCTTCGGAGCTAACTCAGCTGATCAGTGATCTGAGGTGTGAAGAAGATCTCCTCGAATGCTGGAGACGCCTGGAAGAGCACTTCAATTCAATAGGATTGAAAATGGCTTCGGAGCTAACTCAGCTGATCAGTGATCTGAGGTGTGAAGAAGATCTCCTCGAATGCTGGAGACGCCTGGAAGAGCACTTCCATTCAATAGGATTGAAAATGGCTTCGGAGCTAACTCAGCTGATCAGTGATCTGAGGTGTGAAGAAGATCTCCTCGAACGCTGGAGACGCCTGGAAGAGCACTTCCATTCAATAGGATTGAAAATGGCTTCGGAGCTAACTCAGCTGATCAGTGATCTGAGGTGTGAAGAAGATCTCCTCGAACGCTGGAGACGCCTGGAAGAGCACTTCCATTCAATAGGATTGAAAATGGCTTCGGAGCTAACTCAGCTGATCAGTGATCTGAGGTGTGAAGAAGATCTCCTCGAATGCTGGAGACGCCTGGAAGAGCACTTCCATTCAATAGGATTGAAAATGGCTTCGGAGCTATCTCAGCTGATCAGTGATCTGATCAGTAAAGAAGATCTCCTCGAACGCTGGAGACGCCTGGAAGAGCACTTCCATTCAATAGGATTGAAGATGGCTTCGGAGCTCACTCAGTTGATCAGTGATCTGAAGAGTGAAGAAGATCTCCTCGAATGCTGGAGACGCCTGGAAGAGCACTTCAATTCAATAGGATTGAAAATGGCTTCGGAGCTAACTCAGCTGATCAGTGATCTGAGGTGTGAAGAAGATCTCCTCGAACGCTGGAGACGCCTGGAAGAGCACTTCCATTCAATAGGAATGAAGATCGCTTCGGAGCTCACTCAGTTGATCAGTGATCTGAAGAGTGAAGAAGATCTCCTCGAATGCTGGAGACGCCTGGAAGAGCACTTCCATTCAATAGGATTGAAAATGGCTTCGGAGCTAACTCAGCTGATCAGTGATCTGAGGTGTGAAGAAGATCTCTTCGAACGCTGGAGACGCCTGGAAGAGCACTTCCATTCAATAGGATTGAAAATGGCTTCGGAGCTAACTCAGCTGATCAGTGATCTGAGGTGTGAAGAAGATCTCCTCGAATGCTGGAGACGCCTGGAAGAGCACTTCAATTCAATAGGATTGAAAATGGCTTCGGAGCTAACTCAGCTGATCAGTGATCTGAGGTGTGAAGAAGATCTCCTCGAATGCTGGAGACGCCTGGAAGAGCACTTCCATTCAATAGGATTGAAAATGGCTTCGGAGCTAACTCAGCTGATCAGTGATCTGAGGTGTGAAGAAGATCTCCTCGAACGCTGGAGACGCCTGGAAGAGCACTTCCATTCAATAGGATTGAAAATCGCTTCGGAGCTAACTCAGCTGATCAGTGATCTGAGGTGTGAAGAAGATCTCCTCGAACGCTGGAGACGCCTGGAAGAGCACTTCCATTCAATAGGATTGAAAATGGCTTCGGAGCTAACTCAGCTGATCAGTGATCTGAGGTGTGAAGAAGATCTCCTCGAATGCTGGAGACGCCTGGAAGAGCACTTCCATTCAATAGGATTGAAAATGGCTTCGGAGCTATCTCAGCTGATCAGTGATCTGATCAGTAAAGAAGATCTCCTCGAACGCTGGAGACGCCTGGAAGAGCACTTCCATTCAATAGGATTGAAGATGGCTTCGGAGCTCACTCAGTTGATCAGTGATCTGAAGAGTGAAGAAGATCTCCTCGAATGCTGGAGACGCCTGGAAGAGCACTTCAATTCAATAGGATTGAAAATGGCTTCGGAGCTAACTCAGCTGATCAGTGATTTGAGGTGTGAAGAAGATCTCCTCGAATGCTGGAGACGCCTGGAAGAGCACTTCCATTCAATAGGATTGAAAATGGCTTCGGAGCTAACTCAGCTGATCAGTGATCTGAGGTGTGAAGAAGATCTCCTCGAACGCTGGAGACGCCTGGAAGAGCACTTCCATTCAATAGGATTGAAAATCGCTTCGGAGCTAACTCAGCTGATCAGTGATCTGAGGTGTGAAGAAGATCTCCTCGAACGCTGGAGACGCCTGGAAGAGCACTTCCATTCAATAGGATTGAAAATGGCTTCGGAGCTAACTCAGCTGATCAGTGATCTGAGGTGTGAAGAAGATCTCCTCGAATGCTGGAGACGCCTGGAAGAGCACTTCCATTCAATAGGATTGAAAATGGCTTCGGAGCTATCTCAGCTGATCAGTGATCTGATCAGTAAAGAAGATCTCCTCGAACGCTGGAGACGCCTGGAAGAGCACTTCCATTCAATAGGATTGAAGATGGCTTCGGAGCTCACTCAGTTGATCAGTGATCTGAAGAGTGAAGAAGATCTCCTCGAATGCTGGAGACGCCTGGAAGAGCACTTCAATTCAATAGGATTGAAAATGGCTTCGGAGCTAACTCAGCTGATCAGTGATCTGAGGTGTGAAGAAGATCTCCTCGAATGCTGGAGACGCCTGGAAGAGCACTTCCATTCAATAGGATTGAAAATGGCTTCGGAGCTCAATCAGCTGATCAGTGATCTGAAGAGTGAAGAAGATCTCCTCGAATGCTGGAGACGCCTGGAAGAGCACTTCCATTCAATAGGATTGAAAAATTTAATGGCTTTTGAAAATTTAAAAAAATTTAAAAATTTAAACATTTAATGGCTTCGGAGCTCAATCAGCTGATCAGTGATCTGAAGAGTGAAGAAGCCTTTGAGCAATGATTTGCAGCGTTTTTTACCCAACAACATTTTTTTTACCTACCAACTTTTTTTTTTACCTACCAGCTATGTACTACCTACCACACCATACTGGCTTCACACCTTCACAATCAAGTTTATTAGAAAGAACTAAATGCTTCACACTCGATTCGAAAAATAGAGAGCTTCATATGGAAATTTGATTAGCAAAACTGAATAAAACGCTGCAAATCATTGCTCAAAGGTTTATTATTTTCTGTATAGATCATCCTTCTGTATAGATCACTGGTTCTCCTTCAATAGCACGTACCACCATCTATATTCTCCCTTGACCTTCCCTCTCAAATTTCAGCTCCTGCGTTCAATAGGATTGAAAATGGCTTCGGAGCTCACTCAGCTGATCAGTGATCTGAAGAGTTAAGAAGATCTCCTCGAATGCTGGAGACGCCTGGAAGAGCACCTCCATTCAATAGGATTGAAAATGGCTTTCGAGCTCACTCAGCTGATCAGTGATGTGAGGAGTGAAGAAGATCTCCTCGAATGCTGGAGACGCCTGGAAGAGCACCTCCATTCAATAGGATTGAAAATGGCTTTGGAGCTCACTCAGCTGATCAGTGATGTGAGGAGTGAAGAAGATATCCTCGAATGCTGGAGACGCCTGGAAGAGCACTTCCATTCAATAGCATTGAAAATGGCTGCGGAGATCACTCAGCTGATCAGTGATCTGATCAGTGAGCAATGATTTGCAGCGTTTTTTACCTACAAACATTGTTTTACCTACCAACTTTTTTTTACCTACCAACTTTTTTTACCTACCAGCTAGGTACTACCTACCACACTATTATGGCTTCACACCTTCACAATCAAGTTTATTAGAAAGAACTAAACGCTTCACACTCGATTCGAAAAATAGAAAGCTTGATATGGAAATTTGATTACTGGTTACGCAGAAGGCAAAACTGTATACAAATCGAAGAAATGAACAGCGATCGCATTTTAGTCAGATAAAATTTGAACGGCGATTAGACCTCTTTTGCGATTCACACTCATGATTCTGTTTTATCGAAGGAAAACCTTCAAATACTCGTAGGGACCGAACGGTTTGTCCTAAAGAGCTCCGGGTGGTCTCAAAAATTTTTAAAAATTCCATACTATTTAAAATTGGTGAAAAAACGATACGTTTATTTCGAGAGTTTTCGAGCTAGGGCACTCTTGAAAATTTCAACCCTTAATTTTCACCCCTTAGAAGTGACCTACATCAACCAAAAGCTTCGCGGCACAACTAGACCCCAAATGGAGCCTGTCAAGTTATGTGATGTTGACTAATATGAAAAGATAACTAGAAGTTCAAACGATACAATGAAATATCTGTATTCTTTATAAGTATACATTGGAAATCAAGTTGAATGAATATTATGAAACTCAAGATTCTCGAAAGACGAATTGATGGATTTCGATGGACAGATGACACGAGCTATGGCGCCTGGAGTGGAGTGTAGGTAGCGCGATTGAAGCTGTAGTACCTAACTCATGTCATCTCCCTTTTTCTTCGTTATGAGTACTTCAATTGTGGAGCCTGTTCGGTGGGTTCACTATTCCTGAGGATCTTCGTGGTCCTGGTGGGACACTCATCGGGTGAGGAGCCGGCTGGGTTGGCTCTTGTGACCTTTTCCTTAAGAACCATGAATTCCTCCTGTACTGCCTCCCGTTTTGACCCTCGATAATAAATGACCTGGGTTGAGGGCCTTTTCTAATAATTTTGGCAGGATGCCAATTTCGAGGTTCCACTCTATACAGAACCTCATCTCCTTCTTCGTAATCCACTGCTGCTTTTTTTCGTCGATCGGCGTACCACTTGTTCTTCATCTTTATTGATTGAAGTGCGCTTGTAACGTTTTCTTGCACAAATGGTTGGAGTAGTGAATCCGTTGTCGGAAGAAGAGTGCGAGTTCGACGGCTCATTAGGCGCTGCACAGGTGACCCCAATGTACCTCGAGGTACATTCCGCTGATGAAGGATGGCTAGATAAGGATCAGACTTCTCTGCAGTACATTTTTTCAGGAGGAGCTTCGCTTCTTGGACATATCTCTCCGCGAGACCATTGGAACGTGAGAAAAGAGGGCTGGAGATCCTTTGATTAAATTGCCATTCTTTTTCAAATTGTTTAAACTCAAATGAGTTGAATTGAGTTCCTCCATCTGAAAGTAGAATGTCAGGAATACCATGAACAGAGAACCATTTTTTTAGTTCTTCTATGAGGCAGGAGGAGGTGGAATTTTTCAACTTTACAAAGTCATAGAAACCAGAATAGGAGTCTGCTAAAACAAGGTAATCAATTCCAGATAAATGGTAGAGGTCTGATCCAACTTCCATCCATGGTCTTGTCGGTGTGGTTTGTGGTAGTAAATGTTCGTCTTGATTGGCTCTCTGAAATTTGTTGCAAGTCGAACATTTCTTCACAAAATCAGCTATTTCGTTTGATAAATTTGGCCAGAACACGTGCTCTCTTCCTACCTGTAGTGATGCCTGGATTCCACGGTGACCTAAATGGATGTGCTCTAATATCAAGGGGCGAAGTGGTTTTGGAATGAACAGCCTGTTTCC
Source organism: Apolygus lucorum (assembly GCA_009739505.2). Taxonomy (NCBI): domain Eukaryota; kingdom Metazoa; phylum Arthropoda; class Insecta; order Hemiptera; family Miridae; genus Apolygus; species Apolygus lucorum. The sequence goes on along the minus strand of CM019182.2, from coordinate 19,789,322 downwards.
TTTGAAAACCAAATTTTCATGAACTGCCAATTCATCCCTATAAGCCCAATGTTTTTGTATAATTGATGGTAGTGTCATCTTCTCAGTTGGCCATCCGTTTTTAATAGTATCACGTAGGTGAACTAGTTCCTGGTCTTGATTGGTTAGAACTTGGGCTTCTTCGACTCGTGCTTTTGACATAGCCACTATTAGATCTACGCTAAAAGGGAGAGGCTCATCATCGTTTGTTTCCTCGTTCAGGCAATCGCGACTGAGAGCATCAGCTATATACAGTTCTTTCCCTCTCTTATACTCGATTTTGGGTAAGTAAGGGATAATTTCCATAATGATCCTCTTGAGCCGAGGAGGTGCGTCGTGGAGAGGCTTTTTGAAAATTGATTCTAGAGGTTTATGATCAGTCTCTATAGTTAAATTTTGTGACCCCCAAATATATTCATGAAATTTCTTGCATGCAATTGAAATTGCTAGTGCTTCCTTTTCTAGCTGACTATATCCTTGCTGTGTTTTAGTCAGTGATTTGGAAGAATATGCAACAGGTTGGGACTCTTGAATCAGCACAGCTCCTACTGCAAACGAACTTGCATCTACTGACAGTCTGATGGGTAGATTAGGATCGTAAAAGCGTAGTAGAGGTGGAGTTGCTAGAATATTTTTCAAAAGTTCAAATGCTACATCTTGTTCTGTGTCCCACACCCAGGCGTTTTCTTTGGATAGTAGTTTACGTAATGGGGCAGTTAGGTCCGAAAAACGTTGAATAAATTTTCCAAGGTAAGTAACCATTCCTAAAAATCTTTGCAATTCAGTTACGTTTGTTGGTCTCTTTAGTTGGGTTATTGCTTCAATTTTTGAGGGGTCAGGTAGAAGTCCTTGGCTTGTTAGAATATGGCCAAGAAATTTGATTTCAGGTACGGCAAAAATACATTTATCTTTATTTAATTTCAGCCCAGATTTGTTTATGGCTGCTAGAACTTTTTGGGTACGGGTTTCCAGCGTTTCTTTGTTCGGAGCATGAATCAAAATGTCGTCCATAGAACATTCAACCCCTTCTAGACCTACAAGGACTGTATTGATTGCCTGTTGGAATACCTCCGGAGCTGAACAGACCCCAAATGGGAGTCTCAAGTAAGAGTATCTTCCCCAAGGACTGGAAAAAGTCAAGTATTTTGAACTTCTCTCGGATAATTTCAACTGCCAGAAGCCCTTCTTGCAATCGAGAAGCGTGAAAAACTTAGAGCCACTGATACGCGCAGCAATTTCTTCCAGCGTTTGTAAGGGATGGTGTCTACGCTTAATGTTCTTGTTAAGGTCACTCGGGTCCAAACAAATCCTGACTTTATCTTTTTGGCGGACTACTACCATGGGCGAGACGGCTGGTGTTGGTTCGACGACAGGTTTTATTATACCTAATTCGACCATTGAATCTAGTTCCCGTTTGACTTCCTCCCGAATGCTATACGGAACTCTTCTAGGTGGGAATATTTTCAAATTAGGATTTTCAACTACATCAAGATCGTACTCGAAATTTTTCAAACACCCTATGCCTTGAAAAATGTTGGAGTCTTCGCTGGTGATTTGGATATTTTGGATCCTTCTGACGAAACCTAAGTTCTGACATAAGTCACGTCCTAAGATTGCTGGGAAGTCATTTCCAACTACTATGAATTTCACACAGTGATGTTTGTTATGTTTTGTTATTACATCTGCACTGCATTCCCCGAGAACAGAGAGCTTATCGTTTGTATAGCTTACAATATGGTTTACTGGCGAGCTTGTGACGTAAAGGCGACTCTTATGAGCTATATTCTCGTTAATGACGTTGCACTGAGCTCCTGTGTCCAATTTGAAGATTACTTTGTTATTTCTTGGCAGTACAAGTTGCTCAGTCCAGTCTTGCGATTCAGCCTTACTATCTACCGAATTTACCAAATATACCTGATCTTTTGAGAGCTTCAGCGAATCGACCTGCTCACCAATGTCTGTTTCTTCGAGGGATACGGTCTTCACAGCCTTCCGATCTGAGTATCTGGAACGACACATCGCTGGAGCATGTCCGAGCCGCCCACAGCTCCCACACTTCTTCTGATATGCTGGGCACGACCTCCGGCCATGTCGAGTTCCACACCGAGAACATAGGAATGTGTCATCTGTAATCGGCTTTTTATTAGACAATGGTTGACCTTGAGGTTGTTTGATTGAATTTACTACACGCCCATTTCCTTTCATTTTAGAAATTTGAGAGCGAATTTCTTCCGCGGATCGACACATGCGTATAGTTTTATCCAATGTTAGCTCTTCCGTTTCAAAGAGTTTCTCCCTAGTTTCATCGTTAAAAATGCCACAAACTAGCCTATCTCGAACCAAAATGTCTTTTATGCTTCCGTAATCACACTTGTTAGCTTGAATTTGAACGTTTGTCAGGAAATCGTTGAAAGTTTCTCCATCTTCCTGAGTTATTTTGTTGAATAAGAAACGTTCGTATATAGTATTTGATTTTTTAACAAAATAGTTGTTGAATTTTTCTTTGATAGCTGCTAGATCGATGGTTTGTTCTTCGTCGTCGTCGTCGATGTCAAATGAATCATAAATACTAATGGCGTCTTCACCTATAGTAGCCATAAAGGTTGCAATTTGCTTTTGAGAATTTTTTTTATATAGATTTGTAGCTATAGCGAACCATTCAAAACGTTTGAGCCATTGCTTCCACCTGATTGTCATATTACTATCATTATTCACTAATAATGGCGTAGGTGGTTTAAGGCTTACCGCTCCGTCATCGACGATACCAGTTTCTTCCTCATTCATATCGGGAGAGTCCTGCTTCTTTTTCCTTCCTCTAGTCGGTTTCGGCACCATGTCAAGTTATGCGATATTGACTAATATGAAATGATAACTAGAAGTTCAAACGATACAATGAAATATCTGTATTCTTTATAAGTATACATTGGAAATCAAGTTGAATGAATATTATGAAACTCAAGATTCTCGAAAGACGAATTGATGGATTTCGATGGACAGATGACACGAGCTATGGCGCCTGGAGTGGAGTGTAGGTAGCGCGATTGAAGCTGTAGTACCTAACTCATGTCAGAGCCCATATACCAAATTTGAACCAAATCGGTCCAGTGTTGCTAAGAAAAGTGCGCGTACGCCGGACGGACGGAAATTTTTTTATTCGATTTTCGGATTCTACGTACCTTGAAACGTAAAACATCAAATTTTGAGGGGGGGTTAAAATTTTTTTTTCTTGCTCGATTCCAAAGGCTTATTATTGAAAATAATAAACCAAAATCGAAGAAACGAACAGCAATCGCGTTTTGGTTAGCTAAAAATTCAATGGAGATTAGACCTCTTTTGTGATTCACACTCGTGTTTCTATTTTATCGAAGGAAAACCCTTAAGTACTCTTGAGGAGCGAACGGTTTGTACTGCAAAGCTCCGGGTGGTCTCAAAAATTTTTAAAAATTCAGTACTATTTAAAATTTGTGAAAAAACAATACCTTTATTTCTAGAGTTTTCGAGCTAGAGCACTCTTGAAATTTTCAACCCTTAATTTTCACCTCTTAGAAGTGACTGACATCAACCAAAAGATTCGCGGCACAACTAGACCCCAAATGGAACCCATATACCAAATTACAACCAAATCGGTCCAGGGTTGCTAAGAAAAGTGCCGCGGACGGACGGCCAAATTTTTATTCGATTTTTGGATTCTACGTATTTTGAAACGTAAACCAACAAATTTTGAGGGGGTGTTAAAATTTGTTTTTTCTTGGTCGATTCCAAAGATTCATTATTGAAAATAATAAACCAAAATTCACGTACGGGATTACAGAACCTATGAGCATTGAAAAAAAAAAATAATAATATAAAAAAGATTTCCAAGATATAACCAATTTTTTACCCGTTTTTCCGATTTATTTATTTTATTTTTATTTTTATGTTTTTTTTTCATAAAGTAGGTAGGAAATTTTACGTTCTTTCCATCGGTGTAATGAGAATTGAATTTGTACGAAAATTCGAGGAGTTACAGCCGTTTTACTGTATATATGCGATATGGTTGAAAACACGAAAAAATCATAAAAGTGAAATAATTTGAAAACGAAGCCTCTAAACAAAATTACTAGATGGCATTTTTTGCTGGATATGAGTCTTAAAATCGATTCAGCCTGTGACCGTCATGAAGTGTAACACCTTAAATTCAACTATAGTACCGATAATATTGCAGTGTTCTAATACCCAATTATTACAATATTACATTTCCATCAACGGAAATGGCCTATTATATCAGTTGATGGTCAAAAATTGCGAAAGGGGCCTAAGATCTAACCGAGTAGATAATTGAAAGTGATATTAATGCATCAAGTCGAGAACAAACATATTTATTCATTTTAACATGGAACATGTTTTAGCCGTGAGATAACTGGCCAAAAAGGTCACAAAATTGTGTTACGAAAATAGCAACCCTCCTTATTTTTAACGCATATTAGATATGTTGCTAGTGATAATATAACTTTTGTATTATCCAACCCACTGAAATCGTTTACCACTATTGAAAAGCTATTGATTTATCCAACATTTTAGCCCTTTATCCTGTTAATAAGAGCTGGAAAATTCGCTTTGTTACACGTCAAACAATATTGTTGAGAAAGCATTATTATGGGTAGGCAGCAAATCATTTTAGCATGGAACATGCTTTAGCTATCACCGGATCGTTGGACAATTTTGTAACGTTTTTCACTTACAACCGACCCGTTTCTAAGGAAATGTATCGCCGTTAGTTTTCATCTCACGAAAATCGTTCGCCACTCGTTGAAAAGCCCTCAATTTATGCGTAAATTATATACTGCCAAAACAGCTGTAAATATGGACGAAGCTGAGATATACCTCTGATTTTAAAAAGCTGTAGACAACATTCGCGATAAAAACCAACATCGTGTGGATTATATGGATGTTGTTGGTTGGTTTCGTTCTTACGAATGTAATCAAAGGATCTTGAAACCTAGGCGAGATTTTGTTATGAACGCGGGCTTTTATTTGTGACGTGTTCTTCGACCCTTTGGATTTTTTAAAAATAATAACAATACCTTTGGGACATGAAGAGGTGAATAAAATGACGAGCAATTTGAAAAGCAGGTCCATCAAGAGCTAAATTAGAACAAAAGACAACAAATTCCTAGCAAAAGGAAACAGGAAACAAACAAAACACGGCTAAAGCTTGTTCCATGATTCTTGAATTTTAGCCGAAGGCTCTAAGCAGTAACCATCCGGGGGTCCAGGGGAGTTTTTCTTTTTATATCTTGTATTTACTTTGAATCACAAAACAAGAACAATTTATAGCCTTCATGTAGCTGGCAACAGCGAAGACAAACCCTTTGATTGAGTTATTGCTCAAAACTGGGCGAGAAGGTCCCTCGGTTTGAACTATCTTCGGCAGAAGGAAGAATTCATTAGTAGTATTTTAAATGCATTTTAGATGTGTTGCTAAGGATAATACAACTTTTGCATTCTACACTACGCTCGGCTAAAACATGTTCCACGTATGTATAATTTACGCCGTAGGCGTTAAGTAGATAGCATCCAGGGGAGCGCCAAGTTTTCCTTCCAATCAGGTGTTTGAATCCCGGTAATTGGAGAATGGAATGTTGAAAAAGATCTCTTCTATTGAACGATGAGGCATTTTTGTACATTTATCCCTGGTCATGTACACCGCACGGGTAACCGACTGGTCATTGTAGGATTGTGTACACATCATACAATAGCGTAAATAATCTTACAAAGAATAGGTGAAATATATTAGGCTAACCCTCACGACCGAGCGGTCTTGAAGGTGAGGTTTCTCGTAGCGCCGCCTCAAAATATCCAATCCCCCCCCCCCCCTGGATCAAAATGTCTAACGATTCAAAATTTCTGGTGTATCAAAATGTCCCACTCTTCAAATCCAAGCTATCAAAATATTCAACGTTGCAAGATGTTCAACATTCCAAAATATCTAATGCCTGCATTAAAATGTTCAACGAACGCGCAATGCCCAACGTTCCGAAATATCTAATATTATCAAAATGTTCATCAAGGCAGAAATAAATAACGCGTGTTTATTTGTCGAGGATTTTATTAATTATGAGAAACTGGGACGCACAATCTACACAGCTTGTTGAAGACAGTATGGCTGACTAGCCCAATGAACTGGTGGGGGCCCTTCCTACTACCCTTACTTGGTACCCAAGTAAACAATTAAGATTGTCACCGATATCCAATGCATCAAATCGATAGTATACCTGCAAAACCGTGTATGCCCGATGTTTAGGACGTCCCACAGTAAGACTTGGGCGTCCTTATGCGATCGATATGGGGTAAAGTTGGACAACACTCAACAGAAAAAAATAACCCTACACTAATCCGTTTTAGACCATTCTGAGTATTATTTATCTTATATTATGGTTTTTTCCACTTTCATTTCAGGTTCCACATCATCTCCAAGTAGAAAGCAACTTGAAATGTATAAAAATGTAAATAAAAGTACATCCGGCGATTTGTCGTAAAATAGTAAGATAGCGCACCTACCTGAGGTACGCGTTGCATCATTGTGTTGGGTCTGACAATTGTGACTCAACTACAAACAAATAGGTAGTTACAAGTTTGAATGGCAACTATGGCAGGATGATACGTCAGACACCCTTCTGAAGGATCATAGGCCTCAATTTCGCTCTAATTGAATGTTTCAGCAATTCGAATTTTACTTTCTTCGTACCTAGCTGCTACCGCTATTTTCGGCACTGACTATGTATAACAAAGGGTCCAGTGGTAGAATGGAAGGACCAATGGACATGCAAAAGCTCAAGGTCTAGCAATAAAATCACGCAGACACAGTCATCGTTAGGGAAGATGAAAAAAACACTTACCGATCAGCCTTTGAAGAGTTTCGGGGTCCACCGTGATAGTCCCATCTGCGTTGACAACAATGATGAGCGAATCATCCTTGTCTTTGGTACTGTCAGCAACGATTGTGCTCGACATAGTTCATCTAATAATTGACTATTCTGACCATAGGTGTATGTCTGTGTGTGTGTATGTATGTATGCGTATGAGTGACTGAATCTTGTGTACTCTGCCCAGCTCTTAGTTTCCAACCGATTTTCCTGGTTCTTTTTTTGTTCGAACTATCTATTTGTGCACTACGTCGCCAGAATTTCGAATTTTGCCTTTTAATGGGGGGAAAGGGGTGGTTAATGCTTTTAAAAACGTGCGATTTTGGGCATAATCTTGTGTTCTCTGCTCAGGCCTCAATTTCCAACCGATTTTCCTGGTTCTTTTTTATTCGACGCGAAAAACTATCTAGTTGTGCACTACGTCGCCAGAATTTCGACTTTGGCCTCTTAAGAGGGGGAAAGGGGGGTTAATACTTAAAAACGAGCGTTTGCGGGCATAATCCTGTAAATTCTGCCCAGGCCTCAATTTCCAACCGATTTGCGTGTTTCTTTTTTTTGTTCGACTCAGAAATCTTCCAAACTGCACACTATTTCACCAGAGTATCAAAATTAGCATGGGGAGGGGGCGAGTGGGAAAACAATATTCACAATATATTCGATTATTCAATATTTCGGTTCCTTTATAGCTTACTAATTGAACACAAGCTTTGAAATTGAGGAAAAAGTCTCATTGTAACTCCGGATTTTCATGAATTATTCTCTGTACCACCATGGAACTTATAGTGGTGCCAGGACACCGAAATACTGCATATTTTGTGTTTTGTGTGTGTGTGTTTCACCTTGAATACGTATGTGAACTTCGACGGGCCTACCAAAACTGATAGATGAAAGATCAACGTATTTCCGCTTTGGTGCCAGGCTGGTACTATGGGGGTTATGGGGGAGGGGGGGGGGGACTCGAGTTCGCAAGTTGGGTTTCGTATATCATGGATTTTAAAATGCTCTTCAAATTCGATGCTCCCATGCCGCTGGAAAAGTTATGGAAGATAAGGGTAAGGGGAGGGGGGAGACCACTATTTCTAGCCTGAAATACTAAATAAATTACCTAATGCTTATCCAATGGAACGTCCCCTGGAATGCATGCATTACTTAACAATACGTTTTTTTCAAAAATTCCCTAATGCGATCGTGGAGTGAGGTGACGGTTTTTATAGTCTCTTGTAAAATTTCAGGAAATTGACATATACGGTTTTGCAGGTATACTGACGAAGTATTCAACTCGCAAAATCCAATCTATCAGTGTTCAACGTAGCAAAATATCCAACGTCCCAAAATACCTAATATCCACTAATACCTATATCCACTAGCTATTTACGTTTTGGACTTTCTTGAATTTGGTTTTGTAATTGTCAGTATTTTTTTCGTGTCCGCAAGTCTTTGAATCGAGCAAAACTATACAAAGTTACTGTTCGATAAAATTATCAGTGATTGTTTGGCCTGGCTTGTTGATGGTTCCCTACAAAAATTCGCCTCCGGATTGATTGCAGCCTCTGCGCTTGAGTAAACGTGAAAACTTTATAACAATCATCACTTCGTCATTTTTCATCAAAATTCGATGACATTTTCGGGGATGGGACTTTAGATGGTTCCATCAGCAACGTATCGCGATCAATACAATGGTAGACACTGCGCATGCGCAATCGTGAAATCCTTGGTAAGCATTACTTCTCCATTCGATTTCGATGGGATTTTCAGGGGTTTGGTGGTTGAGAGGATGATCTCCCATAAATGTCATTGAGATTGAAGGGTAGTGATAGGTGGGGATGGGTATCGACCAACGAATGATCGATTAATGGAATCAACGATAACTTCATCTGGATTAATCAATTCACCGATTAATCAAACCCTTAAACATCGATTAATCGATAATTAATCTATTATATCAAAAATATTGGGATACAATTGGGTAAGTACAATTATAACAACATATTCAACGTAAAAATTATTAACATTTAAAATTAAAATCCTATTAAGAGTTAAAAAAAGTGAAGATTTAAAAATGAAAAGAAATAATACGAGTACAATGATTAAATCATTGTACTAAAATTATATTAAAATTACTAAAGAATTCAAAAAATTGTATTAAAAATATTGGAGCGAGTAATTAAATTTTAATTACTCCAATATTTACTTACTTATTCCATTATTTACTTACTCCTATATTTTTCATCAATGTCCTTCAGATAAAGGAGTTTGATGGTCAAGTTGGTGGCAAGCTGATTCCTCTGTTCCTTTAAAAAGAAGAAAACTTTCTTGAAAACTTGAAAAACTTGAAGAACTTGAAAAAAACCTTTCTGAGGGAACAGAGGTAGCCACTGCAGGCACGCATTTCGAGGCAATTTTAGAAACCTCAGGAAAAGTCTGTTTCAATTTGATACCAGGTTTTGTTGGATTTTTACAAAGTTATTACAAAATCCATTTTAGAATAACGCAAGTCGGTAATAATAGGTAAATATAACGTAACAGGGTAAGTAAGTACTAACAATAACAACCTAACTAATCAGTGATAATTGATAATGTGAGCAGAAAATAATCGTTACAAATTATTCGATTACCCGATTAATCGAACCCAGTGGACATTGACCAATTAATCGATTTCTTTGATTAATCGATCAGACGATACCCATCTCTAGTGGTAGGTACTTGGAGATCGAAATGTTGGGATTATCTGCCATGAATAGGATCATTTGTACAATGGTGTTATGGATGCGAGGAAGCTACGTGCACCCCTCACTTGGTTTTTACGATAATATGAGGTAATTTTAATATGAAAATTGAAATGTTGATTAAATATTATTTATTTACAAAATGTTCGTTTTAAATTAATTTATTTTTGTTCAATGTTAAATTAGAAGGAAGGGAGACCATAAGTGCTGGCAGGCACTGGAGGAGGTGGTGGTGGTGCGAACGCTGGTGGTGGTGGGGGAGGCGGCTGGTAGACTGGTGGTGGAGCGAACACAGGGGGAGGAGGAGGAGCGTACACTGGTGGAGGAGGAGGCGCGTACACTGGTGGAGGAGGCGCGTACACTGGTGGCGGAGGTGGAGCGTACACTGGTGGCGGAGGTGGAGCGTAGACTGGTGGAGGAGGTGGCGCGTACACTGGTGGTGGTGGCGGAGGTGGAGGTGGTGGCGGAGGAGGAGCGAATTCGATTGGAGGTGGCCCGTATTCTTCAGCTGGCGCTGGTGGTGGTGGTGCAAAAGCTGGAGGAGGAGGAGGTGCGTACACTGGTTCCGGGGGCGGAGGTGGAGCGTACACTGGTGGCGGAGGTGGTGGTGGTGGCGGCGGCGGAGGTGGTGGTGGAGGCGCAAACTGTGTTTCGGGTACGCCACCAGCTGGATAGGGATATTGAGGTGCTGCTAGCGCCCCAACGCTAAAGAGCAACAAGATCTAAAAACCGACAAATTATTACACAATAGTATATAATTTTCGAAGACCGATTTTGATGAAATTTGGAATATGGGCTCCATTTGGAGTCTACTTGTGCTCCGAAACTTTTGGTTGATGTCAGTCACTAATCGTCCTAGTTCAAAAACTTCCAATATATAGGTATTGTTTTTTTAACAGCTTGAAATAGTATTTAAGTTTTAGAATCGAATGAGACCACCGTGAGTTCTGTAGGAACAACCATTTGCTTCCTATGAGAACTTGAGAGCTGGACTTACGATGAATCAGAAACACAAATGTTAATCGCAAAAGAGGCCAAATCTCCGTTCAAATTTTAGCTGACCAAAATACGATCGTTGTTTCTTTCTTTCAGTTGTACTCAGTTTACCTCCTCAGCAACCAGTAATAAAATTTCCTTTTTAGGGCACCCATAACTCTTTATCTCTTCCGATTAAACTTGAATGGAGAGTGAAAGTATGATTGTAGTAGTAGTAAAGTAGGAAAGTATGATTGGTAGGTAGCGACAATGGCAAAGCTGTGTTCTTTGCAAGCTAGTGATCTATGCAGAAAAATAATAAACCTTTGAGAAATATATAGCGGCGTTTATTGCCTTCATTAGGGAAAATTTTGAATAGTGGTTGCTAAGGACGCAAAACTGAGTACGTCTCATCAAAGAAACGAACTTTCGATCTTATTTTAGCTAGCTTATTTATCTTATTTTAGTTCAGCTAAAATTGGAACGGAGATTAGGTATGTTTTGCGATTCACACTCGTGTTTCTGATTTATCGTAAGTCCAACCCTCGTAGGGAGTGAACGGTATGGAATATGCATGGTCTCATTCGATTCTGAAAATTCAATTATATTTTAAATTGACGAAAAAACAAAACCTATATATCGAAAGTTTTTGAGCTAGAAAGATTAGAAAATGACAACCCCTATTTTTCACCACTTTTGTTTTGGGGGGGGGGGGGGGGGACCCTTAGTCACTTAGACCATAAATTTGATCTATTGTGACGCTTTTTTTTCCACCGCTTAGAAGTGACCGACATCAACCAAAAGCTTCGAGGCACAACTAGACCCAAATGAAGCTCATATACCAAATCTCATCAAAATTGGTCTTCGGGAACTGGGCAAAGTGCACAATAAACGCATATTTAATAATTATTGTTGATCGTCTCGGTGGTTTCGTTCCTAAAAATTGAAAACTACCTTAAATTATGAAAAAACATAATTATTGATAATAATGATTGATTGTCCTCATTTGCGAACAATTAGTCCCACAGAGCTCTAGGTGGTGCAAAAAAAAAATCTCTAAAATCGTCGCTGTTGTTCGTGATGTTTGTTTGCCACAAAAAATGCAACGCGGATACTAGTGGACAAAATCATAGCTACATATCTGTAGCAATAAAGCAAGGTTCTCAAGAATACTGCAATAATATTACGTGCAATCGGAGTTTTTTTTCTAAATTTAATTTTTAAATTACACCTACAAAAATGGACATATTTATGATCTATTGTTTTTCCTTCTAAGGGAGAAATTTATATTTTATTCGGTTTTTGGATTCAAAATACCTTAGTGCGTGAACCGTCAAATTTGGAGGGGACTTTTTTTTTGTCGATTTCAAAGGTTGTTATTGAAAATAATGAACCAAAAAACAACAAATATTGAAGAGCTTTGCCTTCACATACACCTGTTGTCATTGCAAAAAGAATCAAAATTCTAGAAAGTAGTTTATACTTTTTACATTAAATTGTTCAAATTACCAGGAAGAACCCAGAGAAGAATTTACTTACCCAAGCTTTCATGATGACTCGAAGGACCTCAGTGAATATTGAATGAATCGTTTGCCCCTTATATACTCGACGTTCCTTAAAGGAGACAAAAGCAACAAACATCTTCAAAATGCCCGTAAATCGTTGTTTATCGAAGATGTTCTTCGCGAGATAACGCCTATTTCCGCGATGAGCGACCCGATCAAGATCGCAAAAGGCGTCTTTCTTTTCCGTTTGACCTTCCGGGTTGGCAGGGATGTCGTGAAAGGGTGCCCGGGAAACTTCATTCGATGGAGTGTTTTCCTCGTGGGATCAGTCGGACGTTTCGACGGTTTTCGGAGGTTCCAAAAGGGTACCGCGGGTGCGCCCGTCGGGATCAGACCAGCCTGAACCTCATCCCAATCATCGGTAGATTCGAAAAGACGGAAAAAGGTCAACCAAGTAACAAACTTTGTTCATCGTGCAGCATGAGTAAACCGAATTTTCACAGAACCGTTTTTACCCCAGAAAGTCGGCTTTACATTGTTTCTACTTCACCAACAAGACAAGATGAAGATGACAAGAGCGCTGCAGCAGATTGGGAGCTAGATTGTCTATTCAGCTTCTCCTTTGGGTTAAGAAAAAACGCTGCAAATTATTACACAATGGTCTATTATTTTTCTATAGATCACTCGTCTGCAAAGCCACCAACCATCCAACATGAAGAAAAACATCGATCGCATTTCGGTCAGCAATAATTTGAACGGAGATTAGGCCTCTTTTGCGATTCACACTCGTGTTTCTGATTTATCGTACGTCCAACCCTTAAATTCTCGTAGTGAGCGAACGGTTTGTCCTACAGAGCTCCGGGTGGTCTCAAAACATTCTATAGAATCTTAAATTGAAGGAAAAACAATACCTTTACATCAAATTTTTTTGAGTTAGGGCGTTTTCAAAATTAATTTTTGAACCCTTAGAAGTGACCTACATCAACCAAAATCTTCGGGGCACAACTAGACCCCAAATGGAGCCTACATACCAAATTTCTCAAAATTGGTCAATGCTAAGTGGCAAAAGTACCGCGTACGGCGGACGGACGGCCGAATTTTTATTCGATTTTTGGATTCTACGTACCTTGAAACGTAAACCATCAAATTTTGAGAGGGTGTTAAAAATTTTTTTTTCTTGGTCGTTTCAAAGGTTCATCATTGAAAATAATAAACCAAAAAATGTCAAAAATGTGTTCCGTTTCTTCAGCCCGAATCAATAGTCTGGGTGACCCGGGTTCGATTCCAGGCCGCGGCAGAAAATTTTTTCGTAACTTAATACTTTACCTACGTATTTACATATAATTTCATCGTTTTCTCTTCTATATATATTTCAATTATTAACCTCCATCTAATTTGAAAATAATACCTAGAAATACCCATAATCCATCGTTTCTCCCATCAAGGGAGAAATTAATTTTGTTAGATTTTCGGATTCCACGTTCCTTGAAACGTAAACCATCTAAATTTTGAATGGCGTTTAAAATTTTTTTCGTACGATTAGGAATTTCCAAGGATAAAGATACAAGTCAATTAATGTGTAGAACCTTGAATTGATGATTTTATTATTCTTCAACAAGTACAAAATACAATGAATAACTCCGCTAGAACATCATCACACAGACATCCATCTCTCATAAACTAATAAAATCCAAACTTTCCAGATTCTTCGGTTGAACATTTTTTAGGGTTTTCTCCATCAACAATCTTCCAATTGGAACGGGTATTTTTTTTTCTTACAAAAATAAATATCATAAAATACGCAGTTAGAATAAATAGTTTCTTACAATACCGAATAATACAAGACTTTTTTTCCTTCTGTAATAACTGAACTTTTTACAAAGCTTACAAATGAGAAGTCTAGGTTTCGTACTTAAAAAATCAAAAATAATAAACGAAGTTTTTAACGATTCCTTTTTATTTTTTCACGCAAACTATATGTACATTCGAACGACTCAAGTATTCAGAGGTAGAATTATTTGGGACTAATTTACAATACCTACCTTATTCTTATTTTTTCAAAATTTTTTTTTTTCGTTTTTGCAAGTTTTTTTTTGTTTGACCTACAACTAGGAGAAGAGGGTAAAAAATATGAAAGACATTTTGGCATTCAATTGGGATTCGAATTTGTTATCAAATTGATACGTAGGTGTTCTGTTACCTTGAATCGTAGCGTTTAGTATTCAACGGGTTATTGGTTCTTCGATGCCGATAGAAAAATTTGTTAGAACGAATAAGTACATTTCAGAAACTGTTCAAGTTTCTGTAGAAATTTTTTTAAGAAAATTGCGAATCCAATTTTGTTTTTTTGTTGCTTTTTTTTTAGGCTTACAGTCGAAGTCGCGAACGTCAAGTGAAGTCTTTGCGTTCACAGTTTTTGATGATGAATGAATGAAACGATATTTATGGAGGCAAAAAGCTCATGAATAAAGTACCCATTGTGGTTTTGTGATGTTAAAATGAGAAACTTGATTATGTTTTGATTAAGTTTCTCTGAAAACAACCAGGTGTCAATTTTTTAGTGAGAAATGACGATCTGGTTCGACCGAAAAACGGGTTTTTGAAAGAGAGCGCTGTTGTCGTTTAGGTGACCCAGCTAGGCAGAGAATTACGAGTAGGTTGAAATTACGAGACCCGTTTTTGATCCGTTTTAATCTTCGGATACCCCACGTGTAGCACCTTTAAGAAAAGCCCTCACTGAGATCTTTCAAACGGCAAAACAATGTAGGTTGGTTGGGTTGGGGGGGTGGGAGATGTGAAATCGGGCAATTCCAGAGCGAACATGGATATTTCAATGACTTACACGAGTATGTGCTTTTAAGAAATTCCATGCAGATGAAAATCCTCATCACTTTACAGATAGAAGAGTCCATTTCACCAAGATTTGGCGCTGACAATCGCCCCGAGTAAGTCTCAAGTCACCCACTCAAGCGCTAGCATCTTTCTTCCTCAGTGCCTGTAGCATCCATGAAGTGAGGAGTTTTCTTTCAAACGGGCTAATATCCATTTTTTAAACTTTTTGTTTTTCTCATGGATTCTGAATCTTTGGGATAAGACCTATCACCTCACGATCAGATTTTCTTCCGAAACAGTTTGTATCGCCTTTAAAAGCTTGCTAAAAATCGGGTTTGCCAACGAAACGGCTTATATCCACCTCATTGTTTTCAATTAACATTTTTTAAATTTTTTTTTATTCGGTTTTCGGATTTTACACACCTTGAAAAGTAAACCATTAAATTTTGAGGGGGTTAGAATATTTTTTCTTACTCGATTCCGAAGGTTCATTATTGAAAATAATTGGTAAACAAATAAAAGAAAATGAAAAAGAGACTTTTTTTCACGCAACCAAAAACTCATTTTGTTTTCAAAGTGGCTCATATCTAATGGGTTTATACCCAAATAAGAAATGGCCGTGTCTCCCTCAAAAAGCATTCCGAAATTTCGAAATTTGGTCTTGCAATCAAAAGTTCTATGAACAAACAATAGCAACTTCCTTCGTCATGAAATTACTTTTTCTCAATTTCCCACAAAACATTGCAAGTGGATATAAGCCCGTTTGAAAGAAAACTTCTCAAGTATCCATACGACTCAGTAATCCATAATATCAAGTACCAACTAACCCATAATGAAGTCTCGATTAACTTGACAAACGTACCAACTCCAAAACTTGGAATTGCCCTATTTGGTTTCAAAAATGAGTATTAAACGATGTTAGGTTGAATGTAATGTTCAAAAACGACCTAATAGGAACAAAATTCCGGGTCCTGATTGTTGTGGGCATGATTTGAGTGAAGGAGATCAAAGTCACGAGAAAAGTCTTTGGAATCATTTTTCAAAAGCCAGCGAACGGTGCACCTCCAGAAAAAAATCACAAAAAATGCCATTAATCTCTCTTTTTTCTATGAAACGAAAAAAGAGATTGCTTCTTCCCCGTTTTCAGCTCGGGATTTCTCCTAATTTTTACTTCTCGACGAATTTTATTGCTCATTGTCCTAATTACGTCCTCGGAATATATGAGAAACAACGTGTTCACAGTTGAGACGAAAATGAAATCGATAAAAAGCGGAAATCAAAAATAAAAAACCAGCAATATAAAATTGCAAAACGAGTTGCTCCTCGTGTTTTTTCTTCAATTTTTTTCGTAATGGAAGAGATTATCATTGGAATTATCAGCGAAATCTTTAATAAATCGTGGAAAGTCTGCATTTTTTGTCGAGATTTGTTTTGTTTCACAACAATAATAAAAGGCCACTATTTTCAACGAGATGGTGTTACATTTTTTTTTTCAAGTTGGCCAAGCGAAAACAACGTAATTTTTTTCTTTCAAATTAAAAAAACAAAAAAAGAATAAAAATACATTCATTTCTCATTCTCTCAACTTACAACTAGATAGATTTTTTTGCCTTAAATACTGCGTACAATATTACATTAAAATCGAAATAGACTATCTATTGGCCAATAATGAAGACACATTCTAAACGAGACAACACCTATATATATTTAGTTATTATACATTAGAATTCTAAAATAACTCTTTCATTTTAACGAAATTCTTTCAAAAATTGTTTAACAAACGTCTCTAAGAATAACATTCTCTTCTTCGAAGTTATAGATATAAAGGTTACAATTTTTTTCTTTTGATTTGAGAACATTCCAGTGATTATAGGTACACGAGAGTCCCACGTTTTTCCCCAGTATTCGGATTTACCTTTGATTTCCCTTTTTATTTTCAATATACTTTTTTTATTTTGCATTCGAATTCTTTACAAAAAGGACAAGAATTTATACAAAAAGACTCAACAGTACTTTTATTCAGTAACCTTTTGAAAGTGAAATGTGAAACATTTCATCTCAAAAGAACGAAAAAAAAGAGAAAAAACAAACAAAATCCTAATAGTTTTCAAATATAAAAATAACGAGTTGTGCGTTTTCTTAAATCTTTTTTTCTCAAAAAATAACATGCAGTCTCTATTTGCATTCATTACCATATTTTTAAATTAGTTTTTTTCTTACATTATTGCACTGCACCCTTTTTAACTCTCACAGGCTCCTTCACAGTAAAACTGGCAAAATTCGTTCTTCAGGATTCAAAGAAAAATGAGAATAATTTCGTTCCAAAGGAAAATTCAAAGGTATCGACTACCCAATTTCAAATTAGATACCGAAGTTGAGGTGTATTTTCGACGTAATGTAGTCCAAAACGCGTTTTTTTTTTAAATGTACGAGAAACAACTAATTTTGAAATGGGAAAGAGTATCAAACAGATTTGTGCTTTTTTCCGTTTTCGATACATTAGATGTCATATTTGGTGAATAAATTTAAATTTCATTGCAGAAATACAAGTATGAACGAAAGTGTTAACAATTTAAAGACACAAAAACAATAAGGCGTCCAGCTGTTTGGGTCAAAATTCTTTGTCATTTCGAGTGAACCAAGCAAATCCGTATTTCCTGAAACTTCTCGCGAAAAACTACTCCCATCTTTATTATCTTATTACACACATTATAAATTTTCAAGATAAATTTAACAATACGAAAAATGAGGGGTAAACTTAATGAGCATTAACTCTTGATTTCACAATTTTCAAATTTGATCACATTCAAAGCTTTCTTCCTTCTACCTCGGGCAGATATCAAATCAGATGATATCAATTATATTCAACTCGTCGGTTGATATGTTTTTCTTCAAAGTTTTGTTTCTGAAAGTACTGTTATGTTTAAATAGTTGGCATTTTTTGAAATAGTTTCACATATCGACGGATCAGTTTTGTTACAATTTTTTAAAAACATTTTTCTCCAATTATTTTGGCATACAAGGGTAATAAGGAAATGGTTTATGAACAACAACAATGGTAACTAATGTCATCTGATTTTTTTTTAATTTTAAGTTTACTATAAAGGAAGAAAATCGAGAGAGAAACCACAAAGCTGATACACATTACGACCTAAAAACCTACCGAGTACAGATATTATACATATATTTTTTTTATAATTTTGTTTTTATTGCAAAGCATTGATGAAATAGCAAAAAGCAAGATTTCGCAAGGATCAAAAAATTGTGAAAATGACTGGATCGCTTGAGCGTAGTAAAAGACAATAACGCAGTATGATTTGTGAAGGGCAGGATCTCTAGAGCCTAGAAAAACGCCGATATCGCCGCAGGAAGGGGGCAGAACACATTTTGGTCGCTGGACTATTATGTCGTTGTTGACATGAAAATAGAGTGTATTTTGTTCTTCTCGTGATTCGGAAGGAAGCTTCTAGAGCAAGCCGGCGCCAATGCTAACCTTTTCACGGGGATTCTTATTGTCGTATCGTTCTTCACACAAAACGTCGAAAGCTGTATTCCCGTAACTATAAGATGAGGAAAACGGGAAGTACCTGTTAATATTTGTACTTTCCTCTTCTCATGGATACTAAAAGTGTTTTCATTCGATAGGACTTGCCTTGAAGGCCATGTCACAAGAGCGATTTTTCACGAGGAATGTGAAGAGGAAGAAGTGTGGGTTCCAAGTATCCATCCAGCCGGTTTTCAAGGTCCCCCACCAACATAGCCTGTACCTGGTGGAGCATGTTTGGAAAAATAGAGCTTGTTCTAATTTTTTTGTCCGCCATTTTTTCCAAGAAAAAGAAGCTGGAAGGAAATCATTGGAAGATTCTCCATCGATAACGTAATTTGTGGTGGTCAAAACAGGAGAACTGCCCAGCGGCTGTCCATCAGACCTCAATCTCAGGTAAGGGCAACTAAATGGAGAAATGATGGGCAGAAAACTAGGATTCCTGAAGTGTATCAAGTGCATGTTGTCGAGTACAAATTTAAGTACAACATAAAGAATATCCCCTGTAAAATTCCTAATCCCTTAGGAATCAATTTTATGTACCATTTGGAATAACAATTTTTTTTCAGAAAAAAACTAAATTTTCTTCACTTAAACTCAATATTTTTTTCAAACTTTATCTACAGTTTTGGAATTAACATACAATTTCCCTCATGACTAGTGCATTTTTGTGATGAAAATTTAGTTAACACGTTCGATGCGGGTGTTTAGACCTATGTTGAACTGACGTGTACGGGAACATGCTCAGCGCGTGAGCCACCAGTGTAATGAAAATTTGGTTGAATTTATTTCACTGTGCGGCTTCAGTGATTCCACCTTGCCGAACTTTTTTCATGAATTTATTCTTTATATTCACTTCTATTCTTCACAATAACGCCTTAGGAACGAACAGAAAGTGCAATAGAGCCTCAAAACAGGACAAAACTGATGAAAATTACATGAGAATTTGGGGATATTTAGCTTGAAAAATTGTTTAAAACGCGGCAATGAGTTTCTTTGACAACTGAACCTCCATGAAATATGGAACACTTTGGAGTTGGGCTGTGCTCTTCTTAAGTCCTCCACCTTTCTCCGATTTTACTGAGTCATTTGAAGGTCCATTCCAAGTTCGGATAAAAATATAAAACAGTCCTTTAAGAGTGCTGGTTGAAAAGTGGGGCGACTCAAAGTGTAATACCACCTCATGCACTGATTGGACTTGCCATGACTGTAAATGTACACTAGGCGCGTGATCCGCACTGAACGTGTTAAGACGATTTTAAAAATAACAATTCACCAGTATTGTAATCACATTAGAGTGAAACTCGCTTGCCACTAGAATGCGCTCCACCTGAAGTTTTCTGCGTTTATTCTTCTTCAACTGATTCTACTTCAATTGCCAGTTTCAAGCGACGGAAAAAAAATAGCTTGTGTGATATGGCCTTAACGTGGGAAAGCAGCTGTTGTCGTTTTCCGTCAAGAAGGTTTTCATCGAGAAAAAAAAACCCTTGGAAAGTTGAGCCGAATGACAAAACTCCTTAGTATGGTTAGCATTGACGCGTGCTCGCTCAAGATGCTTCATTGCCTTGTTAACTAGAACCAACAAAAATACTCTATTCGTTGAAATTTGTAAAAACCAAGCTAGTGTATCCGAATACACCACCGCAAACGGAAACTCGATTTTAAAATTAAAAATTGGATCTTTGCTTTGAATCCGTTGGCAGTGAAAAAATTGAGTATTCATGTTCAACGTTATCACAAAAGAAACTTCGAAGCTTTTTTTTTGTTCAGTTCTCCTCAGATGACATAATTCCAGCAATGTGGTTCTCTAGGGAACGCAATTCGTACGCAAATGAAAATTTAAGCCAATAAAAAGCGTAATTTATATTGTGATAGAGATTGTCACCGGAAATAAGATTGCAAGATCATGCCCCAAACAAAACCCGTATTTTTTTCGCACACTTAGTTCTCTATTCATTACAAAGACTTTTTTTTTCCTTTTAATAGTATTAGTTATTTTCGAAACACGTTACTATGAAAACCCTCGTTGTTGGAAGGTTTATTTTTTATTTTTTTGTCCACTACAAAATCACGTTTAAAATCCTCAAATAGTCAAATTTCTACGTACTACGGGTACTCGCGCGATTGGAAGCCAAATTTGGACAAATCCGAAAGTGACTTGCAACCTCAAGAGAATAGATGTATAAATTTAATGAACTTAGCCAAATTAAGCAAAATAATTCTCGTCGCATTACGCGACCACATCGAAGCACAAGTAAACAAAAAGAAACAAAACTGGATTACATTTTCCGTTGAAATAGGGAATTTTTTTGTCAATAGTTATTTTTTATTTTTTAAGCTTACAACCACTTATTGCTATTATATTATCTCATTTTGGGCTCTAAAATATATCAACCATTTTCGTCAAATATACCTAAATAGGGTTTTGTTCCTTCTCCTTTATACAATCAATATATATATAGATATTTAGAGATTTTTTCAAAATATATATAAACTTCATTAATATTCATTCGTTTGATAAAATTATAATATGCTCATATAATATAATACGATATTTTGTAAAATAGCACAACAAAATAAAATATATGTACAAATAATTCAAAAATATATTACTCTTGATAAATTGGTGACGTTAAAGCTAGTGGATTCATATAATAGTGAATAATAATTGATTTTTTGTAATTAAAGTTTAAAAAAACACACACGGACTGTTTCCAAATGATAAGGTAACAGAAAACACGAAACGTAGTCAATATGAAAGTGTTTTAAACGATCGAGATAGTAAAAATCAATAATGAACGAAAAAATATATAAAACAACGAAAAAAATCGGGAATGGTGATAACACAGGTGATGCATAATTGTTATTGCAGTTTTCCTGGGGGCCCCATCGTTTGGAAACGCCCTAATGAATGCGAATTTACAACAGAATATCCCTAGCAAAATATAAGTTAGGTACGTAAAGTATAAAACCGAAAAAGAGAAACGATATGGACAAAAATAAGCCTTAACCGGTTTAAATTGCCGAGAAAAATCATGTTTTTTGAGAGTGCTAGCAGTGATTTTTAGTTTCCTCTCCAGTTGTAGGGTACACTTTTTAAAGTAATTTCATACAAAGTGTTACGTCGCTTTCAATTTGGCAGTCACTAGCAAGTAAACGTAGGCCAACATTTTTTTTACAAATTTTTACATTTTTTTAAAACAATCTGAGATCATTATCTGGCTTCCAGCCTTGCCCTTTATCAAGTCAATATTCTGGTAATTTGAGTCACAATTTGTACAAAACGTTTTCGACTTCACAATAGGAAAAAAAAGCTGAGTAATAACAACGGTGATTCAAGGTAAAATGAGATTTGGAAGAGGCGGTAGATCTGTGCAGTTCGCCATGTTGAATCGACGACCATATTGGATTGGGGAAGCCATATTGATTTTGGAAACAAAATGTTCGCTTCCGAATCTACGTAGGTAACGGAAGCTTTGTTTTTGATTGCTTACTCGAGTTAAGTCAAAGAAAAATTCAAGCTTCCCCATTTTTGTCGAACTGATTTCAACACCTTCAAAACACAAATCTTCCACGTTAACACAAACACTATTGCGATTTTGACCATTTTTCACAAGTACAGTCCTCGCTTCTTTAGGGCCACCACGTATTTGGCGTTTTCCTCTAAGTCAAGAGAGCGTTCATGCGTCTTTTCAGTTCAGATTACAATCAATTCAATTACTTTAGAGGGTAACTCTTGGCGAAAATTACACTTTCTTTAATGTCACTAATAACTTAGCAAAGAAATAAAAAATAAATAAAACAATAAACGAAGCATTAACGTCTTTTACTCGTTAAAAAGATTGAGAAGTTTAAAAAGGTAACTAGTTAAAAATGTCCCTTTTAGCGGGAAACAGATCAGTTTTCACGCTATTAGGTCTTCGATTCTCTGTCTTGGACGAATTTTCGTCGATGCGAAAGTCAAACAAAGTTTATCTGGGCGCAGCCCGACCCCCTTTCTTTAGGTTTTTATCGCTCTTAAAAACTTATTTTTTGACTCGTCACCTTTCATTTTAAAGGCATTTTCTCACTTTGCTGTGTAGGTAATTAATAATACTAACGAAAATAATCAACAAAATATACAAAAAACAACGGTTTCCACGAAAGGGGCTTCGGGGAAAATGGTTAACGTTTCTTTTTAACGTCTAAAATTTCAAAGCCCAAACTTTGTTTTTACCACGCGGATATAGACGAAATAATTATAAAGAAAGAGATCTTGAAAAGTCCTGCCCGAACGCTCTTAACTTGTCGATTTACAACGAATACTGAAGGAGTGAACATTGAGCGGCCATTTCGGGCTTAATATATTTTATAAGACTCGTTTAGGTATTTATAATTCCCCATAACAATGTTATATTCTTAATATTTTTTCAAATATTATTCATATTTTAACACAAATTTTTACAACGCTGAACCTCGGCGGGGGTGAGTGGTGGAAGTTCAATCGCCGAATCGCGTACAGGCTTTTTTCCATTTGCATTGCGTGCACCAGAGTTCGCGGTGCTCCATTCCGTAGACTTTGCGGCATTTTTTGGTGTCTCCTCGCGCCCGCCTCGAGGGGCTTCCGGGGACTTTGGCGTTGGGAGCGGAAACTGAGAGCTTCATCTGCTTCCCGCTCTGTGAAAGGAGGAAAGTAAAAAATTCGTCATGTTCTGAAAACAAGGGCACAGAGTTTAGAGGTGGAGAAAGTAAAACAAAATTCTTCGTTACAATCAATAGTCAACTCTTAGAGCAGAATGTGGTGGCGACTTTGGCAGTGAAACAAGCCGAGTACTACCAGGAACAAAACTTATATCCCACATCCGCACTTGAACCTATTTCCCAGCTAATGTGGTGGTCCAGTTCATGTTTTGGCTGTACCTGTAGGTACCCACAACGTTGCCAAGTCATTCTGAGCAGTCACGATAATTAAGATGTCCTTTATACAGGGTGTAACACGAGTGGTTCACGACCAGAGTTGGTCATTAGCTAACTAATTTATTAGCTAGTTAATTTTTCAACTAATAGCTAAATTAGCTTATAGCTTTTTTAATAGCTAAAAGATAAATTCAGCTATTAGCTGTTGAGGAACAGCTAAAATTTCCAGCTAAATTAGCTATTAGTCGAAAACTTATAGCTAACAGATTTAGCTGCGGTGATTTAGCTGTTCTTCGACAGCTAATAGCTAATAGCTTTAGCTGTAGCTGACAACTAATAGCTAATAGCTAACGCTGAAAAAAAAATTATTTCTCCACACGAACAGCTAGCAGCTAATCTAACCATTTCAGTTTTAGCTGGCATCAGAATTAGCTTTGGAACATTTTATCGAATGAATTCCACTGATGTTACCACAAACCCAATTTGACATATTCTCTTCTCTGGACACTTAAAAACCAAATCTTGCAAAAAAGTCGGGTAAATTGTAATTGAAATGTAGCGTATTTTTTTGTTAGATATTACTTTTATGGGTGACCACTATTCTCGATTACCTTGCGAGAAGTTATGTTAAAAATCAGTATGTTTTAAATTTTTAATTCATTGTTTTAATTTTGATTTATCTGATCTTAAAAAAAATATTTTCTTGTGTGTGTGTGTGTGTGTGTGTGTGTGTCAAACATGTTGTGAACTACTTTAAACAGGTAACAGGTCACAAAACAACTAAAAATCTTACTAATTTTTTTTTAGGATCAAATAAATCAAAATTCAAACAATGAATTAAAAATTTAAAACATGATGATTTTTAACAAAACTTCTCTCAAGGTGATCGAGAACGGTCACCCATAAAAGTAATACCTAACAAAAAAATACGTTACATTTCAGATGTGGTTTTTAAGTGGCCAGAGAAGAGAAATAGCTAATTTAGCTAGAAATTTTAGCTGTTCCTCGACAGCTAATAGCTAAATATTTAGCTGCTAGCTTCAGCTAAATCGTAGCTAATTTAGCTGTAGTTTTAGCTGTTAGCTACAGCTAATTTTTGCCCAACACTGTTCACGACCTTTCTCCCACATGTTTTACAACTAATTTCCGACAAAAAGTGCCTTCTGACATTTTTAAGTATCCCCACTCAAAATTCCTTTTTTATTTTTGAATTTTTTTCTTCGTGTTTTTGATCTTTGCTCAATAAATCTACCATAACTCCCTCAATTCAAGAGTTAGCTCAAATATTAAAAAATCCGTTGCAATGAGCGTTGAATTTGCAATTTTTTTGATGTCCAATAACATCGTTTAAAGTGGAGTTGAGACGTGCTAACGACGTATGAAAAGCAAAACTCGTCAAAATCTTGAAATCGCTTGTTTTTTCAGTCGCCTGGAAACCATATCAATTCTTGACGCAAAAGTGTGAAACTTCCCTAAAACGTGCGCCAAAATCTCAGCTTTCCAACGGTGTAATCAAAATATATTTTACAGTTGACTTTAAGGGAGAATTTTCTGTTTGAACGCGGGAAAACGTGCATTTTTTCAACGAAATCGACGGTTAGACGGGAGGACACCGGGGTCTTCACCGCCGCGGCTCCTCCGAAGCACAGAGTCCTCCCATCTAACTGTCGATTTCATTAAAAAAAAAAAAAAAATGCACGTTTTCCCGCGTTCAAACAGAAATTTCTTCCTTAAAGTCAATTGTAAAATATATTTTGATTACACCGTTGGAAAGCTGAGATTTTGGCGCACGTTTTAGGGAAGTTTCACACTTCTGCGTCAAGAATTTATATGGTTACCAGGCGAAGGAAAAAACAAACGATTTGAAGATTGTGACGAATTTTGCTTTTGATACGTCGTTAGCACGTCTCAACTCCACTTTAAAAAATGTTATTGAGCACCAAAAAGATTGAAAATTTAACTCTATTTCCAGCGGAATTTTTAGATTTGTGCTAACTCCTGAATTGAGGCAGTTATGGTAGATTTATTGAGCAAAGATCAAAAACACGAAAAAACGCTGCAAATTATTACACAATGGTTTATTATTTTTCTATATAGATCACTCGTCTACAAAATCACCAACCATCCAATATGAAGGAAAAAAAAAATCAGAATCACCAACTATCGATTACATTTCGATCAGCTCTAATTTGAACGGAGATTAGGCCTCTTTTGCGATTCACACTCGTGTTTTGATTTATATATATATATATTTCAAAATAAACACTTAAATTTTCGTAGGGAGCGAACGGTTTGTCCTACAGAGCTCCGCGTGGTCTCAAAAAATTCTAAAAATTCTATAGAATCTTAAATTGAAGGAAAAACAATACCTTTATGTTGTGGATCAAACTCCTCTCCTTCCCAGGTTGTAACAGGTCCTTCAAGGACACAAAATAAAAGTTCAGTTCATCTTGTGAATGCGTTCTCGTATTGTCTTCTCCCGTTTTAATAGTTTCCATTTTGCAATCCCTCGGCCAATTTGAATTCCTAACATATCTGGCGACGAGTAATTACCTACAAGTAGTGCATTTTCACGTTCGGTAACTTACTAAGTGCTCTGGATCCGGGAAATTTCTACCAGTTTCCGTTTTACGGATTCGACATCATGACTGTGCCACACCATTTACCACCACCGACTCAATTTGAACTCGGTAAGGGATCGTGGAAACTTTTTTTGAAGCGTGTGGAAAATATCTTTATTACCTACGCAACGGACGATGAGGACGTAAAAAAGGCGTACCTACTAGCGTCTTTGGGAGATCGAGTATATAACCTCCTACACAGCCTTTGTTTACCCAAGGAACCGGAGGATGTTTCGTATACGTTCAAATCGCTTTCTGAGTTATTGACTAATCATTTACGTCCGGTGAGAGCGCTTTTGGCGGCTCGACAAGCGTTTTATACTGCAAAACAAGCAGAAAACGAAAGCGTGATGGAATTTTCCGCACGAATTCGGACGCTAGCAACCACTTGCGGATTTGGAGCTGAGTTGAACGTAGTTCTACGGGACATTTTTATTATGGGAATTTCAAATAAGAAAATCAAGGATCGTCTTTTCGAAGAAGATGCCAGCAGTTCAACCTTCGATTTACCAAAAGCAATACAGATTGCGGCATCGAAAGAAGCTGCTGGAAAACAGGTGGAGGAAAACGGAACGGTGAAGGTGAAATCAGAACCAGGAGTCGGTGAACTTTCATACATATCGAGTAAACAAAGTAAGTTCAAACCAAACAGGAACTCTAAATCACTATCAAAGAAAACCTCGACCCAATCAACAAAGATTAAACCCAAGTGCGAACATTGTGGATGGCGATCACATAGTTCCAGTGAATGTCGGTTCCGAAATGCCTCATGTTATCGATGTCGTGCAGTGGGACATTTAGCTTCGATTTGCCGATCAAAATCAACTTCGGGTAAGTCAAATAATCAACATTTTTTGACAAACGAAGAAAAAGAAGAGGTAAACGTGTCTTTGAGTGATTCCTTGTATTGTTTACCCACCATGAACTCCGATAAATTACCTACTAATTCTCTGGAACCCTACCAAATTTCTGTTGTGATAAATAACAGACCTTACGTTTTTGAAATTGATACGGGTTCGATGAATAATGTGTTTTCTCATGAATATTATCACGAACACTTTACAAGATATCAATTATTACCCAACGACATCCAGTTAAACGATTACATTGGGCACAAGATACATCCTATTGGGAAAGTGGTGTTACCCATCAAACACAAATCTTTTGTGGGTGATATGGAGTTTTATGTGATCAAAGGGGGAGGCCCACCTCTTATTGGACGTCGTGGTCTGGCTGCACTGAACTATTCTTGGGAACATGCCCTTCAGTACCATTCTACTGAGAATTTCATAGGCACTTCACCAGATATCAAGGGTATTTTGGATTCATTTCCCAAAGTATTTTCTTCAGAGGGAGGAACTTTTTCGAAATATAAGGTTTCTCTAACTTTGAAGGAGAATGCCCGTCCAGTATTTTTTAAAGCCCGTTCATTACCCATAGCTCTTAAAGATAAGGTAGAATCCGAGCTGTTGCGACTGATAAAATTAACCGTGTTGGAACCCGTTGACAGCAGTCCATGGGGAACCCCAATTGTGCCTGTTTTAAAACCAAATGGGTCCGTCAGAATCTGTGGGGACTACCGTCTTACAATAAACCCATATTTGGAGGAAACTGGACAAAATTTGCCCCGTCTAGATCACTTGTGTTCAAATTTTGGAGGTGCCACTGTTTTTTCAAAAATTGACTTGGCGGACGCATATCAGCAACTGGAGTTGGATGAAACCTCCAAAGTATTAACTACGATCACTACGCATATGGGCCTGATGAGGTACCGAAAACTTTGCTTTGGAATTGCTTCTGCTCCTAATTGTTTTCAAAAAGTGATGGATTCACTATTTAGGGGTATGAAGGGTGTTGGGTCTCTCCTTGACGATATTTACGTTGCAGGTCGCACAAGAGACGAACACAATCAACGCCTTCGTCGAGTTTTGGAGATTTTGGACAGTGCCAATCTTCGTGCCAAACCTGAGAAGTGTTCCTTTGCGCAGCCGGCCATCCAGTACTTAGGACACAAAATTGACAAAAAAGGACTACATATGACGGATGAGCACCTGCGAGCCATCAAAGAAGCTCCATCTCCAAGCGATATCGGTACCCTAAAATCATTCTTGGGTATGATAACTTTTTATATAAAATTTGTACCAAAAGCTGCTGAGATTCTACAACCATTGTATGGTCTACTCAAGAAGGAGGCCGAGTGGATTTGGACAGAAAAACAGCGTAGAGCGTTTGAGAAAATCAAACAAATTTTGATCTCGCGACCTGTTTTAACGCATTTTGATCCAAATTTACCACTAATACTCACAGTAGACGCCTCATCTATAGCAGTAGGAGCTATTTTGGCACACACATTACCAGAAGGTGACAAGCCAATTGCTTATGCATCTCAACTTCTCACAAAAACTCAGCAGGGTTACGCATCCATAGAGCGGGAGGCCTATGCCATCATGTATGGAATAAATAAATTTAAAGATTTTCTTTATGGCCGTCAGTTTGTCCTAGTCACGGATCATCGACCACTAATTTACATATTTGGTCCAAAGAAAGGATTGCCGATTTATGCAGCCAACAGGATACAACGTTGGGCTTATTTTATTTCCAATTTCAATTATAAATTGAAATGTGTTCGCACTCATGAAAACTGTGCAGATTATTTATCGCGGATACGCTGGAACATTCCTGAAGAAAATGATGCAGATCCATTCGATAAAATTTCCTATTTACATTTCATTAATGAAAACTGCCCTTTCAGACTCGATTGGCACACAATTCAGAAGGAGACACGAACAGACCCAAATTTGTCCAAGGTGGTTGGTAAAATTATTCTGGGAGAGAATTTACCTGCCGAGGAAGAATATTCACCCTACAAACGAAGAATTTTGGAACTCTCCGTTGAAAAAGGATGCCTCATGTGGGGATATCGAATCGTAATTCCAAGCAAATTGAGGAAAGCCGTACTTGAGGAACTCCATTCGAACCACTTTGGGGCAACAAAAATGAAGAGTCACGCACGATCATTCTTCTGGTGGCCTTCACTAGATCGTGATATCGACAAAACAGCTACAGAATGTACAGTATGCTGTCAATTCCGAAGTGCGCCCCCGAAATCAGTTCTCCAGCCATGGTCATGGCCTTCTGTAGTGTGGACCCGTGTTCACATTGATTTCCTTGGACCGGTTAATCAAAAATTTTATTGTTTTGTGATACAAGACGCTACATCCAAATGGATTGAGAACTATTTCGTGTCATCAGCTACAGCTTCGGTGGCGATCGAAAGACTCCAGGAAGTATTTTCACGCTTTGGTTTGCCTCGGGCTATCACCTCAGATGGTGCCAAATGTTTCACTTCAGATGAATTCACAGGATTTCTGAAATCATATGGAATCCTACATCTGCGTGGACCACCATTTCATCCAAGATCTAACGGCAGTGCCGAGAGCGCTGTGAAGATCGTGAAGAGGTGTATAAAAAAAAGTCAAGCTGATAATTCACTGAAAAGACCTTTAAGTATGTCAGTTAACAGATACCTGTTTCAGTATAGAAACACTATTCATGCAGCAACAGGGGACACACCAGCAAACATGCTTTTGAAAAAGAAACCATTGACGCCATTCGACCAAATGATTCCATGTTCAGATGACGTAGCGTTTGGACGTCAGGTATCCATGATTAAGCAAGGAGGACGACGAAATCTCGAATTGACAAAAGATGAAACGGTGTGGACCAGAGACTATCGTGAGGGTCAGCCAAAATGGACTCAGGGGTCTGTCCAAGAAGTTTTGGGAAGCCAAACATTTCTTGTCAAAACAAAGGACGACAAAATTTGGACCAGACACATTGACCAAATTTGGCCCGGATCGCCTAGTAAATCTGGACCAGAACCTACGGAGGAACCGCTATCGGAAAACCCAACGACACCCGCACATAGCACTGGAGGGACACCAACTTATACACCACCACTTATGCAGGGACCCAATCCTAACCCTTCAAGACAGTCTGTTGGAGCTCCGTTTCCAGAAACTCCTAGAAGATCACAACGCAAAAGATTCAAACCTCAACGCTTTCAATGAACAACATTTTTGCTGCTTGAAGTATCCTTGATTAATACATTTTCTTAAAATTATGTCAGTTGTACATAAGATAAAATTTTCTTTCAAATTTCAATTAATTTTCAAGTTTTTTTTAGGGGGGAGATATGTTGTGGATCAAACTCCTCTCCTTCCCAGGTTGTAACAGGTCCTTCAAGGACACAAAATAAAAGTTCAGTTCATCTTGTGAATGCGTTCTCGTATTGTCTTCTCCCGTTTTAATAGTTTCCATTTTGCAATCCCTCGGCCAATTTGAAATATCTCGGCTTTATATCGAAATTTTTTGAGTTAGGGCGTTTTCAAAATTTCAAAATTGATTTTGGAACCCTTAGAAGTGACCTACCTCAACCAAAAGCTTCGGGGCACAACTAGACCCCAAATGGAGCCTACATACCAAATTTCATCAAAATCGGTCAATGCTAAGTGGCAAAAGTGCCGCGTACGGCGTACGGCGGACGGACGGCAAAATTTTTATTCGATTTTTGGATTCTACGTACCTTGAAACGTAAACCATCAAATTTTGAGGGGGTGTTAAAATTTTTTTTTTTCTTGGTCGATTCCAAAGGTTCATTATTGAAAATAATAAACCAAAATTGCAAAGTGAAAAAAAGGCATTTTGAGTGGGGATACCAAAAAATATCAGGAGGCACTTTTGGTCGGAAATTAGTAGTAGAACACGTGGGAGAAAGGTCGTGAACCACTCATGTTACACCCTGTAGAGGCCACTGGTAAGCTTTGGAGATCAGGAACGAACCCCAAAAACAGAGTATGATATTTTATGAGATATCTGCATGTGCTACTCTGAACAGCTTAACCTAGGAGGTTGCCAGTCAACAGAAGCCACCATATTCTGATCTGTCTTTAAACAACTAGCTAAAAACCATAAGCTTCGGTCTATCGTAAAATATGATACCTTTTCACTACTACAACAAGTAGTGGGTAATAATTAAAGTTTCGAAATTTTAAATAATAATTGATGAGTAAAAAGTAATAATAAGTAAAATAATAAGTAATAATTCAGTTTGTTAAATAGAAAATGAAAATACGACAATGCGTACTTTGCGCATGCTAACCGGTGACACTGCAGCGCTGACTGGCCAGCTGAAACTTGTCGTTTTGGGAATGGAAACGGGTGTAGCTGCGGCAAGAGCTCTCTTTTGGTATTCTGGGTCTGGAACATCGAAAAGAAGAACAACATTAAAACATTGCCGAAACAATAATCAATATATAAAGAGACCTTAGGGAGCCCACACACTGTACGATTTCCTGCAGGCCGCCTTGAGGCCGTCGCCTCAACAGGCGAACGTAAGATATATGCCAAATACACTGATCGTACGGCGGCCTGCAGTTAAATCGACAGTTAAAACTGACAGTAGGTGGGCGCCCTTAGGAATAATTAGTGCTTTGAATATAAAATACCCCAAAAAAACCTCTTGAGGCTACAGTTACGAGTACTTGAAGGACTAACAACCCTCTAGAGAATAGCAACTGGACCAGTAATCTATACACAAGTTTTACTAGAAGAGGTTGCCATTTAGTTCAAGAATGCTGGATCATTATGTACTGCGTTCTTTGGTGTGGGGTAGTTCCCGGTACTAAGGATTGCAATATATTACGTGGCTGAGTATGGTAATTTTTTCTGTAACCATGTAACTTTATGAAGGAATATATACATTTCATTTCATTTCATAATGTGTAGGTATAGAAAAATCAATCAGGTGAGCTTCGCAGATTGTTCAACTTCGTGGTAAGGATTCAGCAGTTTTACAGATTTGCTAAAGCTTTACAGCAGTATCTCCCTTACTTGTTCAGTCGACAGTCGGCTATTACTAAGAACCCAGCAGTAGGTCTGCGAGTGAGGTTTATTAGAAGTTCTATGAATACGGAAGTTATTAAAGGGGGCGTATCCAGCAAAGTTATATCCTGCGCTGGTAATGTAGCACCACTGGTATCTGCTGATAATCTTTCTCAGCACGCTTTTGTACCATTTCAAGAACAGACTTTACATTTGATTCATTTTTGCACAAGAAAGAGTTCTGAGAGCAACTATCGAATTGGTGGCACGAATAACATTGTCATTGATGGCTCTGTGTCAGAGCGTACGTCAGGCTATGAGAGAAAGGTCTGTGTCAGGCTAGGGGAGCAAGATTGTCAGGATTTCTCTTCTTTAGTTAACAGCTATAGAAGCAAAGAAATAAGCTCTGTGTCAGGCTAGGGGAGCAAGAAGGTCAGTATTTCTCTTTCTCTTCTTCAGTTAACAGCTTTAGAAGCAGCTAAGCTAAGCTCTGTGTCAGGCTAGGGGAGCAAGATGGTCAGGATTTCTCTTCTTTAGTTAACAGCTCTAGAAGCGAAGAAATAAGCTCTGTGTCAGGCTAGGGGAGCAAGAAGGTCAGTATTTCTCTTTCTCTTCTTCAGTTAACAGCTTTAGAAGCAGCTAAGCTAAGCTCTGTGTCAGGCTAGGGGAGCAAGATGGTCAGGATTTCTCTTCTTTAGTTAACAGCTATAGAAGCGAAGAAATAAGCTCTGTGTCAGGCTAGGGGAGCAAGAAGGTCAGTATTTCTCTTTCTCTTCTTCAGTTAACAGCTTTAGAAGCAGCTAAGCTAAGCTCTGTGTCAGGCTGAAGGAGCAAGATGGTCAGGATTTCTCTTCTTTAGTTAACAGCTATAGAAGCAAAGAAATAAGCTCTGTGTCAGGCTAGGGGAGCAAGAAGGTCAGTATTTCTCTTTCTCTTCTTCAGTTAACAGCTTTAGAAGCAGCTAAGCTAAGCTCTGTGTCAGGCTAGGGGAGCAAGATGGTCAGGATTTCTCTTCTTTAGTTAACAGCTATAGAAGCAAAGAAATAAGCTCTGTGTCAGGCTAGGGGAGCAAGAAGGTCAGTATTTCTCTTTCTCTTCTTCAGTTAACAGCTTTAGAAGCAGCTAAGCTAAGCTCTGTGTCAGGCTGAAAGAGCAAGATTGTCAGGATTTCTCTTCTTTAGTTAACAGCTATAGAAGCAAAGAAATAAGCTCTGTGTCAGGCTAGGGGAGCAAGAAGGTCAGTATTTCTCTTTCTCTTCTTCAGTTAACAGCTTTAGAAGCAGCTAAGCTAAGCTCTGTGTCAGGCTAGGGGAGCAAGATGGTCAGGATTTCTCTTCTTTAGTTAACAGCTCTAGAAGCGAAGAAATAAGCTCTGTGTCAGGCTAGGGGAGCAAGATGGTCAGGATTTCTTTTTTTTAGAGCTCTAGAAGCAGGGAAATACAGCATCAAATCAACGTTGTTGCACGAATGGGAGTCAAACAAATATATGACTACCAAATTATGCTCAAAATTTCAGTTTCCATCATTATGATACATATTTTTGACGGCTTAATTGTAGGAAAAGTCCCTTCCTTCGCGTAAATATAGTTCGGCTTTCTTCCGTAATTTGTTATCCCCATCGTATATATACAACTAATTTGGTAATCTGTGTACCCATTATTCCAACTCTTAAAAACTAAAAGAAAACATGAAGCAGTTGAAAAATTACCTTCGTGCGCCGGACGAGCCATGTCCATGTGAGATAGTGTGGGCTCAGGGTACGAACCTAATAGCGTACTTAGAGTTAGCATCAGCGGCAAAGTAAACTCAAAGTAAGCAAAGCAAAGGAAACACCCTACATTTTGCAAAGTTGAAAATTCGATCGTTACTTAGAGGGCCTCGACGTTATCCGACGAAAAACATGGAATTTCACAAGTCACCGACATGAATACCTTGAGATGAGTAAGTAAACGATCCACCGGCTTAGAAACTTTTGGCAGACTCAATAGGTACGAGTATCGTAATAATGAGAGGCGAAGATGAAGAGGACCCTGAGGTAAGATTCTTTGTCGACGATCGAATTTCCACATAAATAAGTCTAGTAAGAATTCAAGTAGAGAAAACAATCAGGATCCATTCTAGAATAGAATACGTATGCCGAATAAAATAACGAGAAAAGGTGAATAGTTGAGTTTTGGTCTTTAAGATAGGAATTTTGCAAAATGGATGATGTTTTCTTTACTGGCAACTCGTAAACTCTGCTTGAAATTCAAGTAAAGGAAGCATGACAGCCATGGAAAACGAATTCAAATAAGGTTACCTATGTGGTTGACACAACCTAATTTGTATTCCTGTATATCCTTGAATAATTCGTATGATCGATATTTATGAGAAGAAACGTCAAGGTGATAATTATAGTTGTGATAATTGTTGGTACCGATTGAACTATCTTTTTCAATTTGAGTGTTCTTAGTACATGAACCAGCGCTGGAGAATTATGTTCAGTTATTTGTTATTCAGTTATCGATTTGGATAAGTACTATAAGAAAAAAATGGTTCTCAGCACGTTTTAAAAGTTTTGAATTCGTCTTCCAGACCCGCAAAAATGTGGCGTGATAAATAATAGCATTAAGTTATAGAAGTCCAGAGATATTCAAATATTCACCTTCGTGTGGAGGCCTGGCCATGTCCCTGTGGGAGAGTGTGGGCGGTGGTGAGGTGAAACCGACTTCAACTTCAGTGTAATAAAATTCTTCTTCGTGGTCATCTCCTTCCATATCTTCGTCTCCTTCTCTTTCATTTCTCGGTCTAAAATAAAGATGAGGAAATTTAGAAGTTGAAATTGTTTAATTTTATTTGATATTACAACGCAAGTACCTACGAAGGAAGCTTCATTGAAGCGTAGAGTAACTAGGTACGATCTCTGAGTGATGTTTTCTGAAGAGATTTCTTTATTCCAGGTAAAACAAAGTCTTTTCTATGAAGTATACGTAAAATAAACGAGTACGGGACAAACAAGGTTGGAGTGAAAGTTATTTTGACGCAGTTGGACTTATTTCAGACCAAACCTTGATCGATTGTTGGTCAATAACATCATTTGGCAATAACCTGAAGCAAAGCTGTCGATTGGGTGAATTCTTGTAACACGATGATTCCATAATTATAAATATTCACAAATGAGTAAACTGAAGATTCAAGTGGTCTTCGAAAACAATTTTGCGTCGAAGAAATTCCTTATCGAATTTTACTACGTAGGAACCGAAATATCATAATGTTGAATCTCGATCGAAGTAGGAAAAAAAAGAAGAGATAAAGCAGCATAGTTTAGACAGGACTAGACTTGTTCAAACTGATATGTATAACCTAAGTTTTACCTTATGTAAATACGTTCAATTGAATAATAATATATGAACTAGGTACTTACCCGAGATGTGCATTTCTGACGTGAGCTTCAATCAAGGAGCAAGCAGACTTCATAACGTGGCATCCGGGCCATCTGCACTGATACACGACTCTTGTGGCCTGAAACAATGAGAAAGAAAATATTGGTTAGAAATATAGTCTCGTTTCGTCAAGAGTGATACATACAGGGGAAAGAAATGAGCGTTTTTGCGAGATTCTACCAAAGTATTGACATTCATATTACAAATTTACAGTTGATTTTGATGTATTTTGGCAAGCTAACACTCTTACATGTAAAATTTATCAACCTTGAACGGTAATCAACGTGTATTTTCA
Organism: Apolygus lucorum; assembly: GCA_009739505.2. Taxonomy (NCBI): domain Eukaryota; kingdom Metazoa; phylum Arthropoda; class Insecta; order Hemiptera; family Miridae; genus Apolygus; species Apolygus lucorum. Next base: position 19,753,700 of record CM019182.2, on the reverse strand, counting down.
GCTAATCTATTGGAGTGGATTATTTCCCTAGAAACAGGAAATTTGAGGAAAATTATTTTATGAAACTGAGGGAGCATGCTGGTATAAATATGTTCAAAAATATTATGTTTTAAGAGATTCATCCTAGTATACCTTCCTACAGGTTTTTTAAAGTAGGTAAGTGGTACTTCCTTAGCATCCACTGATTTCTCAAAAGATATGTTATTCTATTGTTTGGTGTAATTTTGATTCTATAAAACCAAGAATTAACTAAGTAAATAAATCATCAAGACATACTGTTTTTAATCAACAGAATGATGCTAATACACATTTACTTCTCGTAAATTACAACAAAAATTTCGGAATTAAAAATAACAAATCAATGTAAAGAAGCCCCAAAAACCTTTTTTTGATTTAGGTAGCACGGCACATCCTAATTTGCCAAATTTTACCAGGTTAATTCTGCCTCGAATATTCACCAGGAACCACCTTATAAGTTGCATTCAAAATTCAGGGGAATATGGAAAAGTATTGACTGATTTTTGTATTGGGAGTGTAGAAGGCATCGTGAGGGGTTTTGGGGGTTGCAGGCCTTACATAAGTGCGGAATTATGAAAACGCCGGTTTGTTGTTATGCCGTCACGTTGGTAGACCTGCTCTTTTCAGCGTTGCCAGATCTAAGTTTGTTTACAGCCCCGCGACCGCCCCCTCAGTTGGAAGTCGGAATCCCTGGACGGGTATTGATCCAACGCAAACCACCCTGGGCTCCAGTTCTCCCTCGTTTATCGACCAGCTGAGCTCTGCCCCAGTTCTACCTTCCAACCAGCTGACCACCAAAACATTCTGACTTGTTTACCTTGCATTCAGAAAGGCCTCTGGTTTTTCTTTTAAAAGGGCTTTCATTGCGTCCCCCTTTTCCACCAAACTTGAAGATGGCCCGGTGCCAAAGGGATTCCCATTGTTGTGGATTCTACTTTCCTTGCGGGGAGTAGAACGTTGAAGTGTGACCTAAACATGAGATGTTGAGCCTACCAACCTATAAAAATGTGTGTTTCTAAACATTAAAAAGTCTCAAATTATTTCGATGAACTCACAATTTGACGGATCTCACGACTAGAACATGAAAAATATGAGACTTATTCAGGTAGCTTGTAAGACTCATCTCCAAATTTGCTCGACCTTTAAACAAGCGCTGAATCAAGGAAGGAAATATTGAATCCAAAGAAAAATTTCATTACAAGATTCTGTACTGTTCCAATCATAAGTGTGCTGGGAGAGTAGATATTTGAGTTCATGCTACTTACCAAAAACGTTACAACATGTAGTAACATGGTCGTAAACTCTGCCTCAAAATTGGACTAAACGTAGGTTTAAGTCATCGAAGAAAGGCTATTATTACGAACCTACAAGATGGTGCAAGCTGTTTTTCAAAATGAATGACAAGGCCAACCTCTGCCTTCAGTACTGCCTTGACATGAGGATTTGGACTGTACAAAATTCGATCTTTGATTTGATCGAAAAACGATCAATCAGGTAGATAAAAATGGAAAGAACTTGAAATTACACCATACAAAACTGAAACGATGGATTGAGAGGACGAGAAATAGCGAGCCCGCAACGCCGTTGAGTCGTGAGGGTTTAGGCTAACCAGCAGCCCCGTCCCATGGTGAAGGTTATCACGCTCATTTCGGATGAGGATTCACTCAGAAGTTACCAAGGGCTCGGCAGCTACTTTACGCAAGCAATACACGCATAAAGGTAAGTTGGTAACAGCCATTGGCATCATTTGTCTAGTGTCTCGCTTAGTGTCTCATTAAAACTATTTAAGGTACGAAGCTTTTCCAGAAAATTAGTGATTAACAAGGCAGTTTTCGGAGTTTGCTAATCAGCAATAATTTGTGATAATGTTCCAATAATTTTTCACATCGGGTGATTCGTGAATCACTCTCCACTTAAGGGGGTGAGCCATAAGCTAAATCATCAAAACCAATTCTGATCATCCCTTAGGAAGATACCTGATGACGTCCGCCAGGAATGGCAGTCGGGCGAAAATTCAACCTGAAATAGTGCACTTTACATAATAAAGGTTCTTTGGCACTCTGCAATTTGTTATTTGCTCGTTCAGAGTTACTTTTGCACACAAACCGACATTCACTCTAGTTGTACAGCAGTAAATTTTGTAGACAGTAGACAGTAGTGATTATTCGTGCCACAAGAAAACTACAACTATTCATTAATTATTTCATCACATTCGATCGTCCATTCCACAACTTCGAAATTACACCTCCATCAACGACAAAACTGTTTCCAAGTCGACTCCCCATAATGTGTATTATATTCCTACTCGCTCTCCTCCATCTTATATTCCTAGGGCCCATTAGAGTCACGCGGGCCTGTCTTTTCAGCCTTTTACGTTCAGTTATTGTTTAGGTTTTCAACTATTAAACGGATGAAAGTATGGCGTGATCACAAACGATTTCGCGCTGGCTCCTCCCTGATATTGCCTTCGTTTCCCGGTTGGGAGGTCAAGATTCGTTTGACGGTCAATGGCAATCGCATTGACGAATCTCTTTTCATTATTTACGGACCCAACTCCCATTCTGTACGTCTGATGATCGATTTTATGCATAATCTAAACAGCTACGTTTTGTTGGGAATGTACAGCAAAGTTTTGCAGTAGTTCCGTAACCAAAACACACTTATGAAGCCAATTGTATAATGTTGGTTCTGAGAGTATTATTAAGTGTTTTAATCATAAATAATGAACTCTCATGCGGGGCACATTCTAGAAAAACAAATCAAGGCTTAAATCAGCATCAAAACAGCATAGAATTTATCAAATTTTACTGTCAAAAATTTTTGTTTCCCACAATTTGTTCATGTTCAAGTAATAAAGCTAAGTTTGCAGCTAGTATCTAAGCTTATCTGGCCATCTACATATCCAACTTGAATATACATCTGAATGGATAACCAACTCGAATGATGTGAGCACTACCGGTCAAAAATATCGACTTGAACAAAGAAAAATCAGTTTTCTTCAGGCAGAGATCCAAAGAATGTATGAAAGCTGCCTCCACTGGTATCTTCTAGAGCACCACAGCGGAAATACAGTATTGAGGGATGTAGATATCTATAGGTGTAGAAATCTTAAAAATAAATTGAACTCCAAACAGTTATTGCATTTTGACAACAATAATAGTGTTAATTTCAGCAATCTCAACTTTCATGACCTCTGTTTCTCCAGATACCTACGAGTACGTCAGATAATGATGATGAATTTTCTAGCAATAGTTCAAAGATCGGCTCTTAGATAGTAGAACAAAAAGGATCAGTGAACGGGATGTGAGAGACTGATTGCCGGCTGCAAGAAGCGTGGGCGACCTCGGCCTGGTCCGATTCGAACGCAGATTGCACCGAGTAGAGATAGAAAAATACTGAAAAGAAAAAACGAAATAGAATAATAAAATACGTGTCGGACGGAGAGAGAAAAAGTACACGAGACTGACAGATAAGTCGATGACTGATAAGAGAACTACGAGATATTGCACGCGCTAGGAAGAGAAGATATCAGGCTTTTCAAGAGCGAGCAGTCCGATAGCGAAATGAAACCTGACTGAACTGAGGGCGGAGATACGTAAATAATTAATATTGCATAGAGCGAAAAAGTGTCTAACTGGCCAGACAACAATGGGCAACCCAGTTGTTTAAAACGAAAATGTAAATCGGTCGAAGGAAGAAAGGAACGAGCGAGATTTTCTTCGGGTTGTGTAACGAGGTTAGGAATACTACCGTTTGAATGACTCAAAACACTCACTACTTACCTACTTTTTTAAAATATCCGGAGAACCCGTTTACCTGCATTACGTACTTGACACACTCCATTCGATGATTCACGACTTCTCACAGTGTAAAATACCTAGTTGATGAAAAGCAGTAAAGAATACACGTAAATGCAGCTTGAATTAATTTTTATTTTCCGAATAGATAGGAAATGTTGGAATTGAAGATAAATACATAATGGAGGTTTCAAAACCATTAATAAGAGATTGCAGGCGCTTTCAACTTGACGAAGAAAACACTATGTAGAAATCAATGAACTTTTTTCTTTATCATCTGTAAGTGATTATAAGTCATTCCGTATTCCTTATCTGTGAACGGTCACTACACGAAGAATGTACCTAATTCCCAAAATTACATCATGATAGATCTATTAATTATTTGTCAAGACAATAGATTTTAATTTGAAGAAAAAAAGTCTGCCAAGTGGGTGTGGCACATAGCTTCCTCGTATCCATAACCCGATTATATAGATGATCCGTTGCATAGTAGTTAATCTCAAAACACCAATCTCTAAGTACCTTTCACTACCCTCATAGGGGACCATCTACACGCTAATCTGGACAATCCTAGAAAATTTCATCAAATTCGGATGAAAAATGTAAATGTTATGGCTGTTACAAAGATTTTACGTATGCGCATGCGCAGAGGCTTCTGTAAGGCCTTCATTTTCATTGGGGACCATCTACAACCTAATCCGCATAATCTCTGAAAATTTCATCGAAATCGGGTAGAAAATGTGGAAGTTATGGCCGTTACAAGGAAATTCACGTTTGCGCATGCGCAGTGGCTACTATCAGTCCGAAGGTGATGATTTTCTAAAGGTATTATTTAAATACTAATCTGTAACATCCCTGAAAATTTCATTGAAATCGGATGGAAAATGTAGAAGTTATGGCCGTTACAAGGAATTCACGTTTGCGCATGCGCAGTCGCTTCTATCAGTCCGAGGATGATGATTTTCATAGGGGACCGTCTACACACCAACCCGCACAATCCTTAAAAATTTCATAGAAATCGGACAATAACTCCGTATAGTTATGCGCGTTACAAGGAATTCATGACAGACAGACAGACACACAGACACGGAACCAAAATTGTTCAGAAAGGTCTAAAACGCAAAACGCGAGTGAAAATTTTGATTTTGGAGAATTTTTTTTTCGTCCTTGAAAAGTGAAAACAAAGCTTCCGCTACCTTGGTAGACTCGGAAGCAAAATGTTCGACATTACTTTTGCATGTCGTGTTCACTCATTTGTACAATATTCCTTCTCCTTGCAGATGATGGAGAGTTTTTCAAGTTCCTGCGTTGCTAAACACTGAATTACCTACCTTTAGATTTTACTAAGTACATGAGTGTATGAATAGGAACGTAGGAACCTAAACCAAATAACGTACCAAGAGAGTGGTAACTGAAAGAACTTTTTAATACAAAAATCTCTCAGTTTGAGCTGGTCTCGAGGTGTTTTGTGAAATCGTGTCATTCAACTTGAAGACACCGGGAAGAAAATCGGTTCAAAACGTGCAAACTGTTGAGATAAGTAGATGTTTGGTATTATTTTAATTCGACGTGATTTGAACCTTTATGACTCTTCATTGACAAGGTTCCAACTTTCCACTTTCTTTGTCTAACACCACCTATGAGAAGAATTTGTAGTGCTAAAAAAATTTCTTGTTATCACTTATACACCATGTAGGTAGTCAGAAACCCCTAAAAACCTGTTTTTGAATTTTGAAGAATAATATGAACGATTTTCTATTCGGAATAGCACAATCTGAAGCGTATATTCGTGATCTGCTCTAAGTTTTCTATAAGCTGCACATTGTTTAGGAGTTATTTTGCAGTATCAAATACGATAAATTTTAACCTCGAGAGTAGATTATTTAATTTTCCAAGGCCCAAGCTATTATACGAATGATAGGAGGCAAAGGAATGAACATTTCGGGCTGAGAACTGACTTAGCACCTTTGTAAGTTGAAGCTACATCTTCAACCAAGATTGGACAAGGAGTGGAACTAGGTGTCACAAGGTTCTAGCTGCCATTTGACAACGTTTCGATTGCACACACGATTTGGAAAGCCATATTTATGAAAATTGTACCTCTGCTGTTACTTACTCTTCAGTGTTAATTCTTTCAACCGTTATCTCTTTTTTCCACTACGTAAGATGGATTGTCTGTGAATATTTTAGCTTGATGATACGATCAATCGTACGTTTAAAACACATCTACCCAGCCTTGTCTTTCAAAGTGAGCATTAGAACGAAGATTGATTTATTAAAGGGGACCGTGTTTACGAAGAAGCCCGAAATCGGATTCACCACGCTCGAGCTCTATATTTGGAAATCCAACTCCAGAAGCTCTTCCAACTCGTAGTATATAAGATGATGGCAGATTGTAGGTATCTCTCGAGTGACCGGCCGATTCCAGCGCCTCCAGCCTCGCACGGTGCCCTCAAGTCAACGAACTTTCGCCTAGTTCCCGTTTTAAAAATATCCTCTCCTTCTCCAGTTGGTTCCTTCATTCCCCCGCCCTTCGTGGTGAGTCCCTTCGACTTGACGGAAAGGCGTAAACAAACGCGAATTTCGAAGGAAGGGGAACGAGAATAGGACTGTCTTAAAGTGTCTACTTGTTATGGGAAGAGTAAAATTACATTTTAACGGCGAACGCCACTACGCAGGTTGTTTCTCTTCAAGTAGTTGGTTTCGAAGCTTATGCATATTCTGGACATATTATAGTCCCACTCTCATATTCTATATATACAAATTTAAAAGGAACTTGTAAGATATAAGCTCTATGGGTTTATTTTGTAAAAAAACTAAAAGACGGAGGCTCACAAACAATGAGCTCCCAAAGGGACTGCAATCGAACTGTTTTAAAAACGGAAAAAAGTCATAGAAAAAGATAGACTTAAGTTGAAACCTAGTCGAAACAAGTGTCATACACCTAATTTTTGTCATTATGGCATAATGTTATATTTTAAGTAAACGCCAATACCAAAATTTGTCATCACCGACATTGAATCACCAAGCGAGTATCAGGGCACAGGAAGTCCTTGGTAAATCCAAGAGAAAAAAACTTGATTGTGATGCGAAATATTGCTAGGTAGTGACAATGGCAAATTTGTGTTCTATGCTGGTGATCTGTACAGAAAAAAACCCCAGAGTATCTACACTGCATGCAGATACATCTGTACATGGATATGTCTTATGATGGCAATTTAAATGATGAGCTCACTCAGCTGATCAGTGACCACTCCACACCAGGCGCCTTCAGCATTCTCCATTGACCCGCCCTCTCAAATTTCAGGTTCCTGCGTTCAACAGGAGAGGAAATGGCCTTGGAGCTCACTCAGCTGATCAGTGATCATCAACTTTGATGATGTATAAAAGTATGTATCGATTGACCCACCCTCTCAAATTTCAGCTTCCTGCGTTCAACAGCATCAGAAAAAAAAGTTGCATTGTTTTGTGTGTCGAAAATTTTGGAATGACCCCCAGAACTAAGACATATCCATGTCAAAAAAGTGTTTTTTCTTAATCTAATATGTAATATAAGGGTATGTAAATATGCACTAGTAGGTTGGTATCTGTATTTAGGGGCACTATCTCGAAAAAAAATTGAGACGAAAAATTTAAGGGGTGTAGTTTTTAGAATTTAGTATGACTTTGCGAGCGAATTTTCGGGATGAACATATTTACTGTGCAATAAGACCAGGCTGTCATGAGGCTGTAAGGCATTCCCTAAAATTAGGCAAAATGTGACGATTAATCAGAGGGTGTTAAGCAGTACGAGTATATGTGAGGATTTTCGAGATAAATTCATCTATGCCAGTACTTAATTGTTTCCAATTTATTGAAACAAGAATGTATCAATGAACTTCCGTGATTTTATTTCACAATTGAATTAGTTATTCCAGAAACGACACATTTGACATTTTTGAATTAATGGTAGATTTTGATACAGAAATCCTTGACGCATGTTCTAGTGCAGAAACATCACACGTTCCATGAACCTTTCAACTAGATATTTGAGTTGAAAGATTTTGTTTAGGGTAGAAACGGCACAAGAAAATCACTTGAATTGTGCTGTTTCTACAGAAAAACGTATTTTGTTGTTATGTTGCCAAGATTGTTAATTTGATGAAAACCTTATCAAATTATGTTATTGAATCTAATCGTGTGGTTAACATTAGTTTGGTACCTTGCTGTAATATTGAAGCACGTTTTAGCTTTGATTGCCACTAGGGAAAGTGCCAATAAACGACAAGAAGTTCGAGGACTTGAAGAAGCTCATGAGCTATATTGTGCTATGAATCCTTTCACAACAAAATCCTTTACTAGCCAACAGACAGAAGTGCAGCAGCAGAGGCCCTAGTTCAGAGACTGAATAATCGGACTTAACTAATCACTTTCTTTAACCAAAAAAAAAAAAAAAAAACTTGAATTTCAGAACATTTTTAGAAGTTGTATTATTATTAATGAAGTATTTTTGACCTACCTGCACATTGAAGTACTTTCCTAATAATTTCCTGTGCAATTATAAATTCAAAAATTTGAGAAAGGAGGAGAAAACAGTTTTTACAGCAGAAATAGAACACTTGAAGAATTCATAAAATTTCGTATCTAGCGTTCTATTGAGATTTCTACTATGGAAATGGGCCCATGAGTTTCAAACATGTCTTGTTTACATCACCAAATTTTTGTGAATTTTTGACTTTGAAATTTTCAAATTGCCACGGTTTTTTGTGTTTTTCTCAAAATAGTAAACAAGTGACATGTGTCGTTTCTGTAATAACCGATTCAATTAATGGAACAGTATCATCTATATCAACTATCATACAATAAATTTTACAGACAAAAGTTGCAAATTGCAAAAATTGCACATTGATAGACAAAACGTGCAAAAGAGATCGTCCAAGACAGAGCGAAATCAGACTTGAGGCCTTGAGAGATGAACTAATACTTATATGTCAACGACTCTAATTGATCTGACAACAATGCAATTTATAGGGGACGTTTTGACGGTCTGTTATTCAACAGATTTGCCATTATTTGCAACAATCTTCTTTGAATAAGCAAGGAGGTGGTCCTCAAGAATAAGAGAATTCAGCCCTGAAACTGAAAGTCAAAAAATAGCTTCGAAAAATCTTTTTCTCTTTTTCTAGCTTTCTCTTCGGCGGTAGGAAAAAATTCAAACTGATCAAGACCTTGTTCCTCGAATCCGCCCACCCCTTTTTATTTGGTGGGTAGTTGTCCGTCCCCTTGGCAACCCTCACCCCATCTGAGACCTTTCTCTCGTCTAACTTCTACTTTTCGAAGAAATCAGCTGATACAGTTTTCTACCGTTTTCAATTTAGTTTCCTCTTCGTTCAACTACCCGTCTCCCTTGGGCATCTGAAGAAAGTAATTTCATCAATGATTTTCTGTAAGGTCCTTCAGGTAAAGTACTGAACTTGCTGATAGTCTGGGACTACATTTTGAATTTAACACAAAACCTGACCCTAAAGTATCTGTCCATTCAGGCTATCGGCTCATCAATGGATGTGGAGAACATATAAAATTACTTACAGACCTCTGGTTTCGCACATAATGTTTTATCTCTTGTTATTACGAGAATCAAACGATCTTTGACCATTATTGTTGGAGTCCAAATAGGTCCAGAATAAGTTAAATTCATAAACAAATATAATATATTTGTTTATGTCGCTATATTATAGCGATACTCATTTCAACCAAAAATTAATTTTTATTTGTACCTATCAAAAAACCTCCACCTAATCTGCGAACCATTCCGAGGCTCATAGTAGTAATTTTCCATTTGGGGCTCATAAGGTAATTATTGAAGTCCAAAAATCGAAAAATTCCGTTCGAAAACAAAGTGAATTACTTAGCGCGAAAAGTTCGTTAACGTTTAAGCTCAATGATTCATTTAGGATTCCTGCTGGAGACACTTTTGCACGAATTCTGACAAAGAGTAAAAGTTTTAAACCAGTTTGGATCGTGAAATAGGGCTTCATCTACACGATGGAAATTTAAAAAAATGATACGGGTGATTCGAAAGTCCCAGATTCAAAAGGATTAATGGAATTTTAGCCTGGTAAATTAATTATTTATAACTAGGGATTTCCCAGTACAATATCGATACCTTAAAGCACAAAGGAGTTTTCTCCACAAACGGAGTTTAGAGAAAAACGCAAAAAAAGTTTTCACCAGTGCACAATTCCTAAAAAAAATGGCTTATTACACTAAACTTTTAAATTTCTTCAAGAAATTTCCAAGCTTCAAGAAGGTTAATAACAGTTCTGTTAAATTTGAGTTTTTCTGAAATTAAAAAAAAAATGGAGAAGATGGATGGACCTAGCGCCCTTGTGCTTAAAGGTATCGACATACTCGTGGCACGAAATCTGAAAGTCCCAAAAACAACTGATACCGAGCGAAATCGCATCCAGAGGATGACTAGCCTATCGAAAGATTCCAAGCTTGATATTGCTCTATTTTAAATTAACTGGATCCATAATAAACCGCAAGGATGCTGATAGTTAAGAAGATTGTGGTTGCGCGAAATCATAAAGTCGCGAAATTGCAACCAGAGGACGTCTAGAATGTAGTATGATTTCGAATTTACATTACACCTATCAAATAAGGGAGATTTGTCTCAGGAATGGAACCATCGCAAAATCCAATGGGAATTAATGGATGTCTATATTGAAATAACTGGATTCATACCAAACTAAGTACCAGGGTGCTGAGAGTTAAGAAGATTGGGGGTCGTTGCGCGAAAACGAGTGAACTCGCACGAAATCGCGTCCAGTGGACCTCGATGAATGATTCCAAATACCGAATTCTATTTCTATGCGGTACAACTGGTTTTAGAGGGTGGAGATCGTTGCTTGTAATTGGAAATTCGTGAATAGAAGAGTGAATTCGCCCGAAACCTAAGTCTGTTGTATGATTTAAAACTCATAGAATACCGATCAAAGAAGAGATATTAATTTGTCTCAGAATTGGATCCGACGCAAAATCCAACGGAAATTAATGGGTCCCTACATTAAAATAACAGGATCCTGAGAGTTAAGAAGGCGGGGGTCGTTGCGCGAAATCACTAAGGGCATCAAGAATGTTGAATGGTTTCATAATCGGAATTCCCCTCCATTAAACACCAGCATCCTGAAATTGTAAAGTTGCGAAGAGAAGCGGGATTTTGCACGAAATTGCGTCCAGTGGACCTCGATAAATGATTTCAAATACGGAATGGTCTTTCTATGCGGTACAACTGGCTTCAGAGGGTTGTTGTGCGAAATGAAGTCGTGAAGGAAGAGTGAATTCGCGCGAAACGTGCAGAAAACGTACGGCTTGTATGATTATAAACTCACAGTATTTATCGAAAAAGTGAGATTTATGTCAAAATTGGATTCGTTGCAAAATGCATTGGAAATTCTGACGAATGATTCCAAACTCGGAATTCTCTATAAAAACAACTGGATCCGAAATACGAATATGGGGGGTCGTTGCGCAAAATTGGAAATACGCGCAAATCCGCTCTAGAGGACATTCAGTCTGTTAATTTCACATTCGACCAGAAAAGTGAGATTTGCCTCAAAATTGGATACTTTGCAAAATTTAACGGGAATTCTGACGAATGATTTCAAACTCGGAATTCCGAGTTAGAATACTTCGTCAGAATTCCCCTATATTAAAACAACTGGACCATAATAAAACACCAGGATCCGAAATACGGATATGGGAGTCGTTGAGCAAAACTGGAAAATCGCGCAAATTCGCTCCAAAATACATTTGGTCTGTTGAAATTCACACTCGCAGTGGGATTTGTCCTAGATTTGAGCAAAATTGCCCAGTCGCGACAAAAACGGGATCCCCGACGGATGATTTCAAACTCGAGAATTCCCTTTTCAGCGTCAAAAACAAGGCTGGATCCGTGCGTTTCCCGTTGCAGGCTCTCCCGGAGGAGGTTCCCCCCGCCCGGAGGCTCCAACGCCGGCCGGCGTCACAGGGAACCCACGTGAGGGATCCGTCCGCTCCTCCTGTTTATTTCCCGGGGTCGTTCACCCCGAACTCCGCAGCTACGCCGCTCGCTTCTCCCCTTGTCGTTTTGTAAACAAACCCCATCGAAACTCCCGGAACTCCCTCGTAACGACCCGAAAATTGTACAATTTTTTTTTTCACTTTCTCAACCCAAAAAGAAAGTAGTGCAATATGTATGAGTTACTATAAATATATAGATAATAATAGCAATAATTGCTATTATTATTGTCAAGTTCGGCGGCCAGTAAACATTTAAGTGAATTTTCAAAGAGAATGAAGCCATTGCTATTGGCTCAAAATTTATACCATGGACTGTTTTGATTTGGGCATGGAACATGCTTCACGCTTGAGCAAACTGGCAAAAAGACTCACGTTTGTGGGACACGGCGATGTGTCACGAAATTTTGCAATGATTTCCACTTACGACCAAGTCGATGCTACGGAACTATCTTCGTCATTCGTGTTCGTAGAAAAATCGTTCACCATTCGTTGGAAAGCCCTAAATTTATCCATGAATTATATACTGCCAAAACCGCAGTAAAAAAAGAGCCATCATATAGATTTAGCGGGGTTTTATTTATATAATACGTTGGCGACGTATCTACGAAATGGAATCTGAGGAACCTGAAACACGGGTGTAATATAAGATAGCATACTTCCATTTAAGGTGCTTGTGAACCCTAATTTACGCATTACACAAGGCTAAAGCATTTTCCATGTTTCCATGATTTTTTTTCTTCACGAAAACCCGTTTTTGAAAATTCTAAAACGATCAATGAAATTTTTCCAAAAATCGTACCTATGTATAAGTACCTACCATTTCTAAGTCAAATTCAAAATTACCCATACCAAATTCAAGATTTTCGGGAACCAAGGAATGTAAATTTTGCACAAACTAGGCCTTGAACTCGTTATGAGAGAAAAGCAGAATAATACATCAATAGTTTTCAACCTTCAGGCATTTGGAAGAGATGCGCTTAAAGAAGGGATAAGCGTAAAGAAGGAATGGACATACAGAAGGAATTCTCGGATTCTTCCATTACAGTAATTTAAATTAGGACAGGTAAGTACTGAGTTAGATACATTAACACTGAAATTGAGTTGTCAACTATCTACCAACTAGCTGAAAAGCCTACTAAAAGTAGGCAAAACGCTTCTTCCGACTCTCCCCGCATCCCACTCCCTCCGGCTCCTCCCGCCTCCGATTCCCCCCCACCCGCCCCTCCGACTCGTCCCGCCTCCCACGACCCCTCCGTGCATACGTACGTACGTACGTACGTACGTACGGTTGGCGTTTTATTATATTAGATGTGTAACTGTCTTGAATTTGGTTTGGAAAATCTTGAATCTGGTATGGTCAGCTGTTGACATCAAAATTTTATAATTTCAAATTGGTAATAAAAGTTGAAAATGTTGAATGATGAAATGTCCATAACTGCTGAAATTGGAGAATCGAAAAACAAGATAATTGACGCGAACCTCATCAAAACTGGTTGAAAATTGACTGAAATTAATGCGAAAAATGGAATAATTTACTTTGGTGCTCTCTTAGTTCGTGTCTAAATTTAAGTTGTCGAGTTATCAGGAAATTTAGATTTACCTAGATCTTTTATCTTAGATTAGTACTTAACCCTTCTCCAGGCAAAAGTAGAAATAGTGATTTTTTCCTCAATCTTTTTCCTGGATTAAATTTTTAGCCTTAACTGATATAGAAAAGACGCTATAATTGGAAATCTACTGATTTCTATGGTCCAAAGAAACCTGGTGTGTTCCAGTCATCCATGCCAGGTTCATAATTGCCACAAGGATGACTGAGGTACACCATGCTAGTTTACTGTAACGATTGGTTGATTGAAAAAAAATAATAATAATAATAAATAAGTAAAAACAAATCTAAAACCTTCAAATGATGTGATGTATTGCCAACATTCTTAATAGAGTAAGGAACAACAAAGCACTGGTATTAAAGTTGTAAAAGTGCGCAAACGACTTATGGAGGTCGAAGTGGTGTACTGAGGTGCAACTTGCTAGGAAAGGGGTTAATAAACAACTTGAAACCAACTAAATTGGGAGCAACTTCAAAGAAATCAAAAATTTTGCTGGACAATTTGAAATTTTCCGGTTTTTTAAGTTCTGAAGTTCAAAACATAAATAATATGGCCGATATTTTCATCTTGGCCGTATTATTTAGTATGATGCTTACGTCGCAAAAATCATCCCTCGGGATCGCAAAAGGGGAGTTTTCTGCGCATTTGAAAGATGTTGACTGTACCCGAAGATCAACCTGTCGTTAAATCCCAGTCATAACCTCCCGAGACCCAACTTGAAATGGGAAGAGGTGGAATTGAGTCCGCCCCCCCCCCCCCCACCCTCTCGGCCACAGTAAGCAACACATGGAAGGAACGATATTCGAAAACCTTTTCTGTGGCTCACGTGTTTCGAATGGCGTCCTTCCTACGCTCTCCCCCACACTCTTTTTAATAAATACGTCAGCCTTTCGTTGCTTCACATCATAAATCGAGGTGACATCAGGAGTGAGATAATGTGATTTTATGAACCGAGTTAAGCCTTGTGAGCAATAGCTTTTTTTTTGGTTGTTAAGTTATTACCATCTGAGGTACCTTGGTATTCTGGACAAGATTTTTACATTCATCAATCTTCCTGAGTCACTTTTTGTCATAATACATGTATTTGTTTACATGAAAATATAAGCTGAAAAATCTCAAATTATGCCAAAATGTAAATAATAACGAAGGGAAAGGATGAGTTCGTTGGATAGAATGTTTAGGGAACGTGTTTTTTGAGGAAATACGAACTAGCAAGAATTTAAGCACTTTAGATGGATATAGTACCAACTGACTAAGAAAAGTAGATGAAGACCCTCGTTTTAAGCCACAAAAACCAGCAATATGATAAAGATTTGTGCAGAATGTCCCCATAATATCTTCCATCTCCAATGACTCTCGTCTCCATAAAAAAATCTCAATAGCCTAAATCAATCTTCTTTCTATGATGGGAGGTATCAGCTATTTCAAGAGTCTCTCGTCCCCAGAAAAAATGTCAACATGGATGGAAATACTGGTCTTAAAGTTTTATGTTTCTTAACATCAAAATTTGATTTTCTATTAAATTCCACTGTTTATTGACCGGGTTGAGGTTTTTTAATGTATTTTAACAAATTTCTCAAACGTTTTACCAAAATTGCCATGTATTACGAAAAAAAGTGGAGTTCTAAGATTCGAGGCCCAAAGTTGGATAGAATTCTTCAACGATGCTCAATGAGCTAGATCTGGGTCTTTTACAAAATACGAAAATGTTATAAACGTAGTTTCATAACTGATAGTACGTATCCCCGTGGAACGCACGGGTTAATCAGCTATAAAAGCAACATCGGTCAAATTAGGGACGTCGTTCTGATCTGAAGGTACTCACGTGATTGATCAACAACGTTACGCAAGTCAATAATATTGACCTGACCAGTAATAATATTGACCAGTATATTATACTGGTTCCCACGATGCAACAGTCTTTCTTCCATTTTTGTTGAGTTCAAACCAAAAACCGTCTATCTTTGAAATCAAATACCTAGTACGTTCACATGTACGATAACTCCGCGGTCATGTGTGTGGGACAAAAATATTTGTTTCAAGTCAATAACCCCTGTATGAGATAGATTTTCTTCTCAATACTGACCGATGCAAATTACAGTGCGAGTTCCCTTTAAAATCACACGCGGTAGTTTTGAAACTGTCAGAAATTGCAGGTTCGACAACTATCGAACTTTACGATCGACTCCTAATAAGTAATTTTGCGGTTATAGTGGAAAAAGGAAGAAGAAAAACTCAAAAAATGTCTTTCTAGTCTAACAGATTACTGTTCTCAAATGCCTCCAATAGCTGTATAATTACAGGGCGGTTGGGAGGTGGATCAAAGGAAGTACATTATGAACAAATTTCATAGAATTTTGGGTGAATTTCGATAATCATGCTAGAAGTACCACCTGAGTCTACCTACAAATAAATGATGAAATGCAGTAAGTAGAGGGCAAACTCACATAACCTTGCAGGTTTTTTCCTTTAAACAAAATTGTAGATTCAAAATTTTTTACTCATTTCTAGCCTCTGTGAATCCAAAATGCAATTTGTTGCATAGAAATAATACGAATTTTTTGCAAATAATACGAATAATCTTGAAGAGTAACCGTAGATAACACAATTATTAACGACTCACAGATATCGACATATACTAGCATTTTTCGAACCATATAACCAATATGAGATACATTGATATTTTAATTTTCTGTTTCCTGTATTATTCTAATTGTTTGTTCCTCTCCCTAATTAAAGATTATTTCTGTAATTATGTACATATTTGAAGGGAAAACAGAAATAATTTTAAGTTAATGAATTTCCTCCCGGTTAAAAATTACAATAACATCCATATTAATGATGTTGATCGATGTGTGCATATTGGTACACATTTACACCCGAACTTATGTGTTGTGGGGTTTTATTGATGTAAAGGGTATAAAATTAACATTTAAAGTAGTTATTTGGATCATGACAATTTTGTGAAGAAAAGAAATACCGTTAGGACAAGAAAAAACAACCGCCATGAAAGTGAGGGACACGGTGATAAAACGTTGGAACGTATAAACGACAGTAATTCGGAGTTGGGGAGAGAAAGAAACCCAATTACCAGAAGCCAGTACTAATCAAGACAAGCAAACTATAATCAAGGGGAGACTTGGGGCTTGTGGGAGAATAGAGGGGGCTAGTTGGCTAGAGCCGGCTTATCGTTCGCAGAGTGGACTCAATTTGCTCGGAATGGGATCGACTTTTGCTTCCTCGGCAGAAATCAACTTGTAAAGTACTGACGCCCTAATGATTTTTATTAGTGTTGAAAACGAACGGCAATTCGCAACGGTAAATAAGGTAGTTTTGTAAAAGACAACTGTGTGGGAGATATCAAGGATTTTGCCATTTATTAACCAAAACAGTTTACAAAATTCTAAAATTGGAGCCCATATACCAAATTTCATCAAAATCGGCCAATTGTAACTAAGGAAAGAGCAGCGTACGGAGAACGTACGAAATTTTTTTTCATTCGATTTTCGGATTCTACGTACCTTGAAACGAAAACCAACAAATTTTGGGAGAGGGTTAAACAAATTTTTTTCTTGGTCGATTCCGGAGGTTCATTATTGGAAATAATAAACCAACACGTGCCAAAACTTTTTTTTCGTAATTTAGGTACTCCTTATTGCGAATGAAAAAAAGATTTTGGATCATTATTTTCAATAATCGACCAACAAAAATTTAACCCTCCGCCCCCTCAAAATTTGTTGGTTTTAAGGGGGCTACGTCGAAATTGTTTTATTTCCACCTTCTGAGTTATTAGCAAAATCGGATTCTCTATGAAATTCTGAGCATTTTGCTATATAACACTTCATTATTCTGATCGCGGGAACTATCTGAAATAGAAGAGGAAGTGCGCAACCTCTGCAGCCAGCGCAACATTCAGTTTCAAACAATTTAGATCATGCCACTTCCGAACTAAAAATAACTCAGAACTTGCCATATCAATCAGATCATCATAACTTTATCATAGGTAAACAGGTCAGCAATAACAGCCAAACTACACTCATATGCGAGCTTGCGTTCCTCTCTTCCTCTGAGCCTGTCCCCAGGCTGCACTATCTGCTTTGGCGAGCCTGTTCACATGCAGATGGCGAATGGTCCTGCCTAATTGATTCCTTGGTTTTTTTTCTTATAACCCATGATCCTGTCCACGCTGGTTGCAGTTTTGGGCAGAGGCCTTTCCTGCGTTGCGGATTGTAAACCCAGACCCAGTCTCCTTCATCCACACTGTTTGGACGAGTATGTCTGTCGACGATCTCTTTCAGCTCAACTCGGCTTCAACTTGGCTTCTTGAAGCGCGAAAACTCGAATATTTTCAAGATGGCTCCGTAAGTTCAGAACAATATTCAGACAACACTCTTAGTAGATCCTAAAGTATTTCATTCTTTGGAGTCCAAAGAAAAAAAAAAATCAGCATTATTCAATTTTTATCGAAATTACTAAAAAATGATGATGGTATGAAAACTCTTCCCTCTTGTCAGTTGTCTCTCGTTTTATCGAATTTTCTAAGAAATCTGAGCTTCAGTTGCCAGTGGACTCAGATTTTTCATTCCTTAGAATAAAAACAAAGTATTTTAAGGTTTTATTGAACATTTCATCAAAAGCACAATTATTAGGTATAGTATGTATACCTAATACACACTATATCTTAGGTGATGTATTTAATCGAAACATGGTTAAAACGATTCTTGGATTCTCGACCTCCACTGATTTGGGCGTAGAAACCCTCATAGTTTCATGGCACCGAATGGAGACGACGTCGCGGCTGGAAACGTAATTTCAAACCATTCATCGACACATTGAAATGTAGGATTGTGGCCAAATAATGATCGGGTTTCATTGAACATTGCAAAAGTTTGTCGTGAACGACTCGCGGGAGAAATAATTTACAGCCCATTGTCAGAGGGGAATGGACCACGTCACACCGACTCGGGCGAAAAAAAAGTCATTCATTTTTATTTTTCAGCGTCAAAGAAAAGCGGCACTTGCTAGTTTATTGATCGAACAATATCGGAGATCTGATGATAAAAGGATGTATAATTAAATGAGATACAAGTTCTTCGATATCTACTTTTCAGTGTTAATGACTACCAATGTGGGTTATTTGCTGAACGATGAATTGATAGAAAAACGTTATAAGCGAATATTCTTGGGAGAAAAACTCGTCGAATGGAAGCTATTCGGAAGGAATCTACCTTACTGGTTCAAAAGTAATCTTTTTTCGATGATTTTTCTTGCTTTAGGGCATATTGAAGTCGTTAAGGAATGCTGCAGCATCTCAATTTTCGGTCATTTTGGTATTGATTTGAAGCACTGAAGAAGGCATCATGGCTAGATTCCCCGCCAGAGAGCAGATCTATCAGTATTCTATTGAGGAGAACACTGCAAATTATTACACAAAAGTTTATTATTTTTCTGCATAGATCAATCGCCTGCAAAGAACACAGATTTGCCATTGTCACTACCTACCAACCATATTTTCGCTTCACAATCAAGTTTATTATTATTAAAAAAAATAAAAAAAAAACACTGTTTTAATAAGGGGTTGTGGGTGCTTTCATTAGGAAATCTGATTACTGGATTGCTAAGGACGCAAAATTGAGTACATCTCGAAGAAGCGAACTGCAATCTTGTTTTGGTCAGCTGAAATTTGAACGGAGACTAGGCCTCTTTCGAGTTTCAAATTTGTCGTAAGTCCAACTTTTAAGTTCTCATAGGGAACGAACGGTTGGTCCTAGAGCTCTGGGGGCCTTGTGATTCCTTACAGAACAAAAAAAATCTTGAGTAGGGAAAGTGAAAAATCTTGGACTTGACGTGAAAATTCAAAATAGGTCGAAAAACATAGGGGCGTGATTAACCACATTTCCTTGGATTGATCAATGTGTGTAGTATTATTATTATATATGTGGGTTGTACGAAGATTTGTATGGACTAGGTAGTGTGCTCCAGCATACCTTTAGGGTATAACCGGATATTACTTCTTCCCCTCACAGCTCGGTGAGAGGAAGGAGTGAGTCTATAATACGAGTGCGTTCTTTCCGCAAAAAGACGACAGTTCCATCAAAGGTCGATAGATAGAGCCGGGAGTTGAGAGTTCAAACGTGTAGTAACGAGCGCACAGAGAAGGTTTTGCCGTCGCTAGCGAGTTACTATGAAATGTGCCTTGGGGGCGGGGAAGGTAGTACAACGGAAATGAGATAGACCCCCTCTTCCCTCAGCATCAGCACCCCTCTGTAGGGCGATTGTCGGGGCCCTGGTTGAAAAACAATACGTCTGATCGCTTTTTCATTTTCAGCATTCCCGTCGACATTGGGCCACGGTCATGTTTTGCCCCGACTACAAAAGGAGGGTAACCTATTTCTGAATATTTTTCACAATATTCAATGAAGACTATACAAGAGCTGGCTTAGTAACAACCTGATAGTCCTACCTCTCCCTGCACACTCACGGTGGAAATGTTCACTTTTCATTGTCTACTATTAAAGCATTTCCGAATTGAGTCAAACTATTTTCATTTAAGTTTAGTCCTTTTTCACTTCAGTTTAAACCTTTTCCGCTTAGGGTTAGACCTTTTTCACTTCAGTTTAACCCGTTTCTACTTCAGTTTAAACCTTTTCCACTTCAGTTTAAACCTTTTCCACTTGGGGTTAGACCTTTTCCACTTCAGTTTAACCTGTTTCTACTTCAGTTTAAACCTTTTCCACGTAGGTTTAGACCTTTTCCACTTCAGTTTAACCTGTTTCTACTTCAGTTTAAACCTTTTCCACGTAGGTTTAGACCTTTTCCAGTTCAGTTTAACCCGTTTCTAGTTCAGTTTATACCTTTTCCACTTAGGTTTACACCTTTTTCAGTTCAGTTTAAACCTTTTACACTTAGTGATTGGAAAACTTCTTCATTTAAGTTACCATCTTCTGTGATCTACCTACCTACCTGTGATCTTTCTCTCTGGCTGGGGTCCCTACAAACTCATCGAAAGGACACTCATCGAAAACGTGAGCTCGAAGCTTTTTGAGGAGTATCCTCATAGGGTGGGACACTAGTCGAAAACTGGAGGATGGGAAAGTCGTCGAAAATATCTAATCGGACATTGGAGATATGAATTGAATGATAAAACTAGTTGATAATTATTTTCGATGAGTTTCTCGTTCCCTGTGGACACTCGTCGAAAATACTCCTAAGGGACAGTCATCGAAAGTCCTCAAACTAGACCTCTGAAGGGTTTACTACCTATACCGTACCGCTCGCTGTCAGGTACATGGGCCAGGGCCTCCAAGGAGGTTAGATAGAACAGGCCACACCACTCCTCAGTTGATTCGTTATTGTAAGCCCCCGCTTACCAGTGGTTATGCATTTCAAGACCCTTTTCCGCTTGCATGTTGCACCTTTTTGGAAAGCTCTCACTGAGATCCATCATTCGGAAATATACACACAAAAAAACCATGCGCACACCCCATTTGCTGTCAAACATGCAAGAAACTGCTTTTTCTGGCCGTTTGTTAACTAGAGCCCTAATACAGAGGATAACTATTCGAAAGATAAAAAAGCTTTGTATTCGTGCAGCGAGTCAAAAAAATTTAGGTCCTCCAAAATCAAAATTTCCACTCGCATTTTGCGTTTCACAGCTTTTTGAACAACTTTGGTTCCGTGTCTGTCGGTCTGTCTGCCTGTGGTCAATCCCTTGCTCCCCCCCCCCCCCCAAGGATATGAAGGGATGGTTCAATTTTGATGAAATTTCCAGGGTGTGTGCGGGTTGGCTCCTTGACGGAGAGTTCGGGATTAGTCCTAGGAGGATTGCTCATTGAGTCAGATCAGCAGGAGCCGACGAGAGTAACGAGTTTGGGGGAACCCCGAGTGTGTTTTTGAGCGACGACTTTTTGACGACGTTTTTGAGAACGACAAAAAAGCGGGGGGAAACGTCAACATAATCGCAAACTACTTCACAGTCGTTTGGCGCTATTTTCCTCTTACTTTTCTTTCTCAGAGTTTCATAGAACTCTGTAGCAAGGTTATAGGTGAACTGCCTTCTAGGAGCCAAGACCAGCTGTATGAGCTATGAAGCTCCTAACATAGTGTTCTTCTCACCAGATTATCCTATAGCACTAAACTGTGGTACGCACCCTCTAGGAGACCACTGGAAGTGATTGGTAGGATCTCAGGAATGTCGGATCAGCTGGGTAAGCAATAGAGCTGAATTCTCCCTTAATCATCCTAGAGCGCTGGAATTTCGTGTACAGCCTCTTGGAAACCACTGGAAGTGGTAGGAAGGATTTCAGAAATGTCAGATCAGATGTGTGAACAACAGTATTCCATTAGCAGAATATTTCATTTACATGTGTAATGTGCAAATTCTATATGTCCTTGTGATTCTATGTGAGGAAGCTTTAGTGCCTGTCCACTTGGCTGTGAATTGTTTTATTATTTTAAATTATAAACCTTTAGAATCAAACATGAAAAAATAAATAACCCCTCTCCCCCTCAAAATTGTATGCTGGTTTAGTAGGTAGGTACGTGGAATCCGAAAGTCGAGTTGAAAACAAATCGTCTTCATAACAAATTTTACGTCCGCGGAAACTTGAGCAAATACGAACAAAATTTGAACGATTTGGGGTCACCCGATCACAACAACGCAAAACGTTAGTGCAATGTTTTGAATTAAATTGTTTATAACTGAAAAACAAAATAAAACGAAGATATTTGCTATCATGTGTATGACTGGTTGTTACCATTCAAATCACTCATCTTTCATATGGTTGCGAGAGTCAATCGTTCCAACACACGATCATGGTAATTGTGAACATAATTTATAATCTCATAATTTGTGTGTAGTTAGACAAACTACAGCCTCACTGAAGGTAGTGAAGCCCTAACAAAGGAGGTAGGGCTACGTCAGAGCTATAGAAGGTGAGGGTTTTGGCCTGGTGTTCAAGGTGGCCTTGGGCTGTTATAATAGCAGGTAGTTCAGGGTTGACCCGAAGGTAACGAATATCCTGTCAATCAGATTTTTCGATGAGTATCCCGAGCTTCTACTTTCGATGAGTGTCCCGAAGCTATTTTTCGAGGAGTGTCTCGACAGTGCTGGACTTAAGTCGAATCAAAAAAATATTCGATCAAATAACTGAATTAATCTATTAAATTGAGTGGACTCTACTTTTCGATGAGTTTCTCAGACGTCACTTTTCGATGAGTGTCCACTCTGGATTGGAAACCTATCGAAAACGCCATTCCATGATTTTTTCGATGAGTGTCCTTTCGATGAGTTTCCTAGTTCCCTCTGGCTGTCCTTCTTCTGCACCATCTACCTACCTGGAATTAGGCCTTCCTGTCCTCTTCATTGGAACTTTGGAGTTAGGTACCTATCAAGTTTGTGATATCAGCTTTAGTGGCCACTCTTAGGTAGGCATCAACCCACAGTAGTAATACCATCATAATTTATATCCTTGTTACCTCATTGTTCAACAAAAGTCACATTATCCAGTCTCTGGTTATTTATTATAGGACAACTCCCTTTGAAATACAGTCCACTTTTTGTTATTTATTGCAAATCTAGTCAAATCTAAATAGTTTAATTCAATCATTAATAATTTAAGAATCATCAAATCAATCCACTTAGGTTTGGACCTTTTCCATATGTATCATTCTCATTTGTATAGCACCATAAATATTCTGTTCCACTTCAGATGGGACGAAAGAAAAACTCTTGAAGAAAGAATTGAAAGAATGGAAAGACAAATTCTTGAGAAATTCTCGTGTCCAAAACATTGTGATCATTTTATCATCATTTAGATTACTTTTTTTTTTAAACACATTAAGTTTAACTCAAATCGGAAATGCGATATTAAGCAAGACTCTTTTCTTCACAAAGAGGAAGGAATAAAAATATATTAGCAAAAACGGTGAAAATGTCAAAATTTGCTGGAAATTTTCAGCGCAAAAAGTGCTGAAAATGCGGGAATGGCAGCTCTAATTGTGACTCACCAAGTGAGAATGGGAATTGGGATTCATGTTGAGAGAGCTCGAACGCGGAATTTCAGGATATACGAGTCAGTAATTGACAGTTTAGGCCTTTGAAATTGGGAAGATTCATCAAGCGTCTCGCTAATTAGGTTCGAAAACTCGAACGCTCAATATGAACTCGAAAGGTCCACCTTGATCGCTTCGCAACAGAACGGTTTCTAATTATGTTGGATTCAAGCCAGTTCAAAATCAGAATTGCTGCAGCTGAAGCCATCGAGAATTCAAATGTAATGGAAAGAACGCCGCAAACGAATTTGACTAAAATTGTACTAAAATAGAACACTGCGATTATTAGAGAAGTGGAAGAAGGGGAGGCAATATAAACTCAAACTGACTCAATTTGACTAAATTTGGACTAAAAATAGAACGGAGTGGAAGTTATTATCTGTTACTATGAACTGTCGGTTCCTTGTTGAAATAAACTTTCAAGGTTGATTATTTATTATTTTAGCTATATTCAGTTCCCTGTTACTACATATTCCCGAGAAATTAAGAAAAGGTAGATAATGTTCGTATTAATTAACAATATTACAATTTTAATTAATTTAAATTAACAAAAAATAACATCAGGAATGTACATTTGCAGATGAAAATGGGGACTGAGAGGAAAGTTGAATGAGAATTTCAGGTTATGAGAGTCGTTGGCAGTCAAGGCCTCGTATTTGAATACGCTTTGGAAATGTGAAGATTCATCAAGCGTCTCGCTAATTAGGTTCAAAAACTCGAACGCTCAATATGAACTCGATTGGTTCAGCGGGATCGCTTCGCATGGCAACAGAACCCGGCGAAGTGCGCAGTACGGCCCGTAGTGGGGGAGGCTGTTTGAAGAGGTCCCAGAGGTGCCCGAGAGTGGGGGAGGTGCCGAGAACCGGGTATTGAGCGAGTGCACGTGGCGGGGGCGGTCGGGCGGGGGGGGACCGTACACGTGTCGCGGCCAGCTGATCTGTGACGTCACTTGCAGCACAGCATCCCCTTTTTCACCGCTCGGTCCGCTTCCATGTGGGAGCTGATGCAACGGACGCGTTGAGGGACCGGAGCTTCGCTTCCCCAGATGGGAGCTGAGCTGCCTTCCTTGTGGTCGATAAGCCGCGTGTAATCGACACCATCTGTCTTTGATGGGAACCTCTAATTACAACTTGCTTCTACGGATATAAACTCCCTTTAAAAACGCCACCATAAAAAAACTGCTGCAGCAGCTGCATCGCGATGGAATTTATTTTATGGAACCTGATTTTATGGTTAAAAAGTTTAAAAAAATTGAAGAAAAAAACTTTTCTTAAAAACAAGCTTTTATTTTTTGTTAATAAAATGAACTAAACAGTTAAAATAAATTACCTCTAATAAGAAATATATCATTTTATAGAGATAACACTATCACAGTCCCAATTTTATTAATAAAAGCGTGTTACATTGTGATAGCAAGAGGAAAAAGAAGATAATAAATGTACCTAACACGCTTTTATTAATAAAATTGGGACTGTGATAGTGTTATCTCTATAAAGTGTTATTTTTCTTATTAGAGGTAATTTATTTTTAATTTTTTAGTTCACTTCATTAACAAAAATAAAAGCTTGTTTTTGGAAAAGGTTTTTTCTTCAAATTTTTATCTACGACTACAAACAAAAGCGTGAGGGGGGGGGGGGGGGATATTACACGGGCTCTTCCCATCACCGACTCCTATGACTCCTCCCGCCTCTGATTCCTCCCCCTCCCGCCCCTCCGAAACCTCTCGCCTCCGACTCCTCCCGCCTCCCGGCCCCTCCCGATCTGCAACGTTCACGTACGGTTGGGGTTTTCTGTATTAGACGGAGGAAGGTCCCCTATGAATTGCAAATTGGTCTCAGAAAGTCAATAATATTGCATTTTCATGCGATTTACACATGCATGCAAAATTTCAGCTCAATCGGATACTTACCGGGAAGTGGATCAAATTCGGTCGCCGTTCGCTCCTCGTTCCGGGTCAGTATTTCACGAAATCAAAGGCGCAAAACTTAAAAAGTTGTACCTAAATTTGAAATTTTACATGATTTTAGAAATTCATTAGTGCACGGCTCTAGGGAATTGAAAAACTGAAATATTGCCGCTGGAATCACCAAAATCGAACAATAATTGCAAGAGAAATACAGGAAAACCCAAGGAAAACCTGTTTACTGGCAATTATTGTTCGATTGCGGCAATATTTCAGTTTTTCAATTCCCTAGAGCCGTGCACTAATGAATTTCTAAAATCCTTTAAAATTTCAAATTTAGATGCAACTTTTTATGTTTTTGCGCCTTCATTTTCGTGAAATATAAGAAAGAACGGCGACCGAGGACCCCCGACAGACAAACAGACTGACAGACAACGGGACAGGTGAAACTAAATAAAAGCTTTAAAAATAATAATGAATTTAAAAAAGTCCATTCATGCGTCTTGAGTTAACCCTTGGACACCATTGGATCTCGGTATCACTGGTGACACCAAATTTCGAAAATTTTTGTATGAAGTCTGATTAAGGATGTGGACCATTAATACTACTGGTGACTAAAAATCCCCAATGTCAACATTTTAATTTCTGAAAACTCAATTTTTTTCAATTTTTTATAACTTCCAACGAAACTTAAAAAAAAGTTTTTAGTTTAAATTTCTTCCTTTTTTCATTTTTTATTCTCTGAATAAAACTTTGTTATAGGTTCATATTTCAGAAAGTTGAAAAACTTTCCTGAGAAAATCTGGGACCAAGTCTATTATTTTGTGATACATTTTTCTGAGGGTGAAAGGCGCAAGTTTTGTCCTCTATGTCTTTATGACTGAACAATTGAACATAATGGTTAATTTGCAACAACATTCATGAAAATCCGGAGGTTTGATGAGAATGTTTTCTCAATTTCAAAGCTTGGATACAATTAGAAGCTGTAAGGAACCGAAATATTGAAAAATCGAATATTTTCTCAATATGATTATACTCGAATACGATGCTCGATACCTTTGTAACGATACCCATCCTCAACCTATGAAGCAACTTCTGCTTAATTCTCCTCAATTAAGTACTCCTTCACTCCGTCGCATACAGTATCTTTCCCACTATAATTAACCAAAATCACTGCTGTGTATACACGTAGAATTAGGTTTCTACTAAAATTGCATTTATGTTGTTGAAAATATTGTTGTTTAAGTTGCCATAAAATCCAGTTACTGGAGCTAAATAGGTTTCAACGGCAATTTCTTCGGTATTACATTTGATGCAGTTGTTATTTGAGGTCGGATAACTGAAGCAACTCGAGTGTCGCGTTAAAAACGTTCGATATTTCAATATTCAGGTATTGTTCGTTTCCATTTATCAGGAAAATGTGGATAAAACTTTTTTCAAAGGAAGATCTCTCGAGTTGAAGAGGGTTCGTAGCTGGTGGGAGAGTTGTGCAATGACCCTCAGGAGGTTGTTACGGATGAGGAGGTCTCGAACCTGTTGAAGCCTGCACCGCATGCCGCACGCTATGAGTCAGTCATCCCATGTCTCGTTGACTCACCTTTTCCGAGGAAAACGCTTTTCCCTCGGAACTTTTCCGCTTTTCCAGGTAATTCGGAGGGTATATCGCTTGACCCGGAGGGTGGTGGCACATAATTAAAATTTCATAGTCATAACGAGGTGTTTCAAACGTCATCAGTCACCTTCCGATCCATCAAGGATGTTTTATATTAATTTTTTATGTATTTACCTAGAAGACCGAATAGCCGAAGCGAGCTGTCACGTAACACGATAGATCACAAAACGAACGGTTATTGCCTTAACCCTAAGTGGACCAAGTGTCACTGGTGTCACCGAAAACATCTTAAAAGTTGCTCACCGGAGAAACTAGATTTTAGTTACGATTTTAAATTTAATGGTCAGAGTTGAATTTGTTGAACCATTTTTTGTGAACTATTAGAAATCTAGAAATGATGTAATACGAAAATGTTGTCATTGATTCACGTTTTTGTCATAATAATTATGTATTAATAATCATTACCTAATAATCATGTCATAGGTAATAATTATTACTCTTCTAGGTGAAATTATTTCATTTGTACATTTCCAATAGTTCACAAAAATATTTCAAAAATTCGACTCGGTCCATCTATAAATTTTAAAATTGCAATTTAATCTTGGTTACTCCGGTGATACTTTGGGATAGCGGTGGAATCCCCATGGTCAACATGGACCACCATGGTCCAATTAAGGTTGAGGTTAGTAGAATCAGAAAATCGAATAGAATAATTTTCCGTCCGTCCGCCGTATGCGGCACTTTCCTCGGTTACCATCGACCGATTTTGATGAAATTTGGTATATGGGCTCCATTTGGGATCTATCTGTGCCTGAAACTTTTGGTTTGAGTCAGTCACTTCTAAAAGGTGAAAAATTGCATTTTTAATTTTCAAAACTCCCCAGCTCAAAAACTCTTGATAATATCAAGAGTTTTTGAGCTGGGGAGTTTTGAAAATTAAAAATGCAATTTTTCACCTTATTTTATATATAATTATAAATAATTACATATAACGTTATATTATAACGTTAATGTTTTTTCATCAATTTGAAAAAGAATTGAATTTTTAGAATCGAATGAGACTAATCAGAGGACTGTAGGGCTGACCGTTCGCTCCCTATGATGGCTCAAGCAAGGGGTTGACTTGAAATAAGTCAGAAACCCGAGTGTGAATCACAAATGACTGTTAACTGACAGAAATTGGCGTAATACACATTTCAGCTGATCTAATTACTCTTTAAATAGTTTCAAGTCACTCAGTTGGGGTTACTTAGCAACCAATGAAAAAATTTCGTGATTAAGGAACCTACAGGTTTCGGATTGCGGTGTTATTGCCGAGGGTGACCTATACAGTAAAATAATAAACCATTTTGTAACCACTTGCAGCGTTTTTACCTCACTAAAGTGTCAAAGAGCTTTTTAGCTTTGCTCTGAGGATCCACTCCTATAGAACTGAGTTCCTCCTCACCAGTGGACTGGAACGAGCGAAATGTTGCTCAACCGAATAACAAGTGCAAAATAATTATTGAAGGATAAAGTATAATTCAAAGCTCGATGATGAAATCACACAAGGTGCAGCTGGTGAGTTGGCGAGCCGTTTATTGGACACTTCCAACAGAACATCTGCCTTGTTGAGAGCATAAAGGTGCCCGTCCACTAGGTCGACAGCGCGGCGCGGCGCGGCGCGACGCGGCGCGACGCGAAAAAAAATTTCTAGAAATATAATGGGAAATAAATGGGAGCCCGTCCACTAGGTCGACAGCGCGGCGCGGCGCGGCGCGGGTCGAAACTTTTTCGCAATCTGCCGCTCTCCAGACTTCTGGAGCGCGGCGTCGCGCCGCGTCGCGCCGCGCCGCGCCGCGCTGTCGACCTAGTGGACGGAGGGCGAAGCGAAAAATTGTCGACCTCGGTCATTTTCGTCAGTGTTCGGCTTTTGTAAACGAGGCTTAATCAATGTGTGAAGCTCGAAAAACTTCCCCCTCCACATTCTAAAATACTTTATAAACTTTTGCTCGTATCTTAGCAAATCTTTTAACAGGTGATTGTGCTCCCCCAGGTTCATCCTCTTTATTGGATGGACCCAAAATCTTCACCTTTTCTCACCGATTTGGTCCTCCTCATCTGCTTCCAAAGCTGCAACTAAAAGGAACATTTCTTCGTCGTCCGATGAAAACATAATACCTATGCCCGACATTTTCCTGAGAAGGCACCGTGGCAAAACGGCGGGTCGAAAAATTTTATCCGCTCCAGTGGACGGAGCCTAGGAATTTCGCGTCGCGCCGCGTCGCGCCGCGCCGCGCCGCGCTGTCGACCTAGTGGACGGCCAGCTTAATACATCAACAGCTCGTTTATTGGTGAAGGAATCTGGGAAATTATCATCTTTCAGTAAAAGTGCTCTAATCTGCTTGTATCACAGAGACAATTTTAATTCGATACAATCCTCACTCTCGGAAATTAACCCTAATTGGACCATGATATCATTAGTGTCACCGAAAACATTTTTCTCAGGAACTCCACAGCTGTCCCAAGGTGTCACCAGAGTACCACAATTAAATTGCAATTTTAAATTTAATGAACAGCAGAATTTTTGTGGGCTATTGGAAGCCTCAAAACAGTGTTATGACAAAAATTGCCAAATAAATTAATGGAAAAAGTTTCAAAATGTTCGTCATAACATGATTTTTTGACTTTTAATAACTTAACGAAAAATAGTTCAATAACTTCAGCTCTGTCTATTAATTTCCAAATTGTAATTTAAATCTAGTTAATCAGGTGAAATCTTGGGACATCTGTGGAATTCCTAAGTTGGTGACACTAGTGACACCAAGGTCTAATTAGGGTTAAAACGCTATCAAATTTTGTGAGGGGGGAGGGGGTATTGCAAATAATAAACCAATAACAACTTCTTTGGAGTGCCAGATAAAGTCCTTTAAGTTCGTTTTGAGGCCAAATTTAGGTTTTAAATTCTAGGTTTTTCTTGTAACGAAAATGTACTCAGAAAATCGAGAGTTCTGAGCTGCACGAATATAAGAAAAATACAAATTAAGGTCTATATTAAGACTATACAGTTAGCTGGAGAGACGATCATTCGGGTTGTACTAGCTCATATTTCCCCAAAAAATCGGAAGTCTCAGAGAAGTTGGTTTCATCCCATACAGTTTGTCCAGTTCTGGCCCTGAGACTATGATTTAAAAAAAATTGAAATACAAGAAAACCAAAACTTTTGCAATTTGGACACCCAAATCGCTCGTACCCAAGGAGTACATAAGTGCTCCATAATCGGTATTTCGTTGAAAACGGAATTTACTCATCTACAGACATACGGTTGTCCAAATAAGAGATGAATGGGTTTAAAAATTTCGGTCTTGAAAGTGTTTGCAAAAACTCAAGACCAATTCACCTTCAAATCTATAAGTGCTGCAGTGTTTACAAAAGCTTGCGCAAACCTGATGTCGTCTCCGAGGGAGTTTCGAAATCAACTGAGGGTTGAGCAAAGGTTGTGAAATCTGTTTGAAGGTGTTGACGAGTGCTTTGTACTCAGCATATGCAAAGTTATGGGGTGCACTGAATTATGAATCTATTCGAGGTCCAGTAGAAATTCCCAGTTTACTTCCAACGAGTCCAGGCGCAAAACCGTTGGCTGCTCTGCCTGGACTCTCCGGGGTTGTTGATCTGGACGACGAACTCCTGGGGAGGAGCCGAGGGCCGTCCTTGGGAGAGCAACGTCCTCGCTCGAGTGCAGTCACCCAGATGGGAAGGCCTGTGCCCTGTTGATGCCCTCAGCCTATGGGATTGGAAGTTTTCAACACAATGGAACGCAGATCACCTATTTAGGCTCACCAGGAAGATTATACTTGGAACATCACGGCTGACTTTATGGCCGTTCAAGGGTTCAAAACAGAGCCGTTAAAAGAGTCAAAACACTACTAAGGAGAACGAGGTGATGCAACATCCCAGCTTAGGTATGGAGACAAAGGTGAACAAAGGTGATGCAATAAACTATTTGTCAAGTTTCAACCGAAATTATCCATATTATTGTATCCATATTATTGTATTAATACCAGGTAATATTTTTAATTGCTCAACACAGACTTCAGGCGCTTCTGCCTTCGTTTCTTTTTCATTTTCGTGCGCTTCAAAGGGGTATAATAATATGTTGTTTTCTGATTATATCCATCAGCTTTGAACAACAAACTATGATAATTATTACACAAAGGTTTATTATTTTTCTGATAGATCACTCGCCTGCAAAGAACACAACTTTGCCATTGTCACTCCCTACTATCGTTACAACCTAATTTCACTTCACATTCAAGTTTAATTTGATGAAATAAACGCTTCACACTCAATTTAAAAAAAAGGTTGCTAAGGACGCAGACCTGAGTACAACTCGAATAAACAAACAGCAATCGCATTTCGGTCTGCTAAAATTTGAATGGAGATTAGGCCTCTTTTGCGATTCACACTCGTGTTTCTGATTTATCGTAAACCAACCTTCAAGTTTTTATAGGGAGCGAACGGTTGGTTCTACAGAGCTCCGGGTGGTCTCATTCGATTCTAAAAATTCAATACTATCTTAAATTAATGGAAAAACATTACCTTCCCATTAAATTTTTTGAGATAGGGCGTTTTCAAAAGGTCAACCTTTAGAATTGACTGACATCAACCAAACGATTTGGGGCACAACTAGACCCCAAATGGAGCTCACATACCAAATTTCATCAAAATCGGTCCATGGTAACTAAGGAAAGTGCTGCGTTCGGCGGACGGACGGAAAATTTTTTATTCGATTTTCGGATTCTACGTACGTTGCAACGTAAACCAACAAACTTTGAGGGGGAAACATGTTTTTTCTTGGTCAATTCCAAGTTCATTATTGAAAATAATAAACCGAAAAGTCTTGTGTTGGTGGTAAATCTTTTACTATGTCACGATGTTTCAGGTGTCCAAAACAGATATCCTTGGTAATGGTAGGTGTTTAAGACACTTGGTCGGTGAGACCGATGGGAAACATATTTTTCGTCGTATTTTCGTAAGTCAAAAATTCTGGACAACCCTGACGGGTCAAAAATTCAAAAAAAAATTTAAAAAAACTTTTTGCTTTCTGAGCTAACAATAGGTAGAGTTTTTGGCCTATATTAGGGTCTGACATAGTTTTTGGGTACTCCAGATCGATCGAGTATACCTCACACACCTATTCCCAAAAGCTCGTATACGTCTCATTATCTTCCCCCCTGACAAGTCGCACAGAGTATTCTGTTTCTATTTTTATAAGTTTCGAACATTATTAAGTGTTTTTGCCCAATATCGCTAATGATGAAATTTTTGGGCAATCCTGTTCGTCATATTCTCAAAAATTTGTATTTGACTTTCGTTTTTGTTTTAGAACGGTTCAAAAATGTTCTTGTTTTCTGATTAAATATTTTGTTATTAGTTAAGAACACTAGGAATTCGACCTACATTAGACAAGTATAGAGGTCATAGAGGAAACGTCAACAGTTCATTGATACCAATTGATTTTTCCTAAATTCCAGGTTTGGCTCAAGATCACTTCACAGTGTACTAACATTTGTTTGGGTTAATATCTCAAATTTGGTCCATAGTTTCAGGTCATCTCCTACATAAAAAACCTACTTTCCTAGGTACAACACAAAGTAGCGACGAACCGTGGCCGATAAGCGAGGTCAAAGTGATCGGGTGAAAGCTAATAATGGATTTTTTTTTTTTTTTATGGCTCGACTCTCGAATGAACTCTTAGTGAACGCCGAAATCGAATTTCCAACACCCTTCGAGGAGGATCACGGGGTAATTACTCAAGGGTTTTGGTTATCAGTGAAACCTTGTAAATTGAAGAGGCGGTGGTGAACCAAACCCTACAAGTGTGAGAGCTGAGAGGGTGCCGTATGGTGCGGCAACAGCGGGATTCCAGACCTTAATCTTCTACCGACAGTTTGATTACAGAGTCGAATTGAGAGTCTCCACGGTTTTTCCAAGCTAAGGATTTTGAAATGGGATGATTTTTCGACGTCATCTAACCGTAGCGCCCTGGAGAACAAAAAAAGTCTCCCAAGTTAGGTGGGCAGTGTAGTTTCCTCACAAGAAAGCACAAAAACACATCGAACGATGGAATACAATAGAGCAAAACGAGTTATTCACTATTATATCCACAGGGTTTTGAATAGACAATAATCAACACGACCGAGAAGTTGTTACCGGTTTTGTTGCTGACTTCGATTTTTCACAAGTGGCTATTAAGCCATCGACTTTGACTTCCAAATTTCAGTCTTGGAAATTCGCGTGAAAATTCCATCAAAATCGGACCATGATTTCGCAGTTACCTTTTTCAGGATGAGACAATGACCACAGAACTGGCCAGACAGACTATAAACTGTTCAAAAATCTCTAAACGTAGAATGACAGTGAAAATTTCGATTGTGGAGGACCTACAATTTACTGACTAAGATTTAAAATCAGTTGAACACTGACATTATTTGTTAGTTCGAATATGATTAAACTATGTGATCGATCACGGTGATGATTTTCGCCTGATGAAGGGAAAGTTAGCGTTCTGTTTATGCGCCATACCTTGATACTTCCTGCTCTATGAACCTAGTATACGTACCAAAATCATGGTAGAGCAGTTCCTGAGTATGATCAATTGTTGTATCTTAACTGATCGACAGTATAGTTTTGAAAGCATGAGCCAAAATTCTACAAGTATTTTTCAATTCGCCAAAATTTATTGGATCTACTTTGAATTCTAATAGGAATTGAGGTACCTACTAACTTTAGCCGTCAGGATTCTGTTACCGCTTCCTTCGAAGTCGTAATGCAAAAATTATCAATAGGAGATATTTAATAGGAGAAATTTGAATGAATGCTGGGGAATATCGACGAATCGAGTAGTTTTCCAGGGATTTTAGCGTATTCAGCAGACGTAACCCGTGCGACCTTGCACGCTCGGGTGGTCACAGGATGGTGATTCGGTGGGATTTACGACGGCCATTAAATTCATTCAGTTTTCGAAGCAAAGGGAGAGGAAAGATAACTAGATGACCTTATTGGTCAGGGAACTGGGAACTTTGGTCCAACCACTCCTGCAAATAAGGATGAATCCTCGCTGACATAGAATAACTACATCCATTATTCCAACGAATTGTAGAGATCATAAAATATGGAAAAATACTGACTGTCTAAAGGCGACCCAAGAGGGAAACGTTTCTATCATCCTGATTCAAAGTAGCTGAATTTTAGTGAGCGGAAGTTACTGCTCTTAGCACACAAATACAAGTAGGGTAGAGGCACCAGTTAAAGACAGGTTACCCAGTGACAGACAGTTTGACTTTGTTTTAGGATAATAAGCGTTCTGTGTGTGATAGGTATTTCACAGTCTCTCGCCTTGCCTTATTTTTCAAGTTATAATACCTACCTACTTCTAAACAAATAACAAAAGATTAGTTACCTACGAAAAGACTGTGTTACCTACTAAGTTATCATCCCAGTGTTTTTTAGTTAATGGAATGATTTATAGACTGCGTCCCTTCATACAGAGAGAATTTCGATTTTCAGGGGGGGTTGCCACTGGTTCAAAAAGGGCCATTCGAAAATCTTGAATTAATAATAGAATCTTCACAGCCCGAAGATGGAAACTTTTCGACGCAATCGTCATTGACTTGGTTAACTACTCTCAAATTTCAATTCTTCAAATCTCATTTGTAGAGTTTTGGGAGTTCATAAAATATACGAAACAGCGAAGCAGTTTCCAAACTATCCGAAAAGATATTTGATATGAATGAGAAACAGGTATGCTGAAAAATGATACAATTCACCAGAGTATAAAACTGCGGAAAACCACTCAAACGAACTATGGAAATCTCCTAGAACCTAGGCAGGGCGGAATAGGGAGTGTTGATCGCCAGAATCAACCCCCGAGAGACCGACGGAAGAGGCTGAGAATCGACAAGGCGTTCTTTTCGTGTTTCATATTTTCGTTCTTGTTTGGTGGTCCCAAAGGAAATCTACGCGGAACTAACTTATATCTTGTTCACCAACGTATTGCTCGCAGTTCATTTTTCATAATATTATGTATTTATTCACGATTTCGTTCAACTTCGCCCAAAGTGGTAAGTGAGAAAGGATAATATTAATAATCAAAGCAACGAGAATACAAATCACTCTCTCAAAATCAGTTTTCTTATCAAAACTGGGTAAAAGTGGGGAATAAAATTTCCTCCAAGTGACAGATGACGAAAAAAAATCTCGGTCCGCTTTATTATACGAGTTAATTTATCTTAATTAATTTAACCTCTCGAAATCATAATTCTCTCAAAGAAGATGAAAAACGGGAGGTTTTCTTTGAAAAATATTTACATTTTTTCCAGGCTTAGAGTGATGAAATGTTCTTTTTAGTACTCAGGTAGAATCTCACTAAATACATGGGATTAAAAAAAAGAAATGTATTTCTAAGAAGAGAAACTAAACCAAATACAAAAACTGAAAAATGTATGGATAAATATTGTTTTATAATAATGGAGAAGATTACTCACGTTTTCATCGCTCGGATACGGGCTCACCTGTGAACAAATAAAGGAGAAAAAAATAATACGCATGTTTGTCGAAAGAAGTTGTGGTTTGGTAAAGTAACCTGAACAAACGGAAAATTGAATAAACAATGGCTTGGATGAATAATTACGTTCAAATTAGCGAATTTTTCAAGAAAATTATAATTTATTTTGTATTTCTGTTTCGTATTAGTCTGGTATTGAAACAACGTTGATAACTATTTGTGAAGAATTTTTACTTGATGAATGGATGAATTAAGCAATCCTTATTTTTGTCATCACTGCTAGAAATCATTAAGTATTTTTATTTATTCACATATTGTGTGCCAAATGTAATTGTACAACCCTTCTCTTGGTACAATAAATAAAATCTTAGTAACAAGTACCTGAGAATCGCCAACGTTTTGTATTTTGACGAGGAACTATTTTTAAAATTTCATCTGTCACATTAGGTACTTACGTACGTATCTAATGTTTAACTCTTTTGTCCTCGTATCGTATTAAGCCGCGGTCACATATCTTCTGTTTGGATAACCCTTACAGTTTCAGAAGTGAGTGATCTTTAGCTAGAATGTAGTGAGAAATGAAAAAAAGATTTTTTTTATAATTCCTAAAACCAAATTTAGTTCAAAGTTCCCATGAAACTTTCAAATCGCAATGTCCTTATCCAATGATTAACGTTTACTGAAGTTTTATGACCCATAATAGATTTCGGTAATAGTTTTTACCGTTCGATTTCACGGACAGCACTTTTTTATGGTCAACCCCTCTTAACGTACTTCAGGCGGTATATCACCTTCCCGGCGATCAAAGATGATTCGACGAGACGTTTACACTCCCTCGCTGTACCTTTTTCCTCTTTATGATAATAGAACTGGTTTCGTGACTAGCCATAGCCTTGAAAAAAGGTTCTCTCATCGCACGCCTTCTGTCGTCTTGTGTTTTTTATACGTCGTCATTCCTCGCGTTATTGGTCGCCATCATCCCTTCGTCCGAAAGGTTTTTTTTTCTTACGGTTTAACAATTTCTTCGAGGAATTTTAGAAGGAGGTAGTTACTCGTAACTTCCACAGTAACGCGATTCAGGGCTATTAGAGTGTTTTAAGTTCAAGTTAATTAGTAAAATGTATTTTCATCCTTATTTGTCATTGGCTATGGTGGAAAGGGGAAGAGAGCCACCCCCCAGCCCTCAAAAAATCACGATTTTTTCAAGGGTTTTACGGCTGAATTGTTGCAGACCTCAACTTTTGTGGGTGAGGTAGACTATACATATTGATTTTAAGGGCAAAACCTTATTAATTTCGTAAGACTCACCTATCCAAATTCCTAAGACCTTCCGAGAAGTTGAGGGACGTTGTTGACTTTTTGCGAAATTTCTCAATAACATGAGTAATACTCTTGAAATAATTTTAAAGACATTGTCTTCATAGAAATACTTATTTATGAAGGTGTACTTCAATGAATACAATTTTAACCAATTTTCAATCCTGTAACCAAAGATTCAAAGATCTTTAATTTTGAGTACAAAATACTTAACTACATCGGAAAATTACAGTTACCCTCAAGCCCTGGCAAATATAGTTATTTAAGCTCCTAAATAGGCTAAAATTACTATTCTTGGTGGACATTTTGAAATAAATCTCCGAATTCGAAGTATTTAAGAATCGTAGGTATTCGTGGTCATTTTGCAGCACTTAGGAATAAGATGTGAAAAAAAGTAAAAAGCATTTTTTTCTTCTGCCGATTGCAAAAGGTGGGTACTAGACTCCTCTCATCACTTTATGTGGGGTAAGGAAAGTAAAGGAGATGTGCTGGCGAAGGCTGCTCGGAACTACTCAGTTCCTTTTCTTTTATCAGCAGAAAGATTATAGTTTTAAAACTTCGAATGACCTGAGTTTTTAATTATTTCCGCTTTGTTAGCGGAACAGAATGTACGTATTTACATAAATTGTGTTGTTAATGCGATAATTCGTTATCTGTGCACCTGTACCGGTCCACAGCTTTTAAAATGGAACTTGAAATAAGGAAAAACCGTTCGACGGGAAGTACTTTTTCCTTTAAATAGAGAACCCCGGAAAGACGGTCGAAGGAAGTTGGCGGATTCAACTCCGTTTTCTCGCCTTATCATAGTAGGTCACTTGCGAAACGTCAGGACGACATGCAACGCCCGCCCGCGCAAGTCCTATTCCGGAGGTCACACGTGTCGTTTCCGCCCGAAGTATCTTCCCGAGCCCGTTTCCCGCTTCCTCAAATACATTTGGAGTGAGATAGTCTTATAGAGTAAGATAGTCTGGTATAGAGTGAGATAGTATCATATATAGAGAGATGGTCCCTATCGAAAACTCTCAATTGAGTCGGCTAGAATCAAAACGCATCCCGACTTTTAGAAGAAAAGAGAGATACTACGGATGTTTTTTTTTTCTTCAAAAATGCAGCATAAAAAAGTATCGTGCAGTTTTTACGATTTTGTATCCATGTAAACGACCCAATTTTTCCAGTTTCGTTTGATTTTCTGATTTTGAAAAAGTGAGCTGTTGCACTGGACCCAATATTTTAAAACGACAGGTTAATTTTTGAAAATTTCTTTAGTGAAAATCCGTTATAGAGTTGGCCCAATTATAAATCGAAATGTGAATATTTCAATAAACATTTCTCACTATGGCACTCATAGTGTTTATAAGGATAGTGGCTACCCACAACACGGCGTTCGTTTTGTCTAAATCACACCTACTGCATTAGTTTATAGTAAACTACACTAGGGATAGTAAAGCATTTTTCCCTTGAATCACCTGCATCGCATTATCTCAAGCTTTACCAAAATAGGTAATTAAGCTTATCTCATATGATTCAAAGGAAAAACGCGTTATTATCCGTAGCGGAGGGTACATGAACCAATGCTGTTGATGTGGTTTAGACGCTCGTCACGGCGTTATAATCAATTTTATAAAAATTGGATTCAATTTGGAAAATCCTGTTTTGTCGATATCGGTAGCCCTTCCGAGCTGATGATTTCTACGTGAAGAACTGACTGAAATAGCGGACGAATTCACAGTTAAATCAGATTAATTTGCGAACGATGAACTCAACAAAAGGTAGAAAACGAACACATAGGAATCGACATTTCATCGGTTCAAATGGGTAAGTGGAGCAATTAAATTAGTACGACCCTCCCACTCATTCCGACTGAACGATGCGAAGGAGAAAATTTATTTCTGAATCCAGCGGTGGTTCCGATGTTATTTATGCTCCGCGCACCCAGAAAAACGATTAGAGACAGCTTTAAAGGCGTTTGGAGAAACGGAGGGGAAAATGGAGCGGAAAATCGAGTTTTAATGTTGCCCAATGATGGAAATTAAACGAAGATAAAAAGGATGGATCGGATAGAGTGAAAAGGGTGGAGATGAAGAATTTAATACATGGAAAATCATTACCAACTTTGCACATAGGAAGGTCAATCATTGTTAGGCGTCTCAAGGCTGAAAAAGCCGGTTAACAATGTTATATGTTCCAAAGCTAAATTCAATCTTCAATGAATTTTGACGACAAGAAAATGAAATATTGAGGTTTTTGTTTCATTAGACGATTATTTTTTCAGGGAACGACGTAAGTCATGGAAAACTTATTCCCTGAAATTGCATTAAAGATAGATAAAAATTGAGGTAGCAGAATTTCGCAGAGCCAGACATTCATGCGTACAAACATGCTACTACTTGTGAACAAGTTTTCAGGAAGGCGGTAATGGACTGAAAACATTTTAGTATTCCAAAAGTATGCTGTGAAATATCTCCATGCCCAGACCGATGCTCACCTCGTAAAATCAGGCGTTCCACAGGGAAGCGTCCTTGGACCTGTCCTGTATACCCAGTTTGCGAGTGATATGCCACGAAATGATGATGTCCTCATTGCCCATTTTGCCGACGATCAGGCTATCCTGTCTCAGGCGGAAACAGGTGAATAAGCCCACTCCAAGCTACTCAATTATGCAAATCAGGTCTGTAGCTGGTTCAACAAATGGAGAATTAAGCTCAACCCAGATAAGTCCGTATTGATGTGCTTTACCCTGAAACGGAACTTGAATATCCCTCCTTTTGAACTCCAAGGTCGGGTAATGGCACTCCAAGACTCAGTACGATATCTTGGGTTGCCACTAGATCCGAAATTCATGTGGGCTCCACATATCAGCGAAACGGTCGTCAGAGTAAGAAGAAGAATTGGCCAAATCAAATGTCTCCTCGGCTCACCTCATCTCTCCTTGGATCTGAAGCGTCTGCTACACCTCGCACTTGTGGCAGTACGGCTGCGCTATATGGAGCTCAACGTGTGACACACAGTTGAAAAAAATTCAAACTGTTCAGAACCGAGCCATCAGGATTCTTACAGACTGCCCATGGTTCATACGTAATGAATGCCTCCACAACGACCTGGAAATACCCATGGTTAAAACCATCCTCCAAACCTCATAGAGACAGCTCGCCTTAAGTATATCAGGACATCCTAACCCAACAGTGAGAGAAATCCTGGAAGACAGACGTCCCGAACGTGCTACACGACGATTAAAAAGAAAATGGCACTCAGACCTACTGTAGCCCCACTAAACCACCAACCCCACTTACCCCAGCGACCTACGTAATCCTCTATTGTGCAGATACGTTGTATATACCCTTATTATTGTTATTAGAAATTCTACCTAATTGTTATCATCTTCTTATATCTATCTGTTATTGTTAAAGTGAATAAATTACCTACGTGTCTCAGCTGCCAAAGGGCAGACTGAGTTCCTCATGTTACATGTTATTTATTAATATATTCGTAGAATTAGCAAACTTGATGGTGTTATACACAAAAAGTAAATAAATAAGAAAAAAAAAATTCCAAAAGTGATCACATTCCCTTCACATCCTGAGATGTAAAAAACTCGTAAGAAAGCCGACATCAATTTAATGAATTGAAATAACCGTGCAGGTACATGGCATTTTCTTATTATGTACTATTTAAATTCTCTTGGGTGCATGTGAAGTGAAGAAGAGAGGTCATTGACTCATTTTTCCCCTGAGTCTCTTGAATTGCCCTGATATCGATTGCCCTTGGAATTGGGAAGATCCTTAGGCGCCCAGCAACGCTCGAAGGGGTAGCGACCCCATCATTTTCCCTGGTATGAAAGCTTGTTAATATTGTAAAACCCTTGGCTCGAACTACGAGAATGAAGGCTGAGTTGAGGTAGGGATCGAATATTGGCTTTGAGTTTTGAATTCGTCAATAGCAACAACCAGAATGCATAGAAGGGAGCTGAAGCAGCGCTAATAATGCGTATTTCGATCAATCACCACCAATATTAGCAACGTGAAAAACTATTTCGTTTGACGTTGATCCAGAAAGCCAAAATAAATAATTAGAGGAGGGGTTTGACCAATCAAGGCTTGTTGACAGGAGTTGGCAGGAGCTTCTGTGTGGGACGATTCTTATCCAAGGACAGCAATGTAGCAGCCCACCACCCTCATTCACATAGTTTCTGTTATTCGTCGAAATAAGGACGTTTTGAACTGGTAACAGTTTTCAGCCTCAGCAGTGAGTTTACTTTTATAATTTTTAGAGAATTTCACCAAGACGTTCGTGTGGAAGTCTCAGGAATGTACAGTTCCTCAATCGTACTCCAGTCAATAGGCAGTGTTGTGATCCTTGGCAACCAGTACCTATTTATGGAAAATATGCTCGCTTTTATGCATAGTTTATCTTAGGGATGGCATTGTAGGTGTTTTTAGAAAAGGTGACGAAATCGCTTTCAACGGCGGTGACAAATTTAATAGGTATAAAACAGAAGAGCTTCCAGGGAAGTCACAAAATATTTTTTAGAATTTTATTTCACTCTATTTGGAGCAAATGAAACTGAAAATGTGTATGAACAAATCTCAAAGAGAAAGGGTAAATGTGAGGATTCTATTTCATCACATTGCAAAGCTTGTTCATTTCAACATCCTCTAATGAGCCAAGAGGAGTGGATGTTTTTAAAACGGTTGATTTTAAACACAGTACTTTTTAAATATGAGTTGAACGTTTCAGTAGATAAAGGAGGAGACGTGACGTGCAGCGCCAAGGTCGAGTGTGGAGGGTTCGTCACAAATTCAAGAGCATTCCCTCGCTCATGTAAATACAAAAAGGAGTTTAGGCTAACCCAACACACGGGAGTAATACATGCTCACGTTCACTTCGTAGGGAAGGGACCTGACCTCAGACAACACCGGCTTTTTAAGGCTATCGAGAAGGCCTGCGGCCTCCATGACATCGCCTTGAGAGAACACCCTCAGCGTCCTTGCGAAAGACGATGGGAAGGTGGGGGTCCCATTTAAACTTGGCACGAGACGCAGGCTGGACGAGGTAACGCCATTTGCAGTAGGAAAACCCTCACCTTCTTTTCGTGTCAATGCAACTCGTCAGAGCTTAGCGACGTCGAAACCTGATGATTAAGATGGCGTTTCGGTTCTTTTTGCTCCTTCTTAAGGGGATAATGAGCTACTTCGGCCTTGCGGTTTCTAGAGACCCATCACGCACTTATGACACGCTCCATAAAACCTCCACAGAGATGGATGCACCAAAGTGTATGCACGTCGATCTGTATCAATGGTGTTTTGGAATGAAGATGATTTGGGTATCATTCCTCGTTATGGGTTGGGGTTAACCCTATGAATGAATGAATGAATGAATGTTTTATTTGCCATTCCACACAAAGAGTATCGACAATAGTCTATAAAATATAAATATAAAACAAAACATAACAGAGTAATAGGGGTAAACAAAACAATGGGATACTAGACTGGTCACACGGGTAAAAAGAACGAGAAATGAGAACCTCCAGGAGACCAAGGCAGCGGAGCCCAGCCTGGAGGCACCCAGCCGGGCACGGACCCACCCACCACGGCGGCTCCCGGACCGTGTACCCATACCGGGCAACGGTTTTGTCTGCAGTGCAAACGTCACACAGGGAAAAACCACCAAGGGGGCCGTCCAAACCCCCCGACCCAGAATCCGCAGCCAACGCCCACAAACCGGAAGAATCAACAATTTAACAAGAGTGGTAACTATAATCATGACTAAAAAAAGCAACTAAAAGAGCAAATAAAATTTTCAAAAAATATAAAATACTAACAATAAACAACAGAAAAACCACTCAAATGAAAACAATAAGTATACCCTATAATTATATTTCAAACATACCCTAACCCAATATCACATCATTGTTACTATTATCACAAAAGATCACATTAATGAATGAATAAATTCCATGGTGTCACTAGTGTCACCGAAAACGTCTTGGGAATTCCACAGCTGCCCCAAGTTGTCACCAGAATAACTAGATTTAAATTGCTATTTAAACATTAATGGACAGAGCTGAATTGTTTGAACTATTTTGTAAGTTATATTAGAAATCAAACAATTATTTTATGACAAAACTTTTGAAAATTTTGTCATTGATTTTCTTGGAAATTTTGGTCACAACTCTATTTTCTTCTCCACAAAAAATTCTGCTGTCCATTAAATTCAAAATTTCAATGTAATTTTGGTTACTCCGGTGACACTTTGGGATATCTGTGGAAATCCTGAGATGTTTTCGGTGAAACTAGTGATACCATGGTCCAGTTAGGGTTAAAAATAGACAAGACCTGACGATGTATTCAAATGACACATTTCTTGGATTTTCGCGTGCAGGTCCTCATCACTCAGCATTCACGAAGGCCTTGGAATGGTGGATCTTCACGTAATTTTTAGTTCTGAAGGTTGGTAATTAGCAAGATGGATCGTTGCAGCTGGTGTTCCCAATTGCAGTACAAAAACCATCTA
Organism: Apolygus lucorum; assembly: GCA_009739505.2. Classification (NCBI taxonomy): domain Eukaryota; kingdom Metazoa; phylum Arthropoda; class Insecta; order Hemiptera; family Miridae; genus Apolygus; species Apolygus lucorum. The sequence continues at coordinate 19,710,295 of CM019182.2, read as the reverse complement.
CTTCTTTCCGTGCCAACGCAACTCGTCACGACAAAGTGTTGACAAAATGATGATTAACAGGATGCTGTTTCGATTTTTTACGTCCAAAACGCACTTACGGGTGATCAGGCAAGATACGCCTAACCAGGATATGTCTGGTTCAGCTCCACTAACCCAGATTGATGGAAGTACAAAAATTACATTTATTAGAAAAGTATTACATATATTTTACTCCGGGGTGTTCTAGAATTATGTTTCTGTAATGGGGGATTCTTATTTTTGCAACTTCACCGGTATGTCTTTTCAAAATAGACATCAACTGCTGAAATATTCAACGATAAAAGCCAAGAATCACTCCTGAGGAATGATGATATACTATTGATAGGCAAGACGTTTCAATCATATTCGAGCTGATGATTGCTTTTCTACTTAACTAATAATTCAAATTAATCATAACCAGGAACTAGGAGTTTTAACAAGGAAAAATACTAGTAACGATAGAGAGCTTTTAATATGAGAACTTCTCGAACCGAACAGTGCGAACAAGATGTCCTCTCACTCAAACGGTGGGAAGTGCTGTCAATACCATCACAAAATTACGAATGTAGAATTGAGTATACTATAATAATTGACTTTTTTGGGTTACTAACGTGGTATTGTGGAGAAGGCCTTTCCACATCCCAAACTCGCAACAGGACACAGACTCGTCCAGTCTCTCAGAGGAAAGTCCTTATCTCCTTATATAATAAGAGTCGGTGCAACCTAACAGGAACAAGGATTGCTTATGCTGGCGTTTCGGGTCTTCCCTCTCCTTCAGAGGGATAATGAGCCACTTCGACCTTGCGGTTTGTTGGGGAACACTCACGCAGTCCTGAGTGGCATTTCCTCGTACGAGACACGCAAGCATCCAAGACCTCTCGATGAGAACTCCAAAGTTAATAGTCGCATCGCTGTCTGAACGCCGCAAATTATGAACTGAAATCCGTGTCTAATAAGACGTAACAGCAAGTTGTATGAGAAAGGGGACGAGAGATGCCTCTCTTTTTCACTCATTGTCCCACAACCTTCCATTTTGCATCGAAAATCATAAACTCTTGCATCGTACGGTTCTCATTCTCCGTGTGTAATTTCATACTGGCAAATAGATTAGCTGAAAGTGATTAACGTACTCCTGATAATTCAGATTTTCAGCATTTATTTCTACGTCTTTACGGCTTTGTATGATTCTTGGTATGTAGGTAGCTCAGGTTTGACGAGGAGGTGCCTTTTGAGGTTTTCAATCTTGACCAAATTCTCTCCTGTCAATTCTAGAGTACTCTAATTTGGAACATATCATCTTCGAGACCATTGGGAACCAGATTTGCTATGATGAGCGAGATGTAGCTAACTTCTCTCCTGTACACAACTTACAACCTGCAAGGAGTAAACTTTAACAAAATCAGGACCAACCATGGCGAATTATAGTACTCGTAGTAGACGGAGCAACTTTGAAGATTGTAATTTGATTGGTTTGGTGAAGCATTTACTTGTTGACTTTGTGAAACTCCTTTTCGGCATTACGAATTTGGTATAGTCACTGAATTCAAAGATACCATCCTATGATGACTGAGCATCGACGACAAACAATATTCAGATATTCACAGTTTTAGCATTATCAATGATCGAGTTTTCAGCGATAGACAAGATAATATAGTCAGGATTCGCCCGTTCCCACAGCTCATCCGTGCAGGTCCCTTTACCGTTGAATATTGGGGTCGTAACGTCTCGGTAGAAGATCCCGTCTCTGGCACTGTTCCAGAACCCCTTGTACGGACAGGCGCTGGAACTCTTGCTACGTACTGTTCCACGGTTCGATAAATCCACCGTGTTTACGGTTCAAACGTCGAGAACTGTGAAAACTGAGAACCATAAATCCCGTGAGCAATTTACATAAATGAATAGAGCTTGTTTAGCAGGTGACCTTCATTGATGGTAACCCGATATTTTACAGAGGTACAATTGACACGCATCCTTTGTCTTCAAGGATTTTAATTCACGGGGTCATTCTTCAAGAACTAAAACTTAGTCATATTAGTTGCTACCAGAACCTACGATAGATTTGCTTGATTTTTCTGCCCTTATTGTTTGCATAATTTCACTCTAGGAAGCAATTTAGTAGGAATCTCCTCTGAACAGATGGTAACTACGACTCAGTTCTACATATATCTCTGAAATAAAATAACCCATAAAACTAAGGGTGAAGATCAACTGATCGGAACAGGTCTTCCAGGAACGATTAAATTCAGCAGAAGAGATCGTCGAGGTACTTGATACAGGTACAGTGGTACATGGTAATTTAATTTTTCGTCAGATACTCGTGCCTTGTACTGGAACAGCAACTTTTACTTCCTTCGGCTTTTCCAGAATTTCTTACAGGGGACATAATATCAGTAATGTCAGTGGAACGGATGAATGGACGAATGTGTTGCAACATCCATCTCAAGAGAACTGATTGATAGGGGTGGTAAACAGTAACTTAATTTTCCATCTGATACTCGTACCATTATACTGAAACAGCAATATCTCTAGCCGATCCAGAATTGCTTGCAGGAACATCAAAACGCCTGCAGTACTAGTGCATACAGCTATATCTCTGTAGAACAGCTATTGAAACATAACCCAAGGGAACTGAAGGGTTTTCCTATCCTGCAATTTGATTGGAGTAGGAGAGATCGATAGAATCACAATATCTGCAGAATCGCTTGCAGGGTGAATATTTTCAGTGGTGCTAGAGCATCGACAAGTGACAACATTGGCGAATTCTTCTGAATGGCACACAGTTGTTCAAAAGATGAAGCGTCAACCCTTCAACAATACAGTAGGTTGTCGAACCCTCGTTAAAACCTGCATGTTAATTAGCCCCGTTGTAAAATCAGCCCTCAGAGAGGACTCCCAGGGGGCTATGAAAACCCAGGGCAGGAGAGGAATGGGGGGGGGGGGGTAGTGAGGGCTATGAAATAGGGGTTGTACCGGCTAATCGACGGGGAAGGCTGTTTTATTCAAGACCCGTGTAATACGGCGCACTTCCCGTGACACACGTGCCTCCCATCAAATCCTCCTACTCTAGTTGTGACGTCACGTAAGAGCCGTTTGCTCGGTTGTAACCCTCAGAATAAATGCTTCCTTTCCAACGCCGAATCGTCATTCAGATTCGAAGCATTTTGGAATTTTTCAGAGGGATGATACCAAGAAAAACATGTGGTGCAAAATTACACATCTTACCTACTCTTTAGAAAACTTTCCTAGAGACTAGCGGTTTTGGAACTTGGGTAAAGAGAAGATCCTTTGAACCACGGATGCTGTTGTTTTCGGAAAAGAGATAGAAAAAGTGATGAAATCAACTGAATCGGTTTCTTTAAAAGGGTTCCTGGCAACCAAACTTTCGGGAAATCAAGAAACACTTCCTGAAATTGTGAGAGGAAACCGATGATTTTAATAGGAGACCATCCACCCGCTGTGGAGGTTTGCGGGTGGAATTTTTCAATGAAAATTTCATCAAAATTGGAGTTTTCAGGGATTTTATGATAGACAGCCTATCACACAGACAGACACGAAACCAAAATTGCCCATAACGTAAAACGCGATTGGAAATTTTGATTTTGGAGAATTTTTTTTTTAAACCTTGAAATGTGAAAACAATCAAAGTTTCAACTACCAAAGTAAGTCCGGTCTTACGCCCTTCTTAACCCTGCAGTGGTAGGGACCTCTATTAGGCAAGGTAAGGTAGCGCTAAGTAAGGTTGACGTGTTTTACTTCAAGACTCACTCCTATTGCAAATTTTAGTTGGAAATTATGTGGCACACGGAGTAATTCATCGTACTTCTATATTTAAGAAGTACATATTATATTTATTACATTAAATGTTTATTTAAGTAGTAAATTATAATTTATTATCAAATTAGGTAACTAAGTTCAGGAAAATAAAATAATTGCCTCAAATAAAGATCATTTGTGTAAATAATCAATTAATTTTCACACTCAGTCGAGAAAATGTGATTGATTGTATGTGATCCACATATTGGCATATTGCATTTTGCACAATATGTCGTCGTCAATATTCTTTTTAGAAATGCAGTAGGTACAATATTTCTAGAACCTGTCTGATTCTCTTTATTCGTTCTGATTCCTCTTCTCCTGTCTTTTTTCCCCAGGGTTTTCCCTGACAACACGTAAGGTTTACGTGCCCTACCACTGCAGGGTTAAAGAAACCAGGATTTTCAAGGGCGATTTCTATCATGTTAGAGATATCATTCGTATGGCCTTTTAATTGCAAGCGATGCGCCAAGGGTTAAAGAACTGAAAAATGAAAAAAAAAAAAAAAATCCATAATGGCATTTTTGTCGACTTACGCCCTTATTTCGCTGACCCCCCCCCCCCCCCCTCTCACATTATCGGTTAGAAAATCTCACTGCATCTTCATTAGAAGTGATTTTTAAAAAACCAAGACTCAAAATTGGCATGAATTCAATCACGTTCGGGGCCCGCATTCTACATTTCTGTATACATTGTAGTTTACAGATATATTGAAGAACTCCTTCTTATTTTACCCTTCAAAAAGCACATATTTTCATGTTTGAATGTTTACATACAATACATCATTAAAGTCTACAAAATTTGATTCACGTACTTTACTAATTGATCATCTAACTATTGATGAATGAGTATGATCGGTTACATTGATTCAAGTACCCATTATGTTATTCCAGAGGGTGTCTGTCACTTCTCTCGTAAAACTGTGAATTTATCGTTTAAATATGGAAATTATTTCGTGGTGTAGTACTGAACCGAAGGTCTGTGCTCGTTCGACATGCGAGCATCGAGAAAACAACGCGTTCGATTAAAAAAGAAAACGGATGCAACGATGCAAAAATAATTTATCGTCGAAGCGGGTCACAAGCGATATTATTAGGTGACCGTTCGTCCCTGAATAGATTTGATCCGTTCGACCCAGATAAACTTAAGGGCCTCGTGCCTTGCAGATCCCAACAACAAGATTCGTGTTATGTCCGAAATGAGCTTAAAAGTTGTGGATTGTCAAGTCACGAATGACGTCATGGATAAGTGCGAGGAGTTTGTCAGATCCATGGTTTCATAGATTCCAAAGCGATTTAGGTTATCCACTAAATCGTTGAGTTCAGAGGCAATTGAACGCAATCGGCAAGATCAACTCCGGACCTGTATTCTTGACCAATTTTTTTCAAGATTTGGATCTCAAAAATGGAAAATTGTTTGTTCATTGAACTAAGATGCACTGTTCCATTCTAAACTATACTGTAATCGTGAACTGTTCAATATGGAAAACTTATCAAAACATTACTTTCTAACAAGAAACTTTTCTCTAGAAATCAGACGTTATAGACTAAGTCAAAAGTGAAGTTCCTACTAAATGACAAAAATTGGTGTTTCAGGGATGTATTTCTCTCCCTATACAGAGCAAACGAACAACGTCACATGAATGGCAATCCGTAGGATTTATTCCCTCAGATATGAAAAAAATCACTTCATTAAAAAAAAAAAAAAAATCAAACTTAGGCAAAAAATAAATGGTTTTGTTCAATCGAATTTTTACTCACGTGCACGTATAATATTTTGCTGTTGTCCCTCCAGAACTCGTATTTTATGAGCTTTATTGCTCATAAAATTGTTTTCGATTGGTAAAAATCCGCAAGGAATCAGAGCCATAGGTTTAGAAAAATAAATAAAAGTTCCATTTGCAGAACATAAGTGAATAAGCGTGATTTGGTTCCGAATAAATCATAATTTGCGCCTGTAGTTAATTGCCACTTTAAGGGGGTCTCAGTCGTTCGTTCCTCGTTCCGGGTCAGTATATCGCAAAATTGAAGGGGGAAAAAACTTGAAAAATTGTACCTAAATTTAAAATTTTGAAGGATTTTAGAAATCATCAAATCGAACAATAATTGCTACAGAAATATGGGAAAAGTACGGAAAAACCGTTTACTCAGTAGTTTTTCCCATTTTTTTCTGGCAATTATTGTTCGATTTTGATGATTCCGGCGGCAATATTTCAGTTTTTCAATTCCCTAGGGCCGCGCACTAATGAATTTCTAAAATCCTTTAAAATGTAGGTACAACTTTTAAAGTTTTTGCCCCTTCAATTTCGCGAACTACTGAACGGCGACCGACTGAGACCCCTTAACCTCAAAAGGCAAGATTTTTACCCTGCGTATTTGAAAATTTGACACCATCAAGTTATGTAGTATAGTATTTGACCCCTTTATAGTATCTACTTGCCAAAAACGGGTATCCAAAAAACTCGTCCTTTATTTCATTATTATAACCTTTTGGCGACGTTTGGGACTTTTGAGGTAGATGATAGGGGGAGTTGTCTGGAGTGACAAAACTCACTGAATGTGTGTGTTTCATTCAAATTGAAACAGTGATAACCTCAAGGAAGGATTTTAGATTGCTCCAAAACTGTTTTCCTTTGACGACAAAAAATTGTTTAAATTTCTCTTCCTAACAATTTTTGAGGCTTTTGAGTAATAATTGAAAAAGGTTGAGGATGAATGAACGGTATAACTCAAGATAGTTGTAAATTACTCAAGAATGTTTTCGGAAAAACCGGCGAGGGAACCTGAGAAAAATGATTTGTTTTTAGAAATCAAACAGGAATTCATCAAGGCAAAAGGTTGACCTTGTCATACGCAATCCTATAACGCCTTTTTTTCCTCTCGCCGACCGTGAACGGATGGCGTAGAGTTGTCGATTCTTTTATTAAAAAGCTCGTTTAAACGAGATGAATTCATACATTAGAACAAACAGCGCGGAATTCACTCTCACTTTATATTCATCATTCGAACAACTAAGTAATTATTCAATATAAATTAGAAAGGGGTTTCATTCAAAATAAAAACAGTAAGGTTGAAACTGATATGCCAACTAGGGGAATGGCTGAGTGAAGTGTCCCACTCGACAAACATAGGATGTGCTAGATATCCCTATAAATGAATACAAATAAAGAGGAAGTTGAAATAATTGATAAAAAATTATACTTCCACTATTTAAATAAAATATTTATCTATGATTTCTATATTGTTTGGAACACATTTTCCAATCATTATTATACTTCCAATGCTAAAACCTCTATGAGTTTAGCTAAGTAGTAAAAAGTAATAAAATATACCTTCAGTTATTTTTTGTGTATAATCCAACAGGTAATATAAAAGTCCAAGGAAAAATGTGAAGCGTTTGTTGGTTGAATTTCCTTAATTAGGTCAGTATTTGCTTCACGTTTAGGCCTATTGACTGCCATCATTCCTGTTGCGTGCAAATCGATGTAAGGGCTACGTTACTCAGATCAATATGCCCAACCACTTCGCTGTAAATCGTTTTGCATACTTCATGATCCGCGGAAGGAAACCGTAGGGGCTCTCAAGTTATCCGAACTAGATACTGACTATTAATGTAGGTATGTAGCCAAGATACTGTTTGATGTATTTCTTGTTTTGTTCCCATATATTATTTCACTTTCAAATGCCTTATGCCCAAGGAAGGGAAACATAGAAGAGAAAGAGAAAAGTACTTTGATTTATTTAAGTTGAGTTCGGTTCGTCATTGCGGAAAACCATCAAAAAATTGATAACTATATCACATAAAAGAGGATCTTGAAGATAGCCCGTTAGATGTTGATTCAAAGGTGCCTTTATTTCTAATACTGCACTATTTGTGGAGTTTGTGACAATTTTTTACCGACTTCCAAACAGTCAACAACTAGAAAGAGTAGGAATCTCAGTTCGGTGGCACATGGGACGATTTTTAAAAAAACTGTTGAACGCCTCGATTTTTTAAACTCTGGTACCAATGAAATGGTTTCTATGTGATGAAGAATGGGGAATACACACAAAAATATGGTGTGAAACCAAAGAAAGAATTATTTGACGGAAAAATAGTTTAAGCACGAATTATCGAAGTTTCTTGCAGCATGATTGAAATAATCTTGTTATTATCCTGAGGTGGATCAATCTCACAGCTAAATGAGTCAACTTCTCCTGAAACACCTTCTAAAGATCACAACGATCTAGGGATTCTGTCGTAATGCGTCGTTTTTCCTCGAAGGCGAACGACTCAAAATCGATATTGCAAGATGATGGCCTATTGTGTATGCAGCAGCCTTGCACAGGAGGGCTGCCGGTTATTAGCACTCACACCGCGTCTGAAGCCTTGACGGCTGCGAGGTATCTAATGAGGAAGAGTCGTAGGTGGTACAGCCGAACAAACATGCATCTTGAGTCGTAAGAATTACGTCGTATCCGTCAAGGAATGACTTCGATTGAGCAGAAGCTAATATTATATCAACAACACCATCTCAACTACCTACAAATGATAAACAGACTTCGAAACAAAAAATATTTCCAGTTTCATCTTTGTTTTCCGTTTGGACTTGAAGATACATCATCAATCATCGACCACTTAATGTATGTTAAAATCTTACCGAGAGCTCTCAAGAATCAACATTAATATTTCTAACATAGTTCCAAAGGTCCAAGAGTGGGCTTCTCAACGAATAATAGATGGAGACTTCAAATGGAACCATTAGAGCCAGCAATGGCTTGATTTCCTGAAGGTCGAGCACCATCATTGATGTGAATTTCAAGCTGCAAACGCACATCTTTATTCATGTTGTCCAGAATGTGTTCTGACCACTGATTTGTTAGATGCCATCTTCAGAATAGAAGTATTTGAAGTCCTGATTTGCACGAGGAGGATCGCTCAATAACATCACAATTCACTAGAAGAGTAATTTGATAAAACAATGAATATGCAGTGCACAGGATTTAGGATTCAGGCAGCTCTTAATTTCTTCTCGAATGTGATGTAAGCTACGTCTATTGAAGGCTATTGCAAATTGAAGGCTGCAGGTGTGGTTGAGCAGTGCATATCAAGTTGTTATGAAATGTTGTCATTTTATACTTAGGCATTCTCTTCACACTGGTTCTAAATGTCCATTTATGGTTAAATGGTCATTTTCAAACTTCAGATTTTAACATTATTGACCATTACTGATCTTACAGATCAGTACTTAAACTTGAACTATTGTTGAGCATCCCCCCTTAAGGAGACCAGTTTGAAGTCCTTCAGGAAGAATCGAAGCATTCTTAACCCTTCAGAATGAAATTCTGATGATATATTTATATTTATACACACGGTAATTTGTCTGCCTACTTGATTCCCGATCTCGCACAAACCGCTACACCGATTTCAATGTGCAAAACGTTGTAAAAGTTCCTGACCAGGTTTCATCGAAGGTCCAACAAACTCGTTCATCGCGAAAATATTGGTACATTTACTATTATGAGTTAAAAAGAATTAGGGAGCATTCGATTATATCAATCGGATCCATCATTGAGCATCTCTGTTGTAAACAATCATCAACAATCATGGGCAGAATGTAGGTCATCTTCAATGATGAAGAGGGACCAGGTTGAGGAGAACTCATAATCCTTGATCGAGCAATCGTTATTCAGGCCTTGACTCTGGGAGCTTGGCGTTGATTGAGATTGAATCAGTTCGATGCTACGTTTTGAACCAATTCATGGTTACGACGACAACGTTACTTTATCCACCAGATTGGATCGAAGTTTCCACGAATTGAATTTCCTTATATTCCGTGGCGAGGCGATATGAAATTGTGTCGGACCCGCACTTAACTAGATCTGCTGGGGTTGATGCAAAGGCGGTGGGAACAGGCTGCCAGCGCGAGAGGGGGGGAGTGTTACGACATTAGCAAGTCACCCAAGGACTCGTGAATCAAGGTAAAAGTCAGCTGGGCGAAACAAGATGGCGCACCCCGCACGTGTCGGCCGATTTAAAATCCCCCTTACCAGCTACCGCTCCCTAGTTCAATTCCCAGGCGAAAATCGTGCGATCCCCAGCAGCTTTTCTCCCCCACACTTCGTGACGTTTGATACAGCTGTAGCCAACCAGGTCGAACTACGCAGCGGTATTTACCGAGGGTGAATCTTATGAATGACCACTTTGATGAATGTCAACGGAATGAGTGCAGCACTTTATCATCCCGTTACTATGAGTTCACAACCATGAAAGTAGACTGGTTTACCAACTACCTGTGCAATTTTTCCTGGACTCCAGACTAGAATCAAGCTGCCATATTGCAAATACGGTAACCTCTCAATTTTCTGTCATTTTGAGTTTGGTATTGATTTGAAGCCCTGAAGGAGGGAGACATCATGTCTAATTTGGCAAACAAGTAGTATTTCATCTAGTGTAAGTAGTATTTCATCTAGTGTACGATGAGGACCCTCATGCCTGTTAATTTGTTTCGAAGATGATGTTTCAAAGCTGGTTCTCAATATCCGAAATCCTGAAAAATTCCCTAGGAGTTACGGTTTTCTCTGGTCAGGGTTGACTATTTTCTGTACGTTTCGTGTTTATTAGATGATTTTAATTCAAAGAAAATTCATCCTAAAAACACCAAAACAAAAACAAAAAATCTAAACGATTTTCAAAAAAGTCTGTAACTCGGTTGAATTTTGCAGATTTTCGGATATTGAGAACTAAAAATGATAAAATGTTGGTTATTTCGGAGATAGTGGGGGAACACAATATTCTGAATAAAGAATATTGATGGGACAAACTGTAGTAAAGTAAGAAGTAATTGAAAATGGCTAAAATTGTTGTGATTTCCCACAACTGAGGGTTAATAAACTCGTATGTTACAGTATGTGACTGGGAACATAGGATGATATTCGAAATAGTTCGAAGGAAAATTCTTTGATATGTCAATAGTATCAAATGTGGTTTATGCAGTCTTCGAACAACTATCAATTCCATCGAGAAGTCGTATTTCAATGGTTTGATTTTACATTAGAATAAAAATAGTTGCTATCTGTTTCCATTGTAAATAATCTTCACATATCTCTGTATTTGAACAGTTCTTCTCATTAGTCTTGGATTCACAAATGATTGAGGAAACGCAGCAAACCGGAATTCGGAGGGATCTCTTCAATATTAGGAGCTACGGAGGTGGACTTAGTCGACATCACATAATCATCACACAATCATAAATGATTGAAATGCATCTTTATTGAAAACATGTCATACGCCTTTTTAACTAAAATTATGGTTATGTTGCTGATCCTCCAATTCATAATGAGCGTAACATGAGTCCAAAAATGGAAGGTTTTAATGGAATAAATAATATATCCAACAATATCTTCAGTATAGTCTGTTTCATTTCTTTATCATTTCAATTTTAGATGAATTTGGACTTGTACAGGCTCGGTAACCAAGATTCACAGCTCAGATTTCAGAGTAGCATCGCACATAGAAATTGATGTTGGTTTGCAATATCCATAGTACAGACTGTTTAATTCTTTTGAGTTTCAATTTTAGAAGAATTTGGTCTTGTACAGATTTTTGCTTGGCTGTGTAGAACGGCCATAAAGTAAGTTTCACTGCTCAAAGTTCAGAGTAGCTTTACATGGAGAAATTGATGTTGATTAAGGATTCCGTGAAATTTTATTTGTTATCTCCCAGTTAATAGGAAAATCTTCAGAACGCTTTAGCAAGTCGGTCCTTGGCAAATTCCACGTAGTTTGGGGTGCACAACAAGACAGATGGGGACAGGCTGCAGAGAGGACATTTGGAGACTGACCCCGCGAGTTTTGGCACACAAACCTGCTCCCTTAGCCTCCTTTCACCCTACACTATATATATTTACTGCGAGTCAGTTGCGTCACTTGTTGTTGTGTGGTTTTACCTTACATTTAAAAAAAATCTTTATGTAAACAACTCGCGGAGCTGAGTGGAGGCGCATTTACATATTCATTAGAGGCCTCAATGTCATTGTGAGCGCGCGCAGACGCACACTATTGTGCGTTACGGACGGGATATCGTTTCCAATCCGAGTGGAACAACAGTATTCCGAGATGTACGACAAAGCCCTCATTAAATACCAGAAACTTAGGGTATTGAACTCCCACAATACTGAGACAAAGAGGGACCCCGAGAATTTGATTACAGTAGGTTCACTAAGTACACCATTGTTAAAAGTGAAACGTTCTAGCTGCATTATCATCGATCGCCGACGTTTCTTACCACCATATTTGAAGAATCACATTCCACTGAATATAAAGAAGGGACGGCAACGAGGAGCTAATTATCGCTCTAGAACCAACATCGCACATCTATAAATTGTCAACTTTTCAGGAGAGCAAAAAAAAAAAAAAAAATGATGTTAGTTTATTCCTACTGCTCTATGAAAATATTTTACCACTCGAAGCATACTTGTGCTCATTGTTTTCTTCCCTTACTGAAGCCTTTCATTTTGATTTAACCTTATATTTCTACTGTCTCCATTTCATTCGAAGTAGGTAGAAACGATTTCTGAAGAAAACTTGAAATTTCTGGAAAACAATTGAGTACCTACTCAAGTTATCGTCTGGTGTGACAAATTTATATTCAAATCGTTATATGTACCATTACATTTACATATGAGTTTTAGAAAAACTTCAGGAATCATTTTAGAATGTTCCAAAACGGATTTAAGTGAGAAAAAAAAAATTCAAAAAATCCATGTTAAAAATGTTGGTTCACTGTAATAGCTTCGTTTCCTATGAAAATTTGCCAACATCTAACAGCAAAAATCCCGATTATTTCAACTAATTTAGTTCTTTTTGAGTATTTTTACAGCTTTGAGTCAAGAAATAAGAGAAAACTCGAAAATAATGAGAATTATTGGTGAGACACTCACACCTCGATTCGGGTGATTTTTCCATTGTGACCTTGTGATGCTGACAGATGATTCTTGATGCGTGATGGTGACTAAATCACGATTTTCATCGCTCCTTATGGTCGTATTCTTAAAACCAACATCAACAATAGATCGGGCGCAAAAAATTGAATTAAACACCATCAAAACCTCAATTTTGAAAAATTGTAGATGTGAGATGCTGGTTCTTGAGCGACGATATGCGCCATGAAGTGGCACAAGTAAAAATAAAATTTTCCAGATACAACTATTTGTGGACAAAAATTACTATTAAATAATTCTAAAGAAGATGACTATCAAAAATTGATAATTGGTTTGAGTGTTAATTTGATTTAGATGGACTTTATTCAACAATATTATAAAACCGCAAAATTATACCTTTCAGTTCAACGTGTGGGTGGATTTTTGACAAAAATTTTACAAGATATACACTCAATTATCGGTAATGGCGTATAAAATGATCATAGGTACCAACAGAACAGATTTCTGTTCAACAACGTAGGTTAGATTGGTATACACTAGATAGAACTGTAATAATATAATACAATAATGGTTGCAATCTAATTTATTGTTAGCTGAAGAAAATGAACTTACGCTTTGGATCTCTGAGCAGTTATAGTCATCACTTACCTGAAACAGGAAATAAGAAAACAAATTAGTTCTCAATCAAGGCCAATTTTTGAAAATATACAAATAAGTGGATAGAGCAGAATTCAAATCAAAAGCCCAAAATATTGTAGGTGTCGCCACAAGAGACGCCACGAGCTTGAAGGAGAATTTTGATAATTCATAAATGTATATTTTAATCCAAGAATTTCACCTCATTCAATGGGATTTTCATGTTTCCTGTCAAACAGACATTTTCGATTCTGGGCGCTCTTCGTTTTTTCCCAACTGATCGGAGTTTTTTTTCCTCTTCAAAAATGTTACAAAGCATCCTTGAGAAGGTCATATTGAGCAAACCGAAGTCACGTGATCGGTTCCTGCCTCGCTTCAGGTCACGTGAAGGCTGTACTCACTCGGCCGGTCTTTTGTCAATATCAAATGAACGAAATATACCGAGTTGACGTAACGCCTACCTAATCCATCGCTTTACAAACTGGAGCGGGTACTACACGGAGAACCTGCAACGGTTATCTCTACGATATATCCAGAGTGGCATGACAATAACAAGAAGCGAGGTCAATTACAAGGTAGAAGCAACGAGAGGATAAATGACATAACAAGTTCAAACTAATGTAGTAAAACCAATGCACCTCATCTGAAGAATTAATAGTGCACAAAAAATTACAGTTTCATCCTGAGTGAATGGTTTTGATCCCAGATGTTATCCAACGGAATCTATGTGCACTCATGAAGTAGGTAGGCATATCTGCAACCATGTTTAGTTGTTACTGCCCTATTTATTCTGAAGCTCAACCACCTCTCAAACCCCTTTCGGTAGCTACGAGTGTGAACAACCAAGCAGATTTTGTCTGCGTTTTAGGAGTGCACCTCCAACAGTGACTTACGTAAGACGCTTACATCGGCGAACTATTAAAGCGACTGCGCTTTCGCCAAAGCCTTCTTAACCCTAATTGGACCATGGTGTCACTAGTGTCACCGAAAACATCTTAGGAATTCTACAGCTGTCCCACGGTGTCACCAGAATAACTTGATTTAAAATAGCAATTCAAAAATTAATGGACAGAGCTGAATTGTTTGAACCATTTTGTAAGTTATATTATAAATCAAAAAATTATTTTAAGACAAAACTTTTGAAAATTTTGTCATTGATTTTCTTGGAAATTTTGGTCACAACTCTATTTTCTTCCCCACAAAAAATTCTGCTGTCCAATAAATTAATGCATTAGATTAACGTTATGAAAAGTCAAAAAATTATGTAAGACCAAAATTTAGAACATTTTTTTCAACTATTTTCTTGGAATGTTTGTCATAGTTCTATTTTGAGAGTTCGAATAGCCCACAAAAAATTCTGGTGTCCTCCTGCTGTGTTCTTGAAACGTTTTCAGTGACACTAGTGACACCATGGTCCAATTAGGTAAAACAATTGCTCGGTCGGACATCACCACCATCACTTTGTTATTAAAACGCTGTGTAGGGCAATATGGCTGTTCTTTCTTGAGGCTGGCCAAAATAAAAATAAATTCAAAAATAAAAAAAAATTCAAAATAAGTAAAATTCAAACCAAAAAAATCCAGACCGACGAATCGATCCTTAACCGACGCCCTGTGGTTCATCAGATATACTATTTTCCACAGAAACCTGCACATACCGACAGTAGAAGAAGAATTAAAAACTACAACTAACCGAAACCCACGATACCATCACTTCGAGATAATCTTCAATTTTGTTGAGCTGTTATCGTGGGACAGACAACATCCCCACTCAAAAGGAAAGAGTATGGTAGACCTAAATAACCAAAATAAGCACCTCAATTAACTATTACAACCAATTGTTTTTTATCTAGTCAAAAATCACAAATAACTCAACATTTAATGATAATTAAATGATCTCCTAAGCTGTTATAAGTGAAGATTAACCTTAATTGGACCATGGTGTCACTGGTGTCACCAAGAACATATGAAATATCACCGGAGTCACCAAAATTAAATTGCAATTTTAAAATTGTTGGACAAAAATGAATTTCTGAATCATTTTTGTGAGGTATTGGAAGTTTCAAAATGAAATTATGACAAAACTGTCCAATGAAATCAATGAACAAATTTTCGTCATAATATAATTTTTAGACTTTTAATAGCTCACGGAAAATGGTTCAAAATTTTACTCTGCCCATTAGATTTAAAATTGTAATTTAAATTTAGTTAAGAACTCCGGTGGGTCAGGGGTGGAATTGCTAAGATGTTTTCGGTGACACCATAATAAAATCATGAAAAATGAGGCAATAAAGAGGCAACTATACAACGTTAAAAGCATCGGTTTAAAAAATACTGGGTTTCACGGAAGTTGAGAAATATATAGCTTTTGGGGCACAAAAACCAAAGAAACTACCTTTGGTATTTCAACCTTTTCCCAAATTGAGAAAATATAATTTGATCACTAAGAATATTTCGGCGACTTTTTAATTCATGATGATAAAACAAGACATCAAAGCCTTAAGAGAGAAACATGTAAAAAATGTCTAGAAAAATTTACAAAAAGAAAAAAAAATTGCCCAAGATTTGGAATGATGAGTTTAGATTGATGATGACTGATGATTTGCCCAATTCAATCATTTCCTAAACTGGGAAGAGTAAAAATTGTGGTGTGATTTGAAGAGTGTTTTGAAAGAGTTTGTGGGTAAAATATGGGTTGATAGTAAACGTAAAGTAAAATTGCCTTTCCCGCTCAAGTGGGTTCACCAACGGCCCAACCCGAAAAATTAACAAGACCTGCGATACCGCCCTCGAGGAGTCACCAATCCAGATAATCTCCCGGGCGACTGTCTTGGTTGATAGTATAGAGGCTAGAATAGAATGAAAGTGTGTTCATCATTATTCATCCTGAGTTCCTAATTGGAAACCCTGTTACAACTATTGTTTGATTAATTTCGTTGACTCTAACCACTAATGCTATCATTTTACGAGGCCAAGACACCCTAAGACTCAAGCCACTAGCGTCAGGAAATTGAGGTCCTCCCAGGATCGCAAAAATCGTTGGAGGTGGATATTGAGTTAACCCAGTACCCTTGGCCTGTGGCATGACCCACAATCGGAACCTACTTCCTACCCCTCAAACCCGCCATTGGATTTCATACGAACGAAGAAGCTAAGTTTCCCGCATTTACCTGCTTTTTTGTGGATTTCTACAATCGTTTATGGCGTTTGAAGTTTTTTTTTTGGATGCGAATAAAATTTTTGATCACGACAACCCAATTTTTTTGACCTGGAAACGAAGGAAAACACGCCCTTTCCGCAGCTATCCTTCTCAACCCTTCCGATTCGCCAAGGCCGATCATACCGCCCCCGGCGCGTGCGCTCTTCGGGTGACCCACTTCGCAAGGCTTTACTAGGCCACGGAGGCCCCCACGTGTACTCCACGTGTCCCAGATATCCCTCACTGCCAATTCCGGACCCCCACCCTCTCCTCTTACCTCCAAACTCTAGTGATTGTTGGCAGAAACTGCTAACGACCACGCCTCGACCTCCCACCATAATTTGTCCTTTTCTTACGTGTTACGTATATATAGACTTCTTAGTCGACGTAAAGGTTCTCCCAAGAGAGTTAGTACATTTATAACGTTTGAGTTTTGGTTTCAGACACATTCAACGTGGTGACCCGCGACTTGACTTTCTGACCTACTTTCTGAAAAGCACTAAAGCTTCTCAGACTAAGCTCCGTTCCCCACTCTGTCGAATGCTGAAATTACTCTTCTTCTATCACACGAATACTCCAGAAACCCCAAAAAACCATAAATCCATCATATTCAAGTTAGAACTCCAGTATCATCATCTTCAGCAGCTCTAAACTTGATTGATTAAAACTTAACTGCTTCAAACTTGATCTTAGTTTCGAACGGATAAAATGTATGTGCTCAACAGTTGGAAATAGCCAGAAATAGCCACAATACTAGTTAAATTTCGAAAAATTTGATCTCCAAAATTCAAATATTAGAAATTGAAATTCAAGAGGAGGAGACCAAAGGCTTTCGAGTTGATGAGCTGAAGAATGGAGCCAATATCAACAATTCGTCCTAAAAAAAATCAATCCGATAGATTTTTGAACAAATTTGGTTCTTTATCTATCTGTGGAGGGAGAAAAAAAGAGAGAGAGAGAGAGACTATCACGACCCAATTTGGCTGACTTTTGGTCAAATTTTGCTCAGATATGAAGGGTAGTTGGGGGCTGGCTCAATTGAATGCTAATGAATGTCCACGTCCAAACATCAACCTACACATACATGCTAATCACATCCACAAGAGCCCCACCCTGCATCAACGTTGTCGAGTTGTTTTCATTCCTGGAGCTCCATTTCCACAATTATACGTCTCTGAAGATAAAACATTCTCTACAGAAGTGTTATACGTCTTTCTCCCGCATTTATCATAAATATCCGACTCGGTAGCCACCACAAAACAACATTATAGCCTCCTTTATCCGCCTCGAAGCTTAATATGACACGAACACGTTCCTGTGGTGAACGAGAGAAAAAAATACAAAAGAGAAAAGAAAGTGTTTTATATGCATTCCATGTAAATGAAAACGGATCCATAAAAGTATCGACTGGGCAGGGAATTAAGCATGCGAAGCTCGGAGCGGTGCTTCTGTTCTGCTTATCTGATTGCGTGGGTGCCTTGCTGTAGATAAACACCTTCGAGCGAGCTACGATTGAATTATCGTGCAAGTGGAATATTTATATAGTTTTCCTCTTTTTTGTCTCTGAATATTTTACCCGGCTTTGTCTCGGCGTAAGCGGCTTTTCTGAATGATTGAATGTCATGTTGTGATTTTCAAGAGCTATGTGATGACAGAGGGAAATGCAAACATGTATCTAAATTTCCATATTCGGTAAAAATGTAAGCTACATATTCAATACAATAATAAATATTCAAGTAATTGTAAATACTCCAACGGAAACATTTGAAAGCAATAGGATTGTCATTTTTGGATTAATCAATCTTTCGATCTAAATCCTCCATTTTCCGGGATTAAGCGATGTTGTACGGCTCGAATTCAGTTGATAACACTAATTGGAATTTAGCAGTTTTTACAACACAGGAAAGAATAGATGTTTTTTCCTTTCACAACGAATTGACCGCCAACCGAAATGAGTTGATATTCTACGATCTACAGAAGCACCTAGCCCCCTAGCCCTAGCACCTAGACCCTAGCCCTAGCCACTAGCCCTAGCACCTAGCCCCCTAGCCCCAGCACCTAGCCCCTAGCCCCAGCACCTAGCCCTAGCCACTAGCCCTAGCACCTAGCCTTTCTACTATTCTAGTTAAATATCATGAATCAAGTCAATATAGACAACAATCTCGACCATAATATTTTGTCACTTAAGTATATCCTGGCACCTAGACCATTTAAAAAAAAAATATCTCCCCTCAAAGGCAAAATGTCTTTGTGAAGGAGGGGGCACGCCATAAATAAAAATAAATAAATAAATCAAATGAAGAGTTTTCTTTCAAACGGGCTTACATTCACTTTGAATGTTTATGGGAAATTGAGAAAAACTAATTTCATGTCGAAGGAAGCTGTCTTGGGTTCCCAAATTTTCCAAATAGTTTGTTCATGGAACTTTTGATTGTAAGACCGAATTTAGAAATTTTGGCATGCGTTTTGAGGGAGATACGGCCATTTTTTATTCGGATATAAGCCCATTTGATGAAAAACGATTGATATGAGCCTCTTTGAAAAAAACCGAGCGTTTGGTTGTGCGAAGAAAAGACTCATTTTAATTTTCTTTTGTTTGTTTACCCATTTTTTTCAATAATGAACCTTCGGAACCGAGCTAGAAGAAATATTCTAACCCCCCTCAAAATTTGATGGTTTACGTTTCAAGTTATGTAGAATCCGAAAAACGATTTGAAAAAAAAAAAATTATTGAAAACAACGGGATGGATATGACGTGGATGTGACGAGTACTAAAACATAAGATTCGTTCGCTAGCAAAGCTAAGGTAACGAACAGGTAGGTAGCGGTAGGTCGGTAGGTTTAGTGTAATACTAAATATGGCGACGAGGAGAAACAAACGGACAAACAGAAGAGCAGTTGCTAGTGATGCTAGCACTGCCAGTATTCGTTGTCATGCTTTGTAGACTTCTCGACTTACGAAACTTCTAACAAATTATACTATATTTTTAGTGACGAAAATCATTAAATAATACTTGGTATTGAAAACGAGCGTATTTTGCCAAACTACTTCAAAACACTTCTGCACTCAACTTAATTCATATTAATACACATTTTTTTAATTACCAAAACGTAAAATTATGCAGCAGGGCAGATGTTGAATTGCTACTGGATGGATGGGTAATATTAACTTTATAAAAAAAACATTTGAACTTTCGGCAAATCCATTACGTTTCGACAATTACTGGAGTCTTTGTCTACCTTTATTCCCTCTACAATGTTCAATAAAGTGGTTTTTTCTCTCTCTCATTTTGAAAAACGCTGCAAATCATTGCTCAAAGGTTTATTATTTTATGTATAGATCATCCTTCTGTATAGATCACTGGTTCTCCATCAATAGCACCTACCACCATCTGTATTCTCCCTTGACCTTCCCTCTCAAATTTCAGCTCCTGAGTTCAATAGGATTGAAAATGGCTTCGGAGCTCACTCAGCTGATCAGTGATCAGAAGAGTGAAGAAGATCTCCTCGAATGCTGGAGACGCCTGGAAGAGCACTTCCATTCAATAGGATTGAAAATGGCTTTCGAGCTCACTCAGCTGATCAGTGATGTGAGGAGTGAAGAAGATCTCCTCGAATGCTGGAGACGCCTGGAAGAGCACCTCCATTCATAAAGGATTGAAAATGGCTTTGGAGCTCACTCAGCTGATCAGTGATGTGAGGAGTGAAGAAGATATCCTCGAATGCTGGAGACCCCTGGAAGAGCACTTCCATTCAATAGCATTGAAAATGGCTTCGGAGCTCACTCAGCTGATCAGTGATCTGATCAGTGAGCAATGATTTGCAGCGTTTTTTACCTACAAACATTGTTTTACCTACCAATTTTTTTTACCTACCACACCTACCTATTGGTAGGTACTACCTACCACACTATAATGGCTTCACACCTTCACAATCAAGTTTATTAGAAAGAACTAAACGCTTCACACTCGATTCGAAAAATAGAAAGCTTGATATGGAAATTTGATTACTGGTTACGCAGAAGGCAAAACTGTATACAAATCGAAGAAATGAACAGCGATCGCATTTTAGTCAGATAAAATTTGAACGGCGATTAGACCTCTTTTGCGATTGACACTCATGATTCTGTTTTATCGAAGGAAAACCTTCAAATACTCGTAGGGACCGAACGGTTTGTCCTACAGAGCTCCGGGTGGTCTCAAAATTTTTTAAAAATTCTGTACTATTAAAATTGGTGGAAAAACGATACTTAATTTTCACCCCTTAGAAGTGACCTACATCAACCAAAAGCTTCGCGGCACAACTAGACCCCAAATGGAGCCCATATACCAAATTTGAACCAAATCGGTCCAGTGTTGCTAAGAAAAGTGCCGCGTACGGCGTACGGCGGACGGCGGACGGCGTACGGCGTACGGCGGACGGACGGAAATTTTTTTATTCGATTTTCGGATTCTACGTACCTTGAAACGTAAAACATCAAATTTTGAGGGGGGGTTAAAATTTTTTTTTTTCTTGCTCGATTCCAAAGGCTTATTATTGAAAATAATAAACCAAAATGTCACATCTTAACTGTGTGAATCTAACTACTCTTGTCAGATTGGTTTTATAATCTTGTCGATTGTTTTAATACATCGTATTGCATTGTATTAAGTTGTTCATGAATTTCTGGATTCTTTGCAGTTACCGGCGTTTTTTTGTCTTATAAGAACACATATCATAAAATTTACTTTGAGAGATATAAACTGGGTTGATGTTTACTGCATATTTATCGGTTTACAATCCTATTCCAACAAATGGCACCGTGGGGAGTTTATCCACCACGATAAGTGCTGACACTTATCACGAAGATTTCCGAGAAGATGAAGACGTTGATAGAATAGGAATGAGATTCAATAAACTTCTCGCGCCTAATGGCCGGTTTGTCATGTTTAGAGGAGTGTCAGATGAGGAAGCGTGGCAGGAGTGACGAAGCACCAATAAACTGAGGTAGGTACTAAACAAAGGAGGGAAAGAAGGAAGCAACAAAGAACGGGAGAAAGTGGTCACGGAAAGACGTTTTCGTAGAGTCACGATATTGGATAAAATAGTCGTAAAACCTGCAGTGGAGTTTTAATGGAGCTGATGATGTCTTTTGGAAAAACGGAGTTTTCAGAGACAAAAGGGGACTTTTTGAAGAAATCCGGAGGTAATCGAATGCCTCAATCAGATCTAGAGGCATTCGTGACGAAGGGGGACGAGAGACGCCATGACGGTCGAGGACTTGCGTGGGCGGTCTTCCATTCTCTGATAATCCCAGAGCCTGGCCTCCTCCCAAAGGGAAGGATTTCACAATAGCGGGGTTACATCAGAGTGTCCCCAGACCCCCGCGGACGCCTACGGTGACAAATTTACCGAACTAATAACCGCTCTTCCACCTATGTCGAAAGGGTTTTTAAACACGGTGCAAATGATTACACAGCGGATTATTATATTCCGTACAAACTACCTTTCTCCTTAGGACCTGTTGACTGGGTCCAGTTACAATCATGGACGAGGAAGTATTGTCTCGTGAAGTTAGTCGGAAAAAAGTCGGCGACTCTTACGAATTTTGTCAAATAATTGAGGAGGTAGGCGCAAGAAGGGCTCACGAGTATGCGTCATATCAATGGTTTGAGAAAATGAGCCCCGAATTTTTTTCAAACATGCATCAAGAAAGCCCCGAAGTAATGTGTTGAACGGTTCCGGGCTGAGAAAAGGAGGTGTTTTTTCAGTGAGTTTGAATCCCACATAATCCGAAAGACGCGGACCTTTCCAGGTATCTTACGAGATCCTATGGATCTTGAAGATTTTCTCACCTGCAAAACCTGGTATGAATGACTGCACTATTCGAAGAAATTTTGACAACAATGGCACTATACTTCAATTAGATGAAGATTCTCAAAATTTCTAAAAGTGGTGACTTCACTCCTCACGCATGGGGGCTACACATTGTGACGTCACTTTTTCTGAAAACTTTTAAAATCTTGGAATAAAATAGTCATTGAAAGGGAAGGAGTGTTTATGTAGTATTCTTCAATATTATATAGAAAGATTTGCGTCAAAAATATAAAATAAACACAGGTAAATTGTACCCAAATTGTGTCCCAAATTTACGGGTTCAACACAACGATTATGAATTAAGTGTTAAATACAGGTAAATTTCATGATTTAGGATGAGCACGGAAGGCAAGTTAGCAAGTTGAGACATTTATAAAGTCCTCTTCTGTTATGGTGATGAAATGGATGTAGAATGGGATAAGCGAGTTACAGGGAGGAACAAGTTGAAAGTTGCTCGTGAGGTCTTTGTATGTTGAAACTTTTCGAGTTGAAAGTCTTCCCTCCGGAACTTGTACAACATTATTCCTGCAAGACCTCGCTAAGAGCATTATGACGAAATTATGATGTAGGTAGTCACTTGCAGGTCCATGAGATTACTTTCATTAAGTGGTTATTCTTTGTGGCATCGGTTTAAGGTACAAACAAAATACAAAAATATCGGGTAAAATATGAAAAATTGCTAAGGGGAGTGAGTAATACGAAATCGAAGAATCAGCTAAATTCAACCTCCTCCCAAGCGCTTCCTGATAAACAAGGGTAAATATAGCTTTGTCTTTCACACAAGCGATCTGATATCTCCTAGTCACTTAGTTAGATGATTTAATATCCTCCCAATAGCTTCCTGTGTTCACCAAGGGCACTCAGGTACTAACTGCTCTGGTATGAACAAATATAAACATAGTTTTGTCCCTCACACGGCCGATCTGATGCCTCCCAATCTCAAAAGAGTTAGCTCCATCGATCCATCCGCTGATCTAATATCCTCCCAAGCGCTTCCACTATCCACCAACTGCTTTGAGATGAACAAGAATAATTATCGCTTAGTCCCTTGCACAGCTGATCAAATACCTTACCAAGATTTAGAGTGAAAATGGTCAAATTACACCGAGAGAGCACCACACTCATTTTTCACTTATGGTAAATTGTACTTGAATGAGGGCTAGTCGAAAAACGGACATCACCACTCGAGGCAGTATTAAAAATAGTTTTAAATCAAATACCACTCTTGGGCTCTGCTGCCATAGCCAATTTCGCTAAAAATCACAATTGCGCAAAAATGCACTTAAAATTTCACCGTAAAATTTGACGCAGAATCTGAATCTGGAATTTAAAAAACGTTGCAAATTTTTACAAAACGGTTTTTTCCGGTAAAGATTACTCGACTGCGAAGAACACGGCTTCTTCTTTTGCCCTCTAGGGACCAAGGGTAGGTGGGGTGAATGGGGTCTGCGGCTTTTCTTGGTCTGGCCCACAGAGACCAGAAAAAGTATGTATTTGTTGGGTATTGTGATAAATTTCACAATAATTGCTCATTTAACGATAGATATGTTTTCAATCTTTTCTAGAAATTGCATTTTAAATTGCATTTTAAATTGATAAAAAAACGTGATGAACGTTTAGTAATTAATCAAATATCAATGACAATATAATGATAACTTTTAATGAGCTTTTCCAGATGATCTACTTCACAACAAAGTTTTCTACTCACCAACGAACCATTTAGTCAATGTTTCCAGAAAATTTAGATACAGAAACTAACATCCTCAGAAACTGACACATAAACAATAAATCAACAACCAAGACCACCGCTGGAGACTTTTCAACACAACATAATTTTATTTAGTAAGGAAGGTTAGTTGGGAACGTAGCTGAAATTTACACAATGTTGAAAAGTATTTATCTACCATAAATATGTATGGACAATACCATAATTTTACAAAACAGGTATTGTCTGAAATGGTTATTCAAAAGCTCTATTCACCTGTTTGTAAATAACAAGCTTTTATCTTTCTGACGTTTCCAAATAAAAGTGATTAGAATTAAGTATACAAAACTAGGTTACCTACTATTATTTGAAATTAAATTGTTCCTTATCATTATTATTCCATTTTTTTATACCGATGTCTTTGAAGGGATGAGTTATCCCCATTCGGCCTCGTACGCCGAGAAGACACATCATTAAGAAGATACCTACTACCTAAAACGGTTGACGCTTTCATCTTTAGTTTTTCAGATGTTTTGTGAAATTTGTACGTGGGGTTTTCAGATAATTTGTGATTTCCTTTGATCAGCTGACTTTTTATATTCAGTTTGGCCTAGTGAACAAATGATGCAAAAAATTGAATGGAAATGTTTATGAAGCTTGAATTCAAACTTGTTTACTCACTTCCGTCCGTCATCAGTGAACGTCCTCATCATTCGAGTTCTCCCAACTCCTTTCAAATAACGATCTAGAAAAAGCACTAGTGATTCCACGAAACCACCGCTACGCCCTGATCGGTCCGGTGACGCTTCCTAGTCAAAAGGAGTTCATCGTCCTGCCACCTACTTTTTGAAAAAGCGGAGAAGGTTCCTTTGCAAGACGGGGCCCCCATTAAAGATGATTGCATGCATTACGCGGGCGATCGTGTGATGCAGCTTTGTGCCTCCAGGCAGTCTCTGAGGGGAACTTCCAACAATTATCAGAGCCTGCAAGAGAGGCCAAGGCAATCCGATACCCTTTAATTCCACGGTGAAATTACTGTTAATGCAATGTTTCAACTAGACCGATTTGAATTTATGAGCAGCACGGAAAAATAGAGTAAAAAGGTATTTGAAATACCTTTCACTAATTTCGAGCGCTTGTTATTTTTCCTGCAAGCATCCCTGGCGGCTATTAAAGTAAATTACTTTAATTTCGTACTTGCGAGGAAAAAGAAGATTGCAATGTGATGAAATTATTTTAAAAGTACAGTTTTTCCTAAATGTTAGCAAAATGCTGAAGACTATGCTGCTTTACATATAAAATATTGCTGTTGAAAAAGCTAGAAGGTTGGAAAAATGGTAACTGGTGAAAAACATGGTATTTGCCAATACCGCCTCTTCCATGCGAGGAAAAGGGAACTGGGTGAACAAATATGTCTACTCAAACACTGCTCCCCTAGAAATTACCATGTTGAATCTGTAGGTACTTTTTGGAGCTCCTGCTGTCAGAATTTGAGGAAAAAATCGTGTCATTCTGAACTTCCAATAACATAGCGACTCTTCCTTCTAAGACTTGGTTATATTGTAAGAATCTTCTGGTTCGATGGGAAATGAATAAGGCAGTGGAATTAGGTATCAGCGTGAGGTATAAAAGCCACTTTCTGACTGAGGGTTTGTAGGCCCAATGCACTACTTTTCGATTTAGTAAGCCACTGCGTTACCCTACGGAGGATCTCTTTCGAGAATTGAAATTGCTCAACGTCTTTCAGCTCTAAGCAAAGGATGTTGTAATGAACCTAATCAAAAAAATATTAAATAAAATAAAAGTAAATATGACTTAAGGCAAAGATATAGTAGAGGTAGGAATGCCATACAGAGTGGAGTTGAGTAAAGTAAGGGTTATTTTTAGCATGTTCTTTCCCGCATACTGTGTTTTCAACTTTTTTTTTGGCAAGTTTTTCCATTGTGTGATAGCAATCTCCATTACAAAGCTAAATAGTTGGTTCAGCATTTTTTAAATCCAAATAACAGTTTAGATATATAATAGAAATAACAATATGAAATTGCAATTTATGTAAAACATGGATAAAATAAAATAAATGAATAAAAATTAATTTATAGCAACAAAGAAAATATTCAGATCGACTTAACCCAAATTACTATCCCAAACGGAGGAAATGTGAACTAATGCTGTAGGTGTGATTCAGGCGTTTGTACAACTTGCGACTATTTTCAACAGGTAAAATGTAAAAAATTTTCAAGTTCATGTTTTTACGAAACGAGCTTCATTTTTTATTCATAAAAAAAGGGGGGGGGGGGGTTGTTGAGTAAGGAAGGTAAAAAAATACGGTCGTTGGGGCTTGCATTTTTTAAATACCTAGTTCGAATATCCCCTTATTATTCGCTGTAATGCGAGTCGCGTGTCTCGCTTTACACGAAAGTACCCCCCCCCCCCTCCGCATTGCATCCTCCTAAACCCCCCCATAAAAGGTCCCATTGATCGGCCCTTGTTGGCCGACTACGAGACGAAAAAAGCCCTGTTGTGCTTCCCTACGTGGCAGCAGGAAGGCGTAAGGCATTATTGATGATCTTTTTACCAACTCATACGCCGAAACGGTCGATGACGGTATTTTGCATAATACCTACGAGGAACCCCCTTCCCTGTGCCCCCACTTAGCTTAAACGGCCCTTTTTCACGGCTTGAACGAAAATCCTGTTGTCAGACTCCATTTACAAGTCAGTGCAGACTCGTCATTGCGGCTGTAAGTGGGAATGACAAACCAATGCAATTAACTATGTCGACTTTATTGAGATTAGGGTCCAACAGAAACTTCTCCTCTTAACACAAAATTTTCGAAAAAATTGTCATCTTCAAGACTCAGAGGATGAGTTAAGTTTCTAACATTAAACAGTAGTAGAAGATTATATAATATATAATCTTCTACTACTGTTCACATATTATGTGAATGTGTTGAGAAAATAGACTGTTGTTAAACTGAATTAATTGGAGAAACACAAAAAAAAGCTGCAAATTATTGCACAATGGTTTATTATTTTTCTATATAGATCACTCGTCTGCAAAGCCACCAACCATCCAACATGGAGAAAAACATCGATCGCATTTCGGTCAACTAAAACTTGAACGGAGATTAGGCCTCTTCTGCGATTCACACTCGTGTTTCTGGTTTATCGTACGTCCAACTCATACTCGTAGGGAGCGAACGGTTAGTCCTACAGTGCTCTGCGTGGTCTCGAAAAATTCTAAAAATTCTATACTATCTTAAATTGATGGAAATTTTTGAGTTAAGGCGTTTTCAAAATTTTCCTACATACCAAATTTCATAAAAATCGGTCAATGGTAAGTGGGGAAAATGCCGCGTACGGCGGACGGACGGCCAAATTTTTATTCGATTTTTGGATTCTACGAGTAGCTAATTGATTACAACTATGTATAGAGTACCATCAAATTTTGAGGGGTTGTTAAAAAAATTGTTTTCTTGATCGATTCCAAAGTTTCATACTTTTGCCACTTAGCATTGACTGACTTTGATGAAATTTGGTATGTAGGCTCCAATTGGGGTCTAGTTGTGCCCCGAAGATTTTGGTTGATGTAGGTCACTTCTAAGGGTTCCAAAATCAATTTTGAAATTTTGAAAACGCCCTAACTCAAAAAATTTCAAATAAAGGTATTGTTTTTCCTTCAGTTTAAGGTTGTATAGAATTTTTAGAATTTTTTGAGACCATGCGGAGCTCTGTAGGACAAACCGTTCACTCACTACGAGAGTTTAAAGTATGGACGTACGATAAATCAGAAACACGAGTGTGAATCGCGAAAGAGGCCTAATCTCCGTTCAAATTTTAGCTGACCGAAATGCGATCGATGTTTTTCTCCATGTTGGATGGTTGGTGGCTTTGCAGACGAGTGATCAATATAGAAAAATAATAAACCTTTGTGTAATAATTTGCAGCGTTTTTTACATGAAATAAATTTTACATTTTCCTCCGGAATTAGATGAAAATCTCAGGAACTGTGCGGGTTGACGTGAAGATGGTCCCCTAGGAGTAGTGTATGACAATCGACCCGAAGTAAATTATGTCAAATTTATTGGGATTTGGGTCCAACAGCAAAATCCTCCTCTTTCACCAAATTTTCGAAAAATTTGGTGAACGCTGAAGAAATTTGAAACGCTGCTGGTTTCGCCGCTACTCATGGCTGAGCTCTACCTACATCACCCTCAAGGACCACGTACCTTTGTTATATTCACCCACAGTTGTTCCTCGAATTCTAGTCTTAGTTATAATGCATCTTGTTAAGTTTTATTATCAGTTCTGTGGTTGTTGTCAATAGTTGGAAATCTTGAAGAAGAATAAGTTTAGGTACTTGTTATCTCTTATCAATTCTAGTCATTATTATTGTTGTTGCGTCTTTCTGACTGTCTTATTTTGTTTTACCAATATTATTAAATTTAAAGCCTGATGTTATTGTGTTTTTTTCCAATTTTTAGTTATAATAGTCAAGTTTTTTAACACCAATTTCATGATTAGGTAAGTGGAGTTTTGTTTTTTCTGCTGTTAGTCTGTTTCTGCCATATTTTAACTTTTAAATATTACTAGAATACTACACCTAATTATATATATTATAAATACTCACCTATTATTTTATACACAAATTCACCTTAAATATCTAAATACTGACTTCCAAAATTTTTCGTTCAGTGTTCCTAGTTTATACAACTTCTTTATTCCCGACCGTGGTTTGATGTTCAAACATCAACTCATCCTCTGAGTAAGTTCCCCATAAACGTAACACATATTTTATATTCTTAGCTATGACGAAGCTTTATTGTTGATTATTGTATATTGTATGTTATAGGCCCTGATGAAGAAAATGAATTTTTCGAAAATTTGGTGATAGAGGAGGATTTTGCTGTTGGACCAAATCCCAATAAAGTTGACATAAGTCCCCTAGGAGGGTGGTGCTTGAGATTAGCTATGATGCATCGGATCATCTACCAGTCGAGTTATGGTTACGATGAAGCTATGTGCCACACCCACAAGGTCGATTCATTATTGAAAATAGTAAACCAAAAGCCGCGGCTCGTCGAGTAGTTTTGTTCTGTCGGGTTGTTGATACGACGAACCGGCCGGCGAATTACGTAACGACGAATCTAGCGGCGGAATCGCCGGACGGTGTCGCGCTCGGGCGGCCGCTCTCCGCAACTTCGCGCCGGCCGGCACCGCGGGGGAACCTCGTTTGTTTGGACGTACGATGTTTTGAGTGGAGCCGGCGTTCCTCAAGGTCTTATCAATTCGTCGTTCGCGAGTAGGAGGAGGAGGAGGAGAGGGATCAGTGGGAGGAACTGCGAAACTACGCTGCGAAACTACGAGGGGGGGGGGGTTACCGAGAAATACGCGTCACCGCGCGAATCGCACGTTGAATCGGCGCGAGGCGGTGCACCGAGTCTTCCGTCATTCGGGGTCGCACGTCTGAATTCCCTCGCAATCGCAGATTATTACAGGAAAAACCCCCCTCGGGAATTAGCGTGATCTACAACTAAGAGCGCAATGACGTCGTGTTTTGGTGAAAATCGATGATTCACCGGGAATGACGGCCATCAGTTTCATTCCCATGACGGACGTACTGTACGATTTACGAACGGTAACCTTCGTCCGGCGTCTTCTAGGACTCAGTGATGGTAACCGCCGTCTTCTACGACTCTGTGATGGCTACGTCCCACAACCTCACTTCATGACTGAACGACAACAGCGTGAAATGAAACGATTTCCACATCAGATGAACGCTTTTACACATCAGATGAACTCTTTTACACATCAGATGAACGCTTTTACACATCAGATGAACTCTTTTACACATCAGATGAACGCTTTAACACATCAAATGAACTCTTTTACACATCAGATGAACGCTTTAAACACATCAGATGAACGCTTTTACACATAAAATGAAACTTTTCCATGTCAAATGAACGCATTTACACATCAGATGAACGCTTATACACACCAGATGAACGCATTTACACATCAGATGAACGCTTTTACACATAAAATGAAACTTTTCCACGTCAAATGAACGCATTTACACATCAGATGAACGCTTTTACACATCAGATGAACGCTTTTACACACCAGATGAACGCATTTACACATCAGATGAACGCTTTTACACATCAGATGAACGCTTTTACACATCAGATGAACGCTTTTACACATCAAATGAACGCTTTTACACATCAGATGAACGCTTTTACACAAAATGAAACTTTTCCGTCAAATGAACGCATTTAAACATCAGATGAACGCTTTTACACATCAGATGAACGCTTTTACACATCAGATGAACGCTTTTACACACCAGATGAACGCTTTTACACATCAGATGAACGCTTTTACACATCAGATGAACGCTTTTACTCATCATATGAACGCTTTTCCACATCAAATCAACTCATTTCCAAATCAAATGAAACAATTTCCACAACAAATGAACGCTTTTCCATATCAAATTAAACTTTTCCACATCAAATCAACTCATTTCCAAATCAAATGAAACAATTTCCACATCAAATGAACGCTTTTCCACATCATATCAACTCATTTCCAAATCAAATGAAACGAATTCCAAATCAAATGAAACTATTTCCTCATCAGATGTCACAAATTCCACCTAAAATGAAACCTTTCCCGAATCAAATGAAAATTTTTGCAAAAGTGAGACAAATGACTGTAAGGCCCACAACCAAACACACCGAACACCACCTGTTTTGGTTTTTTTTTAATATGAAAGCGTTTGCGAACCAAATTGTCATTTTCTTTTGAATAAGCATAAATTTCAATAAACGACAATACCTTTTTTTTAAACAAAATAAGTGATTTATTGGCACAGTTCCTCAATACATTCGTAGGGATGACCACTAAATTCAGTAACAAGTAATTTGGTTGGAATATCAGGTTAGAAGGTTTTTTCAACTTTTGACCATGGTTTCTGATAGATTTTTACACGCTGAATCCAACGCCGCCAACCAAAATGCCAAATATCAGGTATTTTTTAAAATCGATGTGGTGAAAATGAATGGAGAAAATTCAAACATTGAAACTGACTTTTAGCAAACAGAACTTGCTTTCCACGCCTTTTCCGTTGTTTGCTGGGAGTTTGACCGGAGAGATAGTTTGAGGAAACCAGGCCGGCGTTATCAGTTAACCCAGTTTGCGGAAGAAGATGACCCTTGGGTGGTTTCAGGAGAGAATTGGCGCTAACAGGTTTCAAGTACGGAAAAACAGCGCGGAGGAGGCGATAAATATCGAATGTTTTCCTCAAGGAAGTTCGAAGGGTGGGAAATGGGTCAAAATTTAGGTCAGGCATCGCTCGCGAAAAGGTCGAACTCGCGGGGAGAGGGAAAATAGGTCAGAATTTAGGTCAGGCGCAGTGCCGGCGTTTCCCCCGTTGA
This sequence comes from Apolygus lucorum, assembly GCA_009739505.2. Lineage (NCBI taxonomy): Eukaryota > Metazoa > Arthropoda > Insecta > Hemiptera > Miridae > Apolygus > Apolygus lucorum. Next base: position 19,678,705 of record CM019182.2, on the reverse strand, counting down.
AGGAAAATAGGTCGCTCCCTCTCCGGGAAACCTCCGCTTCTCCCCACGTGACCCCCATCCATCGGGATTCCCCTTGAAAACTGGGTCAAACTCCCCTTCGTCACGTGTAACAGCGGACCACGGGGGTGACCCTCGATTTTCCCCGGGAAGCTCCCCGGTTTTCCTGCCCGTGGGGGGGGGGGGGGGGTTTCCCGGTGAAGAAGGTGGACGTAGCCGCTTTTCCGGCTCGGTGCGAAAGGAGGGGTCGAGGAAGGAGTAGAAGGAAATTGGCTCCGACCTCCGGGGATCTAGTCGGGAAAATTCCCCAGAGAGAACCTGTCCCGCGAGAATCTAGGATTGGCGTCTCAGACGAGGAGACCAAGATGTCAAATAGGGAAGAAATAACAATTTACGTGTAGGTACTCTGTGAGTTCGGGGTAACAACGATATATTTAAGGGATTTTTAAATGGTATAATTTTATCGTGCTATGTGCCTTAACCACAAGGTTGACTAGACTCTCAAATAGTTAATATTTCGAATTTGTTAACCATAGCTCTGGAGATGTCTTTGAAAATTCGCTTATTAAATAACTCATGCAGCATGAAAAGACTCCTCAGTTATCAAGGACTGATTTTGATGAAATTTGGTTTGCCACAGTATACTTTTCCTTTTCATTTCTGGTGTGACGTGGTGCGTCCAAGTCTCGTCCAAGTACCAGGAGCCGGGATGAAAGCAATAAGCAACACTCAAGCGAGGATAAAAAATTTAAAAATAGGAGTTGAGTAGAACGTTGTCTATTTCCACGAAAATAATTAGTTATAAGTTAAATCGATTTCGACGGTTCAGTCATCATCAGTAACAAACAATAACCTTTTTTTGACATAGATAATATCTATCTCAAATTTCAGCTTCCTGCGTTCAACAGCATCAGAAAAAAACGTTGCATTGTTTTGTGTGTCGAAAATTTTGGAATGACCCCCAGAACTAAGACAATGCAACGTTTTTTTTCTGATGCTGTTGAACGCAGGAAGCTGAAATTTGAGAGGCAGGGTCAATCGATACATACTTCTATACATCATCAAAGTTGATGATCACTGATCAGCTGAGTGAGCTCCAAGGCCATTTCCTCTCCTGTTGAAGGCAGGAACCTGAAATTTGAGAGGGCGGGGTCAATGGAGAATGCTGAAGGCGCCTGAGTGGTCACTGATCAGCTGAGTGAGCTCATCATTTACATTGCCATCATAAGACATATCCATATACAGATGTATCTGCATGCAGTGTAGATACTTGTTTAATTTTTTAATTTTATTTCTAATTTTCACTGGAATGGTTTTTTACAATCTCATCGAGAGTGATTTTATTCGAATCAAGTGAGGAGGCCAACATCAAGGGAGGAGGCCAACATCAAGTTAGGAGGCCAACATCAAGTGAGGGGGCCAACATCAAGTGAGGGGGCCAACAACCAAGTGAGGGGGCCAACAACCAAGTGAGGAGGCCAACATCAAGTGAGGGGGCCAACAACCAAGTGAGGAGGCCAACATCGAGTGAGGAGGCCAACAACCAAGTGAGGGAGCCAACAACCAAGTGAGGGGGCCAACAACCAAGTGAGGTGGCCAACAATCAAGTGAGGAGGCCAACAATCAAGTGAGGAGGCCAACAATCAAGTGAGGAGGCCAACATCAAGTTAGGAGGCCAACATCAAGTGAGGAGGCCAACATCAAGTGAGGAGGCCAACATCCAAGTGAGCAGGCCAACTTCAAGTGAGTAGGCCAAAACCAAGTGAGGAGGCCAACATCGAGTGAGGAGGCCAACAACAACTGAGGAGACCAACATCAAATGAGGAGGCCAACAATCATGTGAGGAAGCCAACATCAAGTGAGGAGGCCAACATCAAGTGAGGAGGCCAACATCAAGTGAGGAGGCCAACAACTGAGTGAGGATGCCAACATCAAGTGAGGAGGCCAACATCAAGTGAGGGGGCCAACATCAAATGAGGAGGCCAACAACTGAGTGAGGATGCCAACATCAAGTGAGGAGGCCAACATCAAGTGAGGAGGCCAACATCAACTGAGGAGGCCAACAACTGAGTGAGGAGGCCAACATCAAGTGAGGAGGCCAACATCGAGTGAGGAGGCCAACAACAACTGAGGAGACCAACATCAAATGAGGAGGCCAACGTCAAATGAGGTGGCCAACAACAACTGAGGGGGCCATCAATCAAGTGAGGAGGCCAACATCAAGTGAGGAGGCCAACATCAAGTGAGGAGGCCAACAACAACTGAGGAGACCAACATCAAATGAGGAGGCCAACATCAAATGAGGAGGCCAACAACAACTGAGGAGGCCAACATCAAGTGAGGAGGCCATCATCAAGTGAGGAGGCCAACATCAAGTGAGGAGGCCAAAATCAAGTGAGGAGTCCAACATCATTGAGGAGGCCAACATCATTGAGGAGGCCAACAACCAAGTGAGGAGCCCAACATCAAGTGAGGAGGCCAACGTCAAATGAGGTGGCCAACAACAACTGAGGGGGCCATCAATCAATTTAGGAGGCCAACATCAAGTGAGGAGGCCAACAACAACTGAGGAGACCAACATCAAATGAGGAGGCCAACATCAAATGAGGAGGCCAACAACAACTGAGGAGGCCAACATCAAGTGAGGAGGCCATCATCAAGTGGGGAGGCCAACATCAAGTGAGGAGGCCAACATCATTGAGGAGGCCAACATCATTGAGGAGGCCAACAACCAAGTGAGCAGGCCAACATCGAGTGAGGAGGCCAACAACAACTGAGGAGACCAACATCAAATGAGGAGGCCAACATCAAATGAGGAGGCCAACATCAAGTGAGGAGGCCAACAATCATGTGAGGAAGCCAACATCAAATGAGGAGGCCAACAATCATGTGAGGAAGCCAACATCAAATGAGGAGGCCAACATCAAGTGAGGAGGCCAACATCAAGTGAGGAGGCCAACAACCGAGTGAGGATGCCAACATCAAGTGAGGAGGCCAACAACAACTGAGGAGGCCAACAATCAAGTTAGGAGGCCAACAACAACTGAGGAGGCCAACATCAAGTGAGGAGGCCAACATCAAGTGAGGAGGCCATCATCAAGTGAGGAGGCCAACAACAACTGAGGAGGCCAACAATCAAGTTAGGAGGCCAACATCAAGTGAGGAGGCCAACATCAAGTGAGGAGGCCAAAATCAAGTGAAGAGTCCAACATCATTGAGGAGGCCAACATCATTGAGGAGGCCAACATCTCTGAGGAAGCCAACATCATTGAGGAGGCCAACATCATTGAGGAGGCCAACAACCAAGTGAGGAGGCCAACATCAAGTGAGGAGGCCATCATCAAGTGAGGAGGCCAACAACAACTGAGGAGGCCAACAATCAAGTTAGGAGGCCAACATCAAGTGAGGAGGCCAACATCAAGTGAGGAGGCCAAAATCAAGTGAAGAGTCCAACATCATTGAGGAGGCCAACATCATTGAGGAGGCCAACATCTCTGAGGAAGCCAACATCATTGAGGAGGCCAACATCATTGAGGAGGCCAACAACCAAGTGAGGAGGCCAACATCAAGTGAGAAGTCTAAAAATTAAGCGAGGAATCTAATACTCAAGATATTTTACGTAGAATCCGAATCTGCAATAAACATAGAGGTTTCTACATGAAAAAACAAATTTTCGCGATTACCTAGTACTCGAAAATATTATGGTTTAATTCCTCGTAAAAAATAATGAAGATTACCGTTGGCTTCGCGAAGAAAGTTATGTTGTGGAGGAAGGAATGTAGGGGAGAATCCATCTCAGCTGAGTTGTCTGATCTAATTACAATATTTTGATCTTCGTGCATCGTAAGGTTTCTTGAGCTGAACCGGGTTCTTTCGAAACCAAATGCGACCAAGAGAACAAAATGAAAGCTAAAAATACACCAGGGTATCAAAAACGAGGTAGCGGAGCGCGACCTTGGGCATCAACTGCCTACAAAGAGTAGGTAAAACGAAACCAGCGATTCTCGACCACGCCTTCCGCTTCCATCGTTATTCCTACGACATTTTTTTTCGTTGTGATTATTTCGTTTTTTTCGTTCCTAGCCGACCTGCCCTTGGCCGCAAGCCTACATACGTCCATTGTTCAGCTAACGAAACTGGATATGACAGTCAGGGCGGCCCAATCGTTGTTTTGCGTGAGCGGGTCACATTCTAGGGCCGAAAAAACGCGTATGAGAACTTTACGGTTAGATTACAACGATGGTTGAGGAATACGGGGAACGAAATAGATGTGATTGATGTGACACGTAGGAGTGCTGTGTGCTATTCGATCTCTCACGAAAGATCGCCATCATTTGAAACCTAGTACATGGAGGGACACCATTTCTTTCTGTCCAACTCACTTGATGGCTCAGAGAAAAGTTCGATCATATTTCAAGGGCAATTCTATCAACAAATTCAGCGCATATTTGAAATGAGTCCTAAATTCGTAGGAATATTTCAAAAAACCCCATGTATATACGAGCATGAATTGTATATGATTTAATCCAAATGAGTTTTTGGTCAACTTTTTAGATCACTTATAGGGGTTCAACTTTGAAATTTAAAGGTCCAGCATCGTATGAACAATTACCGTTGATGAGGTTTTTGGAAAGGTGTCAAAATAAAGAAGATAAAACAAACCGAACCTAGAAAGGTCATTATTACCTCCACAATATACTTCTTCTAAACAGTTCTACAGCCTAATTACGAAGTCAAATACTCGTATTTTAAATAGTTCCTCCCCGAAAAAATTCAAGGTTTGGCATCTCAACATAAGTTGTCTCTAAACCTTCCGGATGTTCCCAACGTTGCGCCAACCTCTCGATATCGACAGTTTGTACGAGTAAACTCAAAATCCGTTCGGTAGTACCCGAAATTCAGTGAGTTGAAGCCATGAATGGACTGTGGAAAATCAAAGTAAATGAAACCAAGTCAACGCATGTCCAAAAGTAAACCCTATACCTGTTGAAATTCATTCTCAATGCAGCTGAGTAGTTGGGTATGACTTCGGATACCAAACTGAGATGGAAAGAACATGGGAAGAAAAATAAAGAAAAAACGCTAAATTTAAATTTAAAAATTTATTACACAAAGGTTTATTATTTTTCAAGATCATTCAAGGTGGGAAGAGAACTATTTACGTATTCAAAATATTTATTAATAAATTCGAGAAATCAAGATATTCGGAATCTTATTCATCGTTAGAATCTCGTTTTTACTTCTCCTTCTTGAAATGGCCATATCTATATAATGAATACACCATTTGCGTGTCTTTTTCTTAGTTCTGTAGAACAACACTAGTTGGCCAAAGAGAGTTAACCTATTCAAAATTATTGCTGACAACCTGCTTCTGCTGAAAATCTCGAACAAGAAAGATTTCATAACTCACTCGCTACTTTCATCCGGACAAATAAGTCACGAGAGGCTTACTAGCCTTTAGGAGGCCAAAACGGGCATCTTGAAAACAGGTAGTTTCGTCTTCAAAAGGACAAAGAGCCATAATTTTCCAACATGTGAAATCGCTGTTCTAACGATCACATGATGGGCTAGCTTCGCAAGACGTTGCAAGGAAGCCAGGATTACAGAAGTGCATCTCGGCGACGATGATGAAGCGGAAAATTGGCGGCGATGTAACGCCGGTAAGTGGGTTAAAGGAGATCGAAAACGGGGGAGGTGCCGATAACAGGGGTTGGGAAGATGGAACCGCAAGGATCCGACGAGAAATCCTTTGTCGGGCCAAATATAGGAGATTAATATTGAGTAGGTGAGCGCTCTGAACTTGTCAGACTTCAAGACTGAGTCGACCCTGAGGGCGTTCACCGCTTCAAATTCAAGAGAGAAACTCAGGAAACTGTCTTGAACCAATTTCCTCCCCCAGTTTGATCCTGCCCCCTGCCAACCATTGCTTAAGATAAATAGAAGTTTTTCAAGGCTGAAATTTTGTGTCTTACGACGAAACTTCCTTGGGAACTTGGAATTCGCAAAATAACGTTTTCCAAAGAAATACACGAACAAAATGTATTTTCGTGATGATGGATAGTTTTCAACTATTCTTAAAATATAAGAATGTTTTGATCCAAGTGAAAAAAAAAAAAAAAAATCAAACCTGGAATGGGTACCTACTGGTACAAGTATCCACCCTTATTTCCAATCCACCCTTTGGTAATACAAAGTGAGTAATTGCATACCTACGTTTATCCAGCTTGATCTAAATTAAAAGCTAAAGTTGCTGTAAGAGGACAAATAGGGTGTGCGCCTGGGTAGGGAAATTGTTATTTTATTAATCGTTATTTAACAATTGTTATTTTATTAATCTAAGGTAGACCTCATTCTGAGAATTTTGGTACCAACCGCGACCTTCTAGCGTGTGTAAATCTTTTCCTATGAATTTTTAAAGTTTCAACCGTTTACGACATCACAATGGGCTGGGAGGTCCCGCCCAGGCGAGAGGGGCGCGTGACGTCATAAACGGTCGAAACTTTGAAAAATCATAGAAACAGGATTCACGCTAGAAGGTCGCGGTTGGTGCCAAATTCTCAGGATGTTGTCTACTTTCGATTAAAAATCTAAAAAAATCAAGGCGTACCCCTCATTGGAGGCTTTAGGAGCTGGTTCTTATCTATAACTACGATCTCCTGGGAGAGGCTGACATCAAGGTGGAGGCTGCAATGACTTCCATACGTTTGTATTGCCAATACTCATCAATTTATTGCAGAACATCGAGGTGATATCACACCTTTAACAATAAGACTTTGACAAGTCGAAAAAAAGTCCTTCCAGGAAAAATTGCTTATAAAATCGTCATTTTTTTTAGGTAGTAGTGAGACTTGAGCGTCCTCATGCGATTAATATGGGCTGAACGGGGACAAAACTCATCGGAGAGAAAATATAATCACAAAAAAATCCGTTTCGGACCATTCTGAATTCAAATCATCGAAAAACGCGTAGATGTATGTCTGTGTGTGTGACAAAAATTTGTGTACTCTGCCCAGGCCTCATTATCCAACCGATTTGCGTGTTTCTGTCTTAGTTCAACGCGAAAATCAAGCGATCTATCCTTCCCTCTAATCCTGGCTAACTACCTCTCTCTAGTGTTTACAATATTAGGGCGGCCCTTCACTGGGAGCGTTTTCGAGCGACTAGGCGAATAAGCGTTTTCCCGTATACAAGCGACTAATCCCATAAGCTTAAGGCTGACCCTCCACTGGAAGCGACCTCAAGCGACTAAGCGACTAAGCGTTTTCGTCCGTATACAAGCGACTAATCCCATAAGCTTAAGGTCCGCCACTGCAAGCTACTATGAGCGACGCGACTCGCGCGTTTTGAGGCGACGAGCGATTGATCCCATCCAGATGGGATCGGTCGCCTGTCTTCGAGCGACCTGGCTTCCCCCTCCCATGTTTTCTCGGCGCACCCTTCGACTGTGATTCACATTTTCTTGTTCCTGCCTTTTGATTCAGGCCATTTTGATTCACACTGTTGACAAACATGGATATTGAACTTTTAATAAGTGCTGTGAGAGAAAAAACTCCATTGTGGTACATGAAGGACCCTCGGTATCATCACAGGGACGTTCAGAGAAAACTGTGGGGTGCAGTAACACAACAATTGGCTGCAGAAGATGGTAAGTAATCGAATAAAATGCATTATAATAAAAATAAACACCAAAAATAAAATGCAGTCCACTATACACCACCACAGATTTCGCGCGACTAAGTCGCCTCCAATGGAGGAGCTCAGTCGCGTCCCAGTCGCCTCGCGTAAGTCGCCTGTAATCGCCTTGTCGCTTGAGGTCGCTTCCAGTGGAGGGCCAGGCTAAAACGTAGGTATCCTCCACTGCAAGCTACATGAGCGACGCGACTGGCGCGTTTTGAGGCGACGAGCGACTGATCCCATCCTGATAGGATCGGTCGCCTGTCTTCCCCTCTCATGTTTTCTTGGCGCACCCTCCGACTGTGATTCACATTTTATCGAACGTTTGTAGGTCCATCCTATAATAATTTCGAAACTTCTCCGAATCTCCCTTCAGCTCCTCTTGGAGGTGGTTGAATTCACCCACACTTTGCCTCATTGTCAATATTGGGTTCATTCAGAACATTCGTCGTTTCCTTCTCACCCGAAGGAAATTTACGGGAGCAAGTATTCAGCATAATAACTATCTATGTCTTCCATGGTGTAGTACTTCACCAAAAATAAATGCAGTTCACTACACACCACCACAGACTTCGTTCGCGCGACTAAAGCTGCAAACACACTGTCCTCACGTCAGAAAAGTGCGGTTGACCCATAAGAACAGAAGGTAATTCGTTCATGACAGCCACACTGACGGTAGGTAGCTCACGCGTGAGCTCACGTGAGATGAAGTCTGGACATTTACATTACGGCGAGACGTGAGTTGAGATTTGACCGTAGATTTTTGTTGATTCCTTGCCCTACATGGACGACCAAAGAGCGCGACCGAGCGACTAGTGTCGATAGGTGAACAATGCAGCTATGCTTTATCAATTGACGAAAAGGAATTTGTCGAGAAGGAAGCCAGTATCGACAAATTATTCATTGAAGGAACAATGCAGGTGGGTTTGAATCATTCAAACACGAATTTCTCCCCAAAATTCGATTGCAAAAATCTTTTAATGTAAACATTATTATTTTTGTTGAATAAATTGATGTTAATTACATATCTAGTATGTAGCATTCTTGTCATACAACTGAGGATTGGCGGTGATCCGTGATACCAATGTGCACACCCGCATGAGGTCACGTGAGGTGAAACTACACGTGAGCTCACCTCACGTGACCTTATAATAATCGCCTTGTCGCTTGAATACACTTCTAGTGGCCACCTTAGGCTGATACTAGGATTGTAGCGATGATACATTCGTGTAGAGCGATTCGAAGTCCTTCTGCACATATAAATACTCAAAACCTGATTTTTCGGACTCGTCGACTGTTCTTGAGGTGCTATCAATTAGGTTGTTCTTTAACCATGAAGATTGTAAGTACGAAACGTTATCAATTTTAACGCGTTGAATAACTCGAGCACACATTGTACAATCGTCGATTAAGCTAATTGGCGTAAGGTACGAAATTATTTGTTCGTATTTACGACCAATGAAAAACGGTGCAACTATTCAAGCGTTGCTCGTTGAGTAAGCTGATCGGAATCACAAAGTCAGTCCTACCGTTTTCGAAATCATTATACTCCTAGAGCGAGGTACTAAACACACGTTAAACCTTTCACCGCTGGTGTCCCAACGAGGGTTTTTACTGCTACGCGTAACTAAAGACTAACAAGCCAAAAGGTGAACGGCGAGCATAATCCGGACGAAGAAATCAGTATTTGGTCGAGGGAAAGTTACAAGTCTTGTTGCATAAAACGCCAGCGTAGTTTCTACTGTTGTACATTCAAAGTGACCAACGGCGCGAGACTGTGTGCCAACGATGACATTTTCCAGGGTTTTTTTAAAAAGCGTTTCTCACAATATTTCATTTTTTCGAGTCGTCGAGAGAAAAAAAGGGCTTCCACGGGGAAGTTTTACGAGGTTTGTGGCATTTCAGTGTTTCTAACCCCTTCTTTAGGGAGTAGTAACTTGAAAGTCGCAATTGGATGTGGCAGGTTACGATTTTCGTAATGTCAGCTCGACAAGGAGTTGCTTTGAGCTTTGGTTGCAAAAAACGCGTAGGAGTCCAGAAAAAGTCCCAACGCGAATTTTGGCGATTTTGTGCGGATCACAAATTGAAACATCGATGAAAATCTTCCATTTTGATGTATTTTCAGCTGTCAATGAGAAGGGTTTTCCAAAAGCATGTCACTGTACTATATAACTCTTTTCATCCACATAACTGTATATACCGCATGCATTATACGTTGAAACAAAAAACTTTTTTCTCGTTGCAGTTTGGGTTAATTTATATAAGGTTCCCAATTTTGTCGGCCTTAGGCTAAGCCTATCTTTACGATGAGATTGTGTATTTTTCTAAATAATGTAATTATTTCTTCTTTTTCGTTGAAAAAAATTATTCTACCCCCATCAGGGGTAGAATCATATAATGACAATTTTGGTAAGATACGCATACCCAAGTACCAACTAAAGTTTTTTTAAACTTGGATACCTCTATCACATTACAAATTCCACGTAAAATTCCGAATGTCATAATTTGAAAAACGGAAAAGTCGGAAAATTTGGAATTTTGAAATGTTGACCGATAAATCAATTGACGTGGTGATTTTACTGGGAAAACCACATTGAAACAATTACCTACCTATCTTATCAGAACTTTTGGAATATTTATTTTAAACAAAGTGCGTTATTATTGGGTTTTTTTGTTTCAAACACGTTAACAGTTAAAACATGTTCAATTAGAAAACAAAAATTTTTGTACAGAAAAAAACTTGGAAAATGTCAATATTATCGTCTGCAAATAACAATTTAGACCAACAAAACACAATGTTTGTATTCGGATTTCAATGTAATACGAGAATGTGCAAACCCTGTTGAAATAATAGGCAGTCTTCTCTCCTACAGAATAGTTTATCGTTAATAGCATTTACATTTTTTTTGTGTGTGCAATTTCACAAAAATTTCAGTGTAATGCAATTTTGAATAGAAAACAAATGACAAATTTCGGACAGTTTCTCAACGTTGTAGATTTGCAAAATACTACTCGTATTTAGACCAATTTTGGACAAAAATTCTAATAAGTATTTCCTTTAAATTAGAAAGTTTCTTTTAAAAACAGAAAACACGGGGTTTTCTAGGACAAATCATGTGGGCCCAAAATAGTTTCAAAACCTCATTCGAATGTTGTGAGAAAATGGTAGAGATAAAGATGAATAAATCCAGAGAAACGAAATGTTTCAATTTTTGGCGATTTTGAATTCACCAATTCATTCAAAATTGTATGAACGCTTTTATCAAATAACTGACAGTATTGTAGATGAAGGTGGTTCACGTGTCATTGAACGAAATGTGTGTTAAAAAACTTCAGCAGGCGATGCCCCAGCGGGGTACCGCGAGTTCACGAAATCATAACGAATGGGTATTTTTTTTTGTCGAGTTTCTTCTCTCTTCAAACTCTTCATGGAAATTCGTGCTGCATGCCAGGAAAAAGCTTATAACTTAACGATGCAAAACACTTTCAAAAATCGCTCTTGCACCAAGATAAATCACATTAGGAGCGTGCCAGGGCAAGTCACCAAATTATGCGATTTTTTTATGGTGCAAGAGGCAGAGGTGGTTTAGTAGGCGGTCGTACTGGTCGCCAAGCTGTCTAAATACTGACGTGACTGCACGTGCGACCTTGGCTTCTGCCGTGTCAGCTCCTCTCTTAAAAATAATACCATTGGCCACACTCGAGTTTCTTTCGTCGGGAGTCAAGTATAGTCAAATTAATCGATCATGACATATTCCTTAGAAAGAAGAAAAAGTTAGATGGGTGGGCAGTTTAATAGCTTCCATATGTAGAAATGTAAAGTGGGCAATTAAATCTAGTTGGTGAAGTACAAACTATAGCTGAAATGATCAATGGGTACTTGTATATTGTAAGCTAACTAAAAAAACCATCTCTCGTGTGACAGCAACCTTGAAAATTTCTTGAAAAATGATCCAGTAGCCCCAGAATATGCCTTTTGGAGCTTTCAAGTTCGGTCTGAAAATTTTGAACTTTGCAGAGGTCTCACGAAATGTCTCTAAAATTAAACCATAATTTCGTCAAGTTCCAAAAAAATATATTCAAGCAATAATTAAGAAAGATAATCTTGATATTGAAGGGTAATCAAATTCATCCTATCACAAAATATTACCCAATACAAAAAATTCAAGTTTGCACATTTGTAACCACGATATGATTCATGGACCATAACGTCCAGGTCAGCCCCCAACTCCCCTTGAATTTTTAAGATTCTACTATTTTGGCAAATGTGTGGTGTTCCAGGGAATCCACGTTTGAAACAAGAAATTCGTAGAGGGCCGTCAAAAGACCTTCCCACATACAAATATCAGATAACTGTTCTGGCCGTGAAGATGTAATACGAAACCATAATGGGGTATTTCGGTGGGTCGGAAATTCAGGTTTTTGACCTCAAATTTGGATTCAGCACCCTTGAAAACCTATATACTACAACTTTAAGCCCAATGATACAACATGTGGTAGAAAAATTAATTAAAGAGATCAAACGTTTGAAAAAGGCGGGCCGCTATAAATGCACACACACTAGGCAAGGACTACGCCGCGGACTGCCCCGCGCGCGTGTGTGAGTAGAATTTTGTAGTATCCAAGAGGGGTTTCTGTGCATGGATACTTTTGGTTTATTATTTTCAATAATAAGCCTTTGGAATCGAGCAAGAAAAAAAAAATTTTAACCCCCCTCAAAATTTGATGTTTTACGTTTCAAGGTACGTAGAATACGAAAATCGAATAAAAAAATTTCCGTCCGTCCGCCGTACGCCGTACGCGGCACTTTTCTTAGCAACACTGGACCGATTTGGTTCAAATTTGGTATATGGGCTCCATTTGGGGTCTAGTTGTGCCGCGAAGCTTTTGGTTGATGTAGGTCACTTCTAAGGGGTGAAAATTAAGGGTTGAAATTTTCAAGAGTGCCCTAGCTCGAAAACTCTCGAAATAAAGGTATCGTTTTTTCACCAATTTTAAATAGTATTGAATTTTTAAAAATTTTTGAGACCTCCCGGAGCTCTGTAGGACAAACCGTTCGGTCCCTACGAGTACTTGAAGGTTTTCCTTCGATAAAACAGAATCATGAGTGTGAATCGCAAAAGAGGTCTAATCTCCATTCAAATTTTATCGGACTAAAACGCGATCGCTGTTCATTTCTTCGATTTGTATACAGTTTTGGCTTCTGCGTAACCAGTAATCAAATTTCCATAAGAAGCAATCTATTTTTCCAATCGAGTGTGAAGCGTTTAGTTCTTTCTAATAAACTTGATTGTGAAGGTGTGAAGCCAGTATGGTGTGGTAGGTAGTACCTAGCTGGTAGGTAAAAAAAAGTTGGTAGGTAAAAAAAAAATGTTGGTGGGTAAAAAACGCTGCAAATCATTGCTCAAAGGCTTCTTCACTCTTCAGATCACTGATCAGCTGAGTGAGCTCCGAAGCCATTTTCAATCCTATTGAATGGAAGTGCTCTTCCAGGCGTCTCCAGCATTCGAGGAGATCTTCTTCACTCCTCAGATCACTGATCAGCTGAGTGAGCTCCAAAGCCATTTTCAATCCTATTGAATGGAAGTGCTCTTCCAGGCGTCTCCAGCATTCGAGGAGATCTTCTTCACTCTTCAGATCACTGATCAGCTGAATGAGCTCCGAAGTCATTTTCAATCCTATTGAATGGAAGTGCTCTTCCAGGCGTCTCCAGCATTCGAGGAGATCTTCTTCACTCCTCAGATCACTGATCAGCTGAGTGAGCTCCAAAGCCATTTTCAATCCTATTGAATGGAAGTGCTCTTCCAGGCGTCTCCAGCATTCGAGGAGATCTTCTTCACTCTTCAGATCACTGATCAGCTGAGTGAGCCAAAACCATTTTTACTCCTAAACGCAGGAAGCTGAAATTTGAGAGGGAAGGTCAAGGGAGAGTACAGATGGTGGTAGGTGCTATTGATGGAGAACCAGTGATCTATACAGAAGGGTGATCTATACAGAAAATAATAAACCTTTGAGCAATGATTTGCAGCGTTTTTTAAAAACACTTTCTCGACGAACAGACCCAATTACCGTTATTCCTGAGCGTTACTCTTTTGGAAAAAAAATAAAAAAAATTGACTGAAATTCCCCATTGTGAACAAAACGAGTCAAACATCGAATCAAAATTACGATTTGGAAAAACAAAAGATAAAATTTGTAGTATTTACTTCACATGCATCTCTAATTTATTCAGGTTGGTAGAGAGAAAGCAACATCGTTTTTCACCAACTAGAAAATATTTTCTAGGAATGCAAAGATAGAGGTCGAAGTAATCCAAAAGGGAAGTTTGATTGATGGGAAATCAAATCAGCGGAGAAACCAGATTGGGTCGAAGTGGTCAAGAAAATTGACCTTGTGCTGGTCAGGGCGCTGAACTTGAGGGATAGCTATCCGCGGGAGGTTGATGGCATTTGCATGTCAGCAGTTTAGCATCGAAGGAAAACGCATGAAAGGTGTATTTACTTCGACAGATCGGTATCAGAAAGAGTTCCAAGAATCATTACAGCGCTAGAAAAACCCGAAGGAAATAAATAAATTAATACGGACTTCACAACTGGCCGGATCACGAATATGGAAGCAGTTCGGAGTTACGGGACGTGAAATGTGAATGAGAATTTCGACGGAATTTTTCGTTTGAAGTTGGGAGAAGTTAATTTCAACCTTTTTACTAGCATAAATTTCAGACTGGATCTGTGAAAAACCCATTTAAATCAACCAACGTATTTACCAACGCATTTACCAACCAACGTAACCAATCATATGATGACCCTTCGCGGTTATGCGTAATAATGAGCAATTATCGTGACGTTTTTTAGTTAATGTGCCATAGCAATGGAAATGTCAAAATATGACGTTTTTTCAGATCGAAAAAATGTAACGCAACATTTTTTTCATTTTCCAGGCCGTGACATCAAAAGTTTTCGTTGCAATTCCGACAGTTTTCCATTTTTGGTATGTACGAAATAAAATGTACGTAACAAGTTAAAACATCTTCATTTAGAGCTGTTGGATTTTCGTCAACAGGTCAGCACTCTCTTTTTGATGGGATTCCAATTTGGCCACTACAGCACGGCGATTTTGCAATTGGCGACTCAAATCGGTGATTTGTTGTTTGTGTTCCTACGCTCATTTCATGTATTAACCGTAATCTAATTTATCCCTTAACGAGGAAAACAATACCTAGTCATATCGATGTTCTTCCCATCAAGGGGGAAATGTATATAGATTAAACCTTACAATCTTTGTGTTGACATTTTATGTCTATACTTTGGCACGTAGTGCGTTCGAATGACAAACTGTACTCCTTCCTAATCAGCTCGATGAGCTAAATTCGCTCACTAAAAAGGGTGAGAGGGGTTTAAAGTAAAGACATAAAATGTCTCAATGTCGCAGATACATCAAAAACACAATAGTAATGAATTTTCATTTATTTGTTTTTTTAAAAATGAATATGTCAGCTTAAAAACTTTATTGGTTTATTATTTTCAATAATAAGCCTTTGGAATCGAGCAAGAAAAAAAAATTTTAACCCCCCCTCAAAATTTGATGTTTTACGTTTCAAGGTACGTAGAATACGAAAATCGAATAAAAAAATTTCCGCCCGTCCGCCGTACGCCGTCCGCCGTACGCGGCACTTTTCTTAGCAACAGTGGACCGATTTGGTTCAAATTTGGTATATGGGCTCCATTTGGGGTCTAGTTGTGCCGCGAAGCTTTTGGTTGATGTAGGTCACTTCTAAGGAGTGAAAATTAAGGGTTGAAATTTTCAAGAGCGCCCTAGCTCGAAAACTCTCGAAATAAAGGTATTGTTTTTTCACCAATTTTAAATAGTATTGAATTTTTTAAAATTTTTGAGACCACCCGGAGCTCTGTAGGACAAACCGTTCGGTCCCTACGAGTACTTGAAGGTTTTCCTTCGATGAAACAGAATCATGAGTGTGAATCGCAAAAGAGGTCTAATCTCCATTCAAATTTTATCGGACTAAAATGCGATCGCAGTTCATTTCTTCGATTTGTATACAGTTTTGCCTTCTGCGTAACCAGTAATCAAATTTCCATATCAAGCTTTCTATTTTTCCAATCGAGTGTGAAGCGTTTAGTTCTTTCTAATAAACTTGATTGTGAAGGTGTGAAGCCAGTATGGTGTGGTAGGTAGTACCTAGCTGGTAGGTAAAAAAAATGTTGGTGGGTAAAAAACGCTGCAAATCGCTCAAAGGCTTCTTCACTCTTCAGATCACTGATCAGCTGAGTGAGCTCCGAAGCCATTTTCAATCCTTTTGAATGGAAGTGCTCTTCCAGGCGTCTCCAGCATTCGAGGAGATCTTCTTCACTCTTCAGATCATTGATCAGCTGAGTGAGCTCCAAAGCCATTTTTACTCCTATTGAATGGAAGTGCTCTTCCAGGCGTCTCCAGCATTCGAGAAGATCTTCTTCACTCTTCAGATCACTGATCAGCTGAGTGAGCTCCAAAACCATTTTTACTCCTATTGAATGGAAGTGCTCTTCCAGGCGTCTCCAGCATTCGAGGAGATCTTCTTCACTCTTCTGATCACTGATCAGCTGAGTGAGCTCCGAAGCCATTTTCAATCCTATTGAACGCAGGAAGCTGAAATTTGAGAGGGAAGGTCAAGGGAGAAAACAGATGGTTGTAGGTGCTATTGATGGAGAACCAGTGATCTATACAGAAGGGTGATCTATACAGAAAATAATAAACCTTTGAGCAATGATTTGCAGCGTTTTTTTATTACTTTTCCAAGAGCCTTTTATAACTTATACTTTTAGCTAAAAGGTAATCTGGAATAGTTAGCTTATGTTCACTTTTTGTATAAATCCTAGAACTAGAAGTTTTATTGACTTTTTGAACGAATTCAAGAATAAGAAATAAGAAGTCATTCGTGTGCTATGACTAAATTGTCTTTCTCCTTTGTGAATCGAATGGAAAATGTGAACGTATCTAGCTCACGGACAATTTAACATTTGGTAACTTTCAAAAATGAGAAATGCCAACCAGGTACTTTACTAAATCATAAGATATATTGAACAACTACTGTTCTGAAAATAAGTTCAATCACTGTCTTCTAAGAGGATTTTGAACCCTTCTTAAAATGCACCAAATGGGCGCCTGAAAGAGACCAGCTGATGGCAGACCTAGGGTTAGCTCCCCAGAGTTCAACACCAGAGGATGTTGTCAGCAGGATGCTGGAAGGTGAAAGGAGCTGGACTGCTGTCGCAGAGTACACAGCAAGCATCCTGACAAGGAAGATACTATTAGCACGAGAAAGAGAGAGGAGGGAGCATCTGATCCGCCCCCTCACCCAGAACTGATTAACCGCCCCAGGACTCAGCCCGAAGAAATGTGTTAAACGGTTCCGGGCTGAGCTCCAACGTGGGAGAAAATGAGGTGTTTTTTTAGTGGGTTTGAATCCCACATAACCGGAAGATGCGGATCCTTCCAGATATCTCACGAGATCCAACTCCACCTATGGATCTTGAAGATTTTCTCACCTGCCTGCCGGAAAAAAGAGGATTTTGAACATTCGATCACTTTACCCAAAAATATACCGTGTGATTTGAACTAAGTGTGCATCCATTATTCTTTCTGGCTGCGGTACCTTAAATTCAGACAAGACCCAGAAGCAACAATCCCATCGTACCAGGTAGTGAAGAATTGCCTAAAAGGACTGTAGCATAATCCTGTTGATAAATATAATGCATGTTTTATGAGAAGTAACAAAAGTCAATGCTGACAAACTTTGGTCCTTCCGAGAGACTGCTTTCGACCTTAAGACTTCAGGTTTTAAATGTGTAAAAAAGTGCGCATTTTGCCAGGAAAAGGGGGGGGGGGGTTGTTTTTATCTTATGGAATTCAATAATCGTAAACTATTTTAATGGTAATAAACTGGTATCAGACTTCGATTATTATAAACTCTTCAGTGTGAATTCCGTATATTTCATTTTGCAGCTGCAACTATTGCGCGCCACATTTTTTGCCCCTTTGAGAAAACCTGTGTTTTCCTTACTTTTACGATTTCCTTTGAATGTTGAGACGGCTTATAACTTCTCTTTGGAAGCTATAATTCAGGTTTCTCAAGTAATAGAAGAAGAAGAAATTTAAGATCATTCTCTTCAATGATTCTCATATTCATACCATCTAGAATACTACTTGTCCACAATAACATCACTCACAAGGCTTTCACTAAGCTTCTTTTCCCCATTTCAGAAAATAACGGACAGTAGCATTTCTTATTCTGTGTTTTTCTTGCCTTTTTTCGACTCAGTTTACAGTTCCACGAACGAGTAAACACTGGCGAGAGGTCGAGAGGATTCTCCGGAGTTCTAGTCTAAACGTTGGGCTTTTCTTTTATTGAATTCGTTACAAACGTGAACAAACTTTCTCCGTCGTGTTCTCTTTGTCTCACTTGCACTGCTTATTCAAGCCTTGTATCCTTGTCGGGGCTCGAGGAGAAAAAACCTCACAACTATTGTAAGAACAATATTGGACGATGGCTCGAATGGATTCATTTCTTAAAGCAGCATCAAGAAAATTATTGTCGCTGCCAACCAGAAAGTTTTTGGAGACCATGAAAGGTCTAAACTAAATCTATGGCTATCGAAGATCCGATTCCGTAAAAATTCACGTAAAGTAGTCAATCCCCAACTAGGATCATTTCAGACATGTGCGGATTTATAAAACAGGAAGTGATAAAACAATAGAGTGGCGAGAGTAACGAGTATCGATGATTCGCAGGCAGAAGACAAATGCGAGTAGAATTTTCATTTTACGTGAATTTGTTTCACCTTTTAGAAGAAAACACAATAATACACTGATCTATATTTAGGCCGTAACTTGAAACAAAATGAAAACGAACTATTTACGTGGTTTTGTTGAACAGAGGTTGCAGTACGAAACCCAAACATTGGTATGGTTGTTTTGATATGGTTATTGATTGTAGCTATCTCTTACTTCCCTCATCCAGAACTTTTATTTGCTTCGCCTTTTGATAGTTCTATCGCTGGATAGACTAATGAGCTCACATGCTGTTCACGTGCTCCGGATAAAGGTTCAATAATTAAATTCCGTTCGAAAGGCCGAATGTCTCCTACATTCAAGCCACTCATCTTTTCAACTTATCGGCATACTCGGTCATATCTAGGGAATATGAATGCGAGCCATGGATTTGAAATATCTATATCCACCAGTATTGATCAACCTTCATGTTCCTCTACTATATTTTGAAACGAGCTGAAAAAAAGTTATTGTTTAGAGCTGTTGATAATAATATTCAGCTTCAAGAATAATCCGCGGTTTCTTAAATAAATTTCTCGATACAAACAACTATTCGTGTTCGAGACGTGATTCGTCTTGATTTGTTTTCCTTCTTCGTTCAAAATAAAACAATCTTATCAATTTCGCTTCGCACATATTTTGCGTCTCCTGTCACTTATGTAACGAAAGACGGTTAATAATACAATGTTTTGATACTAAATTCGAAAACACGACGCGGAGAACGGAGTTATTTTATGGCGAGAGCAAAAAACGAAAATTTTTTAGAAAACGCGAGTTTATTTTGTTTTGGAGTGAGAAGCCGGTTTATCTCTTCCGGGACTCCCGGTGAGTATCTACGAGTTGTTTACCAACGTGTTGTTTTGAACGAGCGAAAAGCCGGCCGGTTTCTTGATATCTAGTCAGAAAATTGGGGCGGATCGGATACCAGGATCTGACTGTACCACTCGTACCAATGCTATGATTTTTTCATGTGGCTATAAGGGATCTGAAGAGCCACCCTATGTTGTTGTATAATTATTCACAATAAAAACGCGCTTAGTGGGTCACTCACCTAGACGGGAATTTCCCAGGAAAGGCTGAAGCCAGCGGTAGATAGGTTAGGGACTTACTGAGTAGCTATTGCTCTAAAGTTAAAACCTTGTCTTATTCAAGAAACCATCTACCCTTTAAAAACTTCACCTCCACAAATTTCTTCAAAATTTATAAATGCAACGGTCAGTTTAGGGAACCTCCAGTTAGATCCCAAATCTTCAAGTAGTTAAGTTGTGAGGGCGGATACCTATCCGGGAACAACCACTTACCTAATTGAAAATTTTTGCTAGTCAATTATTGTTCTGTAAGGGCAGCCTAGCTGGGAACGACAGAAAAATATTTGCTAACCTCTTCTTCTCATCCCCTCATCGGCAAGGCGGGCAGATCAACGATCTGGGAACACTTGCCGACGAGTCCTTATCCTACGACCTGGAGGGCTGGAGGTAACACCTCAGGGAACACAGGTCATTCCTTCCATCACCTACAAATTTAGAACATCACAGCTAGTACCTACACGAGTAGGAAAAGTAAAAATTAGTAAAGTAACGTCCTTTACAGGGTCCATCCAAGAGTACTGGAATTCTAAGGAGGTACTGAATAGCACCTAATTGGCCTCATGGGAATCATCATAAGAGGTGAGATCTCGCATTGTAATGAATGTCGGTTTCTTATTTATGGCTTCTTTTATGTCACATTTATGTCAGATATGTTTTATTTTGGCTTTTTAAAAATCTGAGTGCAGTATTTCTCTACTCCTGGAGTAAGTACTCACTCAATGTATATTTCCTCCAACTTCTGAAGAATTTTACAAACCAATTTAGTACTGAACTTCTTTCAGCAATAATTTCAAAACCAGTTGGATGGGAGTTCGGATTTGAGGTTTTCTATTATGGCCTTCTTTTGTGTACTATAAGCCCGGTGAGTATTATGGCATACTCTTTTCAGACAATATTTCTTTATGAACCCCAGCTTTCCACTCCTCTCTGCCATTAAAGCTTTAGTTTATCAGTTCTCAGGCACAACCTTACACAGTAGAGAGTTATACTAGGAGAAAAGTAATACGACGCTGAAAGATTAATAAAAAACTGAAGGTTTTTGTGTTAAGTACTAATATTACATACTAGACGAGCGCACAATACTCTTTAACATTTTGGGAGATGTGCAATATTAATCTACCGTTTTACAAACCTCAAAAGTAACACATTTTGAAAAAAAAGACCCTCGACTTGAGCGGTTGAGTGCTAATTTATTGCAATTTTTCACAACTGAATTATGTATTATCATTATTTTTATGAAGTGTTGTTACTTACAGGCGTTTCTTACCCAGTTCTGAAAATGGGAGATAATTTGGTCTTTCCTACAAGTACATACACACAAAATGTAGTTTTTAGCAATTTCCGCAAGATAAATATGAAGAAATTGTCGTGCTTTAAACACATTTTGTATATAGGCCAATAAAAGTTAGTTTCTATTTTCTATTTACTAGTTTTATCGTCTACTTCATGAATCTTATTTATGAGGAGAAAACTGGGCGTTTCATAGTGCATTATTATGAACCAGTCACTTTTTTCTTTAAGGGATAATTTAAATGCGGAATGCCAGTAAAAACGACGGGCGCAGTGTGAAGAGAAACACAATAAGTTTGTTCTCTAGTGGATTTGACGGTTCAGAAGTTTGGTTTTCAACTTTCTACAAAAAGGTCAGCGGTATGCGCAGCGGGGTTTGTGACGTCGAGGCTAATAGGCTTTGCAAATGAGACGGTAAATCTGAATCGGTGAATCGTAAAAGCGTTGCGCAAAAGGCGAGAAGAGAGAAAAGGTCGGAGTGACCAGGTAAATATGGTGTGTACCGATTTGAAAGCGGCTCCGCTATGGGAAATAGAGAAGTCCGATCAACTTCTTACTGCTCTTTGTTCTACTCGACTAACATCCAATTTTCCACCCCCTTTCTTATCTGTAAGCAATAACTTTCTTCCTTTCCTTTATTCCTTGATAGAGTCGATTTCTCAAAAATTCATTATTTTTTAAATCTATCAGGAAAATATTGATGAGATAATTTACCATGAATTAATGAGTTTTGAAATTTCAAAGAGCGATATTATTCTGTTTTTTTTTTTTCAAGACAATTCTTTTCTGATTCTGAACTAATAATATGTTGAAATCTAGTATATCAACGCAATTCAATCAACTCCACTACTTCATGTAGAGGTTTTTATATGAATGCACCCTGAGACCTTGATTGCTACAATTTTTGAAGCTTATCCCCACGTTTTTAGAAATAATTAGACCATAGATTTATAGGAGTAGGAAAATTAATTTAAATCGTTAACTGATGATGTATTTTCAGGATGTATCCTTATAATTAATAGAATCGGGTACCCTATTCATCTACAGGTTGCAATATTACGCCTGAAACTCGTACAATTTCTACCGTTTTTATAGACACCTTGTTGATCATCACTCCTCTATGGGGATTACAGAAAAACGACCGAACCGTTCTTCCGTAACGACGCTGACTCCCAAAATCTAACGACTTTTCAACGCAGGGTTAACCCTTGGGTTACTAATGAGGGGCCCTCCGAACGAGAGGAAAGAGCTATAAATTATGGGTTGGCGATGAAGCGAAGCTAGGAAGAGGAACTCCGGGATCCGTAATAAGCTTTCTGAAGGAAGAAAACGATCGTTGCAAAGCACGAAACCTTTCCAACCTGATAGGATGGTCGGCCTCCAGCTCTAAATCACATTTTCGTGGGTGGAGATGCAAGTAACCGGTAACTCCATTTCTTTTCTTTTTTTTAAGAAAAAGGATATACACCGAGGATGAAAATATATCGAGGGAGGAGGAGGCGTTATGACAAATCGCCTCCCGAGGCCGGATTTGTGGGGAGAACATCGTCGTTTGATATTCACTATGAAAAAAGAGAAAAAAAAAAAACATAATCGGGATAATATACGGTGGCCCGTTCATGCGTTACTTGGCGGGTGAATCAGTGACAAGAAAGAAAGACTTACGGAGGAATATTGAAATTATGGGATTTTGGGAGAGTGCAAGAGACAAACAGAGAATGTTTTATGCGAGGAATTTGTTGTTTTTCAGGAAATGCTCTGAAAGCGTAGTATATCAGCTGAGTAGGTATTGCGTTTATTTTTCCTGTTCGTGTTTCAATTAAATGTTGTTGCTCGCTTAAATTTGTTTATTTTGTTTAATTTAATTTTGACTCAATTAGGAACGGTTGTACTCTTCCTGTTTTTTGAACGTAAAATATTGGAAATGATGGATTTCACGAGAACATCTTATACAAAACTGTCGAGTTTTCAGAGCAAAATTTGAGGGAGACAGAAATTAGTAACCCATGAATACGATACAAAATGAATTTTTATCACAAATAATTAATATTGCAAACTATTTTTCAATCGTAACTGGGAAGATGAATTTCGTTAGTTATTCAGCCACCTCAATAACTACTTAAAAGAGCTTTTTTTTTAACCACTGCCTGCTAGTGCTGCTAGGAAGAAGTTAAAGACTCAGAAATTGGGTGTGATATGGTCATGATGTTTTTCGATATCCGAAGCATCAGTTTGGCAACCTCTCTCATTTGAATACGATTTTTGAGTTTTTTCAGCCCTTGTAGAGCAAACCGTAGGTTAAGAACTGATAAGAGGGCCAAAATAGGGACATTTGAAAGGGTTAAAAACTTAGGAATCAAGGGTAATTAGTTGTAGAAGGCATATTAACAACTGGCCTGTGATCAACTGGCCTTCAACTCCCCAATAAAGAGGATTATGTCATTTGAGCGATCTCAGATACTTCAAAGATAAGAAAACGCCAATGAAGATGATGAAGAACTGCCTGCGACTCATTGGCACCTACTTGGTAGTACACATAAACATCGTGCTTGTAAACAGGAGCTTTCACTACTTAGGTCACCAAAAATAGACCTTGAATGTTATTTACAAAGCACGGAGGCGTTGGAGCGTAGTATTTCACCCTTGATTTTCGCCGTCTGTCGAAAGACTCTTCAACACTCGAGTCGACCAAAACCCGTGTTTTCGGCACCTTCAAGCACCACATTCTTCCCCTAACGGTTTCATCTTTCAGACAAAACCGTGCAGTTTCGTCAATGAAAAATGACGAGTTTATTTTAAAATTCGAAGAGGTTTTTAGCAGTCCGTAAGGTGTTACCATATTCAGTTGAGCACGGGTGGCGTCTGAATCACTAGAACGGATTTAGAATGTCCTGGTTGCCTCGGAGATTTAGGTTACTTCTCACCTCCCCACGTCAGATTCCGAACTTGACTCAGTTGTTCTGAGTAATAGGACCCGTTGAAATGACAAAGCTGACTGTTAATGAACTAGCAACAATAATGAATCGCTAATTAAGGAATTAAGTAAATTGACCGGTTTCGACTCTATTATAATGTGGATTTAACGAACAATACGTGAATTAGAATTTCACCACTATTGAGACACTAAGGCAACAAATATCCCAGAGCAGCACACCTACGAGTATTGCTTCGATCTGTAGGTTTTAAAAATTTTTTATATTGACACCATATCAGAAATACTGTTTATATCATGAGTAGGTTCTAGCTCATTGGCGTTTTTATTGGCTGGTACCTATCATCATTAGGCACAAACACATGTATGTGTTTATAAATTCGAGTCATATTTATAATTTTACTTATTGGGAGTTGCACTTACAGCTTTCTTCTTTTTTGGAAGTTCATCGAAATCGTCGTCCAGACCGATTCCTTCGTCTGAAGCCGACAACCAAGAGGGCCCTGACTCGCTAAGTGGTGGCGAAGGGGTGCCGGAGCGCCAAGAGCAGGCGTCACTGAGGGAAGCAGCAGGAGAAAGTTGTTCGACCCAACCTGAAAAAAAGAAAAATATTGAGTCAGCATTGGATAATGGATAGTCCAAATGTCGATATCTAACTGTTGTGGCAAACACTAGTAAATTTTGAGGGGTAGTTGGAAATTGGTAGCTGGTGGCGTCACATCAAGATAGAGGCTGAACTAGTTCATGGGGAACTGTTCCAAAAACATGTCCAGTTTTAGTAGCCGATATTGGAACAGTTTCTTCTTAACAAGTTTAAATACGGTTTATATGAGTTGGTTTAACAGTCCGTCATATCGTTAGCCAGGTGATTAGCGTTTGCCTGATCTTATTATATTATATAGATTCAGTAGAAAGTAGATTTTATAAATTGATCTCACGTGTACGTACGAATGAGCTGTGGATTGATCATAAGCATATGACAGTTCTCGCCTGACCATGAGTAAGGAATCAAGTATCTAATTCAGAAGGATGGCTTGTGGTTACTCTCTCAATTAATACCCTTGTGGCAATTCTCACAACCACGATCAAATGATAACCAGCTAAAAAAATGATTGACCATTCAGAAAACACATTAATGACAGTCGATATGTCATTAATCGCCAACATTCGGAAAAATGACAGACTATAGGTCGGCTTCCACGTCGAGAGATACGGAGGTTTTTTACGATTCGACTCAACCTTGATGGGGGAGGGTTAATTGTTTTAAGGCTCATCACGAATACCACATTAGAGTTTGGGTCCTAGTTTATGAACCATTGTGGAGTACCCAAATCATAAACAGCAAGATTCAATAAATCACGGTCCCCTATCCTCATATTTTAATACCATATAAACAAAATTAAGAAATCATCAATTGATGCAGGCGTATGAGAGTACAAGGAAGAGAAACTGCACAAGGCACTTATATAATTATCTATTTCAAACTTTCTTACAACATTTTGAAATGAAGGAGCATGAATTGACTAATGTTTTTGGATCCGTCATCTGAATTGTAAGACGTACAACCAGACGGGATATTATTTGCTGAAACAGGAAAATTTCTGTGGAAAATCGTAACTAATGCGTTTTTCCGAGAGCAAGAAGTGAAGTTCCTGTGGTCGAATAACCCAATGCGATTACTCTTCGATATTCAACCATAGAAAATTAAAGTTAAAAATTATGTTTTCCTTGGGTTCGAGCGCCGTAGTTAGTCACACTTTCTCCCGAAGATCAACCATGGAAGGTTGATTTAGCAGAGTTAAGTTTTATTGCTTCTTCCACGGTACTATGAAGACTAACGATGTCGTGTAAAGTAATAAATGCCATTCCCTCTAGGTATATGGCCAGCCTAAAACAAGAAAACTTTCAAGAGAAATGCGTGATAAATCCGCACGTTAACACCTTTAATTGTTTTAATGGGATTTTGGGTTGTCCGATTAGGCCATTCTTGGATTGATTTTGAGTTATGAAGTAAAGTTTATAAATTTCTGAAATAGAGATGCTATTATTTGAGGTTATTACGTAATCTCAAACCATTCAATGTAGCTTTCTAGCACTACAATGTACTACTAAAAGGTAAGTGTGCAGAAATCGAGCAGTAGAACTGGTAAACGAATCAAACTCAGGCATGTCCATTCATAATGAAGAAAAGATTGAAAATGGCCAAAACCTCTAGTTATTTTAAGATAAAACCCCATGACGTCTAGGAATTTTTGTCTGGTACACCAAATTGAGCAATCGTCTTGTTTGTTTAAAGTTTGCCTAAGACATAGTGCACACATATGATAGCCTCAACACAGGATGCCAAAACATGAGGAATGAATGCAGATTTAAAAGGGAGAGTGGAAAATAAGTTGCACTTGATCTCATTATAGCTTGGCTGAAGTGATGTTGACGTCACGAGGGCCTCTTCCATCGGCAGTATCTAAGAGTTCCGGCTCACCGATCGAACGTGACATCGCGATAAAGGTCTCTCGACTCTGACAAGGTCGCGATGGAAAATTCCTTTTTCATGAAGAAGATGGGTAGAGGGGAAGATTGAGTGAAGTAAAAGCTGAGCTGCAGCAAGGTTCAGAAGAGCGCCATGGTGGGGGCAGCTATTGAACCCATGTCCCAGAAGCGGTCTGCTTTGTGAGAGTACGAGTAGATGGGTGGTGAACATCAATTACTCAGGAAGTGATCGACACCAATTTGGAACGGCACAATCATGCAATCTGTAGATCGTATAATGAGGGAACATTAGAACAGTTGAGTAAGGGTACGCAAATTTTTCTCCCATTTACCGAGAGACGGAGCAATTCCGCATGATATGGATTATTTCAGCAGGCTAGACTTAACCAATAGGTTGGCCGTTATCATGATCAGCCTACCAATCATAAATCATCTCTTGTCTGCACCATGGATACCGAAGTAGAAAATCGACAGTAAAACTGCAAAACCGTGTATGTCGATTTTCTGAAATTTTATAGGAGACTATAAAAAACCGTCAACAAACTCACTCAACGATCGCATATCCTTATTTTTGAAAAAATCGGACAAACAAGGTTTTGCAGGTATATAATCGAAATGAAAAACTACCGGAATACGACTTCACATCAGCTGGTTCAGAGCTCCTTTGTCCAGCCCCACCTTTCTCAGGGGCTCCATGATCTTGGCAGTTCCAACACGGAGCTTGTTAGAAAAACCAGCGGAAGGACGACCCATTGTTCTCGGACCGGGGTCATTTGAAGAGCACGCATTCAAGAGCATAATCTGAGATAAGGGCAAAACGCTTTTTTTGCTCTACTGAGTTGATTATAGGCTCTCTTCACCAAATACAAGAGGATCCCATTAGAAGTTTCAACTGTATGACTGATGACAGGATTGTAAAGGAGCCGTTGACCCTATACGGAATTCACCTGCCTCTTGAATTCGCTAAAAAGGCAAAAGGATGTAATGGATTCGAAATGAGTAACAACCAATTATCTCGTGAAGTCAAGCAATAGGCTTCTGGCTACATAGTACTGTGAAGAAGGAACCCAATTTCACCCTACCTCAGGCCTTAGCCTGAAGATCTAGAAAACGCTTGAAAATGATCAAATCCAAGAATCTTTCCTAAAGATTGATATGATGTAATAGTATGTCTTTCTGTTGTAAGGTATATAAAAAATGCTATTTTAATTTCGAATGCTAAAACAGACTATAATTTATTTTGTGATTGTATACGGATGTATCAGTAATAGTGGCAAATGGTTGGTAAGTCACTTCCTCCTCACTTTGATTGGAGTGAGAAGATTATATCACCATTTCGATCGAGTCAGTACAGTAACCTGTTGGATAACTAGTTTTAATCGATTACTAAGGGGTTTCAACTGAACGAGCGTGAAACAATGCCATGTTTTTTTTTTCCTCTCACAAAGATCGATCTAACGTGGAACTCTTCTCTCCCGTTCCATAAATTAATATAAAATTATATTGTCCGAGGTAAGAGATGGTGGTCGAGCAGGGCGGAAGTGTGCCGGAAAAAGGGTATAGCGATGGGTATCTCAACGGACTGAGGTTGCCTGGCATCGGTTCCGGTCCCCTGGCTCCTCTATTATTACTGTAATAGGCCCTGTGTGTCACAATACAAAGTTGTCATTATCAAAAACTGTTAGGTATAAAAGCAAACGGCTTTGTCTCACAAACATTCCCAGGCAATCATTTCTCTACACCATCCCCCACTCTTTTTCCATTCGAATGATCCGACCTAATCTTCGAACTGCGGGAAGTTCTTTTAGCATTCCGTTTGTTCGCGGATACGGGAGGATCCGAAGGGAAGCCCGAGGCACGGTTTCATTAATGCACGGCAATCGAGTTGGAAGAAACGCGAGGATATTGAACTCAAATGCTAAATGACTAATGTTCAACGGCACGGCTCAATGTCATGTCCACATCAATAGAAGCTCGCATGATACAATTAAGGGGTCAGTAACCCTGTATCTCCGAGAGAGGTAATTGGTGTGATATACCAACAGCGACCACCGCAACATTGTGGACGATTTCATTGTTCGTTTTCGGCCAGTGGTAGCAAGTCACGTAAAACTGATGAGCCAAAAACGTGCTACGTATGGGACACAACTGTCAAGGTCCAACCTGAAGTGCAAACCTACAGCGTAGTCCAATAGATGCCCACTTAATTGGATGGAGATCAATCATCATCAAGTACAATGTGCTCTTGATTACGAAATTGAGGGCCACCGATTGCAGTTCGAGCGAGGTGAGATGAATTGAAAACCAGCACTCATATGTTGATCTTGGTTTGCTGTGCTTCTACTCTAATTCCAACAGACATCCCATCAATTCACAAGAAAACACGTAGGTGTATGCGCCAATGATGATTGAAAATGAGGAAATCATCGTCACTCAAAATAATTGGAAAGATCCATTGTACACAGTTGACAAGGAACATAGTCAAGTGCGTGAGAAGGGAAATTGGAAAGGAGGGTTGATCCTCGGAGACAAATAATAGGGGAATCGTCCAGTGATTTCTGAGGGTGTTTGATCCCTTGCAGTGAGAGATGCTCAAGATGGTCACAAGAGGTAGAAGAAACCAGAGTTCATCGTCTTCAACTCCTAAGGGCGCAGTTGTAAGAGCACGACCTTGGGGGGCGCCCGCTGGAAGGGCCGGTTCTTTGACCCTGCTAGAAGCATTGACCCTCGCACGCACTTGCACTCTTCTTCCCTTCGGCCAGGCGAGTCCTTTGTTCAGTGATCACCACCCCATCAATAGCAATAATTAGAGTATCTACCTCATCCCCGGCAGTAGAATAGCAACTGGCGTCGCTTCAGGGTGAATAAAGGCGAAATGGTAGTAAGTGGGGTGCGAATAGCATGCGGGCTCTGTCAAATGCGTGTTGTAGCCTATCCATGGAAGAGCG
This sequence comes from Apolygus lucorum, assembly GCA_009739505.2. Lineage (NCBI taxonomy): Eukaryota > Metazoa > Arthropoda > Insecta > Hemiptera > Miridae > Apolygus > Apolygus lucorum. The sequence continues at coordinate 19,649,462 of CM019182.2, read as the reverse complement.
TCGTTCTCTTCAAGCACATCACGCGAGAGCCCTAATTTGCATTATGTCATCTGAAACTTCATCTGCTGAACTACACACAAACCGTTGATGCCATGAAACAAATATGAAGTTTTGCTCTGCAGACATCTCCAAAGACAGCCAAGTAATTAGAAGTTTGATGAAAATTATGAACATGTACCAGAATAGTGCCAGATCGATCAATGCCTAGGTAAAGCGCCAGATCCTACACACTAGGTACAAGAACTATGATTGTACTGCTGGAAATCTTGAAGATTTCTTGGGTAATCATAGTCAACAGTACAAAACATAGACTGCAGACCAAGACTTGTAATTGAATTGAGATCATTGGATGGAAAACGTGCCAGAACGACTAAAGAACCAGAATTCAGGATCATCATCTTTTTTGACTTGAAAACACATTTCTTTACCATGTAGGTACTACAAAAATATGGTGGTTCTGCGCCGTAATTTTGAAAGCCTTGGCTTCACGTCGTCCCTCAGGAGCGTTTTGATTTCAATAATTTATTGCAGATGCCAAGAATGTGATAGTAAACATCAGACATAACTAATTTTTTATGATGCTGACAAAATGAGAATACAATTTTATGAATGCACTTATGTGAATGTATCAATGACAACAAACATTGATCCCATAACTTCCATAACATTCCATAACCATGAAACAAGATTTCGGAAATCCCTGTGCCTCCATCTTTCAACCTGTATACGATCCAACCTGATTCAGGATGGAGTTGGCCTGTTCAATGTCTTGCTAGAGTGGATGAAGGTTTTAGCGAGGGGTCCGTTGGCATAAAAGCCATATTGGTTGACCTGGAGCTTTTTAAAATCTCGGACTTATTGAATGTTAATTTTAATTTTAATGTTTGATTGTTAATATTACGTATTTTTGACTCATTGCTGGTCCTTGTTTGTTTTTGCAATAAAAACATTTAAACACATACGACTAAACAGATGCTTTCTAGCAAGTTAGGAAACAGCCTGACTAAGTCCCCAATATCAATGGAACGATAGTGTGCACCCTATTCACTCTTCTCAGCAAGTGTATGATAATGATCCAGGGTGAGCTCATCATCATTACACATTCAGATCGATTGACACCATCCCATTCCCTCAAAGCCCCTGATAGGTGGCTGCCCATCAAACAGTCTCCCTCGCTAGACACTTACCTAGATTAATTCCTGATTTCAACCACATCAACACTGTTCTGTTTGAATCGCACTGTTCTCCCGAAGGACTCCCAATGTCATCACCTTGTTTTCCCTGTTAATTGCTTGGTAGATAGCGTTCCAATCGCACGACGCCAGAGGGCGTTTGCTGCGAGACCTTGGAACCGATCAGTGTTTGTTATGGATAGGAGGACGAAAACAACCGGCTATTGTCTCTTCTCCGTTTTCAATTTGTACGATAACGTTCACAATATTACCTCCACTCCGTTATCTTGTTTTCTCATTGCGAGTCATTCTAAGTAGTGAGTAAATATTACGAATAACGGAAGCAACCAGAATGAAACAAAGACTTTTTTGAGTTGTTTTCCTAACTAAAGTAGTCTCTGGACGTGTTCATAAATACTCGTATATTAGGTGGTTCCTCCTCGAATCAAAAATATTGCTCCAGAAAAACTGCAATATGAGTGTGTATGTTTGCTCTCTTTCAGTGTCTAGGAAGAAACTGTGCAAAATCATGGTCCAATTTTGGAGGAATTTTTAGGATTTGTGAGGAGTTTTAGGATTTAGAATTTATTTGATTCCCATTGATCACATTACTTTGACTTTTTCTCACTTAACTTCCCAATCAGCGATGCCCAATTCGTCAAATTAAGGAAAAAATCCGGTACTACCTTCATTGGCATCTTGATATCCAATGCTTTCAAATAAAAGGATTAAAGAAGATAGTTTATACACTTCATAAATCGGGACAATCACCGTGCAAATTTCTTCAGTCTCTTGTAGAAGGTATTTTTTTAGCAATCATAATTCTCGTACCTGATAGGATTTCGCCACTAGAAAACTAGGTCGCTCGTGTAATAGATGATTACGTGGGGTTCGTTGGTCAGGATAATTTTTTAAAACCTTTGTCCGTCATTGTTGGCGTATAGCGCTCAATTTAGGGCACAGTTTGAGATAAACACTTTCTGTTTTGACCCGAGCAAATGAATATTCATTTATGCGAATTAACCCGTTTCACATTGTTTGAGCAAATATTGATGAACCCTCGGAACTCTCTCGTATCTAGATAAAAGAAACAGCGAATTTTGTTATGATTACAACTTACTCGATACCTGGAAGAGCTCAAAGAGTTATACATCATAGCGGAGCGAGGTGTTCGTACTGTTGAAATTTTAGCGGATAAGTTACTTTGTAACCTTTGTTAATACACCAACACACTTCAAAACCTTTGGAGTATTCATGCTGGTCGGTTTTCAGTCTCAGTCAGAATATCTGTCAACAAACCCGAAGTTTTGCATGAAGGTAGATTGCTTAGATTTCAGTTTAGAATGAACTGAAGTTTCTTTGAACGGAAGTTCCAAAGAAGAGGAGCAACGTCAAGAACTCAAGAAGCGTCATCAACCGAGACTGAAATGTACAGAACATAAACATTATGGCTTATAATTATGGGAAAGATGGGAACTGTCAAAAATATATATCGCTCAAACATACGATCTGAATTCGTATCAGTAATTTATAGTGGATCTCAAAATCCAGAGCTTTAGTATTAACAGTAGAAAAGTAAGATCCATCGCTCATACAGCTGATGAAATGGTTTTGAAGAGATTGTGTATTACAATCAATGCTCCACGATGAATAAAAGAGGAGATAACTTTTCACTCCAACAGCTAATCAATAATACTCACTTTCAGTAACTTGTGATTCCCCCTAAATTGCTTTATTATGAATTTTAACGCTCTGGGAACAGGAGCAAAAATACCCTCATCGATACTAAGACTTCGAATTTTTTCCAGTGATCCCCAAGATACCGTGAGCTAAGGAAGCGGTTTTGTCCACATTACTGGAGAGCTGAGTTGAAATCCCTGTACGCCCCCCGAAAAGGTTAAAAGCCAGGAACTTGAGAGACTTGTTTCGTTCAGAAAACTTGATGTAGCAACCGGCATAATCGTTGAGACTCAAAACTTGAAGAACTGTGACAAAACCCTATATTTTATTCAGTTCAGTCTGCTTCAGGAACGGAACGCGTGAAAACCACGCAAAGCATCGTGATCGCAAGAAGTAACGAATTCAATTTCGAGCGTTAATAACTTGGAGAAACGTAAAACCCAAGTTTTCAAAATAGCCTTAGCGTGAACGAGGCCATGAAAATGTCATCATTTCAATGTGTTTTGTTCTTCTTCTGGGTAGAGTGACGATCGCGTGTTTTTAACCGTACACCGTGGGTTCAATATGACGGAACACAGTTTTAGGCCTTATAGGTGTAGTGTAGGGGCCTTCGTAGTGTATATCCGTGGAAATTTAATCATGGAACTGCTCAGCCGGAAAATGAATCTGATATAGCGGAAGTCTATTGAAATAACCGGACCAAAAATTATCTTGCAGGATAGAAAACAATGCGAGACTAATTACACCTTTTTTGGGGCTCAGGAAAGTGGGGAATGTAGCTGCGTGACTTTCAGCAGTTATGGTGAAGGGGGACGTTTTTTTTTTCTTTTTGTAGGTACCTCGGTCAGAGCATTATGGGCCCCCGAGGGTGTACCTACACCTCACACTTTCTCCCTTTATCAATCCCATCTCGCACGATCGATGATATTTTCATCTTTAGCCGTCGTTTTGTATCGTAATAACTCCTATTTTTTAATGACGGCTTCGTGAAATCCGCCCATAATCCCTTCGATTGGATTATTAAAACCTGCCCTTCTCTCTCGCCCTTCGAAAATCCTTTGGAGATTTCCAACGGTTGATAGTCGGGTTTCCTCGTCGGTTTTATGTCATAATCAAAGATCGCGTGCCGCTTCGTCGTATTTAAGATCGGATTTGATCGGGTTCGCAACTCCCAGAGCGTTAATTTTGGTTCTACGAGCGAATCCAGACGTCCATTGTAAAATCCTCAATAAACCGTTCCAGATGAGGTGAATAAACTATTCAGAAATTGTCCCATCTGTAATTCGAATGTTTCTTATTTAAAACCATGACTCAAGAACATAGAATCATCATCTCATTAGATGTGCATAGAAGTTGCAGAGAAGAGTCCAATTTATGCCACGAGTATTTTCTTGGTTCGTCGTTTCTATTGTCTGTACTAATCAACCATAATCTTCAAAGTTGATTTTGTAAGGAAGACTTAATCGAATTTCAGTCAGGGAAGCAAGAAGAACTTCCTGCATTATATTTCCTTTCAATTGAGGTTCTTCAGCGAATCTACTGTTGTGCACCGCCTTGTATGAGTTTTTGATGATTTGCTAACTATCAAATTTGGCTGAAGAAGGACCCGAACCGAAGTACAAAACAGTATCAGTAGACATTAGATTATTATTTCAGGAAACTTACTAAAAAAGGAAAGGTTACTTGCTCCTTTGCCTCAATCATAAACGAATCTGATTATAATGCAAACGACATAAGTTGGAACAATTTTTCGATTGCTCCAATGTTCATTGGACTCCTAGTTTATACAAGGGACGACTAAATAATCAAATATGTTGAATTAACATGGTTTTATTGGAGGACTGGAGTGTTTTCAAGTTTAGAAAGAAGTGTCATACCCTGTTGTTAAGGACGCAGGGTATAATTTTTAGAGTTGGAACCCGAAACTTGAAATTTTGATATTGGAAGAGAAGACCTCCCTTATCCATCCAACATTCCTAGCGACATGCGAGCCTCGAATTTGAACAGAATTTTAAAATCAAAGATGTACGATACTCAACATGAGAATTCGATGTCACCCCGAACATCATGGTGTCTTGGCATCATGGTGACACCACGATTTGATAAACTGAGGCGCAAAAAATAAGTTCATGAAAATGATATATTACCAATTAGTTACATACCGTACGGCGCCCTTTTTAGAAAATTAGCATAATTGAAGATCCTAGTTTTGTCGAGGTGCCCTTTCTTTCTTCCGGTGCCCCAGGGCGCAGAGAAACCAGAGTCATCCACACCGTACAAGAACTCCTGACTCTCTCGCATTGCTGTGACCCCTAGGTTGGTTAAATGTCGAGATAAGAGACTCGACATAAGACTTGTCGCATGTATTAAAAAACGAAGAATTAAAAAAATAAAATAAAAAAAAAAAAAAAAATGCAAGCCCTATTCAGTTGGCGAGGAATCTTGTGGTATCGGGGATCAGGTTCAGGACCTCATGTTTACGATCCGTGCTCGCGGACTAACGGTGCCTTCCTGGGCGCTTCGACGCGGAGCCCGCCTCTGGCCTACTTAGGCCCCGTTCGTTGTTTACCAACATGGGGAAGACACCTGCGAACGCCTTGGAAAAAAAACAAGGCCTTAACTCCTGTTTCGGTATTTCAACTGTTTATTTAGGACCTGGTGATTAGGTGTTAATGGAACGAGTGGGATGAGGGTAAAAACTCCAGTGGTTGGACAACTCCTTGATCCATGGTTTCATTGGGGTATTTCGAGAACTACGAGTTGTGTGATGACTTGGTAACAGAAAGGTATTTGTGAACAAGTGGAAACAGAAACATATTTCTGATCTGCAAATGGAACGATTCCAGTTTTCAATCGACCTTTTCGCGATTTAATAATTCTTATGAAAGGAGTGGGATTCACCGGTAGCGTATTTCTGCCGAATGTCACAACAACTTTCAGTTTTTACGTCTTTAATAATTCAGTCCCCTGCAATTGAACGATTCATTCTTCAGTCAAAAATTCAACGATTCACAAAATCTTCACGTTATAAAAGAAATCTCAATTCTTCGAAGTGTTTGATCAGAATCTTATATAATCACAACGTCATAACAAAATATCTGATAAGTTACACGATCCTTAGTTCCGTATCATCGGTATCCATGTTGTCGTCCCAGATTTTGTTAGCTTTTTTGGCTAGTTAGTCATGACTAAAACACATTCTATGTTAAAAACTACGTATGCACCCACTGCACAGTGCGCGGATTAGAGAAAAAAATTGACAGAGTTGTATTATTGCAAATTTACGGTTGTCATTGGATGTCCAATTCTTGTACGAAACTCATGAAATTTTGACGGTGGCAAAGTTCGACCTTTGACCGGGGGATTTCACCCAATTATTTTTTCAATTTGCACAGCAATTAATGAAATACTAGCTACTAATGAAGAAGATAGCTAATTGGGTTCGGAGTGGGAAGGCGGAATTCATTAGTGCAAAGCCGCGGCATGAAAAAAATTTCTCATTCCGACCCGACATGAAAGAGGAATTATTTTGTCTTAAACCCCTTTCAATAATTGAAAGCTATACTGCAGAAGACGCTCAATAACTCAATAGTGATGAAATAAGGAGTATTTCATTAATGCAGTAGGTACATGATGATCGAATGATTAGGAGGGTTTTAAAAATAGTTTCGACATTTTCATGTCTTTGCCCTGGCACATAGCACAAAAAACTGTCACGAAATTGCGTAACGAAATTGTGTTACAGTGCCTTTATAATGATTTCCGCTTACAACGACCCCGTTGTTAGGTTTTTTCCTTTCCTACACTTTTTAACCCACAAAAATCGTTCACCACTCGTTGGAAAGCTCTCGATTTAACGAACATTTTCATGTTCTCCATAACATATTGACTATACGAATAGCGGAGCTATGGGCATAACTGTTCTCATATTTTGTTTACAAACTAATGATCGTGAGTGTAGAAGATAATTAATCCGGAATCGTCTATTTTATTGAAATTAGGTACCTACCTCTTAATATTAATAATTGTGTCAATTTGTAACATAATATGTAACAACAGCAACGCATTGTGAGGTTTGAAAAATACAACAAATAGCTATAGATAGTTATTATGTTAATGATTCGTTTCACATTCTGACAACAACGGCGGGTGGGTTATAAAATCCTATAGTGAGGTAAAAAGCAATAGGTAAAGACATGAAAATGTCCCAATGCGTTGCAGACTCGTATGCAAGCGTTTTTTTTTTTTTTTTTCAATCAATTCTTCCACTTCTATTCATCCACCAATCAATTTATTTAATAATTCTCCAATTTTCCTTTTATTGTTATTCTTACTTTGATACTGAGGCTACTAGATAAATCCGATTAAATAGATACTTCCAAAAGAATATACATGCAGGTAGTTTGAATCTATCAATCTTGTGATAATTTCTTCAAATTTGATGGAATTAAAGAATATAAGCGAAATAACGAATTTAACATTTGAAAAAATATTACTATAGTAATAATTGTTACCTACTGTATAGATACAATAACACTTCAGAGAGGCTGGACAACATAACAGACGAGGTGACCTGTATGGTGGCAAAAACACAAAATGAAAGTATAATTTACTTCAATGGTCCCAAACAAAGAATATAATTTGAATATTTGAATCAATAACGCAAACCCATGGAAGAAGGTTTGGTGAAAGAATGCTTTCTACTACTTTCAAGACCACAAGAAATTTGCTAATTCCCTAAAACTTAAGAGACGTTATTTATGAGATTTTACTTCATTTTCGTTACACTCAAGTAATTACTTTTCAATAAAAAAAAAGAACAAAATCATGCGAATCCCCCTTAGTATCATTTATTGAAGAAAAAAGACGGGAAAAATGTCCTAAAATCCGAAGAATTGTAATAATAGCCATGCAATAAGGTTGGTAGTGTCACAGCATCGCTAGAAATAGGTTGCATTTAATTGAGCTGTGTTCAACTCAGAACTACCAGCGTTACGGTTTCAAACAAGGACGTTCGTTATAGGTAAGCGAGCCAAATCCTCAGTGAGGAAAAAAAATAAAAACCTTTCCCGAGTGATTAATACCCCTGCTAACCTGTCTCATAAGTAAACAAGCGATGATTTGGAAGCCCTCCAACTCAACGTTATGACCGGTAAAATTAGACTGCCCGAGAAAGTTTAACGCAGTATTTCTATAGTCCAATCCATAAATTGTTGCCGATAAAAGTCGGAGAAAGGCGATAACGGGCGTCCTGCCGTTGACTTTTGTCGTTTACGTGACAGAACTGAGTTTAGTGATTGATTGTATTTTAGAAAAACTATTGGCAGGAGTACAATAAAGGTGAAGGGTGAAGAGGTCCAGGAGGAACTGACCGAAAAAGGAGAACTCATGAGATTGAGCCAGTTTTCCATCGGGAAAATAAACTTACGAAGAGCCCATTCTAGCTAAAAATCTATTTTATAGCATTGGATTCTAAAACAGCTAATACATTTTTCCTCGAAAAAACAAAGACCAAGACCAAGGCTTCTGAACTTTAACACGATGTTTTATATACACAAGTAATTCCTAGGTACCTATACTAATTAACGAAAATAAATAATCCAAACACGTAATATGTATACAGAGCTCAGTTTAGAGACTAATTTTAAAGGCAAGGCCGCTTAGTTCTTTTTCTTGCAATTTTAGAGGATTCAAAGTAGGTCAAACATTGGAAATTATATGCGTAGATAGAAAAAAGGGATCTATAGCCGAAACTTATTCTTCAAGAAGAAATAAGTTATACCGGGTGTCCCAGAAGTTATGGTCCACCCTCCGGCATTTCCGTGTTTAATTACGTAATAAAATGGGCCCAACGCCATTTTTCATATTTTTTTGTAAAGAATTCAGGAAAAATACTTTTGCGCAAAACAATTGCGCGCAATTGACACTAACTTTGTTTTTTCAAATGGGAACCCCCATTTTTTATTGCAGATTCAGATTCTACGTCAAATTTCATGAGAAATTCATACCCGAATCGATGTTTTTCATTGCGCGCAACTGGTACTTTTCGCGCGCAAAGTGACCAGGGTGCGCAAAAGTGAATTTTTTTAACCCCAATTGTGGCACATTTTTTTTTTCATTATTTTTGACGCTAAATCACGTGGTGAGGTCCTTTCTTCGATTTCAACCTTATTTTTCCAAATTTAAACGGAAAAATAATGTTTTTGGACTTTATTTTCCCTCCCCCTTCCGCAATACGGGCTGGGTGGGAACCTGGCTAGATTAAAAATAAATTCCTCACTTCTAAATTTAAAAAAAATATTGGAAAGTAGGTAGGTACTTACCTACTTTAATGTTTTAAAAAAATCAAAAAGCTTCTCATCTCAAAATTTAAAAAAAAAAATTAAAAGTTACAAAATCTCCGAAAAAAGTAGTAATAAAAAACTAAGATAGTAATAATGAAATTAAAAAAGCTTATTGATTTTTTTTACATTAAAGTAGTAAAGTAGTACCGAGCTACTTTCCAACATTTAAAAAAATTTAGATGAGAGGAATTTATTTTTAATCCTGCCATAGCCGGTCCCCAGCCCATTTCGCGAAAGGGAGAGGGAAAATTAAGTCCAAAAACATTATTTTTCCGTTTAAATTTGGAAAAATAACAATGAAATCGAAGAAAGGACCTCACCACGTGATTCAGCGTCAAAAATAATGAAAAAAAATGTGCCACACTTGGGGTTTAAAAAAATTCACTTTTGCGCACCCCGGTACTTTGCGCGCGAAAAGTACCAGTTGCGCGCAATGAAAAACATCGGTTCGGGTATGAATTTCTCATGAAATTTGACGTAGAATCTGAATCTGCAATAAAAAATGGGGGTTCCCATTTGAAAAAACAAAATTAGTGTCAATTGCGCACAATTGCGCGCAATTTTTTTGCGCAAAAGTATTTTTTCTGAATTCTTTACAAAAAAATATGAAAAATGGCGTTGGGCCCATTTTATTACGTAATTAAATAGGGAAATGACGGAGGGTGGACCATAACTTCTGGGACACCCGGCATAATTAGTATACCAAATAACATTTGAAATCAAGGCTAAAAGTAGTGGTTGAAAAATGTTTCTGAATATACTAATTGGATCTTACATTCAAAACTGGAACTTTGTTGTGTATATACGTCCATACTATAGTTACCTAACGATGGCATTGAAATTGTATCTATGACTTGGAAGTTTAACTGAATTACGAGATAAACCCCTTTGAAGGATCGAGTTTGTCAAATATAGATTTTCCAATTAATTTAACATTATTCAGCAAACCCAATGTATTAGTTACTGCGGTTTTAGAACACCAAAATGTGACAAATGACATTCGAGGGTTGATCCGGATGTAACGATATTACAAATTAGTAACTCATAAGAATACATCGGTCAAGCGATATGAATTGCTGTCTACAATGAGACTGCAATGTAAATTAGAAATGAAATAAAAATTACTTTTATTCCAAAAAACATGAACTGAGCTTCACTTGAGTGCCCCACAGCTTCCATTCGGATTTGCATTATTCCATGTAGTAGGAACAGAAAATACAATAGTACGAAGCAAATACATGCAAGATTTAATAACAACTTCGTTACATTGTCGGAACTTCCATGAAACGGAATTGAGTGTACTGGACGTCAATATTGCGACATCTGGAGGTTCATTCTATCCTTTGGTCGAGACGTTCGGGATTGGAAAGCTGCAGAAAGGGCTTAGTGTCACTCAGCTGCTACATTGATTGTCGCTGTAACTGGACAATATCCTTTTGACAAGCAGCTTGGGTCCTCCGCAGGATTGGATCTTTCCCTCGTGAATGCGGAGGCAGTTGGTTGCTTCGAACACCCTCAACGATTATTCGAAAGTAGAACAACGATAAATGATCATGATGATTTTACATAACAGTGATCAAGTGTTACATGAACATGACTAGGTACTTACTCATAAATGGTGATGAAATGCATAAAATACCTAATGTTTGAATTTGCTGATAAACTAACTAACTAACTACACAGCACTACAGGCCGACGTGGCCCTTGGCTTCCCGTTTTTCTTTTTCGTTTTTTTTCTTTTATTTTTTTCTGTTTTTTTTTTAATTTTATTTTTTTCTATTTATTTATTTTTTTTCTATTCTTTTTCTTCTTCTTCTTTTTTCAGTCCGGTGGTTTTTGTTTTCTTCGGGTTTCGTAACGATTTAATTTTTACAGGAGCGGGTTGTTGGCCTATCGCCCAAACTGTTAGAGGGAGTGACTCCTCGCAGTTCGCAGGATACTGGATTTTCTGTCGGGGCTTACTCCCCTAGGAGATTGCCGTCACCATGGCCAAAGAGCGTCTCCCACCCTCTACAGAGTCGGAACCACTTCTGGGTCTCCCAGGTGCCCTCGACTGCTCATCCAGACATGAGCCAGTATGGGCGATTGCATCGCACCATCCCTCATGCTGTTAGTGATTGTTACTGCAGCCCTCCACCACGGTCGTAGTTTAACGTCTTGCCCGGGACCAATTTGCTGATAAAAAGAAATGAAAATTTGCTGAAAATAGGTTTCCGAATCTGTCGTTAGAGTGCAAGATCTTACCATACCGAAATCAAATGTTTGATAACGTGTTTATCAAGTAACCGGGCGCTGTACTCCTGCAAAATGTAACAGTTGGGATGACGTTCTCAAAATTCACAAGGGGATTTTTACCGAATTTGATTTTGATCTGAACGGTCAAGAGCTGTTTGAACGGACCCTTAGTATTCAACCATCGCCGCAATGAAATAGGTAACTGAGTTGTTCCAACTTCGGTTATTTTAAAGTTTTCTCTCCCATCAAGCCAAAAAAAGAGTATTTTTTTAAATAGCATTACCTGAAACCTTCTTAGTTCGTTTTCTCCATTTAGTCTGTTTCCCCGAACGTTGTTGCAGTCCCGAAACCGAATCTTTCTAGTTACAACTCCCACGCGATCCAGCTGCTCAAAAGGGGGGTGCTTTATTGCGTTTCCGAGCTGATAAAATTGTAATCGCGTTAAAGCGCTATGTTAATTGAGCATTGTGATCCATGGGAGAGCTTGTTCCAGAGGCGCAACCTATCCGTGAAACTATGTAAATTATCGGCGATAAAAATCAGATGTCGGAACGGTGAGCACAATGAGTCGCGTTGTTAACGTATGCGTTTTTTCTTTTTACGCATTTTTGCTTAATGATTTATTATGATTGATGCAACAGGTTGGTGTTACCGTTTCAGGTATAATAGACTTCCTATGAACTACTCAGTTACATCTGTTACTTTTCCGTTATTCTGAGGTACCAAGTGAAAATCCTGCCTCGAAATGATTGTGATATGAGCCTTGTGCCCTCACGAATGTACGATGATATGAGAAGGAAAAGTGCAACATACGAGACTACCAGCTTATTTCATTTTCCGATAGTCCGAAATGAGGTTTTTTGGTTGTTTCGAAGTCAATTTTTGAAATCGGGTCAAGATCAAATTAACCCCTACAGAAACAAAAGTAGGATTGATTTGAATAGTAAATAGAAACAATTGAGTTCAAACTCGAACAATTTAGACCTTACCTCATCATCTGTAATCAAAAAAGGTTTTGTGTAACTGTTGTTTCCAGTAATGGGTTCACTCATAAAAGCTGTTTGAGAGAAGAAAGAGTCGAGTTTGAACTAGGAAATGTACATTTTACCTCAACTTGACAGTAAATTACAGGAAAACATCTGGGTTCCGAGTAACGGGAATTTTTGAGGTGCTGCCGTAATAGTAAAACTGCGAATTATTACTCGACGGTTTATTATTTTTCTGTATGGATCACCCGCCTGCAAAGAACACGGCTTTTCCATTATTAGGACCTATTATATCATCACCTGAAGAACACAATCGACTTTATTTGACTTCACTACACATCGTTGTTCGAGAGTTGTGGGTGCTCTCATGTTCATAACAAAATTTGGTTCCTGATTGCTTTGCACAACTGAGTGACATGAAACTCTAATCGAAGAATGAAAATGATCGTTCTTTATCAAATGAATCTTGAACGAAGAAGTGGCCTACTTGACGGTGAACATTCTTCTGCGATTCACACTCGTGTTTCTTCGTTATAAGGAGTGAAAAGTTTGTCCTACAGAGCTCAGGGTGGTCTATTCGATTCTAAAAATTCGATACTACTTTAAATTGATGACAAAACAATAGGTACCTTTATTTGTACAATAATATTATTGTTATTACATACGTTATATTGTTCTACACCTCTCACCAAATTCGGTCCATGGTAATCAAGAAAAGTGCCGCTAACAGAAGAAGGACGGAAAAAATTTGTATTGGATTTTTGGAATATAAACCATAAAATTTTGAGGGTGGTTAACTTTTTTCGTGCTCGATCCAAAAGGTTCATTATTTAAAATTACAAACTAAAAACTTCGATAAAATTATGATATAGAGTTTACTTCAAAGATCTTTTTGTATAACTGACGTTACCTGTAGTGGGCGTCCACATAGGTGGTAATAGAATAGTAGAAATCAAGATCCTGTGGAGCGAGCCTGCCTAAGAACTTCATATTCAACCGTCGAGTGGTCGCACAATTACACCTTTTCACACACTGGTCACTAAATACGATGAAATTACTCGACTTAATTCCAGTGTCTCGAACACCAACTCACCAGGAAGATTCGTTCTTCCGAGTGGGATCGTAGGGAATGTAGGCGGGATCATTGACAAAACCCGCCAGTCCCGCAAGAGAAGGTGCGGCAGGTGTGGACCTTGAATTCGCAATGATAGAACGAAGAAATGAAATATGAGGAGATCCGTGGATTGTCCAAAGGGCCATAATAAATTGCTGCCGTAATTTCGGTCCGATCATCAAAATTTCAACGAAACACATATTTTTATGCCAACCAATGTCTTTCAACTCGTAAAACCTTCTATTTTTGATCGTTGCAATATTTTCAAGTACCTAATACTCCTGTTGATATTCAAGATCTGGTACACTTGGATAAATTGGTATAATTTCAATTTCTTGATACTTTTCTATGATACCTACAGTCCCACCATTTGCTGGTCTAGATGGAACGATATTGTTTGAATTGATAATCATTAAACTACCAAATTCAACAACTCCCTTCAGGCTGATGAGAGGTGGCATCGAGACGGTCCCTTGAATTTCGTCAACATAAGACACAACGAGTGCTCACGCACAAATTGATTTTACTCAAAAATGAACTAATAAAAAAGCAGGGAATAAAAATTGTACCATTAAATTTACGTGTAAAAAACAAGGTCAAATTTGACAGTGTTGTGACCAGTGCCGTGTCATCACAATTACAAAAGTATTTTTCACTCATTATGAACGGCATTTTCAAATAGACCATAGATAGAGGGGGTCAACGACTGTCGCCCATCTACATATGTAATTGACCCCCTCATGACAGGAAGGCAGTTCCACTATGGAGAGAGGGTCTCTGTAATGACAGGTATTAGAGGGGAGAACCCTCTTGTACGCACGAGCCCAGAAAACATCAGCTGGATCCGACCAGTCGATACCGCGCATGCGCTCCAGGTACATCATCCCAATGCGTTTCCTGCGCCACTGCATTATTAATCGTATAGTTTTTCCCGTTGGTTCGGGATCAGCGAACCAAATGAGATTTTTTGTGTTCTTTCCGATTATTTGGGACAGTCCACAGGATGCGTCGGATCCTGTTTAGGCTGCAGGATGGCACGCGAGGTGCGGCTGACCGTATCAGGACGACTTCCCGAATGCGCGAAATAACACGAATTAATTTTTTTTATTTCTACAAAACCACTGATCGATGCATCCTCGTGAATTAGGACTTTGCATGTCTGTCACTTAGTGCGTCCGGCTTTTGTCGAGCTCCCTAATGCGTTTTGGTTATAAAAAACAATGCATAATTTTCAAGAAAACAAAAATATAGTGTGCAATACATTCATAATTCGACGAGCCTCTTAGCAAAAACAAATAGGAGTATTAATGTAAACGAAAAATTTACCAAATTTCTAAATTGAATAATTCTTCAAGTTTTTGCCGAACAAAGCAATTTCAGAAGAATTTGAAGAGTTGTTCCTCGTTCGAACGCCTCCTTCTTCCACATTTCCTGAACTACACTGGCCATTTAATCCCAAATCAGCTGTTCGGTTTCGGAGAGTCTCTGTCATGTCTCCTACAGCTGCAACGCTCCACTGCCTACATAAAATCTGCCTTTCAAAACAACCAAACATGCAGGGCTACATTCTTCGACGCCGAACAGGCCTTTGGCCGACTTTGACACGACGGCCTCCTTAACAAGTTAAGACCACATCTACCCAACAATTTATTCAACCTGATAACTCATTATTTGACTGGCGAACTTTTCAAGTGTCTGTGCAAGGCGAAACCTCAACGACTAGACCTGTACTAGCTGGAGTCCCTCAAGGGGGGTGCCTTTCGCCGTATCTGTACACATTTTTCTGCCACGATCTACCTCTCCTCGACTCCCCTCAATTCTCAGCACTCTATGCAGATGATTTAGTCTCCGATTCAGAATCTGTAAGTGCTCGACTACAACAACTTCTCGAGACACTTGGTCAGTGGTGCACAAGTCTAATTCTGTCATTTACACCGAAAAGAAAGGGTCCACAAATTACCCCTTGCTATACCTGGATGAACCAATTCCTTCATCCTTTTCTCAACGCTATCTTGGTCTAATTTTGGATCAGCTACTAAATTTCTACATAACCCATCTGCTCAACAAACTGAAAATCAGAACTAACCAGTTGAAATCCGTACTCAATAACCCCAACGTTCAAACCCACAATAAAGTTAGGATCTCACTAACTCTCATTCGTCCAATTTGGACTTACGCCCTCCCAATTTGGGGGACATGTTCGAATTCGGAATTCCGGTGCATACAGAATGCAACCCTACACGCCGAATCATCCATACCCCACCTTACGTCAGAATCAACACCATCTACGACGACTTCAACATCCTCACTCCCACTTAACTCCTCACAAAGCATACCAGCACATTCTCCGTACTAACCGTGAGCATCTCAACCCACCAGCAGCAGAAGGTTTATCCCCCTCCAACGCCTCGATTGACTCGCCCTCGCTTCATTTTTTGTAACTTTTTGGACGCTGACTTGTATTTCGACCATGCAACTAATTGACCTTGTACCCTTGAAGTAATAACCAATTGTATTTTTAGTAAAATTTTGAAATGATCTGTAAATAGTGCTTAATCGTTATCAATTTATCAATATGGTGCGTTATGCAAAATAACGGGCATAAATAAATCTGTCATAAAAAAGCAGGGCTCGTTTAACACAGATTATCTCTTAGGTTCTATCTTTGTTTGGCGAAACACAGAGGTGTTTAGGGGGGTTGTAAACATTGGGTACAGAATTCACCACCACTTCATGACTTATGAGGTAAAGCAAGAAAAAAAAGGATTTCATTCCATTCCAATGTGTGTCATCTACTCAAGTGTCATCTACCCAAGCCACAGAATTAGCGAAGCTAAGCTAGCTTTAGCTGAGATGGAAAAACCCCATAATGAGGGGGTAAATGGTAAAGTTCCATTGGAGCAGCAGCGCGATACACGTGTCAACATTCAAGGGCATCGTATAAATCGGAAGGCGGAAATACGGGAGTGAATAATAAATCTTATGGTACGTCGGAACGGTCCAACGCTCCTGAATAGAGCCGTTATCGGTGGACGTTTTTCGAGGGACGCAAACGGAGATGAAGGAAATAGATGAGGGAAATGGCGGAGTAGAGGAGATGGAAGGGTGGAGAGCACCGAAATCGCTCGGTAATCCCATTCAAATTAGACGGGGATGTTGTTTCAATTAAAAGGATTCGAAAAAAAGAGACACCGAGAGGGGACGCGTTGGCGATGGCAATTTTAAATGGTCAATCGCCGAACAACAAAGTTTGAGCGGAGATCAATACGGATTAGCTGTATACATTATTGACAACTGCGTAGGTTAAGTAGCTCAGTTGAACCACAATTCAAAATAGGGTGTGGCACAGAGCTTCCTCTAATCCATTACTGAATGATTAGAACTATCAACTAACTAAACAAGTTTGAGAAAAATCAAAGTAATGAGAAATTTAAGTTTTGAGGTTATTTAAATCGAGGCACTAGAATAAAATTCATTGGGGACCGTCCACAACATAACCCACACCATCCCAACTGTGGAAGTTACCAGATCAATTCATTTTATTAGTGATATTTGGTCTCCTCTGAAAATATCATCAAAACCTCTAAAAATAATATCAAAATTGAATGGAAGTATTGCCAATTACAAGGATTTCACGTTTACGCATAGCTAGCTGCAACAGTGGTTTTGCCCAAAACGTGGATAAAGGTTATGAGGTCTGGATCATACGATGGTTCTGCAGTTTGAAATATATTTTTCCATTTTTGATAATAACTAATCTTCAGTTGAAAACTGAAGTGTATTATGCTTACAGGCTAAAATCAATCTTCCCACAACAAGACAGCCTATGCAGGAGATCCGTGGCATCAAGTATATCAAAATAACAGGACCAACTTTTGGTCAATTTCAGTCCTCATATTTCCCTTATAGCACCTTTATAGAAAAATCATACCGAGATCTTTCCGTAGCAAAATGAAGGATATTATAATAATGCCAAGCCATAACCATTCGCGCCTAATCGCCGCCAGGAACTTGATTTTGTCATAATCGTGAGCTCTTCCCCGAGAAAATTCAATATCCGATGCCCAACCAGCGTTTCCTGCTTGGCGTTTGTTCTCCCAGATTGCCTCTATCATCACCGGAATCACCCATCCGTATGTTTCAATAGGAGGGCCGAGGAAAAACAACAGAATCATCGTCTTCCTCGACTACCGATCTCATTTCTGTCGATTACTGTGATTATACGATTGAGTTGTTGCGAATGGTTTCGAGTATCCTCCGATGTCGCCTCCCGGGCAAAAGGCGGCTGTAAATTACGGATTTCCTATAGTGGATGTCGAACCTACGCTATATCGGCTGGAAGCAGGGGATTCAGCACCTCAAGATCGATTGACTACACCGGTTTTCAACAAGCCTGAGGCACCAATCTCTAGATCCACCACCACCAGTGTTACACATTGACACCGAAAGTAACAAATGAATTTGAGGTTTCATAGAAAATCTTACGCTGATACGAATTCACTACAATTCTTTCTACAGAAAAAAAACTGGTAGTAGGTTTGTAGTGAGAGTGTGGCCTCAATTTGTCCTTCGAGGGACTGTATTTTGTGGTTAAAGAGAGGATGCCAGTCAGTGCCTGTTGTTCCATTCCAAGACAATTAGAGCGGTCCGTTTCGTACATCCTACACTAATTGATGGACAGCCCTCAAATTGAAATTTCACAGCCATACTCTATTCAACCTCCACTATTTCAACCCTCCCAACATCGATTTGCCGTTTGGTAATAACTCCCAACTTGACACCCTACGCCTTCCCTAATTGTGGGTCTCCTTTATTTTCAATTCACTGACAAAGAAAGTCATCCTCTATTCAACCACCAAATTTCAGCCCTTCATGAGCCATTGAAGGACTAATTGAGTCTTACACACTCACTACAGACCAACCAGTTTTTGGGTGTTTTGCGTAAGAAACAACCAGACCAGGACTCACTTCAACAAAATTTTAGAAAAAGAAAAGTCAAAATTTTGAAAATTTGGTTATTCAATATCCACGATCCAATTACATTTCTAGTCAATCACAGGTTGGTTTTGATGGTCTCCGGGAGGCTAGTTTGGACACTTCAAAACAGTAAACTTTCGCCTTCGATTACCTGATTTTGTAAACCTTTTACGGGGACAGTTAATGACGTTATTACCGTAAATTCAGGGAAGTATCAACAGGAACACGTTGAGAATAGAATTAAAGTTTCACGGTACTGGTTTGAGGCTTGGTCTGCCTTGTTTTAGCAGAACTTCTAAAATCTACTTAATCCATCGAGCAGTCGAGAACAACCAAATATATGTGTGTCTTGAAAACGATACATTGATTTTCATCCTGAACTAATTAAGGATTGTCAAAGACAAATTATGGCTAACAAAACTTCACCGAAATCAATGAAATCAAATAATTGTGTTACTGGGGTAGACGTAAATGAAAAATAGGTGCAGTTAACTCACGTGGAGACGTCATGAAAGATAAACTCACCTGTAACAAAAAAAAAAAAGAATAATATTAGACACCTACGTTTTCAAAAAAATGTTCTTAGGAATTAATGGTCGTATAAAATTTTGTACAAAGAACATTTCCAGTACGTACATAGTGTAAATCACTCGATTTTTGGAGGTAATTGTGCTAATGAGTAAAAAGTTGTGGGTTGGAATATGCACCAAGGTGAGTAGATTACTTCAGAGATATCCGTAAGCAGAAAGTAAGAGTACATGAAATGAAAATTGTGTACCTGTTAACCGCATTGTTGGAGGCCAAACACTCAAGTTCATTATCTTAAGTTTTTAGAAAAGAAGATTGTTCTGAAACGTTTAACTGCAGATTAGGTTTAACAACTTTTGAAGAACCGAGCTTCCGTCCATATTTTACAGATTTCAAGGAAACAAGAACTTCCGATCAAAGCCAACTTTGCAAGCTAATTATTTTAAAAAGTTTTTTTTTCGTTAGATAAGGCGTTGTTTTTGAAGGGAGTGAAGAATGAACATCGATTGTTATCGGAGAACCTACGGAATGAAGTAGGTTAGCATGTGGGTATAGAAAATGTCAGACTGAAAATCATAGCCTACTACATGAAAGTACAGGTTTTCATAGGTAATTATCACCACTAGTTCCTCTAAACGAAGCGAAAACAAGCTTTCTCTCAGTTTGGAAATGTTAGGTGAAGATTTAGTAGTCATGTCTCTCATTAAAAACATCAATCATAGGTTATTTATTTCTTTACTCATTTACTTTTCGAAAAACCTATTAGAAATTGTAGAGTTCTGAAGTATCAACATTATTACCCAGTGAGTTCTTGAGAAAAAGTAGATGCTCTATAAGAAGAATAAATTATGCTGATAATTCGGATATTTAGGATTAATATTGATTGTTAGAAAAAATCTGTTTCACAAATTGTTTTTTTCGAAATCGACTTAAAAAAACCAACAGGATTAGGGTGATTTGGCCATAGAACATCTTCACAACTCCAGCCATTTCAAACGAATCCCTGAAGTGGGACCACTTAAACTACAAAAAGTTGGCTTTGAAAAAATCAGAAAAACAGCAGAAACCTTTTTTCTAGCTTGGGAATTGTGAATGTCTTCTTGTGTGGACGTGGGTGAAAATAACCAAGATTATGATTTTAATGATTTTACAACAGAAATAAATACGTAGAGAAAAATAATCGTTCTCGAACAGCAAGGTATCGAAACAACATTTTCGTTTTTCCCTTTTACTTCCTGGTGTAGGGCTATCGATGTTTACGCCCTACCATCTTTAAATAATCCAGAAACCCTGTTGAGGGCGGTAGATTTGAGCGAAACGTTTCGGCGCTCCACGAGATTATTTCTCCTTCCTCTAGCGGTTGTTGTTCCTGAAGTATTTATTTGCTCTGGGGCGCAATAACTCCGGATGAGCGCCCTCATCTCTTCGATACGCCTTAATTCTTCGGGGTTTCTGGGTCGTAAACAGCGGACCTCCGAGACAGAGAAGTTGTAAAGCGGAGTTTTCTAGGCTATTTTGATTTAGAGCATCAGAACCTGTATGCATGAGGGCAGGAATCGAATCTCAACTGTGTTTGTAGCAAGTGGAGCTTTCGTGTACAACTCCCTCTACATTCTGAGATGCACGAATCGCGATAAGTAGCACCTTGTTATTACTTCGTACTAAAGCGAATGCAACTGTAGAACTGGAGCCATCAATTTGATTTTGACCATGTAACTTGCAAGCGAGTGATTTGAACAACAGCGTCCAACAGTTGGCCAAGCACGACTTCCAACCCAATTGTCGAAGTTAAACTGCGTTGTTAATTGAAACGTCCCAATAAGTACGAGTAATTGCAGTTTCTATCCAAGTTGATTTTGTAGCGAAAACTCTTTATACTGCAATCGAAAGAACATCAGAAGAGGTTTTCACGGTAAACTTTCTGGTTTTAAGTATTCCTAGTTGCAAATACGTAGCATATTTTCAGAGTCATACCAAGTGGAATATTCATTCACAAAAACGCTTTCAAAACTCCTCACACGGATGAACCAGATAACACGATTACTTGTCTTCCTAACTATAGAAAATAGGGAATTTTAGTTTCTCGCAGAGGGTCAAAGAAGTGATGTAGCGAAGATGATTCGACACGAATAGGAATGTTCCCACATTACACACGCAAAACCGACTAAGATGGAAGCCGCAATAATCTATAAAGACCTATCATAAGCTGTACTATTTTTAGAACAACATGACGTGAAAAATACTACTCCTGTGCCTCATGATCATGACTTTTGCTCAGTTGACTCTTAGTCAGTTAAACATGCATAAGAAAACTGAAATCTCTGAATATTTCAAAAAGGATCTTTGGTTTAAAATTATTTTGCATTATCCCGTTACCTCTCATCGAAGAAACCGTAATATTCTCAGCCGGTTGTATTTCCCTCAAAGCCGGCTTAATAACTCCAACGTGACTGAACTAGGAATGATATTCCAGAAACCTTTTCTTGTACTGCTCTGTTCTGCATCGCAATTTTTTAAGTTTGTTTCTTTAATCAACTAGATGCTGAAGAAGTTACTTCCATACTACGAGACTTACTTACCTACTTATCGTTAGAGTCTTGAGTTATCAATTCTTTCTTCCACAAAATCAGGATGTAGATGTGATTGAGAGAGCACCACCCTAAGTCTTGATGGTATTAAGGTTTTTTACAATTTATATTTTGTATGCATCCCCAACAGAGTCTTTCCAGGTTGTTTAATCCTATCTTCAGAGTTTTTGTATGGAACTTAAGTTATCAAGTATTTTGGAAATCTCTGTCACAGGTAAATTTGAATTCACTACGAAATATAAGCTGATGACATAATGCTAGCTGATGAGAGTAGAAAGTATGAAAGTATAGGAATATATCATAGATAAGGAAAGAACTATTTCAACCTCCATGACAGAGAAATGTGGATGTTTATGCTACCGGTCATGGAAAAAGGAAGAGTCTTGGAACAGATAGTATCGCCATCCATAATGACGTATCTACTACTGTACAGGTGCTACCTATTATTATTAGGTACTAGCATTCCCATGAATACCAGAAGTGTCGCACCAAAGATCAATAACCTCCATACGAACCTCTAAACATGCATTTAAATGTCATTCCAGCTGATACAATAGCAATAATCGATTTTTCTCATCAGCCATGAAATAATTAGAGTATTCAGGACAAAAGTAGGCCATGGACGAGGGTCATAAATAGTTACTAGGATAAAACTATTTTCAAAAACATCTCTCAATAAAAACAGAGCTCCAATTTCGTCAAAAACCAACAAAGAACCGCTTTCAGCCTAGCCACGGCTTTCTCCCTAAACCATGTCAAGAGTAAGCTCCAGATACTCTCATAGAATCGCCATTGACCTTAGCTTTCTGCCTCCGTCGAAATCGCGTGACTCGAGGTCAGAAGCAAAAACCAAGTTGAATAACAAGATCGTTGCTAACTGACCCCTTCCACATCGCGGTTGGTTCTTCTTGGGCGTTGAGGGGCCACTTCAACGCTGCTAATTGCTTCTGAGCGGCAGTTCTTCTCGGCCCTCCGTCTCAGGAAAATGATTGTCGCGTGATACAGCGATCGCTGACTGTTATTCTACTTCTCTTTTCTTCGTTGAAAAAGATCGGCTAAGTGTCAACCTACATCAAGGGGGACGGCTCTTGCACACTGTGAAGAAAAACATGATTGAAGATGAAGGCAAGATATTGAAAACGTGCCCCACATTATAAGATGTCAATTTCTAGTAAAATTAAACCAACGAACAAAATTTCTGGGTTGTGCGAATAGGCAAGAATTGCTGAAGAAGTAATTTCAAAACAGATTGCTTATGCTGATTGAAGAACTCATAAGTACCGACCAACTCTTCAGGTTTGATCCATCAACGAACCAGGAACGCAAAGACTTTCTGTCTTAGGAACAAGATTCTTCGGTTGTGAGAACTAACCAAGACAGGTGAAGAAGTTATTTCTGAACTAAACGATGGTGTTGATGATGATGATGTTTGATACATCTGAGAATCAACTCTATACTTTCTTGCAAGTTATCATCAGTTACCCTTCGAATGCCTTCAAAATTATACATAATTTTTATTGAAGAATAGTAACTGCAGCTTAAAATCCAAAACTGGATACCACCATCAACGTTATCATATACAGTTACAGCTTCAATCATCAAAACAATAAGCTAGGAAACGTTATGTGGTTTTTGATGTAAGTTTTGGTTTCTTTATCCTTTGCAGGAAGTAGTAATTAAGTTGTGTCTTAATCAGTATTTATTCCTCAGAAAATGGAATCTAGGATGTATAACTTAGAACAGGCCTCATACAGATGCGGAAAGCCTGTGAATGTGAGCTATACTCAGTTCAAATGTAAAGAGATGTTGTCGGGTTGAAGATGCATCAAAGGAAGCGAGATCTATGGAAATGTTTGAGCAGACCTCTACCTGACATCTTTTGTCAAGTTTTACACCTGCGGAAAAGATTCTTTTGAAAGAAGCACCTTTACTGAGGGTGCACCCCTGCCCACGCGAATCGGAGGTGCTCTCTAAAGATTTGGAGCACCTGGACTGCAACGTTGCCACAATTCTGCCAACGCTGGATACCCTTTAAATGTACTGACATGCAGTAAAGTATAGTTACTATACTTTACTCCATGTCAGTACATTTAAATTAAAATTTGTTCACTGTAAACAAACCATCTCAGGTTGGATTTTGTCCTACTGCCATTCCTGGCGTCACGCACATCACCAGCTGTGTTCCAAAAGGAAGATCAGAAATGATTCTGATGATTTCGCTCAAGGCTACCTATAGTCTCACTCGCTCAAGTGGATCGGGGTTCTCCAACGACCCAACCCGAAAAATTATAAGGACCAGCGGTACCGCCCACGAGCGGTCACCAATCCAGACATCTCCCGACCGGCCTTAACTTCTTTGATTTCACGGGAACCGGTTCGTTAAATCAGTGAATCAGTGAATTTATCATCATCAGTCCAAATCCAGCTTCCTGGACTAAGCATTAAATTTTCCATTCCATCCATATTTGTTGCAAATTAGTGTCCACAAAAGTTAGTATCAAGTGACATTTCATCCTAAATTTCATTCGATATTGATCAGCTCTAAGGTACTTCAAATTTTCATGCTGGTGTCGCAAATAGGTTTCTTGTTCTGTGCGTTATTTATTCACTTTCCGTCTTTCAAAACTTAATTTTTGAACAAAATGAAATTGAGTAAAGCGTCCTAAGTTTAGACTTAGTTTTATTAACTTATATAACTATTCCAATTAGAGGCGTTGTTATCTCTCTTTCTGCAGTCTTTGTATCAAAAATCAACAATAACTTGATTGATGGGGATGTCTCTTTAATGCCCTAATCCAGAAGAATACGTTACGTAGAACACGGAAATCGAGATGAGGAGTGACTCAACAGGGAAACTGGTCCAAAAATAGTGGCTTCTTGGCAGGGGACATGGAAAAACTAGTTTACTCATCTCAGCCGGAAACTTGAGCAATAGGCCTGACAACCATAGGGAAAGTTAATCAAAGTGTCCTTCAGGGTATTGATGAGTTCCTTTACCTTCGAAGAAAAAACTATTCTGATCCTAGTAGTCATTTTTGACTATTTTCTCTGCATAGTTCCAAGAGTATTTGATCAGATGAGCCTCGGGATGGAAACTGATCCATATTACCAGAGATCTTGCTGTCACTGTTTTGAACGTGGAGCTAAGCTTAGGAGATGGACGGTACGTTTTTCGCCGTGGAAGGTCATCTAGATAAACCAAGCTAATGTCTAACATTTGACCCTTCATCACAGGGTGGGTGGAAGCTTAATTCAGAATACGGTCGTTCACTTCTCCGTTTTCTCTCTCCCTTTCAGAATAATAATCCTCGGATTTCCCTTGCCCTTGGCCCCGTCGAATTACAAGGTTCCATGTCTCTCTCACATAAAAACACCCGCGAAAATTGACGGTAGAGGGGGAAAATAGCGAGGCAAAATTGCAGGGGGGGATAGTAAGAAAAAATTCTTCTAGAAAAGTGTAATCAGAACAATACAAAGCTTTGAGGTCAATGCCTAGTTGCCATGCTGGGGGGACATTCAACCTCCTCTGCCTTATTTATAATCGTAGATCGGGGATGTAGTAGGCGTTTGTTTACCACCCAACTGCGACACTACCTACGCCTCGGTGGCAAACAAATACCAGTCTCCTCTATGTGATATTTGAATTTAAGCGGCCTATAGTTTGTTCACGTGAGACGTACGTTTTTATTAACCTCCTAACGGATGTGAGGTTTTTTCGGTGACTTTATTGAAAGAAAAAGGGGTTTCCAATTTCCGATTTGAACGCGAAAATTCTATGGACTCGACGTTAACATCATTGAACAAGAGAAATAAATGACGCTACAACCTTTCTAATTCTCGGTAGAATGGAAACAGTCTGATAGGTGGCTATGAGATCCATTCTACAGAGGAAAACAGGATGAAACCTTTATCGAATTGGCTTCCTCACTATCGAATATAAGGAAGGCACAGCAGGTCAAAAAAATCTGAGTCCTCCAAAATCAACTTTTTTTTTTCTTTTTTCACACGCATTTCGTGTTTTAAAGCTTCATAGAAAAAATTTGGTTCTGTGTTTGTCTGAAGCAAGACCTTTTTTTCGGTCGAGTGCTGCCAAAATATTGTTCGATTGCAGCTTGGTCCCTAAACTGTCCCCTAGAAGTTGCAGTTTTGTAAGACTAACGATGTGCGCATGCGTAAACGTGAATTCCATTAAACTCGCAGATCTCTCGTCCAACACCGTTCATTGTGTTTGTTTGGCCTTTCTTTTTATTTTCATGAGGTTTTTGTTTGGTTTTTATTTTTATTTTTGTAGGTTTTGAGAAGGGAATGTTTATTTGGCTTTCCTCGTTTTATGGTTAACTAGCTGAAAAGCCTGCTAAAAGCAGGCAAAAAAATTGTAGATATGTAAAAAAAAATTTGATGTCGCGGCCTGGAATCGAGCCCAGGACCCCCACGTTCGGGCGACATACGTACGCACGTACGTACGGTTGGCGTTTTATGTATATAGATTAGACGAGAGCACTTTCTCATTAAAAGGTACATACCTAGATAGATTGACACTTATTTTGATTAAACCATAAGTTGATTTAATTTGGTATAATTGACCTAGTTTAGTCAACATTGAAGTTGAAAGAATGTGTCTTACTTGGTAATTCAATCTAATTTGGGTTATACCATAATTGAGGATTTTTCCTTCATTAGATAAATTGTAGTGCTCAATCCTATAAACTTTATTGAAATAGGATTAAGCCCAAAAATTTACTTAATGAGGTGATCATTAAGGTGATTAAGGTGATCATCTATTAACTTCATTGCTGACTAAACTAGGTCAATTAACCCTAAGTAAATCAACTAATAGTTTAATCAATACAAGTTCCATTATATGTACTTACCTGTTGAACAGACTCCTGATGATGCAGCAAGTGCACTCGACTAATAAACCATATAACGAGGAAAGCCGAACCAAAGTATCCGCCCCTCAACCTACTTACCTCGAAATTGCTCAAATTCAGATGGTGTTCAGGTACAAGCATCCAAAAATAGTTGGAATAAATTTTCAATAAATTTCCCGTTTCATTCGGATCAGTGGAAGGCACATGGGTTCGGGGAAAAAACAGAAAATCGTCGAATTTTGTAAAATTTTCTAAATTGTCTCATATAGGTTTTTTTAAATTTATTTATTTATTTTTTTTTTTTCAAATCACAAACACACCTGCTCCCTATATGACTACAGGTAAGATCACGTTCATCATATAGGTACATACAGCGCACGCGGAAGTTCAATAAAATTGATTTTTCCTTAAACAGTGATTTCTTACGATTTGATCGCCCGAATAGGTCCCAGAAAATTTGCAGATGAATTTTACAGCCAAATAGAATGAAAATCCTTAAATCGAAGAGAATCTACTATCTGTTGTTTTCTAAATGTAGGAAACCGGAAACTTAATCGTGAAGATCGTGATTAGGATCGACAATGGACCCATCGGATTCTATGTGTCCAGGTGATCCTTTGTGACGAAGCAGCCCAATCAACTTGGCAGGGGGGTTTCCAAGGGTCTCAGTGTTAGTTGCATTGTATTGCTCTAGCTCTGAAATCCAAGAAAAATCGTGGAGACTAGAGAAATAAGGCTCAATAGTTTCGCAGTTCGGAGTGAAAGACTGGACACAGCGTCACGTAACATTAAAATAGTGAGCTACGCTAGATGAAAAGGACGATATAAATTGTATCGAATTAGGATGGTTGTGGCATCTTGTCAAGAATGTGATTTCACAAAGGACTCGGACGGCCGAGCTGCGAGGTTTATTGCAGCGGGTATTTCGAAATGGGATTCATACCGTTGGCTATTCATACTTCAATTCCCGTCTTTTTTCAGTAATGAAGAGTAAATTAAACCAAATCACGTTTGAAACTTGTTACGCTTGACGTTGATAAAGGAGTATCATACATTCGGAAAAGGGCTTTTCAAGTTAATTAATGTACAAAATGTGAATAACAATGAAATCATTCATGACAATAAGCAAATTTTGTAGGATACAACAGTTTTTCATCTGTTATTAATTACAATTTTTGCACCCCTGAGGATGCAACACAATTTATTGGGTGCACTGTTTTAGAATCTGACGTAAGATAGTTTATGAGATATTTCAGGCGGTTATTCGGCTATTCATACTTAATGAGTTTTGGTATCAGTGCTAGTTTGTGATTAGAAATTGGTATTCTAAGTACCATGAGAACAAACCCCAAATCAGGTTCAGAGAAAGATGTTTTGATTGTATCTGAAATCGTGAATGTACGAATTCACCTACAACTAACAATTATTATTATTTTAAATCAACACGGGGTTCTTTTGCAACTGTAAAGATTATTATTTTCCAAATTCAATTGCCTTGACGTGTGAGAAGTTTTGAGTTTTATAATAATATTATATATTATATAATAATATTATATAATCATATTATGATTGTTCAACCAAATGAATCGTTTAACAGTATGCATATAAGATAGGTGAATAAAATTCAGGAAGTCAAATGAACACAGGTAGAATGTAGGTAGAAGTAGTAAACAATTTTGTATTTTGGTTTATTATTTTCAATAATGAACCTTTGGAATCGACCAAGGAAAAAAAAATTCTAACACCCCCTCAAAATTTGATGGTTTACGTTTCAAGGTACGTAGAATCCAAAAATCGAATAAAACGCTGCAAATTATTACACAACGGTTTATTATTTTTATATAGATCACTCGTCTACAAAATCACCAACCATCCAATATGAAGAGAAAAATAAAAAAATTAAAATAAAATCAAAAAATAAAAAAATCCAAAAAATCGAAAAAATCAAAAAAAAAAAAAATCAAAATCACCAACCATCGATTGCATTTCGGTCAGCTCTAATTTGAACGGAGATTAGGCCTCTTGCGATTCACACTCGTGTTTTGATTTATATATATATATATTTCAATATAAACCCTTAAATTTTCGTAGGGAGGGTTTGTCCTACAGAGCTCCGCGTGGTCTCTAAAAATTCTATAGAATCTTAATTTGAAGGAAAAACAATACCTTTATATCGAAATTTTTTGAGTTAGGGCGTTTTCAAAATTTCAAAATTGATTTTGGAACCCTTAGGAGTGACCTACATCAACCAAAAGCTTCGGGGCACAACTAGACCCCAAATGGAGCCTACATACCAAATTTCATCAAAATTGGTCAATGCTAAGTGGCAAAAGTGCCGCGTACGGCGTACGGCGGACGGACGGCCAAATTTTTATTCGATTTTTGGATTCTACGTAACTTGAAACGTAAACCATCAAATTTTGAGGGGGCGTTAAATTTTTTTTTTCTTGGTCGATTCCAAAGGTTCATTATTGAAAATAATAAACCAAAATTTGGCCGTCCGTCCGCCGTACGCCGTACGCGGCACCTTTGCCACTTAGCATTGACCGATTTTGATGAAATTTGGTATGTAGGCTCCATTTGGGGTCTAGTTGTGCCCCGAAGCTTTTGGTTGATGTAGGTCACTTCTAAGGGTTCCAAAATCAATTTTGATATAAAGGTATTGTTTCTCCTTCAATTTAAGATTCTATAGAATTTTTAGAATTTTTTGAGACCACGCCGAGCTCTGTAGGACCAACCGTTCGCTCCCTACGAAAATTTAAGGGTTTATATTAAAATATATATATATATATATATCTAAATCAAAACACGAGTGTGAATCGCAAAAGAGGCCTAATCTCCGTTCAAATTAGAGCTGACCAAAATGCGATCAATGGTTGGTGATTTGGATTTTTTTTTTTTCTTCATATTGGATGGTTGGTGATTTTGTAGACGAGTGACCTATATAGAAAAGTAATAAGCCATTGTGTAATAATTTGCAGCGTTTTTATACTGCCCTTATACTATTTGAAAGGTAAAAACAAAGTATTACAGGATTCCCGAATCAAATTAGGTACCCGGAAAAAAATTCTTTGAGTTTTCCAGGATCAATATTAGTTTTATTTCCAGGTTTATAAATGAACTTAAATAATATATAAATAATTGTGATCATATTTTCTCATAATTCAGATTTGCATCATATTTTAAAATGAAAAAGCAGTAGAAAAATCTGGGAAGTGGGTGTGGCACTTAGGTTCTTCGTATCAATAGGGGACCATCTACGAGACTTGAAGACAAAATTTCATCATGAAAATGAATAAGGTAACCAGAATCAGACTAGTAAGTTGAGGAGAAACACATACGCACGCAATAAGCATTCGATATCAGGTACATGAACACTTTTAGCAAATTTTAGAGCGAAAAATGAAGTAATTGCTAGGTTATTATAAATTGTAATAACAAAAATATAAAAAAAGAGTTTTAAAAATAGAAATCTACAGGTTTTTGAAATATTATAGTTGAGAATTTTTTTTACATTTGGAACATCTTGGAAGTCTCACTTGTGCAGCATGATAGAATGAGCGACTTTGTGAGAAATATTAAACAGATTTTCAGCCTTTTTTACCCCAAAAACTTCAAAAAATACTCTAATTGCAATTTTGCCTAATTATAAAAAAGGTTTAATAATGTCGAAAGGCTTGAATAATGAAATTCAGAAATCAACCTACGTAACTTTATTCCCAACATGATTGATTTTCAAGTCAAGCTTTATCAGTAGGCACACAAAGAGCTTCGAGCAAAGCTTAGTGAAGCAAAGGCCCAAGGGGACTTGCCGGTCTAATTCTCCTGCTTTACATTTCCCAACGCTCTATTTGGCATTCAGAGCGACCACATTCCCATACTGACCACTTCGTAACGAGTAATAACCACGCAATTCAACTTGGGCCATATGGTATGAAATACGTCGGTGTATCGATAGTTCGTAACTAATAGAGGAAAATAAATTAGAATTAATTATACGTTATTGCGGGTTTATAATCTTCGTTTTCCAAGCAAGTACGTAACCCGTACGGAGGAAATAACGCAAGGCTATCGAGGAAGTCTTTGTTTTCAGGGGGAATTTGTTATGGTAGAAGTGGCGTGAATTACCATAATGATACCTTATGAGGGTTTCACACAGAGGAGAGAATGTTGAGAACGGGCAGCCTGGAAGGTTGTTAGGGGCTCTAAAGGTAATTCAATACCCCAAGTAGGTACTATACGATCTTTTCTCTTTCGTATTTAGCAGTAAGTAACCATTTTAATTTCATCTTTTTTTATTTGGATATTTTGCAAAGTTCACATACTGACAGTAACTAAATAACAAAACGTTAACTGGGATGAAATTTTTATAGAACAAGTTCTTGTTGCTTTCGTTTTCAAACGTTAATGGCCAAAGAATCAACTCGGAAAGAAATTGAAAACACCTATTGTAAATTTCAAAATTAATGTAGACATAAGAAATAAATTATTTTGGGAAAATTATCAGAGTGAACCATGTGATTACAAAGTTAACTATTTTCCTAAAATATCCCTCAGGCTCATTTTAGTTTTTTATAAAAGCGTACATAACAGACCCCTTTTACGATATACACATTTAATAAATAAATTTATGGCAAATAATTTTCTAAGGTTTAAAACAAAAAATTAAAATTACAATATCGCTACAACCTAGGATTTGGGGAGTACCAATGAGAAGTTTTCCACCGGAAACATCAAAAAATCAGGTTTTTGGACAATATTTATTGACATTTAAAAATTTAAACTATGAGTTTTGTTTGATGAAGTATTTCTTTTAGGAAATATCACGCTGATTGCGAGTGTACTCTATTTATTAACATGGATGGATGGTAATTTTAATTTAAACAAAAACCTCGAAAAGCACGTTTATGAGCTCATTTTGGTTTATTATTTTCAATAATGAACCTTTGGAATCAACCAAGAAAAAAAAAATTCTAACACCCCCCTCAAAATTTGATGGTTTACGTTTCAAGGTACGTAGAATCCAAAAATCGAATAAAAATTTGGCCGTCCGTCCGCCGTACGCGGCACTTTTGCCACTTAGCATTGACTGATTTTGATGAAATTTGGTATGTAGGCTCCATTTGGAGTCTAGTGGTGCCCCGAAGCTTTTGGTTGATGTAGGTCACTTCTAAGGGTTCCAAAATCAATTTTGAAATTTTGAAAACGCCCTAACTCAAAAAATTTTGATATAAAGGTATTGTTTTTCCTTAAAATTAAGATTCTATTGAATTTTTAGAATTTTTTGAGACCACGCGGAGCTCTGTAGGACAAACCGTTCGCTCCCTACGAAAATTTAAGGGTTTATATTGAAATATATATATATAAATCCAAACACGAGTGTGAATCGCAAAAGAGGCCTAATCTCCGTTCAAATTAGAGCTGACCGAAATGCGATCAATGGTTGGTGATTTTGATTTTTTTTTTTTTTTTTTAATTTTCTCTTCATATTGGATGGTTGGTGATTTTGTAGACGAGTGATCTATATAAAAATAATAAACCGTTGTGTAATAATTTGCAGCGTTTTTTTTCTCGGAAAACATCGTTCTATACATAGAATAGCAAATATGTAGATCGACCCAAAAAAAACACACTGTGGCAACTGATAGGGACTGAGGTCATATGGAATACA